>CM053760.1:21343889-21397076 GCA_028658305.1 Pachyuromys duprasi
AAAAAAAAAAGAAATCAAGGAAAAGATGAACCAAAAAATTGGAAGAAATGAATAAATCTCTTAAAGAAAACCAAGAAACAAATAGTTGAAGGAAATGAATAAAACCATTGAAGACCTGAAAACAAAAATAGAAGCAATAAAAAAAAAAAAAACCAAACTGTGAGAATTCTAGAAATGGAAAAATCCAGGTAAGCAAACAGTAACTACAGATAAAAGCATCACCAACAGAGTATAAGAGATGGAAGAGAGAATCTCAGGCTTTGAAGATACATGAGAAGAAATAGATACTCTAGTAAAAAAAAATATTAAAACTAAATAATTCCTGACACAAACATCCAGGAAATCTGGGACTATATGAAAAGACCAAATCTAAGAATAGAAGAATAAGAATCCCAGCTCAAAGGTACAGAAAATAGTTTCAACAAAATCATAGAAGAAAAATTTTCTAATCTAAAGGAGATGCCTATAAGGTTAAAAAAAAAAAAAAGCATACAGAACACCAAATAAATCAGAGAAGAAAGTTCCCCTGGTGCATAATAATCAAAACAGTAAACATACAGAACAAAGAAAGATTATTAAAAGCTGCAAGGAAAAAACTGCAAGTAACATATAAAGGTAGACCTATCAGAACTACACCCTTCTCAACAGAGACTCTAAGAGCTGGAAGGGCCTGAGCAGATGGCCTACAGATTCTAGACAACCACAGATGCCAGCCCAGAATACTATATCCAGAAAAACTTTCAATCACCATAGATGGAGAAAACATTATATTTCATGATAAAGTCGAATTTAGAAAATATCTAACTACAAATCCAGCCCTACAGAAGATACTAGGAAGAAAACCCCAACTCAAGGAGGTTAACTACATCCATGAAAATACAGGAAATAAATATTCTCACACCAGCAAAAGAAGGAAAATACATACACACACACATACCACCACCACAACCAATAATAAGAACAACAACAGCAACAAAAACATCAGGAGTCAGTAATCACTGGTCAGCTAGGCAATAAGACAACTATAGAAGATCAAAAGAGACACAAATTAGAAAGGAAGAAGTCAAAGTATCATATTTGTAGAAGATGTGATAGTATCATAAGCAACCCCAAAAATTCTACCACGGAACTCCTACCGCTGATAAACACCTTCAGTGAAGTGGCTGGATACAAGATTAACTGAAAAAGAAAATTAGTAGTCCCATGTACAAAGACAAACAGACTGAGAAAGAAATTAGGGTAACAACACCCTTCACAATAGCCACAAAGAATATAAAATATCTTGGGATAACTGTAACCAAGCAAGTGAAAGACTTGTATAACAAAAACTTCAAGTCTTTGAAGAAATAAATGTTCAATTTCTTATTAGAAGATGGGAAGATTACATGTTCATGGATTGGTACAATTAATGTAGTAAAACTGGACATCCTACCAAAAGCTACCTACACATTCAGTGCAATCTTCATCAAAATTCCAACACAATTCTTTACAGATCTTGAAAGGATAATATTCAATTCCACATGGAAAACAAAATCCCAAGATAACTAAAACAGACCTGAAAAAAATGAAAGAATTTCTGGAGGTATCACCATCCCTGATTTCAAGCTGTACTACAGAGCAATAATAATAAAATCCACAAGATACTGGCATAAAAAAAAGACAGGTTAATCAGTGGAATTTAAATAAAGTCCCAGAAGTAAACCCACACACCTATGAACACCTGAGTTTTTTAAATAACGAAGCCAAAGATGCCCAATGGAAAAATATATATTAAATTAATCCACACCTATCACCCTTCACAGAACTCAGGTCCAAATGGATAAATGACCTCAACATAAAACCAGATACACTGAACCTGATAAAAGAGAAAGTGGGGTAATAGCCTTGAATACATTGGCACAGTAGACAACTTCCTAAACAGAACACTGATAGTGTAGGCACTAAGATCAACAATAAATGGGGCCTCATGAAACTGAAAAGCTCCTAAGGCAGAGGACACTTCAATAGAAAAAAATGGCAGCCTACATAATGTGAAAAGTTTTTAGCCATCTAATAGAAGGCTAATATCCAAAAAGTGTAAACAACTCAAGAAACAGTCAGGTACAGTGGTGCACACCTGTAATCCCAACATTTGGGGAGGCAGAGGCAGGCAGATCTCTGTGGGTTCAAGGCCACCCTGGACTACAAAGTGAATCCAGGACACCCAAGGCTATACAGAGAAACTCTGTTGTGAAAAAAGCAAACCAAGCCAAACTAACCAACCAAACAAAACAAAATAAAAACTCAATAAACTAGACATCAACAAACCAAAGAATCTAATTTAAATGGTGTATAGATCTAAACAGAGAATTCTTAATAGAGGAATTCTAAATGGCTGAGAAGTGCTTAAAGAAACGCTCAACGTCTTTAGCCATCAGGGAAATGCAAATCAAAACTACTTTGAGATTCCATCTTACACCCATCAGAATGGCTAAGATCAAAAACTCAAGTGACAGCTCATGCTGATGAGGATGTGAAGCAAGGGGAACACTCCTCCATTGCTGGTGGGAGTGAAAACTTATATAGACACTATGGAAATCAATATGGAAGTTCTTAAGAAAATTGGGAATATACCCAAAAGATGTTCCACAATACCACAAAAATACTTGCTCAACTATGTTCATAGCAGCTTCATTCATAATAGCCAGAAACGGGAGACAACCTAGATGTCCCTCAACTGAAAAATGAATAAAGAAAGTGAAGTACATTTACATAATGGAGTATTACTCATTGGTTAATATATATGTATATATATATATATATATATATATATATATATATATATGAAAATTTCAGGCAAATGGAACTAGAAAAAAATCTTCCTGAGCAAGATAACCCCAGATCCAGAAAGAAAAACATGATATGGACTCTCTTATAAGTGGCTATTAGCTGTTATGTAAAGGATAATCATATTACAATCCACAGACCCAGAGAGGCTAAGTAACAAGGAGGGCTCTTGGGGAAATACATGGATCTCCCTGGGAAGGAAAAAACAAATTATATTCTACAGGTGGACTAGGGACAAATAGAGATAGGAACAGGAGAGATCAGGTGAGGGAAGGAGGGAGCGAGGGAGAGAGTATGGGGAGAGATGGTTGCAATTGGGAGGGGCCATTGTGGGATGAAGGAGACCTAGTGCAGTGGAAACTTCCTGGAACTGATGAGGGTGACCCTAGGGAGGGCTCCAGGTACTGGAGGACATGGAGCTTCAATTAGCCATCTTCTGTAACCATCTTCTGTAACATCTTCCAGTGGAGGGACTGAGACACCAACCCAGCCTCAAAACCTTCACCTATAACCTATACCACCTGAAAGATGTGCTCAGGTAAAGGTGGTGCAGAACTTGTGGGAGTGGCCAATAAATGACTGGCCTAACTTGAGGCCTAAGCCACGAGAAGGAGACCAATCCCGGTGCTGTCTGGATGCCAGGAACTGCAAGCTGGATGACCCAGAGACCTAGGGTAGAACCAAACACAACTGGCCAAGAAGAAAGAAAAAAAGTCAATGAAGTGATTCCTAATAATATTCTGGTATACTCATAGATTAGTGCCTGGCTCAATTGTCTTCCAAGAGCCTTCCTCCAGCAGCTTATGGGAGCAGATATGGAGACTCAAAACCAAACATTAGGCAGAGCTCAGAGGATCCTGCCCAAGAAAGGAAGGAAAGATCATAGGAGCCAAAGGGCTTGAGGACATCAGAAAAACACAGCCTATAGAATCAATTAATCAGGGCTCATAGGGACTCACAGAGACTGAATTGGCAGTCATGGAGCCTGCATGTGTCTGTGCTAGGTCCTCTGCATATTTGTCATGGTTATTTAGCTTGGAGATTTTGTAGGACTCCTAACAGTGGGAGTTAGGGTGTCTCTAATTCTTTTGCCTGCTCTTGGGACCCTTTTCCTCCTTCTGGGTCACCTCATCCAGCTTTGATATCAGGGTTTGTATCTAGTCTTGCTCTTCTTATGCAATGTTTGGTTGATATTCCTGGGAGACCTGCTCTTTTCTTGAGGGAAATGGAGGAGCAACAGATATGGAGGAGAGGGGGAGTTGGGGAGGGTATACTGGGAACAGTGGTGGGTAGGTGGGGGCTGCAGTTGGGATATATTGTGTGAGAGATGGAAAAATGAAAAGAGGGGAGAAGAGTAAACTACTGAATTCAGGTTTAAAAATACCACAACTACCCATTCACATTCCTGTTCATCTCCACTGTGTTAAATGCACATTCAGTACAAAGTGTTCTAAAGACAGAAAGGTAACGACTTCTGCCATTAATACATCTATAGGCTCATAGGTGTTGCCCAAGTTCAGGATGAGGAAACCCCATTTTGATGTAAGTTTTCTAAAAAGTTTCAGTTATAAAGTTACGAAGCTGGTGACAGGGCTGCAAATGAAGTCGATGGTATTGAATTGATGGTTGAAGTAGGTACTTGCATCAAAAAGGACGTTAAGATATAATATTCAGACATTAGAGAGATGGCCAGAATCCCACGGAGACTTCCAAAACTGTATAAAACCCAGGAACCACAGGCCGAAGAGGACTGGTGAGATTCTGCAAACTGAAAAACAAAACAACAAAAGCAAAAACAGAACAGCTAGGGCCATATCTGAGCCCAGTAGGGTGAAATGACTACCTTCATGTGTCTGAGAAACTCCGGGAGAGATCCAATGTGCTCAGAGAAGTCACCCTGGACTGCTTGCATTTTTGACAATGGATAAATGTGCTTATGGAATGATAGAGAGGTGGTGTTGAGGAGCCATTGGCAGAAATCCTGGCCATCGCCAAGCTCACTAAGTTATAAAGGGAGGCAGAGTCTTGGAAGAGGATTGGAGGGCAGCTGTGGAGTGGCAGATTTGTCTGGTACATAAGGAAGACCATTCTGGTAATTAAATCCACAGAAGACGCTAAACTCCCTGCTTTAAAGAAAGAGAAAAAGAGGCAGATGATCTATCCATCTTGTAGGAGATAGCTTAGAAATTGCGCTCTGAGATTCCTTCCAGCCATCAAGTTTTAAGGAACACCAGTGTTAAGGAACAGAGCTGATGTTCAGAAACCTTTATTCAAAAGGGATGCTGCTGCTAGGCGCTGAATGCTGGCTCACAACTTTAATCCCAGTAGTTGGGAGGCAGAGGCAGGCAGATCTCTGTGAGTTCAAGGTCAGCCTGGTCTACAGAGCAAGTTCCAGGGCAGCCGGGGCTACACATACGTAACATGTTCAGAAGTATGCATGGCACATGGGAAGTGATCAACCAACATTTGCTTGTGTTTTGCTATGATGAGACATACTGCTGCCGTTACCATTGCCTAACACAAAGCCAACAGTAAAATCTCAACAAACTAAAGTGTCACTCGAAATATGGTCTTTCAAACTTTATGCTGCCACAGATTGAAATAGTTGTGTTTATGAAAAAGACTCGGGAGGATTCCTGAAATATAGCTCTGGGTCCTGAGGCAATCTGGGAATACCACAAATCCTCCACAAACCCTTCTGTCCACAGTGTGCCAGCCATCTGATCTTCCAGGAAAGGGTCTCTTTCATGCATTGGCTTTTCTTTGTACTGTCTAGCCTCTCCCTAAGCCACATGAATGATAACAGGCAATCAAGAAGGAACAGCAATTGTATAAGAATGAGGAAGTGTTTAGGATGAGCGAAAGTTCAGTCCCTTCTGTTGACTTAGTGCATGTCTTCAGCTCCATGACATGCTTCTTCTTTATAAAAGAAGAATTATAGCCACCTGGTCAATTTACAGCATTGTCACAGAGAAAAGGAAACCCAAAGTACGTAAATGCAAAAATAACTTCTGAGGTTGTAATGGGTTGTCATGTTCAAATGCCAAAAAGAGAAAGAAAAATCCTACAAAATTCTCCAAATTCTAAGAGTACCACCGTCAGCATCTACTTTTCTTCACTTTTATCATGATTTCTTCCATTTCTCAAGTTACTGTAAAGATTAAACAAGTTCACATTCTAAATAGAGAACATCAGTTTATCTGGAGGTCGTGGACACTGGTGTCTATATAGTACCATTAGGCTAGCAACTTTAGAAGCACAATCTTATGCTGTTTCATTTTGAAAAATCAGTATTTTCATGATTAGGGTGATGTTTTAGGTGATCATTTCTGGTTTACATTGTAAATGATTTCCATAAGATGTGACTTCCTGACTCACTATTTGTCTACATGCTTATGGGATGCTTCTGCAGCCTTTTTTTTTTTTTTTTTGGTAGTAACTTTGTTTTTTGTTGTTGTTTTTGTTTTTTTTTTCTGAATTCTTTCCTTTCCTTGAGATATTCTAGTTTGCATTCTTCATAGAAAGCTGGATCATTACAGTAAGCAGTTAGACAGTCTTTCAATGCAGAATTTTCTTTCCGGCAATTTACTACCATAATGATTCCAGAGTCCTTGCAACATCTGCTAAAATCTTCAACTTGTTCAGAACACCTTTCTCTGGACTTTTCTCTCATTATCTTTGAGATCAGAACGTCTTTTTCAACATGTCTGAGACACTGCTCTTCAAGTTCAGTGCCATCCTGGAGAGTGAAGAAGCAAGCCACTCCTTATGCTGTTTTTTTTTTAAACAAAAGCCCCCAAGTGGAAATTAGATGGTCCCTGTTTGGTTCTTGAGAAAACTAAAGCTTAGAGAATATAAATAACTCACATAACTCAGCATCAAAGCTGAGATTTAATTCTGTTTGTTCTTTCTTACCCATGTTCATTGGACAGGTTCTTTACTAGCTCTTTGGTACCTCTTTCATGAGGGACTTTCTAGGATGCTCTCACAGTCTCCTCAGTGTCAAACCTATGAGCATACAGATCAGTGACACTCCATAGGGACAACTATCTACCTGGTTACTCTACAATAAATAATAAATTAAAATAAGAATGTTTGTGATCCCTAATATGTATATTAACAGGTTTTTTTTTAGCTAGCTTTATGTTGCAATTAAGGTTTAATACTCTGTACATGACTGCACTTGTGTAAATGCAAAAATAACTTTGAGGTTGTAATGTCTCACCATGGTGCCTCACATGTTCAAATGACAAATGAGATCCCACAAGATATTTTGGGCAATCATATGTGAACACCACTGAAATCTACATCTTTGGGAGAAACATATTCTAATGCCCTTAAAGTAAACAATGCTTTACTTTAACCATACTTTACTTCAAAGTCAAAAAGAAGAAAGAAGAGAATTCCCAAGACAAAAGAAACTGCACAGAGTTGGACAGCGTTGGGCTTACAGACCCCAGACCCATGACAAGTTAGCCACGTCTCTTGACAAAGCTTTCACTTTAAGTTTCTATTTCTCCCGAGATGACATGAGGGCAGCAACACCTAACTTCACTGAGTTGCCATAAAATCTAAATTTAGTTTTGCTGGGTGTGCAAAATACCTGCAAGTTGGTTTCATGAGCTCTTTTCTCTCTTTTATGACACTAGAAGGAAGGTTACTACAAGATAACGTTCATGAATGAGACCATGAGGAAATAGCTTCAGAGTTCACTGAAATTCCAGATAAACTGACAGCTATGTAAAACCCTTGCCAGCACCTGTGACCAGCCTCACCCACATGCAGAAACTAGGGTGTGGGAGAGAGTTCTCCAGAAGAAAGCACTGAAAGATGAAGTTGTGGCCACAAACCAAGACCCTTTGATGCAGGGACTTCTTGGAGCTGATGTATCAAATGAAGTTTCAGCAGATATCAAAGTGGTGAGACTGTACTATGCTCTAAAGACTGGGAACAAAGGGCTTCTCTTCTCCTCTATCTCTCCTGCCCTATAGGCCCGAGACCATGTTCATCAGAGAATACTGTTCATCTAGAACAGTGTTTGGAATATGGATTCAGGTAGGCCAAAGTCCAAAGTCCAGTTCTACCACTTGCTAGACTGACTTTGGGAAAGTTGCTAAGTTCTTCTGAGTATCAGTTTTCTTTGGGGAATACTAATGGCACCCTCATTAAAATATCTGTTTTTTGAGGTAAAGTACTTGTATGAGGTGGTTCAGAATTAAAAATAAAAAAAAACCATGTATTACACAGGATCAATGAAAAGGCCCTTATAGCTTGATACTCATTATTACTGATAATAAATTATATGGAAAAGTTTGTCATCTGAATAACATTTGGAACATAAAGTGCTAGAGAAATGAACCAATGTACAAACAAAAACCAGGAAAACCAAGAGTCTCGGCTAAGGCCTCTGAGGTGAGCTATTGTCTGACAGCTTACTCTCACTGTCATCTGGAACGGCCATTATCTCCTCAAAATCCTTTGCTCATCTCACAGTCTTGGACAGTCAAAGGAACTCGGGGTATATGCTTGTTCCACCTCTAACACACCCCATTGGTGACACTCACAGTCCAGCCAAGGTTGAAAAGTCTCAGACTCACATCAACCAAATTTATTTACTTCTTAGAAGCCCTTAGGGAACAGCAAGTGGCCTGTCAAGGTTCTGGAAGCCACCTCCAGGGTCAGCACCTGTGGATTCCTTGGTGAACTGCACCCATACTTCAGCTCTCTGTGTCAGCATCCTTCCAAAGATCACTACATTGCTGTATGTATGGCTTTTATATTTCTGCCCAAAAGTAAATCACAACACTCAGCTCTTCCCTTTTCAAACTCGCTCTGTCTTGCTCACCTGTGAAGTAAAAGATCAGTAACAAAGAGGATTTGACTTATCAGGAAAATAAAGAAATCCCAGATCAGTGAGAGCCAGATCTGAAGATCTAAAGGGGAAAAAACACAACAGTAACAGGGTTGTTCTCTCAAAACTGACAGTTAATGGTAAAAGGGTAATTTTTCTGTGTTTACTTTGGTTTTTTTTTTTTCTCTTGAGAGTCAGGATCTCGCTATGTAGCCCAGGCTCACCTAGAACCCTAGGATCCTTCTACTTCGGCTTCCTGATTGCTGGGCTTGCAAGCATATGCCACTAAACATGGCAACATCAAACCTTTGTCAAAGGTACTTCTATATTACCATAGACAGATTTTTTTCCTGCAATGGTTAATAGGACTTACCACCACCTAAAGCATTCCTTTTTTTTTTTTTTAATCTTAGCAACCAAGTTGCCTGCAAGTTAAAGTATATAAGTCTAGGTTCATTGGAAGCAGCTCTTGGTTGTCATGCAAGGGGTTACAAGAGAGAAAAATTATAGGAACAAAAATGGTCAGATTACATAGTCAGGAGGAGGAAGAGAAGCCTCTGCCCTGGAAAATTTAGGGGAGAGTGTTGTCAGTAGAGAGTTGTCAGCCATGCAAGGCAGCAAGTAGGGACTGAGGAAGGCTGGGAGAACCTGGGACGCCTTAGGAAGGTTCCTAACTCTGCCTCCCAATAGGGAAACGCCCAGACGCCCGTTCTCCAAATTCTCCCATGAAATGTCTTCTGGAGAATTTCAGATTTTTACACCTAGTGCCTGCTAGCACCAGGGGCTCCAAGTTTACACCTTTCTGTAACCAAACCTCGCCTCAATGACAGATCTAGAGCAAAGCCTTCTAAGCTACTGCCAGCAATTGGGTAAATAAAGGTCCTCCCAGGTAAACGGAGATTCCCATGTACAAGTCTCATTGATTCAAACCTTCCATCTCTGTTTGCTCTCCCAAAAGTTTTCAATGTACACCTAAAGGATTTTCTCCATAACCTACTTAACTTTATCTTTTGCCTATATATGTGTGTTTCAGTGTCCTGCCAGACACAGATGTTCCTATAGCCACAACAGTGTCAAAGCAGCTACAAGTGTTCAACTCTGACTTTATAGACTTCCAACAAGCTGGACTTACACTTTCCCTCCCAGACATGGATGTTCTCACAGATCCTGGACAGCATCAAAACAGCCTATTCTTCCTGGACTTGGCCAACATTTCAGCCTTTTGACCCCCTACAGTGACCCCAGTGTCAGCAGGAAGTAGCCAGAATACTAACATACAACATACATCTCAGTTAATGAATGGCCAAATCGTACCTTAGACCAACAAAGTGCAATGTAAACACTTAAAAAAAGATGTTACTTTCAGTCTGGCATAAAAGTGAAATTCTGCATTTTAATCTTGTGATTATGGTGTGTGTAGAGCAATACTCTGAAGAATTTGTACAGTTTAGTGTACTGAGAAATTACTGGCAATACTCAAGCCAACATATCTCATTAACATATGTAATTTGTTAGTCAGAAAAAAATGATCATAGAAAATATAGATGATACCATAGCATCAATATGTTAACATAAAAGATATCACAACATCAATACATTTACAGAAGTTATGTATAATGTCATGATTAATCTTGTACACGCTTGTGCTAAGTTCACTTGCTTCACACACATGTACACATCATATTCACAGATGAACACATGACAAGGACTCCCTACTAGCACACTCTTTTACTTACCATCCTATAATTTTTTTGTACAGATGCCGTTTCTTGTATAAGACAACTTTTATCGGAACCCAGATCAAGAGACTCACTACAGCCACATAGGCAATGGAGCAGGAAACGATGAGCCAATAGTGAGTCCTGTCAGGTGCATGCTTTGTCCTCTGATAGGCAGTTGCAAACTGTTCCATTATCACCAGGGTAGGAACAGAGAAGGCAGCAAACTCCAGCAGCTCAAAAAACACCAGCTTGATTATTCTGCCGGAGGCCATCCTGAGAGGAGGCAAGCAGCAGCCAAGGACCTGGCACTCCCCTGTTGACTGTGAGCAGCATATGAACACACACTGGCATCAAGTTCCTTGTACTCGAATCGCTAGCCAGTGGTTTTATTCTTTTATTGACCCTCATATGGTTCAATGATCTGAGTTAACAACCATCATTCTCTTAAAGAAACAGAGCCACTGTGGGAGTGAGCATTGATTCCATTTACACGTGCTTACTAAAAGTCAGATGAACTGTCAAGCATGCAACACTGCTAAAAACAGAGGTTTGGGTTGTGTTGTTGTTGTTGTGTTTTTTAAAATATTTACTTATTTATTTTATATATGTGAGTGCTCTGTTTTCATGCACACCAGAAGAGGGACGAGATTGTATTACAGACAGTTGTGAGCCACCGTGTAGTTGCTGGGAATTGAACTCAGGACCTCCGGAAGAACAGCCAGTGCTCTTAACCACTGAGCCATCTCTCCAGCCCCCTGTTGTTGTGTTTTAATGTAATGTTTATGAGTAATTTTGGCACAGAATTCCTTCATATAATAGACAGCTCTTATTAGATAGGACCACTAGATAAATGTGATTCTAGACTTAAAAAGAATATATTTCATTTACTAGATTACATTCATACTCCCGAGCTCCTGCTTTTTTATATAAGTAAACTCATGTAGGGAGGCCCTCAAACTCCAAGCCTTCATCTTTAAAACTACTCTTTATAATTCTTCAAAGTTCTGAGAAAGGGAGTTTGAATTCATTTTATCAACTTCTTAACCAGGATCCCTCCTGAAGCAGTCTTCATTCATTATTGCATGCACTGGTGTGCAGCAAAAATTTGCACTGTTCTTCATTCACTGATCAGGAAAGTGTCACAATATTATGAGATGCATGTTGCCAGGATTTGTAATTTCAGAGCTCTTTATCCTGTCTTTAAAAATCACATGAAATACATAAAGTGGATATGTGTCCATGAGGAATACTTCCTCCATAAAGCTATTTGAGGCCCCATGGTAATCTTCTTCCTAGGTATTATGGTGTGAACATGAATGATAGGGCTCCTGCTCTGAAAGTGTTCATAGTCCAATAAGAGAGAACAAACCTATAAACAACAACAGAGCAAAGGCCAAAGGTATAAACTACACGACACAGTAAAGCTGAAGTGTAGGACAACTTCGTCTTTGGGCCATGAGAAAGTGAAGAAAAGATAAAGGCTGACTAAGGGTGTGGGTGCCTCTGCAGACAGAAAACCACAGAGGTGAGGGAACTGCAGGGCTAGCAGGGGCTAGGGGAAGGTAACATCAGAATGCTCCACTGAGTCCCTCCAAAGTAAATGTCCTTTATGTGTAGAGCAGTGACATAGAAAGCATTAGAAAAAGTGATGTTTTCTTTTTTGTTCTTTGAGATCGAGTTTCTTTGGGTAGCCTTGGCTGTCCTAGAACTAGCTCTATAGAGCAGGCTGGCCTTGAACTCACAACAGAGAGTTCTTGTCTCTGCCTCTGAGTGCTGGGACAAAAGGTGTGCACCACCACCACTACTGCCTGGCCTTCATGTTTTCTTTTTAAATTTATTTTCTAGTCTCTTTCTCTCTGTCCCTCCCTCCCTCTCTCTCTGTGCATGTGTGTGTTCAGGAGTACAGACAATTGTAGGCCACCTGATATGGGTGCTGGGAACTGAGCTTGGGTTCTCTGCAAGAGCAGTATTCTTAACCACCTAGCCACCCCTGCATCGATGACACTCACTCTGTCCACACAGAGCCTGAATAAATGTTGACTATATCAATATCTACTGGATAGCTAATGTATGCAAATCACTGCAGTCCCAGTGGGAAACAATACAAATGCACAGCCAAACCTGGAACTCTTTATAAACTGTGCTAGACGGATCTAGAGTGGGTAAAGACATTATGCCCAATTCCTCTTCCACCCTCCTTTAGCCACATTCACCTGGACAAAGGGTACTGGGTTGTGGACCGTACAGCAACCTGCCTAAGACCTGAAGTCCCCTTGGCTCATCAGGCTCCTTCTTTTGGGAGTGTGAACTAAGAAACATGGGGAGGACCCTGGCTTGTTTCTGTTACTATGATAAAACACTAACAAAACCAACTTGTGGGGAAGGGTCTCTCATCTTACAGCTTATAGTCCTTCATGACAGGAAGTCAGGGCAGGAACTCAAGGCAGGAATCTGGAGGAAGGAACTGAAGCAGAGGCCATAGAGGAATGCCACTATTGGCTTGGACTCCCGGTTCATTTTCAGCTGTACTTTCTTATACTTCTCAAAACCACTTGCCCGGAGATGACACCACCCACAGTGGGCCAGATCTTCTCTTATCAATCATTAATCAAAAAGAGAAAATTCCCTTGTGGACTTGCCTTCCTGTAAGAAATAAAGGAAGCCCCAAGTGTACAAAGGCCTGAGTAAATGTGTTATTTGCATGGGCATGGGCATGTCAAAGTCCTCATGCCTTGGATCCATGGGCAAAGCCGTCTCTCCCCTCCTGCAGGTGGGGCTCAGAGTGGCTAAGTACATCTGATCCATGTGGATGTTGGTCGTGTGTGCAGAGAATGCCCACTGTAGTTCTTTACCCACAACCTACCCCAGATGTTTGCAGCCTGTACTCCCCCACAGAAACTGCTCCTACCTTTAGTCAGCCGCATACAGTAACCTCGCTGTTCAACTGTATACACTAAACATGGTAAGCTCCCTGAGTACCGTGATTTCTCCTTCAGTGATCCCAGGCCAACTAATTGTAGCTTTTCTATGTCCTTAAGTCCACGTGTCAATCATGTTTTTATTCCCTGCCAGGTTTTAATCCCTGGCAGCCATATGACTCAGCCCCTACAGGGTAACCTTATGAAAGCATTTTCTCAGTTGAGATTTCCTCTTCCTAGATGACCCAGTTTGTCTCAAGTTGACAAAAAACAAACCAGCATCACAAGAACTGGGTAAGGTAGAAGTGCCATGATTTTCAGTCGGAATTAGAGCAAGCTTAACCAACCATATAGACTCAAGCTATCCCCGACACACTGTTAATATTTGATCACTGTGATGGCTCATTTGATCATCAATTTAACAGGATCTAGAATAACCTAGGAGGTAAACCTCTTGGCATAGCTATGTGAGATTGTCTTGCTGAGGTTAGCCTCTGGCCATGCCTGTAATGGTGTGGTGGTTTGAATATGCATGCCCCCCACAGACTCATATTTGAATGCTTAGGGAGTGGCATTAGGAGGCATGCCCTTGCTGCGGGAAGTATGTCACTAGGGGTGGGCTTTGGGGTTTCAAATGCCCAGGCAGGCCCAGTGGCTCTCTCTTTCTGCTGCCTGCCAAGCTAGATGTAGAACTCTCAGCTCCTTTTTCAGCACTGCAATGTCTGCCTGCACGCTGCCATGATTCTAGCCCTGATGATAATGGACTAAACCTCCAAATCTGTAAAACAGCCCCAACTAAAGGTTTTCTTTTATAAGAATTTGCTGTGGTCATGACGTCTCTTCACAGCAGTAAAACCCTAAGACAAAGAGATGATCTCAGTTAGGCTCAATGAGGTGGGAAGGCCTGCCTATTATGTACGTACAGTGTCATCCAGGGGCCCAGACTACACACGAAGGAGGAAGCCAGCTAACCACAAGCGGTCATCTTTCTCTGCTTCCTGATTGTGAATGGAGTGTGACAACTGTCTCAAGCTCCTGCTGCCATAACTTCCCATCCATGATGGACCATATCCTCAAATCGTGAGCCAGAATAATCCCTTCCTCCCATAAATTGCTTTGGTCAATATATTTTATCACAGCAACAGAGAAATTAGCTTAGACAGCTAAGACAGTAACTATGTGATGAATGAATAAATGAGCAGAGGCCAGGTGCAGAGAGAACAGAAGATTCAGTAAAAGGATGATGTTAATCCAGGAGTAAAATGACGAGGAGAGACTGATAAGGAGTGAGCAGAACAAGACACATCCATCTCAGTGATGCCTCAACTGTTCATACGAACCCTTAGAAAAGGGAGTTATTGTTCTTTGTTCACATGTACATGTATGCGTACACACAGACTACACACACACACAGAGCTTACTGTGAACATTAAGAAAAAGAGGTTTGGGCGCAAGGGATAAATAACATTCAGAACTGACATGCGCAAAAGCTGATGATTCAGAAGGGAAGACATCCCCGAAAGAAATGTAGAAAGCAGAGGACGATTCTCTGAGCTGAGTCAGGACCTCTCTGGCTCTTCCTCCTGATGCAAAGCATTATCTCCTTACTGCTGCAGCGTTTTCTTTGCATGGGGCAATGGAGAGGCACCTCCTTTGAAAACTGTTGCTAAGAGTGTTTGTGTTCTACAGACAGAGCCAGAGGAGGTGGAAGAAATGAGGTGCAGAGATTGTGATTAACACTCTCAGGGACACAACCTCATTTTTGCTTTTGTAGTTTTAGATATTCACATAAATTTAAAGTCAGAACGATACCGATCAAACTAACAGTGTTAGTACCTGGCACATGGGGAGAGCAATATACAAGGGAGATTTTAAAAATTCTGCTAGTATCACTGTCATCTAAATATTTCATAAGCCTAAGGAGTTAGGAGAAAAATTTAGACTTAAGAAAAATATACTTAAAAATCATTGCAATTGGGCTGGAGAGATGTCCCAACGATTAAGAGTACTCGCTGTTCTTGTGGAGAACGTGGGTGTGAGTCTCAGTACCCACTCATAGTAACTCCAGTTTCAGAGCATGTGACACCCTCTTCTGGCCCCCAAGGGCACAAGTGTGCATGTGGTACACAAGCATTCAGCCAAACCCTCATAAGCATAAAACAAAAATAACGTTAAAATAATGATTGCAATTGAATGAAGTTTGCAGTAGATGTATGTATGTATGTATGTATGTCTTTCATTTACCAATTTACTTCTCTCCCTTTTCCTTATGCAGAAGCCAGACAAACAAATTTCACTTCCACTTAACCTCTGAATGGAAAAACTAACCAGAAGCAAACAGCCACGCAGAAAGGCATGTAAAAGCATCTCCTGGATTGAACTGGGCTGCTGTCTCGCTCTCTGGCAGGAGAGCTCAGAAACGTTGCCTCCATGCATCGACGCTCACCTTAAGTACTTTCTCCTGACCACCCTTTCTCTAGCCACTTTCTCTGAGTGGAATGAGGCGTTTCCTCCTTTGCACCAAATTCTCCTGGAGCCCTCCCTCAGCTCACAGTTTTATCTGTCTCGACCCTGGTTTGCAGGCGGGAGCCCCACAAAACCCATACACTCCTTGGAAGCAGGAAACATCTGCCTCGTCTCTGTGTCATCATTTCTCAGCACAGCAGCCAGCACAGAACAGACCCTTAGCACACATCCATGGAAGGAGTGAATGAAGACAGAAAGGGAAGCAAGAACAGCTGCGGAAGCTGCAGCCTTAGTCACGGCTAACTGCTCTTCTATTCCAAGAGAATGCTGCTCCCCGCACTGCCTTTCAGGAAAAACGGCCTGACAGCCCTCTGACCCCATGTAATCTACTCACTTGGCACACAAGCTCGATTTATTGCCTTGGTCATACTTAAGCCTACTCTGTCTCCTTCCTTCATCACATGGTTCTTTGGAGTTCCCCCAAAGTCGGAGAGGGAAGACAAAGCCTAGGGCAGCTGCACAACTAATGTCATGACTGATGTTAAGAAATGGTTCTGGCCCTTTCCACACACTGACAAAGCTTCTCTAAAAGCTTTCTTTTGCCAGGATTACCATGTTGCCCAAAATTTTCCAACCTATGTGCCCTCAAAAACATATTCCATGACAGATCTGAGCGCTAACAACAGTGACCAGGAGAGAACTGCCTGGTGATTTCACAACCCCTCAGTGATTTCAGTCTTCACCGCCCATTGTCTCATTTGTCCAAATTATAACTCATAGACTGGCAGGCAGGGAAGACATCTGAATGAGTGATAGAGCAACCAAGCTAGCTTGTCAAAAGAAAAGAGTAGCATTATGCTAACAGTAAGCTAAGAGGAAGAAACACTGCCAGGGCCAGATTTGGAGACAAAGGCACGGGAGATGCAAGAGGCTTCGAAAATCACCTGCCCTGTCTGAAGGAGACCTGCACTGTCTCCTTCAGTCCTGATGCCTGCCCTCCCCAAGCTGCCTGACGAATCTGCTGCGCAGTTGCACTACAAAAACCATAAGACATGTAGGGGCAATTTTCAAACACCCCAAATGCTTTATTGGAAAGAGTCCAACACTGACCTGAGGCCTGTGCCCTGGCCTGCACTTGCCAGCCAGGCCGCGTGTCAGAACTTCCTGACAGAAAACACATTTGGCCTCTGAAGCTGGATTTGCGGTGGAAGGACTGACCCCTGTGGTTTGACTTCACTTCCATGTAGGAGTGTTGATGCAGTGCTTTTTATTTTAGTAAGCAGAAGATATCATTCCGCCCAGAGGAACACCTGTTGTCCACCCTGACAACTGTCATTTCCTTCCTGCAGGCAGGAAGTCAAAAACTGAAAGTCTCTAAAATCGTTAGCAAGAGCATTTGTAATCTCAAGGTTCATTCATTGTTTTCGGCAGAAGGTCTGTGAGACAAAATGTACAAACTGCCGAGAATGTTCTGGCATGTCTGAGGTTTGCTTCCTGTGATCTCATGGTGGTGAGGTGTATCAAGTCAGGACCCGGTGACAGTGACACTGCTCTTGGGATCAAGCTGGATCTGCAGGAAGGCTGGGGAGGACGTGGGAACACGGTCCTCGGCCTAATTTACAGTTTCTAAAGCTCGCTGAGCCTCATGAGCAGGTGTGAGCAAATAAATCACTAGAAGTCCTCTCACTAAGCTCGTAAGTCCATGTGCTCTGTGCCCTTCCACTGACGTTACCCTCTCATAGTTTACGCTAACCTAAATTTAGTATGTGACCACTCATAACTTTTGTCTGTCCAGATGGTAAATACTTTAAGCCGCTATTCAAGAACCATAGCAATACCATGTTCACTTTGGAAGCCCGTTCATAATGGACTCTTCCTGAAGTCAACAAAATGCAAAGAAGGCCCTTACTTTTTAAATACTTTCCTTTCATGCTGCCTAGATCTTAAAATGAGAAAACTAAAACAATGCCCTCCTCATCCCTCAATATAACCCCACAGCACTGACAGAGAAGGCCAGCAAGAGATCATGAAAAATGACAATATTCTAGAATATTGATTTTCAGGAGACAACAACAGCCAGAGTTTGCCTTTTAAGATTCAGAGTAATGAATTCACTCAATCAAAACTTACCTAAATGTGCATGTATCCCTAACCGACTAACATGAATTCACTACCAAATTCACAAAAATGTTTAAGCCTAAGTTTTCCAAACTCCCACTACTGAGGAGTTAATTGGCCAAATTTTTGTTTAAGTTTAAAATCTTGAAAGCACTCAGTGGGACTGTTAAAACTCAAAAAACATAACAGTTAATATCTGAAATGATGTCAAAGCAGTTTGCCTAGAAAGCAGTGCTCCTGATCACCACTGAGTGGCGCACGACTGGTTTATTTAAACCAGGTTTTATAGTTAATCTTCTAAAAATCAGCCCTTTTACAGATGAAGACTCTAGGAAATAGGAGTCTAACCTAGGTTTTGCACACGTTAAACATGTACAAGTCCCTGAGTTTACACTTTAGCACTAGAAAAATAAAGTAAAACTTAAAAATATATAATAAATAAAAGTTAGCCTAAAGGTGTGAGTCTTATAGATCATGTAGTTCCATCTACCTATGTAAGTCTGGCCCGTGGGTACCAGCAGACATTGGATCAGGTGAGTCTGAGCCGCTCCCCAAAGACCGCCTTCTCTTCACCTTCTTCAAACAAGCCCACCATCTTCCCGAAACCCCAACCCCATTCTCTGGGCCTAAATATTCTCTTGCTCCCTTTTCACTGCTCTTTAGCATCCTTCAAACACTTTGCAGATAAAAGCTTCAGTCCCAGCAATTCGGCCTGAATAGTTGTTGCCCAGACATCCAAGAAAAATCAGCCACCTCCCTGATCTTCTGTGTCAATGACACCTACTTATCTAAATGTCAACATCCCTCTGAAGTTTCCAACCACTTTCTCTACCTCATTTTTTTTATAACTTAACAATAGTATCATATAAATTCTACTTATTATGTTAGTTGTCTGGTTTTTCCTAACTAGGATATGTTTCTTGAAGGAAAGTGCATTTTTTGTTTGTTTGTTCATCTTTACCAGTTTTAATCTCTGTTTATAATCGAGTCTATTTTGGTGCTGCACATGGTAAATCTTTGCTGAAGAAGTGACTTATTTCTCAAATGAGTTCTCTCTGTGCTGCCTACTATACTGGCCATTCCAGGCTTTACCTCTGGTAGGAGAAACAGGCATATATATCTGCAGGAAATTCCAAAAAGGAGCTCAGTGGGAAAGGCCCAAGGCATTATGGGTGCAAAGAAGAAAAGGCATTGAGCAACCTGGAGGTTCAGGTAAAATTTCACAAAAGATGCTGGTGTGGTGGGGCACCCATTCAAGAAGCAGAAGCAGGAGAAGAAAAAAACATTTTCCATGAAAAAGGAACTCTTGCATACTATTAGAGGAAATGTAAATTAGTGTAGCAACTATGGAAATCAGTGTGCAGGCTGCTCAGAGCACTAAAAATAGAACCACCATCATGACCCAGATAAACCACTCCCGATCAACATAGTCCTGAGACACTTGCGCACCCCTGCTTACCGTCACTCTACTCAAAAAGGCATATGGAATCAGGCTAGGTACCCATCAGTAACTGAACAGATAGAAAAAGATGGGGTATACATACACAATGAGAGTTCTGCCATAAAGAATGAGAGCCGGGGGAGATGGCTCACATCTGGAATCCATGCCTTGGGAGGCCGAGGCGCAAGGACCACCACTAATTAGAGGCCTGTGTGTACTCTATGAGCCACCCTGGGCTACAGAGCCAGATCCCGTCTCAAAAACAAACAGGTTTACAAAATGGCACTATATCACCTGCAGGAAAAAGTATAAAACTGAAGATCATTATACTAACAAGTAAGCCAGAACTGTAAACAAATATTGCCATGCTTTTTTTCATATGCAGAATAAAGATTTAAAATATGTTGAAAGTAATGGGCAACTATGTGAAGGGATAAGGGAACCAAGTGGAGGAAGTGGGATAAATACTGGAAAAGTACATTGTATGCGTGTCTGAAAATGCCATAATACAACTTGTTTGGTATGTTAAGAATTTTTTAAAACTTATTTTCCCAAAGGAAAAAAAAAAGGTGTTTTTCTTCACTTCCACAAACAAATCTACAACAGAGCCAATGATCCAACTGGCTTTTATTTGTGATGCATGAATCACGATGGTGTTCCACTCAACAGAATAGAAAAAGAGCCCCAGTGAACTAAGCAGAGTACATGGGTACCACAGACCCATTAAATCATTAATCATTAAATCACTTCCCTTAGAGGGCCAAGGAAGAGAAGGCATCACCAACCTGACTCGGGATGGCTTGGAGCCCCTTCACTGGTTTTTGTGAGGCAGTTTTCATTGTTGTTTTAGATTGCCCCATTACTGTGTTTCAATGAGATTGTAATACACCAACACAAATTCCATTCCAGTTTGGTCTGGTCTGCTAGACCCTAACATAGGAGCCTCTTCCAAATGACTCCCACAAGTTTTATTTAACCCTTGACTAGGTGTGTTTTTTTCAAAATCCCTAGAAGAAAATGCTGTTGACTTTGTTGATTTGATGACCAAAGCCTCTATCGAAACCAGTGCTTCTCAACTTTCCTAACGCTGTGACCCTTTAATACAGTTCCTCATGTGTGGTGAGCCCAACCATAAAATTATTTTTTTTCACTACTTCATAACTGTTGTTCTGTTACTTTTATGAATTGTAGTGTACTTACTTTTGGAGATTGAGGGTTGTCAAAGGGGTCATGACCCACCAGTTGAGAACCACTGATGTTAGTCTCTATTCCTTTTTATTTTTATGATTAATTTCCCATCTTGTGTGATGATTTCAAATTAGTGTTGGTTCAGGGTGCCCACAAACAAAAGAACAAGAGGTCATAAACTATTGGTTTCAATAACTTAATACTTAGAGGAGTTATAGCATGTGGCTATGATTTATTATACAGAAGAGATAGGAAACAAAGTCTGACAAAGAGAAGGCCCCTGTGGTGAAACAGACTTCCAAAGGTCTCGTTCATCTTATCCTACAGATCACAGTTACTTTGCAAGCAACGAGCTGGTACAGTAACAAGAAATGCTGCCAGGGGCTGAAGCAATGGCTCTGTGGCTAAAAGCATGTGCTGCCCTCGCAGAGCTCCAGGGTTTAGTTCCCAGCAACTACATGTGGCAGCTCACAACCACCTTCAGCTGGAGGTCAGGGTCCAACGTTCTCTGGCCTTAGCAGGCACCTGCACTTTTGTGGTGTACATAAACTCATGTAGGCGTGTGGGCATGTGTACACATAAATAAAATATAAACAAATGAGTTTCTTAAACAGAAAAAAAATTGTTGTAAACCAGGAAACACTTTTTAGTCGTTGACCAAAGATTTTCCTCGGAGTGGAGAGCTATTCATACAAGTATCCTCTCCCTGGAATGCAAGAGAGTTCCAGATGCCCGGAAGTACTGGGTACTGTTCTTCATTTGAAATTCCCTCTTTCCAGGTGACTTTAAGTTTGCTTCAAGTTTAAAGCTGAAGATAATTTTGAGAAGTGTCTTTTTTTAGGATCTAAAGTGTTTAAACATATCCTCCCCTATAAGATAATTTTTGGAATGTTCATATCAAAAGAGCCAGTGTTGAGAAAGCTGACAGTCTAGTTCAGAGGAATAACTATCTAACAGTCTCAATAATTAAAATTCTTGAGGTGCTGGAGAAATGGTTCAGTGGGTAAAATGGCTCAGTGGGAAAGTATTACATGAAAATCTTAGGAGCTTAGTCAGTCTAGCTGAAATGGCTTCAAGTCCTTGGTTCAGATAGCAATGAAGGGATATCTGATAACAACCCTGTGGCCTCCACACATACATATTTAGGCAAGAACATCTGCACACATTCATGCACATGTGCACATACACACATTTTAAGAAATAAAAATAGTTTTGAGCTACTAGACAAATCCTGTTTCTTGTGGGATCCAGGCCTGCTGATGCTAAAGAGCATTGTGGAAGCTTCTGAGGTGAGTCCTTGTAAAATCATCACTGAGTTAGAAGAATGAAACCTGCTGGCTCTAAATTACGCTCTAAAAGCAGAAGGCCATGACTTGGGGATGAAAGATACATGCTGTGACAGACTACAAGCTTCTTTGATCATCTCTTGCTCCTGGAAATTTCTAGTGACTGTACCATATGAACTCCTGGTGTGAATATTTACTTATTAGACTCTGCTGGCTCTCTTGAGGAATACACACTTAAAGGAAACGATAAAGGCCACTTCAGTTTTGATTTTCTCATTGTTCAGGAATATAATCTGAACCTGTCAATTTCTACCACCCTTGTCTTGAATGGGGATAATGAAACCCATGGCTCCATTGGTGGAATAGGAGAAGCCCTGAGATCTAGGCTGGACTTTTAAATTGATTCATAAAATAAGCTTCATAAGTGAGATCTAAGGAATTTCTTGGGGATCCATACTCAAAGGGAGGTCACTGAAGATGGTCAGGGTTTCCAAGACTAGTCTTCTCTATGGATTACTGGGACTTGTTAACACAGCTTTCCAGCCCCATCCCAGGTTGACCAAATCAAATTCTTCAAACTACATGGAAAAATTTTATCAAGAATCGATGTTGAGCTGGCTGTGGTGGCACATACCTGTGATCCCAGCACTCAGGGAGGCAGAGGCAGGTGGATCTCTGTGAGTTCGAGGCCAGCCTGGTCTACAAAGTGAGTCCAGGACAGCCAAGGCTACACAGAGAAATCCTGTCTTGGGGGTAGAGTTTCTGTGATGTGATTTTAGAAATCAGAAGTCCAGCACCCTGAAAATCTCTGCCAGGTTTAACATTTCATAAAACTGTGAATTTTATGGGCACTTTAATTCATGAGGATGTGTGGTATTTTCTCTCTTGAGATGTAAAAGGAGACTGTACTTCAGAGGTCACCTGTGATGTTGCCAGAGCGCAAAGCTCTAAAGTGCCATGCATGCAATTCTCTCCCCAGGAAACACAAACTGAAGCTAGAAAATACCTTTTTAGACACTATGGTTCATTGATTGGATTTCTCTGAGTAAGACATGAAGACAAGAGACACCACATTACAGCAATGTTGGAAGTGATCAGTGCTCAGTAACACGCCCCTTTTGACTCTTCAGAGATTAGGTGATTCTAGAACCTTCTACATATTCAGAAAGTCAAACTTCTAAAAGCCAATGCTTTTCAAGTGCCACAGCATAAACCCGTGGATCAGAATCTGACTGACCTGTGAATAAAGTTCTTCCTCACAGCCTGTCCACAGCCTAGGCGATCCTCAGCTTAGTGCCCGTTTTATATTCTTTCCATTTAAACCTCAGCAGCACCACCTACTGATAACTTAAAATCAGTATTTTTAATAAATTCTAACAATGCCCATATTAAGTGATTCACTGGAAATTACAAATACCATGCTTGCCTTTTCACAATACGTGCATGCTAATATACTTTCCAGAAGAAAAGTTTAATGTATTTTGCAAGTACCAGATCAAATTACCATCCAAGCATGTCTCTAACATGCTCCTCCACCTCCAGCTGCCTTCTTCCTCCTGGCATGCTCCTGTTGCTCTGTGTGACAGCTAGGCTCAGGCAATAAGCTGGGAGCTGGGAGGTCAGAAGGCAAAAAGATGTGTTGGGTGCTTATTCTTTTATATCTTTGTGTCGCCTGCTGTACCTGGTGCAATTCTGCCTTCGTTCCTCGTGCCCAGGTCTCTGGAAGTTCTACATACTTGCTGTCAGCCGGTACAGGTGTGAATGACAGTGGATTGAGCCTCAGTGTCCTGTTGTGTGTTCCAGCTTGCATGTGTCTTCGTGGCATGCTCCTTGTGTATGCCCGTGGAGGTCCAAGGTAGAGATCAAGTGTCTACCTCTGTTGCTCTCCATCCTATTTTTGGGAGGGTCACTCACTGAATGCAGAGCTCAGGCTCATCTTACCGGCCTGCGAGTGCCCATGATCCACTTGTCTCTGCCTGCCCAGTCCTGGGGCTGCAGGTGTAAGCAACCACGTCGAGCTTTTACGCAGGCGCTGAGTCCAAAGGAGTCCTCATTCTTGTACAGCAATGACTTCTCCTACTGAGCCATTTCCCCAGCCTGTTCCTTCAGTCCTGATTAGTTCCTTCCTGAGAGTTCTCATAAACTCCCTGAGTGTATTTCTGTTTCTTCCAGGGCACTGACTGTGAGAGAGATCTGCGCAAACTCAGCCTTCCTGCACATCGAAAAGTGTAATTGCCATTAACTCAACATTTAATAAGTTAATTCTGTGGGAAAAAAAAATGTCCTTGATATAGCAGAGAAAGATTCCATCAGTATACTTGAAAGCTCCAATTAACAGAGGGAACTGAGTCAAATAAAAATATTTTGTCTCTGTCTGTGTGATGTATGCAAGTGTGCACATGTCTGCATGTGCACATATGCTCCCCTGTGTACGACACATGGTGGAGAGATCAACACTGGGTGTCTTCCCTGGAGGTAATGAACCTGAACATTAAAGGACACAATTCTCCGATTTTGTAGGTAATCAAACCAAGGTCCAGAAAAAGTGCAGAAAGCCACTGTGAGGATACAGTAAAATAGAGTCATCCACAGTCATCCAGGACTGCCTCACTCCCCAGAAAATCTGGTCAGACACAGCACGGATTAGGCAACAAAACAAAAATCTCCTTCCCAATAACACAAAATCCACATTTTACATAATGAGCAGTTTCTTGATTTTATGATAATTACCCAACATACTGCCAAGACCGATGAAGAATCTGAGACTTTATTCTCTTTGCAAATGGAAGCTTAGTTCTTCAAGGTGACAGATCACTCTTTCTCTTTCTCTCTCTCTCTTTCACACACACACACACACACACAGAGAGAGAGAGAGAGAGAGAGAGAGAGAGAGAGAGAGAGAGAGAGAGAGAGAGAGAGAACATGAATACATAAGAACGCTTAAAGCACTGGCAGTGGCCTGAATATTGGCATCTCTCTCTGGGCACAGGGAAGGTAGGGTGGCCAGGCAGCACATGTGCATGAAATGGGCTGCAGATAAGGGAACCCCAGCTTAGAGATCCCAGTGTTTTGTGTCCTTAAACCTGCCTGCCTCTGGCTCTATTTGGAAACTCTAACCATATCTTCCATGGCTGAAAGAAAATTTGCTCTTCATTCCTAAAGCCAGCACCTGCCTACAAGATGCTCAGACACACAAAAGACCTATAAAACCACCTCCTAATAAATTCTATCCCATGTCTCATTTTTGTCAAATTTCCAGTGAGTACACCATTCCATGTAAAGCCCCTATAAAAGGCCCTTCCCTAAGGAAGGCACAGAGTTCCACCCTCCAGCATGAAATAACAAAACACAAAACCCCTAAACCAGAAACCGAGTCCCGAGTCAATCTTCTAATAGCCATATCAGAAAACATAAACAACACACACCTTCACAGCTCTAGTTTATGACAGTGACAACAGCGAAATAAAGCCACATCAGAACAGTGATTGGTCTATATTAATGTTTCAGCTACAAATTCAAATTAAGCCCATTTGTCTCTATTAGTTTTTCTAAATTCAAGGTAAGCTTTAAGTTCAGTTCCACAGTAACACCAAATCATTGCAAATGTCCATTGGTCCAAATGGGCAGTGCAGGTTTGGATCCACTCTCCAGTAAGCGGGAATCACAGCTGTTTGGAATGAGGTAATGTGAATGAGATGGAGAATGGGCTCTCCCTGATCAATCTTTAGCCAATCCATAGTTGTTCTGAACCAACCCTCCTCTTCACAAGCCCTTGACCTTGACCAGATCCTTACTGGTCTGAATAGTGCAGTTTTAAAGATTCCTATGGGATTGAGATAGCTTAGTGATTAAGAACACTTACTGGGCCCAGTGTGGTGGCACATGGCTGTAATCCCAGCAGGGAGGCAGGGGCAGCCAGATCTCTGAGTTCAAGGGCAGCTTGGTCTACATAGCAAGTCCAGGACATCCAAAGCTACAAAGAGAAATCCTGTCTTGAGGAGAAAAAAAAAGAGTGCTTACTGTTGTTCTTGCTGAAGAGCTAGGTTCAGGTCCCTATACCACATGGCCACTCATAATTGCCTATAGCTCTAGTTTGAGGAAATCCAACACTCTCCTCTGGCATCCATGGGTACTGAGCATGCAGGTGTCACATACATGCATGCAGTTATGTGTATTCATACACATTTTAAAAAATAACAAGTGCATCTAAAAGTATAAGAATGATTCCTGCTGAGGTGGTTTAGAGACAACCCCCGACCACCCCACCCTGGACCCTCCAAGACTCTCCCTACCTTTGATGCCTCCTCTTAGTAATTTCTCATCCACTGACTACCCCTTCCACTCCATCTACTACATCTCACAGACCAGGTCTATACCTACTGTAGTGGTCGCTGGATAAAAATCTATCTTCCCCCTTCAGACAATGTTGACACTGGTTGTTCCTAGCCACTGGGGGGTGGGGTGGGGGATCCCCAGAGAGCTGTGTTTAGTGTAGGAAATGAAGGACAATGATGTTAGATGTGAGTCTTCAAAAAGCCAAACACCAGGAGCTGGAGAGACGGCTTTGCCGCTATAGGACTTGATTAGGCTCCCAGGGCCCAGGTCAAGAGGCTTGCAACCATTTTTAACTCTGGCTCCAGGGGTATTCAATAGTCCTGGCTTGTGTACTCATGTACATACACAGAAACACACACACACACACAATAAATCTTAAGACAAAACCCACCAAACCTCAGTTTTTCAGAAATAATCTAGTCATAAAATTAAATTTCTGCAGGGAAAATATGTCAGGCCAAATCTGTCACTTTCAATGTGTTTCTTCTGTGGTGTCTTGTGTGATGCTAGAGACGGAACCCAGGGCCCCAAACACACCACGCACATGTTCTAGCATTGCGCTTCAAAGTACCTATTTCTTTTTACTACAGTTCATCTGTCTTTGTTACAGTTTGAGTGACAAAGAGAAATTTTATTTCTTTAAAGTCTGGGGGAGTGACATTATTTCAAGTCTATGGACTAACCACACCAGGAGAAGAGCTTGTTAGGCTGTGAGGGTTTTTTTTTTTTTTTCTTTTTTCTAGCATTCTTTTGTACGACAGCTCTATTTTCTCTTTGAAAGGCAGCATGAAAAGGAAGGAGAAAAGATTTAATACATTATTTTCTTCTTGAGCTTTTCAATGCAAGAACAGGTATGTTTTTCTGGTGAGTTTTTTCTTTTTCTGTGTATCTATATCTTCCCCAATTCTGAGTTTAAAAAAAGGGGGGGGGCTGAGTGGGAGCTAGCTTACTGTGGTGTGTCTAAGCCACACACCGATTCCATTAGTTATAAACATGGATGGACAGATATATCAACTGTGGGCTGACTTGATTCTTCAAGGCACATACCCAGGAGTGGAAGAGACGGATCTAATGGTATTGCTACTTATGATTTATTGAGGAAGCTCCATACTGATTTCCATAGTGGCTGGATCAATTTACATCCCCAACAAGAAAGGCAGAAAGGCAGAAAGGCTCCTTCTGCCCCACCACACCCTTAACACAGTTTTTTTTTTTTTTTTTTTTCTTGACAGCCATTCTGACCGGGGTGGAATATAACCAAGTCACTGTTCACAAGAGTTAATAAGGTAAGGATGTCCATCGGTCCAGAGCCCTACCAACAAAAGAATGGATGACACATCATATAGAGAGAGATCTGTTCATTTAAGAATATAACTATGTTGTTTACAGAGAAATGAACTTCTGGAGAGCATGTTAAAGTAAAGTAAGCTAGACTCAGAAAAAAAAAATCACATTTTCTTTCATGTGTGTAGGGACCCAAAATGTAGATATTAGCTATCAAGGCCTTTCTGGTCTGTCCTTGGTACTCTAAGGAAGTCACATAAGACAGGCTATTGTGAGAAAAGAAGCTGAGAGAGAATTCACAACCATCAAATGGATTAAGTAATGAGAAAGTGGGATCCAAAGCTGCAAAAAGGCAGCAAGTAGATTGATCTCTGGAACTCATCTATAAGTTAAGCACTTACTTGTATTTAGTATTTGCCTCCCTGTTATAAATATATTCCAACAAGAAACAAGTAGGGACAAGTTTATTTTGTTTCAGTTTGAGAGCACACAGTCCCCCACTCTGGGGAAAAACTGCTGGTAGGTGGTTCCGTGGTACAGGAGCACAAGGAAACTGACTGTTCATGACACCAATCAAGGAGTAGAGAGATATCAAGAACACAGGGCAGGGCTACTACCCTGAGTCCTGATCCCCAGAACTTCACTTCCTCCAACTAGACCTGAGTAAAGTACTACAACCTCCCAAAGCAGCCACTAGAGAGAAGCATTTATTCAAACACAGGAGCTTATGTGCAATTGCTTCTAATTCCAACCATAGCAGCATCATTCTTAAAACATCCAAAGTTACACTAACAATGAACTCAAGTATACTTCATTAAGAGACTTTTGTAAAAGACTTCAGCATATACTATGTAACAGATTTTGGGTAGAAGGAGCTCAATACTATAGTTTCACTAACAAAAATGAGCTTGTAATGACAGAGATACAAACTGCCTGGTCTGCAGGTATGCAACTATGAAAAGACAATTCTATAAGCACTTAATAACCTTAAAAATCCTTTGCTCATTCTAATCAATCAAACGAAGAACTAACCGTTACAAAATTAAAGTAACAGCATAAGGGCTACACTTATTATTTTTCCAAGACTGTATTTAGACAAAGCATAAAATTTTTTGAGCTGTTCATGTTTTAACTAGAGCATTTTCTTATCTGAAAAGAGGAAAGGACATTTTGGATCACAGATGTCATCTGTAATTTTTATCCAATACTTGAACAGATGAAAGAGATTTTCCTAAAATAGGAAATAAGTGATGAGCCACTCCTCCTGGCCCTACGTGACCTTTTGAGCTAGAATTGATACTGTATTTCTTAAAACCACAAGTTTGCTCCAGGAAACAGGCATATGTTGGAATAGTATAAATAATATGCAAATCTGCATTTGCTTAGCCACGACTTCACCCAGGAAAAACACAAGATGAAATGCAGGAAAGCACAGCCATCATTAGAATACATGAAGCACACATGCAGACACACATGACCCTCAGCAGCAGCCTCGGTCCCAGGCTGCTTAGTCACACTTCCTCAGAGCTGGCTCACTTCTCTTATTTCAGCTGACTTCTCCCTCAGCTTCATGTGCAACACAGCTGTAACCCTTGCTGTGCCCATACCATGGCACAGTTCTGCTCTTTCCGGAGCACACATTTCCACCTGAGCCATTTAACATGTGTGACCCTGTACTGGTTTTATTAAGTTCCCATATTTATTCATTGCTGAAGTTTTGAATATTATGTTTCTAGCCTAATTTCTCTACAATCCTCAGGTCTTTTTTTTTTTTTAATATATTATTGCATCATTTTCCCTAGAACAGTGATCTTTAGGACACAACTGTGTGCACTACAGTAGGTCCTGCTGTGTCATCAGTTCAACACAACTGCAGGAATCAAAAAACAACCCACAAAATCTTGCTGCTGGAAAGGACCACCACTGTCTAAGTTTCTCTTCAGTTGGTTCTAAAACATTCTGGAGAGCATGTTTCTCAAAGACAGCTCTGGCATTAATGGAGAAACTAAGTGCTATAAATCGCACTTGACTTGTAAGTCACAAATTAGTAAACAAAGGGAATATTTAAAAAGACACCAAATTACATCAAGCTGTTCCACTTTACTGTAGTGGTTTGCCGTAGTCAAGAGCGGGCATTACAGCACTTCTCATCACTTCAAACCCCAGAAGGTTCAGATCTGACAAAACTACCACACACATCTTGCACACGGTTTCTTTCACTTATCACCATCTCATCGTTATCCTCTTTTGGGATTTGGTTTTTAAAATCATTTTCTTGGTCATTTTGAGCTATACATAAAACAAACATTAACCAATTTAAAATTTTCCACAGACAGAATAAACAGCATCAAGTTTCAATATTCTTCAGAATTTTTCTTTAAGACAGCATTTTTGTGTCCCAAAGGTAACAAATCAGTATAAATCACTATATATATATACTCTGGATGAACATCAGAAACAAATTTTGCTCACATTATACTAATACTTTTGAGAAAATAATTTAAATATATGAAAGACATGCACAGAAGTAAAACTCTGTACTCTTGTATTTCATCTACCCTCAGTAAACAGTAAACTTGGGCCTACTGCCTAAAGAGGCCTGTCCATTCTAGAAGGTCTTTTTACTTCAAATGCATATAAAGTTAACTTGAAGAGAATCCATGGGATGATCCCTTCTCTTTCCATTTGAATTAATATTTGGTAACTACATATGTAAAAGATGTCCCTGACATTCATTTTGATGTTAAAATACGTAAGTTCTATTAGAGTATGAGTTGTTTTTAAAGTAAAGAAAAAGAAGCAAATGTACAGTCAGTATTTACTGTGACACAGAAGTATTTTGGCATTGAAAGAAAAAAACACATGACTATTTCACTCATTCTGGGACCATTTCTGAAGTAATTTATGAAACAGGGGGAAAAAAAGGTTGACCTAGGAATGGTGGTGCACCAGGAACGATGAGGCATGACTTCAAGGCCAGCTTGGGTTATAAGACTCAACAAGACAAAACAATAATCCTTCCCAAATCATCTGCTGACCAAGGGGAAATACATAGATAGACAGATAATATATATTTTACATGAAGTAATCCATTATATATTTATCTTTACTAGACTCCATTATTACAGAAAATTATTGAAAAAATTAAGTTCCAGTAATATATAATCTCCTAAAGTTAAGCATAAATATACTTTACCCTTGGAATTACGTACGTCATGTAACTTTAACAAAATAAAAAAAAGATGACATGAACATAGAGGGGAACCACAGGAGAACTGTGGGAGGGAACAGTAACAGAGAATGAGTATTACCTACGTACAAACATATTAAGTAGTAATGTCACAACAAAACCCAGTATTTTGTATGATTATTGAGATACAAATAACACAAGAAAAAAGTTCTTTAAAACAATCAACATAGTAGCTAACATCAAATTTTATATTGGCAACTTGGGACTAAATGATACAGACTGGCATTTTTCTTGACTATTTAGGATGCTGACCTTGCCCTTCATCTGGAATGTTTTTAGGACGTCCTTAACCAGCACACCAAGGATAAAAAGTACAATGTCACAGTACTATAGCATCTGAGGGGTCCGCTTGCCAATCTGAAGACCCAATAGAGATAATAAGGAGTCACACTACCTCCATTTTGTTTGAGGACCAAGAATACCACACCATGATCTAAACACTGAGAACACTAAACTCTCCATCTTAGGCTACTTTCTTCTTTGGTTTAAGCCTACAAACACTCTGTGTGTCCCAATACTGCAATGATGAGTATGATAGTTATCGCCAGTCCAGAACCAATAAAACAGGAAAAACTACTAAGGATAGCACTTCTACCAGAGAGCGTATGTTCTGTCACAGTAAGCTCATGGACAAGGTTCACGGGCTTGTTGCGAGCTTCAGTATTGTCAAAGTCTGTCCACAAGGTAAGTTCTCACAGTTATGCTAGAAATACACGATCCCAGCACCCAGTACCCACCCCAGTTCCACATGATTTCATCTAAGGCAATACAGGTTAACATGTCCTGAGTAAGTTACTCAGGCCAACTGGTTGGATATCTCAGACAGAAGACAGGAAACAGAAGCTACTGTTGACTCTGTAGGTACACCAGTCCTGTAAATACCAAAGAACAGAACGGCGGTCTGGGAGGAACAACAGAGCCGCTCCTCATCATTCATCAAGCAAGAACGATCTTTTGAGAAAGCTCTATCTATGTTATAATCCTCTGAATTTCTAGGGCAAGAAATTGAAATTTCCACTCAATAGCAGAATGAATGTATGCATATATATGTATATATATAAAGAATATATATGTAAAGAACACATATATACATGTACATACATATGTCAACTTACTATTTCCCTCTTTGTTCATAAGATTCCCTGCACTCTGCCCAAAGATTGGCAATGAGTCTCAACATCTGCTTTGATACCCTGCAGGGCAAGTGTTCCAGAGGCCCTCTGTGGCAGGCTCCTGTCCTGTTCCCTGTTTTCCCCTCTTCTGATGTCCATCCTCTTAGCCAGGGTTCTCCATCTTGCTTAGCTCCTTTAGGTGTACAGATTTTAGTGTGTTTATATTTATGTCTAATATCCATTTATGACTAAGTATATACCATGTGTGTCTTTCTGCTTCTGGGATACCTCACTCAGGATGATCTCTCTGACATGAACTGATTGGCCTGCTCTTTGATCACCTCCCCCTCAGGGACTGGCCACAGAGGAAGACAATGCAGCCAGTCTGATGGGACCTGGTACACTAGGATCAGAAGGAAGGAGAGGAGGACCTCCCCTGAGTGGAGGAGAGGGAGAGAGGATGGGACTGGGAGGGGAGGAGGAAGGGAGCTGCTGGTGGGATACAAGGTGAATAAACTGTGATTAATAAACATAAAAAATAAGGAGGAAACACAATAAAATAAATAAAAATAACTATTTCTATTGAAAAAATAAAATAAATAAAATAAAAATTTCCATTGGACATAAAATCAAATTAAAGGATACCATAAAGACAGACACAAGCAAAAAAGTACAGAATGTAGGAAATTCTATGAGATAGTGTGGATCTTAAAAAATCAACATGAAAGGAGAGAAAGATGGCAATGGGGATTAATCTAGATTAACAACAGAATAAAAATATATAGGTGGCACATATTCCTGGAACAGATCCTAAATTTAAGAACGACTATTATATTTATATATGTTTAAAACAGTTTGGAGGACACTTAATGGTAATATCTTAATTCCCATCGGTTTTTCCTTCCATGATGATGCTTTAGGTTATATGGGAGGGTGTTCTTATCTTTACAGGAAGCACAAAGTAGTCATATATACAGTTTCTACCTGTAGCATGATTACCATTCAATAAAGTAGGCAATTGTATGTACACATGTATATCTACATACAAATACACATGTACATAAATACACATAAAAAGATAAAGCAAAACACTAGAAATTAGTGAAGTTAGATAAGGAATGTTTATGTAGTCAACGGTTTGTAGGCCTGAAACTTCTCTGTGCAGACAGCTGTTGGGTAAAGCACCTTGTATAACATCAGCCAATTTAGCAACTTCTGCTCCCCTTCTTGAGAGGAAAGATAACTGAGAACAAGACCTTGGGGGTGGGGACAAGACAGCTTCCATCTGCTTATACTCAGAGGTACAAGCAGTTACCAAACCCAAAAAAAACAGACATAAAAATTTAAAAAACGAACAAAATCATTGGAAAATGATAATGAATTAAAATTTTAAAATTGAGCTATAAAGGAAGCTATCATTACTGCAATACAATTAGTAAGTAAAACAAGTAATAGGTAAAAAGCAAACAAACAAAAGGACTTCACCATAATCGGGGTGAAAATGTGATCAACTGTACTAATGAACCTCATATTGGGAAATCCTTTCTACAGTGGGTTAGAGCTGCACAGTTTATTATACAGGGCATTAATCTAACACAATCTTAAGCACTGGACAGAAAGTATCTTCAAGTTCCGTGAGATAGATGCCACATGGAAAGCCCTCTATACTAGAAATAAAATGATGCTGACGTCCTGAACATTTTTAAGTATTAAAAGCAAAGAGGAAAGAAAAAATGTTCCAGAAGTAAGTAGTAAGAAGGGCATCACAAGGACAGGGCGACAGGCAACAGTGACAGAAGATCAAAGCATCCCAGCGGCACCCAGCAGAAGCCACGCTGCAAATGTCAGGGCACTGACACACCGTCACACCCAACGCTGCACTGGGACTGCGGCATAGGAACAGGGACGTTTCGTCTCCTTTAGTTGTCACTTCTACACAAACATTTCTCAAACTTTAAAAAGTAAACAAAAAATCTTCTTCATAGCCTTTATGCTACAGATACTTTTTTTTTATAAGTTAGCCTATTTCACCAAAATATGGACAGCTGCCAGTGAAAATTTTTGTTGTTGTTGATGCTGCTTGCTTTTTAAGACAGGGTCTCATTGTATAGCCTGATTGGCCTGGAACTTACGTTGTAGGCACAACTGACCTCAAACTCAGATCTGCCCGCCTCCGCCTCTTGAATGCTGGGATTAAATGGGCGAATCACCACACCCCGAAAAGACTTTCTCAAAGCGCAACTTGCATAGGACTCAAAACAAAACTATTTGTGATTGCCTGTGGCCCCATGTTCAAACCCTGGTCATGTCACTTGAAGGTTAAAAGCCCAGTGCTTCATTTTCACTAGAACTTTTCTACCAGGTTAACAAACAAGTCACTAAGACAGAATCCATGTCAGTCTTTTATATGCTTGGTAATCTAATATATCATAAAAATATATATGCATTGTAAATCGGGTATCCTTTTTTTTTTTTCATTTACCATTTACCTCTGTGGAACTTATACGGTAAGACTAAGGAATATTTTTTTTAACATGAAGGTATGATAATTAAAATGGAAAATATAGTTGTAAACAGAACTTATTAAAATACAAAGAAGATACAGTTATGACTTGAGTTTATCACTGAAACCAAAATATTTAAATTAGAACAAAAAGATTCTAATCTAATTGCTTACAAGGTTTCATAAAAAAATAGTTAAAATGTAATACCTGAATTAAAATTTTAATGAAATAGAACATTAACTATGAACCTGTGAATTAATCACTCTCAAGATTATCTGCCAAAGCTGAAGTCATTTGTCAAAAAAGAAGTAAACAAGTCTTAGAAATGCAATTCTAATTTGCATTCACAGGAGCAAAACTTAGGACTATTTAGTTAAACATGGTGCTCAAATTTTAGGTTATTTAAATAATAGTGTAGTACAATAAGGGAAATTATAAATATTTATGACTAAAATGTCAGCAGAAAACCTTGTTGTATGGATTAAAATAATTCATTAAAATTACTACTAAATAAAAAGCAAAAATAATTCTATTAGAACTTTAAATGAGAGATGGAAAAACTTTAAAACTTCAGTTTGTAACTTAACAATAAATATGTAAACTCTTAAACAAAATCAGGAATATAAATTACTTTGAAACACCTACTTATATCCATTTTAATGAGAATTAAAAGTTACAATGTGTCAAAGACATATTTTAAAAAACTAGGGGAATAAGACAAGTGAATCAAATTTTGTTTATATCCTAAAAATCACAAGACACTTTGAAAATGTAGTGTTAGTTCATTGTTTTTCCAGTTGCAAACGTTCTATGCGCATCGCCTTTTCTTTGGTGTCACTGCTACCAATAAACACAGTACACAGCTTTAAAACCTAATCACCATGTTCCACTAGGGAAAAGTAAGTCAACATTACTGCTTTAAAAATTAGATAGAAACACTCATTTTTGTCTCATTGTCCACAATACCTGGAACATCATGCCAAAATATAAAAATTTAAAGGGAACATTATTCTCCTCTAACTGCACCAAAAATTTGGCTACTATATGCTGGTATGATGACAGCCAGTAGTGGGCAGAAGCTACAGAAAGACATAACATACATAAGTTTTACTCACAATTAGTAAAAGAAAGGCTCAATTTAATGTGACACTACAGCGGGACAATGCCTTCAGGTCAATGTGCTACAACTTGCTTCTCTTGTAGCTTCAAAAGATAGTGTACTTGTCCTAAATTTACACAAAACATTAGCAAACATAGTAGTTGTTCATGATTAAAATAAAACAGCAATGTAAATTAATTTAACACAGTGTTAAATATATTCACATGATCACCATTGTAATTCAAATGGTCACTAATGAAGTTACATGTCAATATATGTACATAATATTTGCCACAGCAGTTTTTGAACTTCTGAGTGTTGCAAACCAGGTAACTTTACAAGACAAGAATCTTGTAACAATTCTTCATATTATGAAAGGAAATAAATGTTTTAAGTAGTTTCATTCCTCAGGGGAGGGGCAGACTTCTCAAAAGTCAGTGCAAATTGAAGACAGTTCTACCTCTTGAGTATCTGAACTTGACCAAGAAAGACTCCTATACGCTGAGGAAAACAAATCTTACGATGTTAATGAATCTCCTAACACTGTCAGTGGCGTGCAGGAGAAACATACCACCCAGCGGAACAGAGTTCTATAGCAGAGCCTTCTGAGAATATGCTGGCTGTGACTGAGGTGGCTGTTGGCTGCCTCCTGTTTGAGGCAGGGCTGATGATGTCAAAGTATAGTTTGGCACCTGGGACATGTTAGGTCCTGTATTCTGGTATATGGTGACATCAGCAGGTACAGGTACAGCAGCAGCAGCAGCAGGAGGAGGACTATATATTGAAGCCTGGCTGGGATACGAACTTCCATGAACAGAACTAACCATTGCACTGTAGAGGGAGGAAAACAATTCATTAGCTAAATAATGAATCATGTACCCAGAGATGAACAGGAAAACTATTAAACAATTCACTTGATAATTTATTAAATAAGTACAGTATAAACTGCTAAGGAGAAAAATAAATGCCTATTCTTATAGAACTTACATTGCGGTAGGAGAAAAAACCCAATAATGTCAATGGTTAAAATAGCAGTAAAGAAAAACAGAGCATGGTAAATAGTACCAGAAGTACCTAGCACAACAGATTCTCACTTATGTAGGGTGGTAGAGGAAGGCTTTTCAGATAAGGCTTAAATCAAGAAAATATATTAAGACAGAGGAATCACATCAGTAGTCTACAGAAGGCACACATTAGGCTAAGAAAAAGAAGCCTTTGAGGTTTTATAGTGCCAGGTATGTTCAAGAAACAGAAAGGAGGCCAAGGCAGTTGTAGCAGAGTGAGTGAAAAGCACACATGGTATAAGAGATAAAGTGGCAATTAAGAGGAGGGACTGAGGAAGATCCAGTGAGTACCTGAGAAGCTACACGGTTATGCTCTGTGAAACAAACACTGGTTTGTGCTTTAGGAGGAAGGTAATGAGATATGACTTGTATTCTGACAGGCTCACATGGGAACATGAACAGATCTAAGAGCTAGCAGGTACCCAGAGCCATAGGGGAGACAGAAGAGAATGGTCACACTCTACTTTGAAGAAAGTGCCATTGAAGCCCGATAATGGACCAAGTAGTCTAGAATGTTTTCTAACTCATAAAAATAACTGAAATGACTACTTACTAAAGGAGAAAGCTACACTTGGGAAGTGAGATGTCTAGAAGTCACATTAAGAAAACTGGTGCATACCTTTCATCCTAGCACTTGAGAGGCAGAGGCAGGTAGATCTCTGGGAGCTCAAGGCCAGCCTGGACTACAAAGCAAGTCCAGGAGAGCCAGTGCTTGTTACACAGAGAAATCCTGTCTTGGAAAAAGGAAGAAAGAAAAAGGAAAGACAAAGAAAAAGAACAAAAAGAAAAAAAAATGCACATGCAGCCTGGAGTCCCAGGAGAGAGCAGGAGTTGAAACAGATCCTAGAGTCCTCATTCAGACACATGGGGCTGAACGAAGTCCTTAGGAAATGACTGCACAGAACAGAGCAGTCCATACAATGAGCCCTAGACTTTTTTTCTTTTGGGGGGTGGGGAGGAGTCCAGACAGGGTTTCTCTGTGAAGCCTTGGTTGTCCTGTACTCTCTTGATAGACAAGGCTAGCCTTGAACTCAGAGATCTGCCTGCCTCTGCCTCTCTTTGAGTGCTGGGGATTACAGGTGTTTGCCACTACAACCAGCTTCGAGCTGTAGACTTTGATGTCAGCAATATAAAGGTGCCTTTGGCAAAAGCAAGTGAGGACCAGTAAGCAAAAAGAAAAACCAAGTGACAACTGTCTGACCTAGTAAAACATATTAAAAACAGGGAAGGGCAGGACTTGTAAAATGACCACAGGATCTGGCAATACAGGTATCAGCAGCATCTTGACACAACAGTCTTAAGTGCACTAGCTGATCATCTATCTCCCTTATTGCCCTAAAAGTACGTCACAAGCACATCATATACACCCTAACTACAACCACATTAACCCACCTGTACCTGTTCAGATTTACATCTGTGCCCGACCTTTCAAGCAGTGACATATTAACATCACCTCTAAAGGACACTTGTGCATTTTACAGGTGCTCTCTATAGGCATGTCCTTCACATGTTTGGCCTTCTTGGCTCTGATCTGTTCTCTAGTTAGTTCTCAGCCTGGCTTCATTTTCTCTAGGGCACTTTCGCCATCCTTCGCCTCTTATCTGTTGCTCCTGGGTGCCATCAGATCACACATATGCATCTGTCACTGTTTCCTCTGGTGGATGCTTTTTATGTGTCTACTCCTATAAAACTAAAGTCACTTTAAGAGCCAGAGTTTCTTTTACCTTTTCGCAGCCATCTATCAAGGACCCGATTTTATACCAAGAACTCCGTGAGTAATAATACTTAAATGCTAAAGTGTTAATGATGACAATTTTAAATGCTAGCTTAAGATAGAGGTAGGTTGCTGTTTTTCACTTCCTTGAAGGATCTTATAAAGACTCTGAGGTAATACAAGAATGATATATATTTATACATGTATAAAAACAAATGTGTGCTTAGAAGAAGAAATAAGGAAACTGCTGGCAGAACAAGTAGAGGATTAAAAAAAGCAAAATAGAAGAAAAAAAGTAAGGCCTGAGGTTGAGTATATATTTCACTGTGCTTTCCAACTACAAGTCAAGGCAATCAGGTTTTCACTGATTCCCAGGCAAGTTTGTCTAGCCCTCTTCAGCACACATCTAGGAGGCTCTTTTTTCAAAAATTTTTATACATTTTAATTAATACAGAATTACATCACTTTCCCTCTTTCCTGCCTCCAGCCCCTCCCATGACCCCTACTCTCAAGTTGATAGCTTCTTTTACTGTTACATACATATACGTGTGTGTATGTGTGTGTGTGCACAAAACATAAATACAATCTACTGAGTCTATCTGTGTTGTTTGTACATGTTTTCAGGACTAATAACTTTGTACTGGGGAACCAGTAAGAGACTGTACAGGAGGCTACTTCTTACTCCTTCGCATACAGTTTTACTCTTTTAGAATCAAGAGCTTTATAGACATCTGTCCCCAGGACAGAAGCACTCAGGAGGGAGTATTTACGTAGTGCCAAACGCTACCTATTGTGGTAACAGTGTTTGGAGAAGAGAAGAAGGATGAAGCCACCATAGCTTATGAATCTATTTATCAATAATTTTATCTCTTAAACAGATGTTTTAAAAATTAATGAGAGGTATGATATAAACTGGTTGTAGAGCATTTGCCTACATATATAAAGTTCAAGGTTTTATCCCCAGCACTGTGAAGAATATAGAAGTCTTGGGGGCAGACACAGACAAAAAAGCAGTTTCTTTACAGTGACTGATATGAAGTTGTTTCAATTGAAATGGGGTAGTCAGAAAAGATCTCACTGAGAGAAGGATTTCTTTGATATGAATATGTACTTCCAAAGCGAGAAAAAAACCAAATTAAAAGATAGAAAGATGGAAATAATAAAGAGAAATTAACTATAAAAAGCAACCACTGAGCAGAAAGCCTTCAATGGTAATATTAGTTCCTTGAAAATAGTGATAAATTCAACAAACCTGGAAACACTGATTAAGAAGAAAAGCAAATCAATCAAAAATGAAAAAGAAAACTTAATGAACATGTTAGATACTCCCTATACAAATATGACTTAGTTTTTTAGTTTCAAGATGCTGTCTCGTTGGGGGAAATCTATAAAAATATGCAATTTATTATACAATAAATTAGAAATGCAGGTATGTGCCCAGTGCATTAAGGTTTCTCAAGAATTGAGGAAGTTTTCTATGAAAAGATATCCAACTTGTATCTTTTCAAGAAGAAATAAAAATAGGAGAGATGTTCCCTAACCAACAAAAACATGGTAGTATGGCAAGGCACACTATGGCATCTGTGGCAGGAGCAGACAGGAGGGGCAAAAGGCTGGGAACGTGCCAGAGCACACAGTTAGTAGCCAGTTACTAGGGATTAAAGCGACACCTGGAGATACTGATGAGGAGCTCAGAATAAATGGTCCAGAGTCTGAGTTGATGAGAAACTCACCTTTATGCAGTAATTGGACAGGCTAATTCATAAGGACAAAGAGCTGTGCAGCCATGCTGATCAGGTAAGACATTTATTAGTATCCTACTATAATATATGGTATTAATGTGAAAGATTTATTTGGAGATTAGTAAATAATTATATATTAGTCATTATAATAAAAAGACAACACAGAGGAAAAATAGGAAAAAGAAGTTTGTATGAACTGTAGGGTTTAGCCTCAGCTACCTGGCAGACAGTGGAGCTGTGGACTAAGAGAAGTAGTGTAACATAAAGGGAAGTGCATGTGCCTAGAAACAATGTGCTGGTGAACTCCTAAAGCCTATTCCTACTTGCTTTGAGGAAAAAGAATTAGCCTGCACTCTTACCCACTCCACACACAGACAGGATGGTCTGAACAGCAATGCCTACCTCCAGTTTTTCTTATCCAGGTTTATGCTTACAGACCACTGCAACCAAGTAAAGAATTTTAACATTAACCCCAAACAACCATCAATAACCAAATTACTTCGGGTAAGAAGCCTGGGTCTGCTGACTAGGTAGAGCTGCATTTGCAGAGGGCGGAATTGCTCCTTGGCTGATGGAAGACAGCTGCTCAGGAGGAAGACTGTAGCTCTGGAGATGGCTCATCTGTGCACTCCCTGCAACCAGGTAGGTACCACTTTGAGCAGGTCCTGCATATACCTGTAAGATGTGATAAAAAACAACAACATTCCATTATACGACTTTAAAGTATATGCCAAACGTACTCAGCAGAAGCATTTAGTTACAAAACAGCACACTTTGCTCCTTGAGAACTACCTTCTTTTAAATGTTATTTCTATCAATTGGAATTTTATAAAAGGCATTTTTAGTAGACTATTTTTAATCACTGTAAAAGTATTTGTGTGTTTGCATGAATGTGTATGCATACATGAGATGTGGGAGCATGCGGGCCAAAGGTTGGTATCATGTGTCTTCCTGGATAATTCCCACCTCATCTATTGAGCTGGGGTCTCTGAACCCAAAGCTCAACTATTCGGCTACTACAGCTGGGCAGATGGCTCTGGGGATCCCGTCTGTATTTCCATGTGCTGGGATTACAGCAGGCGACCACACCCAGTTGGCATTCAGAGAGCTGGGAATCCAAACTGCAGTCTGGCAAGCACTTCACCCACTGAGCCTAGTCCAAGTTTTTATTTTTAAGTCTTACATGAACAGATTTTGCTCTCATATAAAAGCACTAAAGAAATACATTTCATATTAATATAACTTCTATGTTAAATTTATGACATACTTTCCATGTTGCTCTTTTAAAAAGTTTTTATTTTTTTAAATTCTGGTTTGTTTGGTTTTTTGGTTGCCTGTTTATTTGAGGGAGGGCTGAAGTTGAAGTTGGAGTGTGGGGGTAGGAAAGATCTGGAAGGAGTTATGTGAGAAGAAACCATGACCAGAATATATCATATGAAAAAAATGTTATTTTCAATTAACATACATGTTATTAACATATGCACATATGCATGCATTTTACAAAACACAGACATATGTGTGTGTGCATATCTATACACCAATACTTTGGAAGTATACTTGAATTCATTGTTTTATAGACCTAAACTGTAGTTACAATTCACATTTCTAAACTGCAACTTTATGAATGGAGAACATATTAACCTGCCAAGGCAGGGGTGAGCAAATTTTCTTATAAGGTCTAGAGAGTCTACTGTAAGTACTCAATTTTATAGGTTTAGAATGTAGCCACAGACAAAGCAAAAATAAATGGGGTGTCTGTGAGCCAGACAAAGTGGCTTTGTTTTTCTGTTTTTGTTTTGTCTTTGACAAAAACAATCAGCAGGCTGGATTTGTTTACCAATTCCTATATCTAAAAGCTATTCTTTTTGTTGTTGAATTTATATTTAAAGAGAAAGAAATCCATTTTTCTCTGAAGGAAGTTGCAACACAAGACTGGCTTAGTATAGCCTGTGTGGTCTAAGCTGGCTTTAAACATGAAGCAATCCTCCTGCCTCAGCTTTCTCCTGAATGTTGGGATTATAGGCACTTCCACATGCTCACCAACCTCTCCAGCAATTAACCTACTGGCATGAGCCACCATGGATCACTGAAGTCTTAAATATTCTGCCTTAAATTTTTTATTGTGAAAGTCTGTTTATATATTTGAAAGACATTTTACTGTCTTTATAGTAAGATTGTTCTCATGTGCTAAAACAACCAGCATAATCACCATGAAACCAGTCACCTTCTATTTCATTAAATGTAACAAATACACATCAAAACTGTAGACTCTCAGAAGAATACGGAATTAGCAATTTTATTTGAAAAGATAGAAAAACTGGTTTTAACCAGATACATATGAAACCTTGTAATATGAACCCCAATTTTAAAGATGTTGGCCTAGATAGGGTCAAAATTCCTTTACTTAAAGAATAAGGAGTAGGAAAAAACTATTTAGTGGGTAATTTTGCTACTTATTCCTGTACAATGAGAAAATTAAATGTATGTGTGTATGTACATATACATATATATATACCTACCATATACTTGATATACTGGTATATTCAGCATATTATCCAATATATTCATGAATTTAAAAAATTCTATGAACTTTTTTCATTGTTAACATTATGTTGAAGAAATTACAGATTTTGAGCTAGAGAGATGCCTTGGTGACTAAAAGCACTGCCCATTCCTAGGGGACCCAGTTAGGTTCCCAGCAACCACATCAGACATCTCAAAAGCACCTGTAAATCTAGCCTAAGGGATCCAACACCCTCTTCTGGCAACCATACACATATGGTATATACTCACAAGGACACACATACATTTGCAAGCATTTTATAAAAGCACAGACATTCCAAAGAATCTTAAGTGCATTAAGAATTTGCACAACAGCCTTGAGCTTTACAAAACATACCTGGGAACCAGAAACTCCAGATGACTGCACATAATACTGCTGGTTCTGTAATTTTGCATACATAGAATACATTGGATCTTCATTCATTAACTTCGTATACAATGAAAGAGCTTCCATCACCTTCACATTTAGTTCTGAGAGTTCTGAATGTTTTCTGAAACATTACACAATAATTTGATTGCTAAATAAGACACTGCTCTAAATTATGATTCATCAAAATAGCAAAAAGTAATCAATAGACTTGGGACAAAAAGACTTTTTCCTTTGGCTCCAGGTAACAAAAAATATTTTCAGGCTAGGAACCCACGCTGGAGTACTTGACTGTCCTGGAACTGCCTACATTTCCTCTCATCAACTGACTGCCAGCCCTTTAGGCTTATTAAGCACAATTATAGAAAAAAGAGAATTATATAAAAAAGAGAAAGACAGTGACAGACTATGGTAGCCTTGCTTTCCAAAAAAGGGCAAATGAGTCTAAATCTTCATTCACCACAAGGTGAAAACGGTGACTGAAGAATGGCTCTTTGAAATACCATCTGTGTGTGTGTTGTACATGTGACAACTGCATGTGCACATAGGAGCCTGAGACACTCTAGGGGTCTTCTCTCTGTGGTACCTTCCTTTGAGTGTTAAGACAGGATCTTTGAGCCTGAAGCACATCACATCACCTTGGCTGGCTGTGCAGTGGACCTTGGTGATCTGTCCATCTGTACCAGGCCTCTTCCCCTCTCCCCACCGTCTGCCACCATGGGTGAGCTTAGGCATGCATCACCATGCCCTGCTTTTCATGTAGGCTTTGAGGATCCAAACTCAGATCCCTGCAGTTGTGTGGTAAGCTCTTTACCATCTAAGCCTGGATACCTTTTTAAAAGGTAATTCACTGAAATGGTTTCAGAGAAAAAGATACACAATTCAAATACAGTTAAAGTTCTTTACCTATCAATATCTTCCAGCTTTTCATCAATGAGAGGTCCCATCTGATGACACATCGCTAGGAGGACAGTGTTTGAAGAAATAAGAAACATAACAAAACAAAGTAAACTTTTGAAAAATATTTACAGAATTAAAGAAAAAAGTTTAATGTGAAGTAATAAAAATATTAATTATCCTTTGTCAGTAGAACCTAAAATTGATTTCATAAAGTATAACGGTGACAATTTAAAGTACTGATTTCAAAATATACATACTTTTTCATTTACAAGACTTTAAGATGTTGAATAAAATAATCTGTATAGTAAGCTCTGTGATTTCAACTTCTACTCAAGATTTAAACAGCACATGAAAGGGGAGACAGGCACAGAAAGAATAAAATGTTCCATTTCTAAGATTCCTCTCAAAACCCATGTTAGAGTAATAGAGTAGAAAGATCTCTGATTATTCTTTGCTTGCAAGGGAGACAGAAGCTGAGGTACCTTCAAGATGAAGCAGCTCTGGTAAGTCTGGCTGATTATCACTGGGGTCTGTACTTTGCAACATCTGTAACAACTGGTCCATTTTATCCTACAGAAATTAAAAGTTAATGCCCAAAGTAACCAATCTCTATGAAGCATTATATTCTCACTTTGATAACTCAATCATGGATAGATGACTTTTACAATTCAGTTAAGAAGGTTAATTCTACTTTCATGTTTTTAGCATCTTACATGTTTTTCCTTTAGCACCATGAGAAATCAGATCCTTGCACACGATTTGGAATTTTTCAAAATGTTCAAATCAGAACAGGACCATCCATTTAAACTTGCAATCTCTTATAACACGTTCAAGAATCTCACTTTGTTTTGCAGCAGCTGTAGCTTAGCCACACAACAGCTGGAACATCCTTCCCAAGACAACCTGCTATGACTAACAGCTCAGTCATTACTTCTTGCTGGCAGTGGGTATGACAGCTGTTCCACATGGAGAGCCCAGGCCTTTCACGCTGTTCTTCTAAGTGGGGCTCTAAGGATTTACTCTGTTCTCTTTCCATCAACATTTCAGTTTTTCATAAAAGAAGAAATTGTAGTTTAATCGTGTTTGTGGGAAATGATGGATAAATAATATCCATTTACTTGAGTCTATTTCAAAATCCTTTAGTACTTAGAACTGAAGAAAAATACGTTTTATTCAAGATGTAGTTTTTCATTTACCAAATTCTATAAAAATTATTACAAGCTTTTCTTGTGCATATTTTTTTAGGTACTAATGCTACCACACAGAGTCACACAGGGCTAATAATTTAAAGACTACAAATTCTGAGTAAAACTGGTACATCAAAGATTGCTTGAAAGATGAATTGCTAGATTGGAAGCAGAGGAAAGCTCCTGTCAAGGCAAATCAATTCTGGATTTTAAAATGGATATTTTTTCAGGTACAATATTCACGTTCATTTTAAGACATTCAAAAAGACAGTAGAGACATTTGTCTCCAGCTAACACAACATTGCTTCTATGTAGGCCGCAGCTGAGTCCTCATACATTTCCTTCTGTAAAGCAATCTGGCCAAGTAGAATGTTCCCTGACTTGGTGGGAGTCCTTAGTTCTTAGCACTCTCCCACACTCTTGTTTCTCTCAAAGAGAAAGTAGTGCCACCACCACCATGGAGATGTGGTTCACCAGATGATCACTTTCCTGGCATGTAAAGATGCTGGGTTCCGGCTCCAGGACAACAAAACCAAGCAACTGTTTTTTAAATCAGTAATCCCAAACTGATTATGCTTCTCCTTAACCTCATTTTATTTTTGCTCATTATCTCCTACAATATTTTATCTAAATGCACTTTAAAGTCTTCTAGAAGACTATGTCAAACATCTTTGCAATAAAAATGTGTATATAATTTGGCAATATTCTAAGTATTAAATTCATCAATATATAATATATAATATATAATGGGTTGAACTAACAAAGTTCAAATTTAAAAGGATGAAATGAGTCAACATTCAAGGTCATTCACATTCCTACTTTATGTTGATATGTGAAACTGACAGGAAACCTTATTTATATGTTTTAAGCTTTGAGAGCAACACCTCTGAATTATTTCCATAGCTTCTGAGTATTATAACGGGAATCACAAGTGGCTTATCACTAAAAATTATTTTTAGGGGCTCAAGAGATGACTCAGCAGTTGAGAACACTAACAGCTCTTCCAGAGAATTCCCAGCACCCTCTGGCAGCTTGCAACCCTCTGTTAGTCCAATTTCAGGGTAACCCAATGCCCTCTCTGGCCTCTGTAGACACCAGGTATGCACATGGTACACAGACAAAATAACCATACACATGAAGTAAAATACAAATATTAATTATGTTTCATAATGTACTAGCTAGCAATTCATTGTGCTCATTGTTTATTATTGCAAAATGCATAAAGTGATTTGAATTGTGCTACCTAATCATTACAACCACCAATACTTGGAACTGCCTCTAGAAATCAATGCACCACAGTGAGGCACAGTATGGGCAAGGATGAGGCTTTGATCTATATAGTGGAGAAAGAAATTGTAAAAGAGAAGATAAAGAAAATGATGACAGGAAGTGTTCTCAAATACCAACTTCAGGAATTATTACATGAAAACAGGGTGCTGGAATAGAGTATTCTATACTGATCTACGCCAGGAGCCAGAAAGTAAGCATAGGATTTTATGATCTCCTTGGTAACTTTAGCACAATGGCAGCCAGAAAATATGTAAAAGAATGTAATTGTGTTTCAAATTTGGCCTTTTGGGGACAGCATTCTGTATGGCTTGCTAATTCCATCATTTAATACTTTATTAATTACTTTTAGTATAGTAAATTTAACCCTTTACTAATTCAATATAATACTGATACTGCTATTCAAAACAAAACTATTAATAGGTTTGACTATAAAAAATATAAGTGTAGGGGCCGGAAAGATGGCTTAGCTGTAAAGAATGGCTACTCTTTCATAGAACCAGGGTCTAAATCCCAGCACTCATGTGGCAGCTCACAACTCTCTGTAATTCCAGTTCTAAGGACACAGAGGCCCTCTTCTAGCTTTCACAAATATGCACATGGTGCACAGATTTACATGCAATCAAAAAAACACCCATACATATAAAAAATATATAGTTGTAAACATGGTTCAAGATATAAAAATAATTTTAGAATTTTCTTCATGTGTAGTAATAGAGATTTTTATGCAGCCTATATATGTGTGTGTGTGTATATATATACATATATATGTATGTATGTATGTATGTAATTCCAGAGATGCCAAGTTTGGGTTGGAGACAGCCCAGTTGTAGAGTGCTAGCCTTGTAAGCAGAAGGCCCTAGGCTAATCTCCGGCTATAAAGCAAACAACCCACCAACATGGATGCCAAAAAAATACTGATACAGTTGCCACTAAATGCATTTTCAATCATAACCACTAAAAACAATCACTGTTTCGGATGTAACAATGACATATGCACATATTTCACATAAAATTACTGTAAACTTTTCCCAATCAAATGTGTTCAATCCAAGCAGGAAGCACAATTCATTTCATTAAACTGGTTTATGGAACAGTAATTTAATAACAGTTTCACTTTGGAAACCAGAAAATTTATTTTATTCTTTAAACAGACAGTTAATAAGTCTACTATTCTCTGTAATGCCAAGCAATTTTCATGCCTGTTGGGTATATGAAAAAGCGGGTATTCTCCTAGAGCACCTACAAAACTGTGAAAGCTCCCTTCTGTTCAACAATTTCACAGCACCTATTAACATGAAAAACACACAGACCCTTCAGTTTGGAGGTTTCATTCCTGGATAGCTAAGAAAAACAAACTGAATGTCAAAAACAAAACAAAACAAAAAACTCTCACTATAATACTGTTTCTGATAGCAATTAAAATTGGAAACTAAGTGCCCAATACTTAAATGCATGAATATGAATTCACTCTATAAAATACTAGACAGGAATTCATATTCATCCTTATCTTACTACTCCCTCTTCCTCGCTCTATAACACTGGAGGTCAATTCGGAGTCTCACACATGCTACGAAAATGCTCAAATATTGAGCTATATCCTCAACCCTTAGCAAGATAAATAACAAGGTCTTAGTAAGGTAAAAATGAAACCAAAGAATTAAAATACAGATATATTGTAAAAATCCATGCTTTGTCTATATTGTTAACATTTCCAGAACAAGAAAACAAGCAATCCAGCTTTCATACAAAGTCCATTAGTGATCAACAAGGAAATCACTCACCTCATCAATAAAGGCTGGTTCTGGTTCTGGCTCTATTGTTTCTATCTGAACATCATCACTGAATTGTACCGTCTTCTTCTCTGTTTTAACTAAAAAACACATAAAAATTTTATTTTCCTTAAAATAGATCTAAAAAAATCTAAGAACTAGCAGAGAATGTGGACTTTAGAGACTCAATATAAGGAACAACTGAACTAAAGACATTTTAAAAAATGACAGAACTTTACTTTATAAAGCTATCTAGATTTCTTAATTTTCTTTTGCAAAAATCTTTGTTTCCTATAAGTGATCTCATTAAAACTAAGTTATGCTTCTGAAATAAAATCAACCTACTTCAGAATTGAAAGCTTACACCGGCATAAGTAAATTCTATAATTTAAAAGAATTCTTTTTAAATGACCAGAGAATTCAAAAGAAAAATTGTTGATAGAAACACCATGTTAAAGCACTGCAGACTGGAAAATCACACATGTCCTCTGCAATGGCATTGGGCTTTCAAGCCAGAGTGCAGCATCAAGGCTCTGGAGAAAATGTGTACATCACCACAGCAGGAATCTGGACTGGCTTGAACATGGGCCTAACGTTTTGATTTCATTGTACTTACAAGTGAAATGTGACCAGTAACATCAGCAAACAACTGGCCATAAGTACAGATTTCTCTCACTCACTAAAGCAATCTTTGAAAACTACTTAATGCAACTAAAAATGTAGTGCTGTTATTAATATGGCAATCTCCAAATAACACAAAAAGCCCAGACAGTTCTCCAGAAGGATCATGTTTCCTGGATTTTGGGGCCTGGCATCAATGAGGTCAATTAGACATGAAAATGTTGGAATGAGGATGGAAACAGGGAGATATTACAATAGGAGGACCTACAGACAGAAATAATGTTCATTACACAACTCAATGTGGTTGAAGAAATATTAAATTTGCCTGAGTTTCTAAAACAATCCTATATGGTATGCCTGTTTAAAAGAAAGTGGTTTAGAAAGATTAAAATCCCTTGCACAAAAGAAAAACTAACAGTTGGAATGGCTAGATCAAAATGTTCATCTTGTCTTTTAGCCCAAATACTGGGATCTGGATTGTGACTTTGAAAAGCTGTTATTGTTATGTGTTATGGGCTTCGACTATTGTCTGTTTAATTACAAATGTAAGTAACATATTTATTTCATTCAAATCATCAAGAAGCAACATTCTACATATGAACAAAAACAAAAGTTTTGGCTGATTCATCTTCCCACTGGGAAAAGAGGCATCTGCTAAAAACATTCTGCTTACTCTCTTGCACCATTAACAAATAGAAAGCTCTGCATTAATGGGCTATTACCCAAAAGAAAACAAATGGCAGACTTCATAGAACTGATAATGCAAGAGTTTGCAGCCCCTTTTCTCATAGGAACTGATATTAAATGTGTATGATATGCAAAATATGCTAGTCACATATACAATGGCATATTTTTACAGTATATGTCTCCAAAATAAAATAATGAAAGTGAGGTACTTGTATCTATGTGACAGGTCAAGTGAAATTGACTTCTAATTCCAGTGAAAGAATGATGCTACAGGAATTCTACTAGCAATTTTCTAAATCTGAGGACTATTACTGCATTATAAAAGTTTCTCTGATACTGATGCCCAGAGTGAATTATTCAAGAATCAGAAAACTCACAGTATATCTGCATTGTCATATTAAAAACAGACATGAGATCAATGTTCTCGTCTTGAACAGAAGTCCAAAGAATTTCTAACTTTGCCAACAGCTGACATAAAAAAAAAAAAAACCTAAAACACAACAAACACCTCCAGCAGACCAAACTGTTAAAAAGATGACCATGTAAGGCCATTCAAAATAAGCTTATATTCTCATATATATATATATTTTTAAACTGGGCATACACGCCTGTCTGCATGTCAGAGTATGTAAGTGCAGGTCCCCTAGAAGGGCGGGCATACCGGATCCCCTGGACCTACAGTTACAGGCAGTTGTAAATCACTTAATGTGGGGACTGTGAAACAAACTTATGCTGAAAGAACAGCATATGGTCATAAACACTGAGCCATCTCTCCAGTACTTGTTTATGCATTTTGAGTTCCAATGACTTTTTAGTTCTAACAATGGAGAATTGCATTAAAAGATCTGACTCTACAAAAGTGATATTACTCAGTAGCTACAAGACCATTTTGTTAAAGATCTGTAATTTCTGACTTGCTGTTAAAAGTTTTTCTTCATTGTTAACATACATATCCATGTCATATACTCTGGGAATATTTATAGAATGTATAGTGTGGTTAAGACTCTGAAACTAACTAGCACAAGTCTCATATCAAACATATTTCTTTGTTATTTTAAATTTATTTTTTATATTTTATTCACTTTATATCCCGATTGTAGATCCCTCCATCTCCTCCCAATCCCACCCTCTCTTCCTCTTCCCCTCTATATGCCTCCCTTAGTCCTCAGAAAGGGAGAGCCCTCCTCCCTTACCATCTGACCCCAGCCTAGCAAGTCTCATTAGGACTGCCTGCATCCTCTGTGGCCTGGCAAGGGACCCCCACCAGGAGGAAGTGATCAAAGATCAGGCAACAGAGTCCATGTTAGAGACAGACCCTGCTCCCCTTACTAGGAAACCCATATGAAGACTGAGCTGCTATTGGCTAGTTCTAAGTGGGGGAACTGGGTCCTCTCCATGTATGGTCCTTGGTTGGTAGTTTCCATTGGACCCCTGAGCCCACATCTTTTGGCTCTGCCAATCTTATGGAATGCCTGTCTTCTCTGGGTCCTTCTATTCCCGCACTCTTTTCTCTGACTCCGTGTGCTCTGCCCAAAGTATGGCTGTGAATCTTAACATCTGCTTCGATCCCCTGCTCATTAGAGTCTTTCAGGGGACATTTCTAGTGATCTTACACCTATCAGAATGGCTAAGATCAAAAACTCAAGTGACAACACATACTGGCGAGGATGTGGAGGAAGGGGAACACTCCTCGATTGTTGGTGGGAGTGCAAACTCCTACAACCACTTTGGAAATCAATCTGGTGCTTTCTCAGACAGTTGGGAATAGTGCTTCCCCAAGATCCAGCTATACCACTCCTGGGCATACACCCGAAAGATGCTCTACCATACAACAAGGACATTTGCTCAACTATGTTCAAAGCAGCTTTATTCATAATAGCCAGAATCTGGAAACAACCTACATGTTCTTCAAGTGAAGAATGGATAAGAATGGATACAGAAATCATGGTACATTTATACAATGGAATACTACTCAGCTATTAAAAATAAGGAAATCATGAAATTTGCAGACAAATGGATGGAACTAGAAAAGATCATCCTAAGTGAGGTAACCCAAAACCAGAAAGACATGCATGGTATATACTCACTTTGCAGACCTAAAGAAGCTAAATAACAATGAAGACCTGATGGTATAATGTTCTTTCGGAATGTATACACCTTACCCTTCTTCAAAGGCTGATTTCTCTCCCCCACTCCCTGGTTTCAATCTGGACATTGCATTGCGATACTTATCCTAAGCATCACCTGTCTTAACTTTGTGTAAACATGCGAAAATAAAACAACCAGCCACAATGTTGAGCAATGGAGAGGAAGGAGTAGGCGAAAGAGGGGAGGAGCCAGAAGACAGGAAGGAGTAGAAGGCAGAGAAGAGAAAGCATAAGCTGGGAGAGAGAGGCTGGAGCAGAGGCCTGGGAACGACATGGAGAATGAGCCAGACCTAAGATTTCACAGAAAGCAAGTATAATGGGTGAATCTAAATGTTAGGAAACTATGAGGGCTTGAAGGTTTAGGATGGAGTAACTACTGCCCAGCATTGTGTTCTAGGTTAACTGGTTATACACCTGTTTAGGATTAACCACAGCTTTTCTAAATGATGTAACAAAATATAGCAAAGACCCTACAGAGGATGCTTTATTCTCATTCCAAAGGACAAATAGAATAGACACCAAAAGAAGTTGAAGAGGGAACAGGACGAGAGCCTTCCACAGATGTCCTCTGACTCTGCTTTCTTTTAGAAGCAGAGAGCTGGGTATAGTGGCGCATGCCTGTAATCCCAACACTCGGGGAGGCAGAGGCAGGTGGATTTCTGTACGTTCGAGGTCTGCCTGGTCAACACTACCCAGAAAAACCCTGTCAAAAAAAAAAAAGGCAGAAAAATTTGACTTACCTATTTCTCTAATTATTATTAACTCAACATCAAGCTTCAATACAGCATGGCCGTCTATATGCAAGGAAAGGGCCCTAGCAGTGCTGTCTCCTACTTCTATTAAGAGTTGCCACTAACAGTGATTTTTCTTCTGTGACCTCACTTGTTTCTGTTGTTATCTTGTTTTTCAATTTAGCAAGGATTTGAACTCAAACAAAAGTCTTTGTGATTGGTTATTAAATTTTCACCTGTCTTCTACAAATATGCCAGAGTCAGATAGCCAGCCATTTGTGGTTTAGAGGTTGCTACTGTCAAATCTAGGAAAAGACACCAGAAAACTGCCCCACCTTCAGAAAGCAAGCAGAATCTATGAGATTGCATTGCATCTGCCACACTTTATCAGCTGGTAAGAGAAAAACTGACAATATGTATTTGGGCCTTTTATGGTACATATACAGGTATCTGTGTGTGTTACTGGCAGACATACATCTGTACTTCTTAGATTATTTCTGGTAAGAATTTTTATTTTATTTATTTGCTTTTAGAGACAAGGTGTCATTACGTAGCTCAGGATGACCTTCACTTGGCTGGGTAGCATCACAATGCCACTGTGTTGGGATAACAAGCATGCAACTCTATGTGCAGCTTGGAATTTCACTGTTAAGAACACCTAGTGGCAAAAAATATTTAAGTCATTTGCCTATAAAGTTGAGTTTACTCAACTTTCATCAAGAAGATTATGGATTATCTATCATCCAGCAACCAACTGAAAAGTACTTACTCATTTCTGGTTCAGCAGTGAGATCTGCAGTCACAAAATTAGAAGGAAAAAGCCCCATGCCTTGATGGGTTTCACCTTTCCACCAGTTGGGATCACTGTGACAAACAAAAAAGGAATGCTTTACTGTGAGAAGTAAGACTTTATCTTTCACAGTATTTGACTTGCCTTAGCACCAGACGACTCCTGACACTATCCAATAAAGGAGAGAGCGTCTATCTCCACAAACAGGAAGTGAGGA
>CM053760.1:21397576-21427464 GCA_028658305.1 Pachyuromys duprasi
CATGGACATTATCCTCTTTTCTCATTTCAACTTTGTCTTTGGTTAATACAGTAAGTCAAACAGGGCATTACTATTTTTAGATAAGAAATGTTGAAAATTGTTTACTTCCTTCAGAATATTGTAAGTAGTATAGATCAGATACATTTATCTTTCAAAAACTAAGCAATCATTCTCAACTAAAAAAAAAAAAAAAAAAGCTATGAACTCTTTCCCCCAAAAAGAGGCCTTAGGTTTAAAACCAACCAAGTCCCTTGATCTTCAACAAGAGAGCTCTTTCTAATAATATGTAGAGGTAGACTATTCATCATATCTGCACTCCTTCACCACTCCCTCATGCATACACTAACTTCTCCCAACTTGACACATACAGATGATAGCACCTACTGTAGTACAAATTCCAAACACAATTTCCCCCAGTGCCCACTGGATAGAAAGCTAGAAGGGTTTAATAAGCACTTCTTCCAAAGAACGAACGACCAAGATGCAATTCTAACCAGCTCAAATTCTACTTCATTTTGGCGTCTTCATGAAAAGATCAAAATATAAATGCTATGGTCTGAATGTGTTCCTAAATTCATGTAATGAAATCTTGTCAGTATCATAAGGGGCCTTTGGAAAGTGGTTAACTCAGGACAGAAGAAAGTTCCTGAATGGGATTAATGACCTTATAAAAGACTCCTGACTGCTTCTCTGCACCTTCTGCCACACGTGACACCAGAAACAGAACAGTGTGTCTGAACCAGAAAGGGCCCTCACTATGTGCCATATCCGACAGATTATGAACTCAGTATCTGAACTAAGAAAAATAAATTTCTGTTGTTTAAAAGTCTGTTTGACAACACAAAAAGACTAAAGCAATTTTAAGAGTCTACAAAAATAACCTTTATCAATTTTAATTCATTTATAAAAAGCAATTGCAAATTTTAATACTTTATGGCCAATAATTCATTTTACATCTAACATATGGGTAAACTGTTAAAAATTAATGCTGTGTAGGTCTTCACCCATGACTCCGTAAGCATAAAATGATTGTGTTTTTACATGGACAGTTTTGTATGAATACTATCAATAGATCATGAACTGCCTTCAAATCAGTCCACTGTATTTTCTAAAACTTTAACTTTTTAAAAGATTTAACAACTTAAATTACTGAATGGAACAAAAAGCAAACTAAAATTATTTATTGTAACATAAATTAGGGGAAAATTACACTACAAAATTAGTCTAGTATGAGGCAAGCAAGTTAACCATCATTTGAAACATCTACTCAATATTTTGATTATGTGTAGTAATTACATTCAATGGAATATTATTAAAACAAAGGTATTTTGGATATATTTTTACGAGTGTTCAATGTATAATTAACCATTACCTGTCATCAAGGACTGTAATAATCTCTCCAGCTTTAAAGGTAAGCTCATTATCCTCAGCAGCTTCGAAGTCATAAACAGCACGGACTTTTCTGCCTTCATGTTGGTGGTTAGTTAAGAGATTAGATGTGCTCGGATACAAAGTGGAAAGGGTAGTTGACTGCTGCCTTTGCTCCTTGAGAGACAACTCAATAGCTGCAAAACGGTGAGATTTAAAGATCTTAAACATTACTACAGCCAAACATAAAGGAAAGCTTAAAAAAGTTCTTCTCCAATGACTCCACCAGTATGTAAGAGTGTTCCCCTTTCTCCATAGCCTTGCCAGCATGTGCTGTCACCAGTTTTTGATCTTAGCCATTCTGACAGGTGTAAGATGGAATCTGAGAGTCATTTTGATTTGTATTTCTCTGATGGCAAAGGACACTGAGCATTTCTTTAAGTGCTTTTCAGCCATTTGATATTCCACTGTTGAGAATTCTCTGATTAACTCTGTCCCCCATTTTTTAATTGGATTATTTGGCATGTCAGCATTTAATTTGAGTTCTTTATATATTTTGGCTATTTGCCCTATTGGATGTAGGATTGGTGAAAATCTTTTCTCAGTAGCCAGTTGGTCAAGGAGCCCCCTCCCCCCTCCTTTCTGAGGACTGGCAGAAGGTGAGGGAGGGGGCTACAATTGGGATGTAAAGTAAATTTTTTAAAATTTTAAAAAATTATGACATTAAATGAAAAAAATACAATTTAAGTTATTTTTTTTTAACTTCAAATTTAAAAAATAAAGCACCTCTGCTTCATCTAAAGCCATTTCCTTTATCTGTAAACAGCTAAGAAAGGTTACTCAGACAGACACCTATCTTCTTCCCTGCCCTTCCAGGACTTAGAAACTCACCTTTTGCTAAATCTTCTTCCTCCTTTTTGTTAGCCACAGCGCCAGGGTCCTTGGCTACGAGAGCAGGGCTTGCTTTTGCTTGTTCTGCAGCCTAATATACACAGAAAAAAGAAAATCTAGGTGTGAGAGTCAGTCTCAAATTGTCCTACATGTATGCCTAACCAAAAATGTTGCAAGAACCCTCTCATTTGCCTACTACAAATGTTACAAGAACGATACCCAATATGGAAGGCCTTCCACTTGAAAGGGGAGATGGCTCAGAGGTTAAAATTAAAAGCTCTGCTTGCTCTTCGAGATCCTGAGTTGAATCCCCAGCAACCACATGGTGGCTCACAACCATCTATAATGGGATCTGGTGCCCTCTTCTGGCATTCAGGTGTATATGTAGACAGAACATTGTATACATAATAAATTAAAAATAAAATAAAAAACAACTACACAGGTAGATAGACCACCCACATTTCCCGAGATTAATAAAAAAATAAACAAAATACAATATGCAAGTCAGAAAAGAAACAAAATATTTTATAATTTTAGAAAGATTCCAGAACCAAAGAGTTGGATGAGCAAAGTAAAAAACAAAATAACAAACAAACAAAAAACCCACACATTTTTGGAAATCTTTAATACAAATTCAATAGTTGTATTTTACTGTTTCCTTTTAGGTACAAAAACAGAAAGTAAGCTATATAAGCTAATATTCATAAATAATAAAGTCTTATAAAATAAAGTATAAACTAAAATGCAAGTGACTTCGCAGTATGTTAATGTTTACAATTATATTGCAAACAAGACAATGTGCAGATAAGAATGTGTGCTAAATCTTATGTCTAGAATTAGAAGCTTCTAAACCTAATGACCTTCATGGCCTCTTGGGATGTGAACACACTGAAAGTAGATCAGAATGTAGCCTATTTTGGCAGTCTCATTTTCCTTTATTTTATTTTACTATTATTTTTTAAGATTTTGTAATTGCCTTATTTACCTTAGGCCAGGCAATTATTCCAACCTACACTGTCTGAATCAACTCACCATCCGTCTCCCAGCCCCCATCCAATGCCATCCTCCTTAACCATCCTAGTTTCCACCCACAATCTTATAAGTACTTGCTTAAATTCTTCATCTGGGCCTTTCCACACTATTATTGGAGTTCCTTCTCCTAGCCCTACACAGTTTCTTTTCCAGGCTAGCCCATCCTTCTTCATCTCTTCCAGGCCATCTGTTTCCCATGATCTGTGAACCTTAGCCACACCTACCCCATTCTGCCCTGCCCAGGTATAGGCTGTTTAATCAACCAATCATATACCTATTTATTTTAAGACTTATCTATTTATCTTAAGACAGGTTTACAAAACAAATATATTGTAACCAAATCTTCAGGGCCAATAACACGCATCACACCAACCTCCAATATCCTCTTTCTGTCTAAATAAAAAGGCTATATTTTTTAACAGTAAGAATAATTATGAAACGATTATAAAAAATTATAAATATAAATAAAAATTTATTTATAAATAAAACAAATAACAAAAATCAATAGGTAAGACGATATATATATATATATATCATCTAGTCTACATGTATTTGGCAATCTTAAAAAAATCTATCTATGAGGGTTTTTTTAACCTATGTTATTGTTATAGTTTCTATCTATCAGGCTAAAAACATCTATCTAGACCTAACGTATCTTTTAATTTCTAAACAACTAAGCAATGTAATATTATGACTATTTGGTCTTCAGCCCCATCAGAGACTTGAGAAGGAATAAGATTACTTGAGTAAATAGGACACACATGCTAGCAGCTTCCAAAAACACAGAAAACTAACAGAGACAACTTGCTGTCTAAACAGCCATCCTAAACTCTTTTAAGGTTGGCACATTATCTTCAGTCTTCTAGTCCAGTACATTTGACAGACATAAATGTGAAGCAGGAACTATTTAGGACTTGTTTACCCTGAATTTGTGCTTGCCCATTTTAGGCAGAATTCTATCTGTCATGAAATGAGGGCATTTTCTTTTTTGCCTGGGTGGCTGGTTTGCCACATTTGAAGCCTTCTTCATATCGAGGTCCTTTGATGCTCATTATTTTCTTTGAGGTACACTGGGTGCTGCTAGGAGATGACATGTCTCATGGTCAAAATATCTTGAAAATAATAAAAAATTTCTAAATGCCATATTGTATAGGTCTCTGAGGTTTTTGAAGACTTATTTATTTTTATATAATCCATAGAATTATGTTTGTTAAACCTAGGATGTATATTTTTATGATAACTTAAACTAGTGTCTGACATGACCATGAGTTGACTAACAAGTAATTTGCATTACCTAATATCCTAAACAGTTTGTAATAGCAGTTTAAAAGCATTGCAAGTAAACCTTGTGTGTAAATGGGTTGTATGGATACAAAACCTCATACCAAAGTAAAAACAAAACAAAACAAAAAAAACAACATATTTATATGTGTGTGAATTTATCAAAGGTAACCTTAAATTTAAATTCTCTATCAATGTATTAAAATTAAACTTCTTTTTGCATCAATATTCAAAATCCTATACCAATGAGTTAAAAATAACCTTATTTTTGAATAACAAATAAAGCCTTAAGTAGGATAGATTCAATAATCTACCTTTTGTGTTATTATTCCTATAATCTATCCCTGTATTCCCTTCTTTTCAACCCCTTTTCTCCTTATCTAAGAAAGAAAGATAGAGATATCTGAATCTTACCTCATCTTCCTCTCTGAATAAGCCCATTAATAACGTATAACCATCTTCCAATGACAGTAAACATTCATAGCTTCAAAAAACAACCAAAAACCTACCCAACCCCCTTTAAAGGAAATGGGGTATCGCTCTCATGGGTTTCTTCTAGCTGATTTTTGGGACAAAGCAATCCTGTTTGGGAGCCCAAAGGAAAATGGGGAAAATAGTTAATTAAACAAGCATTAACATTTGTGTTCCAGTCTTTGAATGTTTAGAAGTCCTGTTTGGAGCAGTCTGAAATGCTGGCCCAACTGAGATCAGCAGCTTTCTTTGAAGCTCTTTTGGGAGCAGACTTTGATGAGGGACAGTAACTGAAGCAGTTGAAGCTGGAACAGGCAGAATGCTGAAACACATGTGTCAGCTCTCAGTGTGCTGAAAGGGTGAGGCCTGTCAGGTTTGATCCAGCATCAATGGTATCCAGTTCTTTTGTTTTTATTCTTCATCTGGGCCTTTTCACGCCGTTATTGGAGTCCTTCTTCCCGGCCCCACATGGTTTCTTCTCCAGGCTAACCCATCATGGCGTCCTAGCTTCTTCCTCTCTTCCAGTCCATCTGTCGCCAGTCTCATTTTCAACCAGTCTACCAGCTACGAGAAGCTAACAGTGGTCCTTGAGCTTGAGCACCCTACACACTGCAACTTGTACATTGATGACCCATATCTGTTGCTATTTATGTTTCTCCTTGGCTCACTGTGCTCCAGAACCTTTCTTTCTTTTTTCTGTCCCTACCAAGCTCCAACTTGTCAGTCAGTTAGTAGCTAACAAGTCCCTTTATCAATGAAACATTCCTAAACCCTTAGCTAAATATCCTTTGTAATGTCTGGTTACAAATGATTTGGACCAAGGTAGTATAAGATGGATGACTGAAAATAAAAGTTAAGAATCAAGCAAACATAGATTCAAATTCCACATTTACTATACTTTCTAGCCATATGATACTCTTCATGCCTCAACTTTCCTATAAAGCAAGGATATATAAAGCACCTTATTCTCATGGGTGCATCACAACATATTTAGGGTCCTAGGCTAGCATGGGTAGCTTCTAAAATGAGACGATAGGAGCTTCATTCTGAGTTTAAGGAAGAAGTGTGAAATTTATATCCAGGGGTTTATCCTAATGTTACAGAGGTAATTCATTTGACAACTACAAAACAAGAGATATTGAAGTGGGGAGTAAATGAAAGAGTAAATGATATAACACTGACTCAATTACAATTCAATAAAGAAGCTATTGCAATCAATTAAAAAGTGAAATTACAAGTATCAAATGTATGGTAATCAGAACAAAGGCTGGCACACAGCAAAAGGCAGTACATCTGAGCTCCTATATACTCCTTGAGGGAATGTGTCTATCACAAACAATCAATAAAATGTATGTTGAGTGTAATGAAAGGCAAATAGTCAACATGACAACAAAATATAGATGTAGATTTGTCACTTATTGTATTGTATTATACATTATCATATGCCCAGGTAGTTTTTCTTTAGTTCCATTTGTTCATCTAAACATACCTTTTTTTTTTTTTGTTTCTGTTTTTATTTTTTGAGACAGGGTTTCTCTGTATAGCCCTAGATGCCCTGGACTCCCTTTGTAGACCAGGCAGACTCTAACTCACAGAGATCCACCTGCCTCTGCTTCCCTGAGTGTTGGGATTAAAAATGTGCGCCACTGTACCCAGCCATTTAAATATAACTTTAAACACAATATTAATTCTGACCCATACCTAGTTAGAATCTTAAATTGTGTTGTGACTAGTATTCATTTCTGTAAGTTATAAGCTTACTTGTCAGAGACCAAGCCTTTATCATTTATATGATTTTTTTAACTGTAGCCTTTATCATTTATGATTTTTTCATTATTTGTTGAACTTAGCACACAGATATGTTGATATTTTACATTCTTTGCAGAAACTCTTGACAGCTGAGGGGTAAGTAGTAGTCAAATAAGCACTATGTTCCTGAGCTCTGAGCTCACAGTTCCTGTTGTGAGGGCTCTGAGCCAACCAAGACGCTTGTCACTAGCTGGTTCAGCATGGCAGTCCCACCCTTCTACTAACACAGCAAGTGCTAACAGAGCTGTGCAGCATGAGTCAGAGGTGAATGTTTACAACAGTTTCTTGTCTCTGAGTAAAACTATGTGTTTACAGAAACCCTGTATTTTCAAAACTGTTGCTAAGTCTGCTATGATAAAAGTCTAGTCTGTTGAAACTGTAGCAAGGACTCAGTAACTAGGCAGCTTTAAGGTCTAGGAGACTCTGCAGTTGGACATACCATCATTTGTTTTTCATTAAACATACCTTTACATTTGCAAATGACAAGTTTTTGAGAAATAATAAAACACAATCACAATTCTACCTCATACTTTACTTTCTGTGCAATTAGCTGAAAGATAATAATTAAAATAAAAATATTTTTTGCATGTGCCTATATGAAAATCTTCAGTTTTCTCTACTGAAATAATCTGAGCAAGAGAATAACATAATTTCTATACCATTCAACAATAAATGTTCTTGCCAGTATCTATTACACTCCTTGCCCCATGAAGCCTGATCTACACAGAAGTGCATCCAGTGAATACTATCAGAGAGCAGGCAAGAGCAAGGAGTGTAAAAATTACCCAGTTTGTGGAAACCTTCCTCCAGGCACTTTAAGAATCAGTTCTTTCACATGTAAAATGAGGGGTTACATAAGAGGATCCTTGAAGTTGCTCCTATAACTATCTAAGATTCTAGACTAATGAAGAAGGCTCCATGTCAAACACATCACTTCTGTTCCCTTCTCTGACAAGGTCAATTCCTTCTATGGAGTGAGAAGTGTTTGCAGCTGTACTGAAGGCTGTGCTCTAGGGCAGAGCTTTGCGACTTCCTGTGTGCAGTGGAAAGCACCTGGGGTCTTTTTAAATGGAGACAATAAGTCCACAGGTGTGGAGTGGCACCTTAGAGGGTATAGTCCTAATAATCTTCCAGGTAATCCTGACCATGATGGTCAATGAATCACATTTTGAGAACAAGTTCTAAAACAGGTATAGAAAATGCAATTCCACTAAGTCCATTCTGTATTTCTTTCCAGTGCATCTATTCTTTGATAGATACTGTTTCTGTTGCCAAAGAATTATAGTACCTTGGATTGTTCTGCATAAAATCATTAATTTTAAATTTTCAAAATTACTACTAAATCTAGCTATTAATTATGAATGAATATTAAGATGTATTGCCACAAACTTAATTTAAAAAGCTATTTCTTTTCCAAGCAAAAAGAAAGAAATCTACTCCCTTCCTTTCTTGGTCTTCACATACAAAGAACATTCAGATAAAATGGAAATGCCTTGGGAAGAAAATCTGGATAGCTCCAGACAAAAGTATATAATTTAATGACTCCTTAAAGTGGTCACAGTCAGAAGGTAAGCTCTTCACAGAAGGGGCTGTTTCATTCATAGTTTCATAGAATTAGCTAGAATATGCCTAATCCATATAGCAGGAAAAGAAAATACCCTAAATTACTATGTACTTTAGTCACTCTACGTTAGCTAAACACCCTTAAGGATGGCTACTTAAAATAGAAAAGACATATAAAAGATGCCCCTTGATTTTTTCCCTATGATATAAATCAGAAATTCACTGTACTACACAGATAGATGTGTATGCAAATGGAAAGCTAACCCGGCAGCCAGTCACATCTTTTACAGGGAAAACAGGCTCTAATTAGTTCTTTATCTTCTTTTTTTTAAGTCTTTTCATTTACTTCCTTTTCCAATAATTTCTCATATCTCCTCACTTGAAAGAAGGGTATTCATAAATTTCTCAATAAAAAGATACCCTAATTTTAAGCTATCATTCTTTGTAGATAAAATAACAGAATTAAGAGCATCTAACAAGACTGCCCATTATTACCTGATCCAATGCAATTCTGTTATAATAAAAGTAAAGCTTTATAAAACATTAAACCTATTCCTTTCTGAAGAAGAGGTGGTGGGAAAGGAGAGCCTGTAGCACAGAAGTTTCTACTATAAGGCTTTTTTTTTAAATCTCTAAATAAAATGTTATTAGCAAACCACTCTAAAGCAGTAAAAGCTAACTATAAATAAAAAATAGAGAAATTTCAAACAGACATACTACTCAAGAAGAAAAAAACAAGCTGTAACACACAACTTTACAAAGTACCTGTGAGCCAATAGCTGGGAATGTAACACCTTGTTCTTTAAGGTTCTTAATCATGGCTGATATCAGACTAAGTTGTGGATCATTCTTAAATTCATCTGTCCATTCAACCATAAGAGCTTTTAATTTTTCACATACTTTAGGATGACCCTAAGGAACAGGAGAAAAAAAAATAATAAAGTGCCAGTTTTCTGATACAGTTAAAATATAAAAACTCTACAGTGTACAACATCTCCTTTAAAATCACAAATTGCCCCTTTTAAATGTAAAATTAAATATATCTATACTGTATATGCATTTCTTTTCTCCAGTATATACATATGTAAGAAAAATATAAATCAACTAATGTTAACTTTCATATCATGAAAAAACATAGAAAGATACTATTACCTTTATCTCACTGTAAAACTAAAACATTAAAGGAATAATAACTTATTCTGGTGATCAGAATGACAGAACTTTTTAGTATAATTTACAACTTTACATGCTTAATACACCACCACAACAAAGAAAAATACTTATTTTTCAGTGTTATTTACATTTTTTTAAGCTGTACCCGTGATCCCAGTATTCGGGGAGACAGAGGCAGGTGGTTCTCTGTGAGTCCAGGTCAGCCAAGGCTACACAAAGAAACCCTGTCTCAAGAAAGAAAGAAAGGGGGAAAAAAAAGGCTGCAAGAAGAGAACAAACCTTATGGTTCCTTTCTCCCTATTTCACTCTTTTCAGTTTTTATGGCCATATTTTCCCATGATTCTCAGCTAGGGTCTGTGTAAAGTACACTATATGCTAATCATCTTAGGAGCTTCCCTTATTCCAAAGAGGACCACCCCCACACACACCGAGGAAAAAGCTAAAATCATTTAAAGTCCTTTCTCCAAATGTTTCTTTCAAAACAGCTTCTTATAGTACTACATTAACTTTTTTTTCTGTATCTTAGTTAAAATTACAAAAAATAAATATGATTACAAACTGTCCTTTTTTGTTTTTGTTTTTTGAGACAAGGTTTCTCTGTGTAGCCTTGGTTATCCTGGACTTGCTTTGTAGACCAGGCTGGCCTTGAACTCTCAGCAATCCACTTGCCTCTGCCTCCCTGAATGCTAGATTGCAAAGTGTCTTCTTAAAGAGTCACTCCTTTTACTGGACTTTCAGGACATTACAAGACATGTTTATTCATTAGTTAAAAACAAACAAACATGATTCACTGAAAACACAAAAGGGAATCATGACTAAGACCTATAACATTATTTCCTTTCATATTTCTGTACAATTTTCCCCTTAAACTCTGAAGCATTCATATTCTTCAAAATTGTCCAAGGAATTATTCTATTAACATTAAAACCATTTTCCTTATATACAATATCAAATAATTTAAGCCAGAAAAAAAAATCACTTACAGAATGAGAAAATTTTTACTAGAAAAACCGTTACTTACTATTCTATTTTTAGACTCTTTGAATTAAGAACTGAATTTTTTCTGCATGTAATTAGGTTGGCAGTGTTGAAGTTCCAAGCTCCCCTGCTTTCTTTGTCAAGATAGAAGCACACAAACACCTGGATGCCTGTATGACCAGAACAGCTGCATATTTTCCTCTATAGACATGAAAATAAGCCTACGCCTTGTTTAAACTCTTGGCTTAAATACTAAAGATCAAATATGTGGGTAAACACACAGAACCCAGTCTTTGTCTTGAGCAATTTCAAGTGTGGTCCTCATATAACCCAACCACCCTCTAACCCAACCACTCTGGAAAACCCAACTACCTTTATTGTAGGCAGATCTGGAGAGATTAGCTCTTTTCTACATGGCCATCATGAGAACACAGCAGTCCTTGGTATCCACTAACAAGTTCAACTAACAAGTGCTATGGGCTGATACCCATGAAAACGAGTGTTTGTTAGTTTGGAATCACAAGCCAGTCTTGGCTTGGGGGCTGTCCCTAGTAAGAACTTCTGTGCCACAAACTTAGGGGCAACTCCATCAATTGGTCTGGCCCAACACAACAGTAATACAGTAGAGAAACCCTGTGATGGCTAGCCAGGTAGTGCCCTTGCTCAATAAAACGAAGATTCAACAGGACCTTAAATTCTGGCAAAATGTAGGGAAATACCTTTGTGGGTATACAAATGGTACCCCCCCCCAAAAAATGCCTAAGGTAGATTGGTATTGTTTCATGATATAGGAATTTATATTTTCTTACCAGGTAAGAAGATAGAAAGACCCTAAACCTATTTTAATGTGGCTTGCAAAAGAAGAACCAAGAGGAAAATGTATGTGGATTTGTAGGGAAACATAATTACTTATAATGGAACACAGAAACACACATACAAACATACAAGTTCTTTGGAATTTAGAATGGGAAGAACTTAACAATAAAATACATGAAGAAAGAAGACTTCTTTGACTTCTATACATAGTGTTCCTTACCTTATTTAATACGTTGCTCACTTCACTAGCAAAATCTCTTGAACATACTTCTAAGTGAAAAATTTTGCCACAGTTTGATACACATGCTCCTAGAAGCTGTAAGGATAAAGTGAGAAATTAGAAGGGTTCAATACTAAAAGATAATTATGTGGTGATGCTTACTTAAAACAAAGCTACTTACAGTTAAAGCTTGCATAGCAACATGGGGGTCTTTATGGTTCACTCTTCTCATAATAGAACGAAGACAGTCTTTAGGCCTAAAAAGTGAGAATTCAACCATTAGTTAAATACATCAAGCTCCCTCCATTTAGTATACAAAAGGGAAAATATTGTTTAAGAGTTTGATTACTGACATCTAGCTCTATTAAAATTTCCAAAGGTAATAAGTTCTCTTGCTTAGTAGAAATAGATTAGGCCATTCAAGCTAATTCTGCATTAAAAATTGTGGGTAAAATGGAAGACTTAGACATTTTAAGTCATAACAAAATAAATGCAGCAAGATTTATATTCCTGCTGTATACAATTATACAACTAGAACATATATAGGAGCTATGTATTGAGATATGCTGTCCGACAGCTTTTGTAGTGGCAGCAGCTCCCTCTGGGCCTGGCCTAAGGACCCCGCTTGACCTGCCCCATATAGCTGTGAGCAGGGGAAAGGTGATGATCAAAAGTAGATAGGTCCAAGGAGATGCAACAGGAATGTAGAGTAATGTACTCAGGCAAGCAAAATCATGGTGTAGAAAACAGCACTCGCTGCGGCCTGTGTATTATTTACATAGTGCAGGAGTGGTCACCCTCTTCCTAATGAGGAACAAGTGCAGATAGGGAGCTTGATAAGAGGTGTAATCCACCTATGAGAAGCACTGAGTCTCAGAAAGGAACCTCGGCAGCTATGGCGTAAGAAACAGCATTGCAGCTACTTCTCCCTGGACTAAGTGGCCAATCTTCTGCTCAAAGCTGCTGAAAATTACTATGTCACAAGCTCAGTAACCTATCCAAAAGAAAATTTAGGCTATCAGACACCAGAGACAGAAATCATCAGCCATCCTAAACAACATCTTAAGTCTTTGAACTTTTACAATAGTTCTGGTTATGTAAAGCAATTAAGGAAACAGCCTGTTTCAGAAGTGCTGGGAACTGACTCCAGGACTTTCATGATGTGGGAAGCACTCTATCACTGAGATACATCTCCAGTCTACAATTGTATTTACTTTCTAGTCTATTTCTCTGCCTCAATTTTTCTCTCAATCCATTATTTTAAAACAAATAGAACTACTGAAAATTAAAAATAAACAGATGTGCTTGTAGGTCAATGGCAGAGTGCCAAACATACCCTGAGTTTGACTCCCAACACTGCGAATTACTTAGTTAATATATACTGAGGTGACTGGGGACATCATGCCAGGCAGCAAAATTCACAAAAAGGTAATAAGTCAAATAAGCCACAAGTTTGTCTCAACTTTCTGCCTCCGGATACTTTAAAAATTTTAGTGCACACTCGTTACTTAAATATAGTTTCTAAATTACAGCACAAGGAAGATGATTCTGAGAATAAAGTAACTTTACTGACTCGATCAGAATGTATTAACAACAAGAAGCCCAAGAAACCTAGAAATCGTAGGATGGAATAGAAGGCACTATATCAAGAAAGAACTCTAGACTTTGAGAGATGATTTAGTCCACAGAATGCCTTAAACATGTGCAGGACGACCTGAGCTCAATGACCCAGCTAGCCTAGAAAAACTGGTAAGCTCTATGTTCTGTAAGGGTCCTGTCTTAGAAAATATGGCAGAAAATGACTAGAGAAGATATCTGAACCAGCTCTGACCTCCACATTCATGCAGACACAAACACATCATGTACATGTACACACACACCAATTAAAAATTTTTAAAGACTAATTGAAATAAACTAGATTTCTCAATCTGCAAAACTGTGAGCTGTTTCACTCTGCTCTACCATGACCAACTGAAACCTATGAAGCTATGAATAAAGATAACTCCTTCCTCTCTTAGTTAGCTTTTAACAGCAACAGAAAGCTGATACCAGAGAAGTGGGGACATTGCTCTGAGTTTTCCTGATGATAGGATTTAGAAGTCTGCAGAACTTATGTATGGGAGAAATTTGAGAAGACTGGAGATACCAGCTAAAGAGATGCAGTAAGCTGTGATCAATGTGAAAACAATGCTGTACGCAGAGCTCATGGGAAACTCAGATGTGAGCTCAGAATGCTAACAGAATATATCAGACAGTACAGGCTCTGCTTAAGAGGCTTCTAACAAGGCGAGGGACTCTACAAGGTATTGAGTCAGAGGCCATTTGTGTTACATTCTGGGAAAAAATTTGCCTACACTTAGTCTTGTCTTGAGGCTGAACTCCAAAGGGGTGGAGTACTTAATCTGCTTGAAGATATTTCAAGCCAGGCCACCATTCAGGCTATAGCCTGATTACTGCTAGCTGCTTTTAGCCAAATTTACCTAGAATCATAGTGGGAGAACACAACAGAAAGGCCTGGAAAGTTTGCAGTTTGCTCAGAAAGGAACTGTGGATAAAGTTGGGGCCAGAAAACTGGTTGCTGAAGAGATTGAAACCATTAAAAAACAAAAACAAATAGTCTACATCATTACAGTAGGAAAGATACTTAGAGGACTCTGAAGAAATTCATGCAGACCCTATATTTGACCCTGTGTTAAGAAGAGAGCTCTAGGAAATCCTGTTTGCTCACAGAGGGTAGCCCAGGAAACCCCATCACATGTTCAGACACTCTACATCTGTGTTCCAAGGCGATCCAATGACTTCAAGCTGGAGAAGTCCTTGACATTGTTCACATAGTGCTGATTTTACAGACACAAAAAGTCTGAGAATTACATGCTCTTGAAAGCTTCCCTCCAGAGTTCAAGAAATGCTTGGGAAGCCAGGGAAGGGGTCAAGATGCCTGCATCAGCCAAGACTGTGATTTGTGAATCTGTAACAGTGGGAGCTAAATGACTGCAATGTAAAGCTTAGGAAGTCAGAGATGGCCAGAAATGTGGAAAGTCAAAGTAAGCCACAGGTATAAGTGGAGTCAACCCCAAGAGAGAGGCCATGTGGGCATCAATGCAAGGGCCATGGGGTGGAGCTTACCATTGAATGGGAGAAAATATTTGCTAGTTATACATCTGACACAGGATTAGTAACCAGAATATACAAGAAATTTAAAAAAAATAAGCATCAAGAGAACAAACAAGCTGACTGAAAATAGGGTATGGGGGACTGGAGAGATGGCTCGGCAGTTAAGAGCACCGTCTGTTCTTCCAGAGGTCATGAGTTCAATTCTCAGCAACCACATGATGACTTACAACCATCTCTACTGGGATCTGGTGCCCTCTCATGGCATACAGATACACATGCAGATAGGGCATTCATATATGTAAAGTAAATAAGTCTTAAAGAGAAAAAAAAGAAGAAAATGGAGTATGGAACTAAACAAAGAATTCTCATGAAAAAAAAATGCGTAACTAAACACTTCATATTTTTAATATCCTTAGAAATGAAGGAAATGCAGATTACAACTACCTTAATATTCCATTTTACCCCAGTCAGAATGGCCATCAAGAATAATGGCAACAAATGTTTGTGAAGCACAGAGTATCCTTTTACACTGTTGGTAGAAATGTAAAATAGTGCAACAACTTTGGAAAACAACCTGGAGGGTCCTCAATAAACTAAAAATAAAATTACCATGACTCATCTATACCACTCTTGGGCATATATACCACTCCTGGTCATATACCCAAAGAAATCTACACCCTACTACCGAAATCCTTGCACATCCACATTTACCACTACCCTGTTGTCAAGCTACATAGAGGTGTCCTATATGTCCACGTGCCTAGATGTCCACTGATTGGTGGATATTGAAAAGTAGTACATGCACACAATGAAATTCTACTCAGCTGTAGAGAAAAATTTTAATTTGAATTTTCTAGAAATACAGATAAAACTGGGAGGAAGAGGTAGTAAGATAATCCAAGCCCAGAAAGACAGATGTCACATATTCTCTTTCATAAAGAATCCTAGCTTCAACTCTATGGTTTTGTGTTTGACTTGAAGTATTTGTGGAAGCCATTAAACTAGAAAGAAGTCAGGGTGGGGACCGAGGAAGTACTTTAGGGAGGAGGACTGTAGAACACCAGTAAAAATACAAGTACGGAGAGGGATTAATACAGGTAGAAAAAGTTAAAGGAACAGGGAAGAGATGGAGAAAAAAAGGGGACAGGAACAAGCAAAAACATATAGGGGTATGAAAAAGCCAATGAAAACCTTCTAACCCAATTAAAACACAAGTTTTAAAAGTTTGAAAAGAGATAACCTGTATGACAAGACTATTATACGAGCAGCTAATAAAACTGACACACAAAAGAAACTATTCTGAAATTTCTCTTTCTTTCTAAATAAACAGAGGCTGTTCAGTTCACCACATGACCTAGCTGGCATTCTTTACTGCTGACTCAGCACTGGAACAGCACACTAAAAATCATGTGAGCATCTTGAGAAATCTGAAGTATTTTTCAAAACATCAAGTTTAAGTTTAATATAACCAAATAGTTTGGTTTATCTTTATACAAAACACATAACCTCTGTATGCAAATAGGAACTACATGAGTAGTTTTCCAAGATTGATAGTTACTTAAATTTGATAATTTTTATTAATTGGTGATTGAACTTTGTCAAATATTGTTTGTAACCAAAACTGATCTTAAATTAGAAAATGTTTTTAATTAGTTCAATATTAATAGACACTTAAAAATACATTTCTAAGTGTGTCTGACTATATTAGGGGATTATGTACTAAGCACAGAGCAGCATTTACAGAACAGTATATACAATATGCTTACTGTACATGAATGGAAAACATACATTCATATTTGTGTAAAGATACGATGAAAAATGTACAGTAAAATGTTTTTTACCTACAGAAGGTGGGTATAAGAGACAGACATAGGGACAGGAGTAAGACTTGTCAATCTTTCTCTCAAAGGCAGGTATATACTCAACAATCCCAGCACTTGAGGCTTATGGAGTAGGATATGTGACACCCTCCTCTGGCTTCTGCATGTGAGCAGAAGTACACACCTCACACAAGACACAAACACACATGAACCTATAAACTGTTCCTGTAATGTTAATCCTTTAGGCAGATAGACACATGGTATCTCTGGATGACAATAATTCTAAAGATACACAAAAAAGAATCTTTACATTAAAATGGTTTAACATACATGTAAATTTCTTCATGACAATTCACTGACATAAATTTTTTTAATGCGGAAAGTTTCCCATAAAAGCAAAAATACCTTAGGGCCAGGGGAAGAGTGGTACCTTATGCTTACCAATTTCTGTAATTAGAATATTAAGGTTCCGCAACAGAGCAGAAACATATGTATGCACATAAACATAGAACATATACACATTTTCTCATTCACTCAATCATTTATCACTGTGTAACTCAGGCAGACCCAGTACTCTATGCAGCACAATCTGGCTTTGAATGCACATTGATCTTTCCTCATTAAGATAGAATATTTCTTAAGTAAATTCCTAGATTTAGTATAACGAATTCAAATTGCCAAAGAGCAAAGCAAATGTTAAAAATACCCTGTGAGAAGAGGACATTGCAGCCATTCCTGAAGAGACCTGATAAGCTAGAGTTAGATGGAAGGGGAGGAGGTCCTCCCCTATCAGTGGGCTTGGAAAGGGGCAGGGAGGAGATGAGGGAGGGAAGGGTGGGATAGGGAGGGAATGCCGGAGGAGGCTACGGCTGGGATACAAAGTATATAACCTGTGATTAATATAAAATAAAAATGTTAAAAATTAAAAAAAGAAATATATGCAAGTAAAATGTATAAAATAAATGCACATAAAATAAAGAAATATTGCTCATAAAAAAAATACCCTGTGAAAAAGCATGTGAACTGACTCTCTTTTTAAATAAGCATGCACCTAAACCTACTGGTACTGAATAAAACAAAATGCAGATAAATATGAAAGAAAAAATGTCTAATGAATATGGCTAGAACAAAGTTAATATAATGAAAAAAATGACATAACTTCCCCATCATTACACACCACACAAAAATTTCAAGGTGATTTTTAACTAGAAAAATGGGGAACATTTCTAGTAATGAAAAGGAATGTATGTGTGTAATTTTAGGCTTTTAACCAAATTAATATAAAAGGTACCTACAGAAAAACAACAAACCCACCAAAGTAAAGAAGGACTAAAAAGCAGTGAGAAGAAAGGACAAACTTTTTCACTGTAATACTAAGTGAAGTTGGACTTCTAAAAGACATCAGACTAATCTTGGTTGGTACTCAGTCCTCAGTGGACAAACTGTCAGATAACAGGACTTTAATCAAACATGTACACTTAACCATGTGCAAAGTACTATTAAACACATTACAAGTCCCAAAGTCCTCATATCTAAGAAGAGGAGGAGTTTTTATTTCTTTGTGGTAAATCAGCAAAGTACAGAAATCCCAGTAAGGGAAGTTGTTTGCTCAATGTGACACACCATCCACAGAGCCAGATCTGAACCCAGCATCCTTCCTGAGTCCATGCATCCAATCACTACACTGTTTCTTTCCTTTAACAGTTAAAAACATCCATTCAGTCTACAAAGTACTAAATAATCAAGGGGATGGAGAGAGGGAGGAGGTGGCAGTGCATGCCTTTAATTCCAGAGCTCAGGGGGATCTCTGAGTTGGAGGCCAGCCTGGTCTACAAAGAGCTCCATGACTGCTAGGGCTACACAGTGAAACCCTGTCTTGAAAAACAAAACAAATGTATTAAATAAATTCACTACATAACTTATTAAAATATACAAACAAGAATGTTTTTTGTTGGGTTGGTTCTTTCCTCTTTGTTTTATGCTAGGGATGAATGCTGGGACTCCTTTAGGCCAAGCCCACAGTCTACCACTAAGCTATATCCCCAGCCATAATAATATTTTTGACATAATACTTTGAGGACTCAAGAGAATCATTATACTATTATCAATGAGAAAGAGGGGGAAAAGGTAAACTTAGTCTGGTAAGATATATCAAAAGGGTAGGAAATGAGAGAAGAAAATGCTCTACATTTAAGGAATAAACAAAAAAAGCAATAGCATTTAACCCTGTTAAAAACAACCTACCAGCCATTGGCAACTCCAGCAATCAATGCAGTTAATTGCTGGAGCAGAAATATATGTATGAACATAAACATAAGAAAATCAACGTCATGTTGAAAAGAAGTAAAATAAGTTAAATGAAAACTGAAAAGTCACTACAGAAGAGTGACACGAACAGTTGTTATATGGCAATTGTGAACCAGATTTAGACACAAATGAAAAACAAGTTAATGTACCACTCCAGACAACGAAGTATTTTACTTGCATTTATCTCTGTTGCTAAAGCAAAATACTCTGATGGGGGGGGGGGGGAAAGAAGCTTAGAGATTTATTTGGTTTACAAGGCCAGTTCACAGTCCACCGTCATCAGGAAGAAATCAGGGCAGAAACTGAAGGTAAACAGAGAAAAAATCAATTTATGCATGCTTACTGGGCTGTCTGCTTTCTGTTCAGCGCAACTTCTCCTTCTTAAATAGTTCAGGCCCCCAACTCACCCAGCATGGCCTGAGGGATAATCCCTCAAAGCACATTCCCAATGGCCCATTACTCCAATAGGTTTCCACCTCCATAAGGATCTACAACAGTCCCAAACAGCACCACCAACTGAAGATGAGTTCAAACACAATACAGGTAATGTAAATAGGACAAATCTTCAAATCTTTCTAGTAAAAACGTTAGTTTTCAAAACTAATTCAGGTTTGTAATAAACTTTACTTTCTAATTTTTCTTAATTATGAGGATGAACAAAAACTCTTGAATCTTTGAACACTCACCCAGTGCGAGATTGGCCAACCTTATCACAAATATCCAAGATGAGGCCCCAGTCCTCAGCAGTATTCAACTCACTGGTTGCTTTCTCTGTAAATTAGGAAAGAATATTGTTATAAAATGTTATCACATTCAAATCACCAATATGTAACATAATTAAGCCTCAACAGCAAACCCAATAGTTACCAGCACTATTATTAATCAGATTTTGATGTCCATTTTTCAAAGGGGCAGGTTCAATCTATCTATCACAAAAATCTTCCCTAATCGTACTTCACTGGCACCTCTATCTGCAAACACACTAAGCAAAGAAATATTTTTATTTTCAGAAAATTCTTATCCTTACTTGGTAATAAAAGAGACACAGACTAAGCACTGATCGTTATCAAAATGCTTCAGGTAAATTATTTGTTGAATTGGCTTTGTCAGAGTGGAGCAAAGAATCCAGAAAACAAATCAAGCTTTTACTACTTTCCCTTAAATAAAATCTGACACACTAAGGCAAATAACATAGCTCCGTTGCCGCAGTGAGTTTGGCCTCTGAATCCTGCACTGGAAGAAGGGAGCTGACTGGAGAGCTGCCCGGTGCACACATGTACACACACAAACACACACAATGTAAAAATAGGTATAAAACTTGATCTATTGTTAAAGACCTCAAGTGAGACAGGCAGATTGATTTTTTTAAAACAAGGGCAAGATGAACATAACAAGCTATTGGCAGCAAAATTTTTCTAGCACTAGATATATAGGGTGGCCTATACAAAGACATAAGAAAGCAGAATCAAAACAGTAATAATAATAATAATAATAATAAAACCTTGAGAACGAGGCTGTTTTATACTACTGAGTTACAAGAAAGTTCATAAATTGGTAATAACAAGAAGCTCTAGATATTAAAGTAAACAAAAAAAACTTGAAAGGAACAAATGCTAGTTACAGTCTCAACACTTACAGCAGATTTCAGCATTCAAGGCCAGCCTGTTTTACACAGGAAGTTCCAGGCCAGCCAGAGTTGTATAGGTGAGACCCATTCTCAAAAGAAAAAAAAAAATACACAGTTTGAAAGAATGAATAAAGCTGTTTGAAATGTAGATTGGTCACGAATGCTAGCAACTACCTCTCCCCAGTGGAAAAAAGTGGAAATTTACTTTCTGGAGATAAAGAAAAGCTTTTTGGACTAGTAGACAACAGAATAGTAGAGATGGGCACACAAAAAAGGAAGTATTAATCCAGTACACAAGGACAAAAAAACAGAAAGTTGAATAAACTGAAACATAACTCTCTTTAGATCCTTCAGAAGATCTTACAGCCAATTGCTGACCCCAAAACTACAAAGACAAACAAAAAGAAAGAATTCCAACTTGGCACAGTCATCTCCCTCCATAGGAACCAATGACAAGCTGGAAGACCCAAATATAAGGAACATACTGGTAGACGCTCAGTGAGGACAAGTACCCAAGTTTAGACTTCAGGGGTGAAATCATGGGTGTTCACAACTCTGTAGTCTTTGACTGTAAGAATTATACCAAGTCCACTGTGAGTGTGCATATGTATATGTACGTGTACACACATATAAACATACATACAAACAGGAAGAATTCAGGTGTTTGTTTTTATTTTTAAAACAGGGTTTTTCTGTGTAGCCTTGGCTGTATTGGACTCAATTTGTAGACTAGACTGACCTCAAACTCACAGATCTGCCTGCCTCTGCCTCCCCAAGAGTGTTGGGATTACAGGGGTGCACCACCACACCTGGGTGAGAATTCAGTTCTTAATAAAGACTATCCCTATAAAAAATTAATATTAAAATTATTTTACAACAACTAATTAGTTTTACCACAGATTAACTCACTTGAGGTAGAAAAATTCCCAACTTCAGCCTCCTCAAGCTTTCCACCTAAAGGAAGAGGAACATCAAACTACCCTAGACACCTTATGTCACATAATGGGGCAACACTGCAAAGCATTTGTGAAGTTCGGGGTCCAGAGACACAGGTCCATCAATACACTTTCCATGCTGCCATGCCTCCCGGTACATTGCTCAGGCTGTGGAAAGGTCACTAAACATCTAGAGTAAGTTCCTATTCTCTATTAATGTTTGAATTTTAGCAAAAATTTACAAGTCATACTAAAAGACAAAAAACAATTTGGAAAGAAAGAGCAAACTTCAGATCCTGACTGATTGATGGTGGAATGCTAGACCTAACAGCCTTGGAATTTTGAAACTATGATTAATATGCAAGAACAGCCTATAAGAACAACAGACAGTGCAAGCAGATAAAAATTCTAAGAATGATATTAAAAATAGAGACAACAGAGTTATAGAAATTCCTGTCCATAAAACTGCTTGACCTGCATTTGTGAGAACTTGAGTTTAAACCCCAGTACACACATTAAGGAGGAGGCAGAGGAAGATGATGATGATGATGATGATAAGCTAAGCATGATGGTACACACTTGGAATGCCAATACTGAGGAGACAGAGACAGATTGGTCCTTGGAGCCAACTGGCCATTCAGTCTAACATCAATGAACTCCAGTAATAGTAGAATACACACTCTTTCTCTAGCTCACATGCAAAATCACTAATATACACTACATTTGAACCATAATACACACTAGACAAGCACTAAAAATACAAAGCATACAATGTTTGCTCAGACCACAAGAAAAATTAAACTAGTAAGCAATTACTAAAAAAATCCTTAAATGGAGAAAATACATTTCTTTTATTAGTTTGTTTTATGTGTATATATGGAAATATACATACATACATACATATATATTTCGAAGGTCAAACAACTTGCAAAGTCAGTTCTATGCTAACACCATGTAGATCCTGGAGATCCAATTCAAGTCATGAGACTTGGCAGCAAACACCGTTACTGAGCCATCTCATTGACCCTAGGTTGGTTTTGTTGTTGTTGTCGCTGTCTTTTGTTTTTGTTTTTGTCATTGTTGTTTGTTTTTGTTTGAGGGTTTTTATTTTCAGATAGGCTCTCATGTAGCCCACGGTGCCTTGATCTCACAATGTAGCTGATGCAGCACAATGTACCTTGAACTTGTGATCTGCTCCCTCTACCTCTCAGTGCTGGATTTACCAGTGCATTACCATACCTAGTTCATGAGGTTCTAGGAATCAAAACCCAGGGCTCTCTGTGTGCCAGACCAGCACTTCATGAATGTAGTTACCTCTTAACCCAATACACTTCTAAACAACATGAATAAAAACTTTCAACACCTCTGTGGTAGTGTGACTAAAAATGGTACCCACAGGCTCATACATTTGAATACTTAGTTATCAGGAAGTGGTACTATTTGAAAGGATTAGAAGAATTAGATGTGGCCTTGTTAGAGTGGTTATCTCTTTGTTGGGGGAAGTATGTCACCGACATTTCAAAAGCCCAGCCTCAGAGGGCTGGACAGATGGCCCAGTGGTTAAGAGCACTGGCTGTTCTTGTAAAGGACCAGGGTTCAAATCCCAGCACCCATGTGGCAGTTCACAATTGTCTGTAATTCTAGTTCCAGGGAATCTGACACTTTTACAGACATTATATGGAGGCAGAACACCAATTGTAAATTCTAAAAAAAAAAAAAAAAAAAAAAAAAACTGAAAAAAGTAAGAAATCCAAAGCCCAGCGTCTGTTTCTCTCTGTGGATCAGGATGTAGCTCTCAACTACACTTCTCCAGTACCATGCCTGCCTGCCACCATTGTTGGTATAATGTTCCTTTGGAATGTATACACCTTACCATTGTTCATTCAAATGCTGATTTCTCCCTCCCTCTGGTTTCAATCCAGATATTGTATTGTGATACTTATTCTAAGCATCCTGTCTCAAAGCTGTAAACAAGTAAAAATAAAGCAACTAGACACAATGTTAAGCAGTGGGATGAGGAAATGAGTAGGAGGAGAAAAGGCCAGGAGAGCTAGAAGGCAGAGCTGGAGGAGAGATCATGGAACATCATGGAGAGAATGAACCAGACCTAAAATTTCACAAAAAGCAAGTATAATGTGGGAAATCTAAATTTTAGGAAACTATGAGGGCTTGCGCAGCATTGTGTTCTAGGTTAACTAAATAAACCCAGTCTCTGTGTGGTGATTTGGTTATACAGCTGAATAGGATTAACAGCAAGCTTTACCAGAAGATATTATCAACAGTAAATATTAACAACCAATTACAAACTCATCATGGTGATACTAATTTAACGCTCTGAAGCTGTAAGCAAGCCCCCAGTTAAATGCTTTCTTTTATAAGAGTTGCCTTGGTTATGGTGTCTCTTCACAGCAATAGAACAGTGACTAAGACAGAAGAAATAAAAAATACAAAGCAAACTGACAAGGCTGTAAGCAGAAAAACAATTAACAAAACAAAAACACATAACTGTTGAAGATTATCAAAATCAATAAGGCTATAAGGAAGCTAACTAAAAACAAGAGAAGATAGAAGTTTCTAGTACTAGAAATCAAAGGGAGAGCTCATGAATATTACAAAATAAATATCACAAACTCTATGCCTACTAATTTGATCACTTGGATGAAGCAGGACAACTTTTTAAAAGCTGCATACCTAGACAAGAAGAGAAAGATAACCCGAACAGGCTAACTATTAAGAAAAAATAAACCAATTAAAAAATAATAACCTTTCAAAACACAAAGCATCAGACCTAGTTGGGTTTACCAGCAAATTCTACAAAATATTTAAGAGAAAATAGTACATCAATCATTTGTAAAAGATAAAAGAGGAAGAATATTAACCTATTAATACTTCCAGAGTTACTATAGTACTTTCAAGCCAGGCAACAGTTATTGAAAATGATAAATAAATTCTTTCCATTACTACAAATGTAAAAACTCCCAGCAAAATTTGAACAAACTGAATTCAACAATATTTAGAAAAATTGTACACTTGAACCAAGTGAGGTTTTTTCTAATTATGCAGGGCTGGTTAAACGGCAAGGCTCTCATCTTCTGAGACATTCTTAGAAGACTTCTTTAGCTGGTGGTGGTGGTGCACGCCTTTGATCAAAGTGCTTGGGAGGGGAAGGCAGGTGGCGCTCTGGCCAACCTGGTCTACAGAGTTCCAGGACAGAAAGTCACAGAAAAATCCTGTCTCAAAAACAAAAAACATTGATTTCTATGCTCTGCTCAGCTAAATACGAAAGACAGATATTAAAAGAAAAAATGGAACATTAATAAAGAGACTCTATGGTAAACAGACCCCCTGAAAAGCTTACTATGATAAAGTTCAAGGTCAAGAAGACCTAACTATTATCAGGATTTCCAATATGTGATTTTTTTTTCCAGTATTAGTGGTAGTCAGCCAAGAATTACCAGCTGAGAGAATCTTCTAATATGAAAGATTAAAGAAAACACAAACAAGTGAAGAAAAGGAAAATAAAGCAATTTAGATTAAACAGAAGCTACGTACAAAGGTCAAAGCTATACACAAGAACAAGTAACTAGTCTTGACTAGAACACTGTGATAGAGTAATGTAATACCATCATGATATTCAATAACAGATTCAATTTTTTAGCCTGATAAGATTCTTATGTATGGTACTTGGTCTTAATCATGTTAACAATGAAACTCCCTGCTTTCTCCTCCTTCTCAGTACCCTACTGATTCAAGAAAATTCCCTATTTGACATACTACTGAGAACTAGAGGTAGGCGTTGGCAAATTTAATACCAAAAAATTCTTTGTAGGCTTAATAAAAATGATCCATACCATAGCTCTCAGGGGTATAGCATTGCTTACCAAGTTAGTCTCTAGCACTGGACAACTAGAATAAACAACTTGCAAGAAAGGCATTAACCCACAGGTCCTAACACAGTCAGTAGCCATGCCTCACTGTTGGTACCACAAGTTTTTAGTTGCAACAACAGAACACCTGAGACTGGTCGCTCTAGCAGCCCCTCAGTTCAGCCTCTAATGAAGGCCTCACAGCAGCTTTTAACAAATGATCACATATTTTCATGAAACAAGAAGCCATGGGACTATAGGGGACAGGCTCATTTTAAAACAAAAATAGCAGCTCGTTCTTACAGGAACTAATCCAGGCTTCATAAGAACTACATTCACCTCTTCCAACAGTTTGATACTGTCAATGCCCAATTACTTCCCACTAAGTTCCACATTTTAAAGACCTAACACCCCTCAACGTTGCCAGAGTGGGTACCAAGCTTCCAGCTCATGAACCTGAAGCGCATACTCAAGTACAATACTGTTGCATAATCTTTTAATATGGAAGATAACAAAAGCAAGCTATTCATTAATATGTAAGAATACACGTGTATTTTTTATTTCACTGTTAGGCTCAGAAAATGATACTTCAAAGTATAGGCTCCATAATGCAGTTTTTTTACTTTCTCCTGCCCTGTCTCTCCTATCTCTCATTCTCCACCAAACTCATAAAACTAGAATTCTTCTTCCCAAGGGTGCATTATAATAACTAAAAACATTCTTTCCACAGTCAGCTGTAAAAACTAATCTACACTCTCTCTGCCTTTCTGCCTAAGTGCTGACCATAAAAAATGAGGCCCTCATCCAGGTGTCCTGTCTCCCACGTGGGAGAGAACTGCTACAGCAAAGAGAGCGACCTCAGACAGGACGCAGATCTCGGTAGGTTTCTTCACTCAGTCCATTACCATGAGCTCACAGCTTTTCTGTCCATTCACTTTTCTACATAGCTGTGCAAACATCAAATTTAAGCATAAAAATGAACAGAAAACCCTGATGTCTGAGATTTCAATAAGATGGCCCTCATGTAAAGAAAAACTATTATCACATCAATTTGTTATGCTTATCTCTTGTTAACCTATCTTAATCGATTTCTTTTTTTAAGACAGGGTCTTGCTACATGGCCTAAGCGACCCTTGAATTCACTAGAGAACAGACTGGCCCTGAATGCATAATCCTCCAGCCTCAGTCACCCAAATGAGAGGAAGACCAGTAAGTGACACCATGCCCAGCTAAATCTGTTTTAATACAAGTATATAGATCATACTGTCTTAGAAATGGGACCACCTACCCCACCTCTACATTGATAAGTTGAATTTTTTTTAGAAAATTATCAAATCTGAGTATATATTTAAGAAAGTAAAATGGATTTTTAGCCCATTCCAGGTCAAATCTGAAGTGCCTTACAATGACAAATGAAATTAACAGATATAGACCTAATATAAGATAGGGAAGGTGTCACAAAAATTATAAAGATCAAAGCAATTTAGAAGAAAAGCAAAGAGTTGTGGGGAAAAAAGAAAATATCAAAAGGATGTTGACATCTTTAGAAACAAAAAAAAAATAGAAAGTCCTCTTTTCTTTCTACTTAAATGATAAGGCATAAAGTAATAAAAACTGAAAAGCTGCATTGTCTTCCTCTGTGTCCTGGTAAGGCTGCTCCCCCCTCAGGGGGAGGTGATCAAAGAACAGGCCAATCAGTTCCTGTAAGAGACAGTCCCTGTTCCCATTACTATGGAACCCACTTGGACACTGAACTACCATGGGCTACATCTGTGCAGGGGTTCTAGGTTATCTCCATGCATGGTCCTTGGTTGGAGTATCAGTCTCAGGAAAGACCCCCATGCCCTGAATTTTTGGTTCTATTGCTCTCTTTGTGGAGCTCCTGTCCTCTCCAGGTCTTACTATTTCCCACTTCTTTCATAAGATTCCCTGGGGAAGACCTCCCCTATCAGTGGACTTGGAGAGGGGCATGCATGGAGAAGGGAAGAGGATAGGATTGGGAGGGGAGAGGGAGGAAGATACAGGGGGAATACAAAGTGAATAAAGTGTAATTAATAAAAATTAAAATTAAAAAATTACCAAATTAGAAAAAAAAAGAATAGTTTGTTAGGAGGGGCATAGAAGAGAGTGAGGAAGAGAAGATAGGGCTGGGAGGTGAGGGAGGGGACTACAGTTGGGATACAAAATGAATAAATTGTAATAAAAAAGAAATAAAAAAATAAACTGAAAAGCATAATGATGAATCTAAGCTGGCTGTTGTATGGTCCACTTTGTAAAAACGTATTAATGATGACACACAACTACACTACTATGTAACCCACATAAGAGGTATCTGTAGTTATTCAAGAAGCATCAGAGAGCCATGAGCCTTGAACATGCAAGCAATACTATCAGATCTGGGAATACTAATATAAAAGCAGCTTGTAAGAGGAAAAAGAAGATTAAAAAAAAAGATGCAACTATCATAAATAAATGTCTTGCTTAGAAAGCAAATGCAAATACACAGTGCTTCTTTAGTTTCTTCTAACTGGGGAAGAACTGTTTCAAACCCGCCTGCTTCTAAAATATACTCTCAATTTCCTGAAAATAATTAATTCTATCTTCAATGTTTCAAAACCCATGCTCTCAGCCTAATTATCGAACAAACGCTAAGAAAGCCCCACACAAAACTTTAGTATCTAAAATCCTATAGAATAAGTTGTCAGCTGTTTTGAATTCCAAAAAGATCTGAGTCAGACTAAACAGGTATCTCTCAGTCTAACATTTAACTTCATCTTTGGAAAGGAAAACCAGTTGTTACTTTGATTTGGTAGTACATTTTAATAATTCATCCATCTTGGACTGGTAGCCAAGCAGGCTCTTTTTAAAAAAAAAAATGCCTATGTGTAGTTAAAACATTTAAATCTTAAAACCTAATTAAAAATACATCTAAGTCAATCAAAATAGAACCTATTTAAAAGTTACAAGCTAACTGAAACTAATAGACCTGTTTCTGATCAAGTATAAATTACTGATTATCATAATTATGACTTTACATTTCCTAAATTAATGGTATTTCTAGGAATGTATGGCATCTTGTTTCGTTTTCTATTGCTGCAATAAAACAACATGACCAAAAGAAACTTGGGGAGGAAAATGTTTATTTGGCTTACATATACCAGGTCATAGTACACCAAGCAAAGACAAAGCAGGACCTGGAGGTAGGAACTAAAATAGAGACCATGAAGAAATGCTACTTACTGGCTTTGTTCTCCATAGCCTGCTCAGTTGCTTTCCTGTAACAGCCCAGAACCATCTGCCCAGGGGTTGCGCCTCATCATTAAAGAAGATAATGCCCTCCAGACTTGCTTACAGGCAATCTAGAGGATTTTCTCAGTTTGAGGCCAACTTGGACTACAGAGCAAGTTCCAGGGCTGCCAGGGCATCCAACGCTGCACTAAGAAATCTTGTCTCAGAAACAAAACCCAAAAACCTAACAAATGCATTTACAACTCTGAAATGATCATGTCATTTCTAATGCTGCCTCAAGCTCAACCAAATAGTGGTACATTCCTCTCAGCTCTTAAAAAAATAAAATCAAATTATTTTCTAAATCAGGAAAATATAAATTACCAGCAGCAACTCACACTGGATTTATAAACAGGGAATGAAACAAAAACTATTCATTTCTAAGATACAGAGCATGAGGTGTGCGCACATGCAGACATACACGCATACATACAAATACACACACACCAGACCTGCTTCTAAAAAATTCAAAGTTTATGATCCCATTTTATCTTTAGATTATCTCTCCAGTTGTGGTAGTGTGAATGAAAATGGCCCCCTATCGGCACATAGTATCACTATTAGGAAGTGTGACCATGTTGTAATGTGACTTTGTTGGGAGGAAGTATGTCACTAGGGGTGGGCTCAAGGTAGGCCCAGTGTCATTTCTCTCTTCCTGCTACCTATGGACCCAGATGTAGAACTCTCAGCTCCTTCTCCAGCACCATGTCTGCCTGTACACTACCATGCTTCCTGCCATGATAATAATGATCTAAGCCTCTGAACTGTAAGCCAGACTTAATTAAACGCTTGCTATGGTCATGGTGTCTCTTTAGAGCAATAGAATACTAAGACAACAGTCATAAAGGGGAGATTAAAGATTTTCTAAAAGCTATTCAGATGAATCACTCAACTGAATTTTAAGTCCTCTCAATAGATTAGACAACTTTTTACTGATAACATTTTACTGATATTCTAAAATTTGACTGCTGAACACTTGTGAAAGTAAAAAAATGGGACAGGATGATTACCCTATCTCCAAAACAATCATTCTGCAGAAAAAGGATTGTCATTAGTCACCTTCAAGATGCTACTGTTCTTTAAAAGTGGGCAATAGAGACTTGAGGCTTAGTGTTAAAGTATATGCCTGTCTGGAACCCCCGCTCAGATGGGGCCCATGATAGCTCGTTGTCGGACTGAAGACCCTAGTGAGGGAAACAGGGACTGTTTCAGTCATGAACTTGATGGCTGACTCTTTGACCCTCCCCCATACAAGCCGGGGAGTGACAGACTGGCTAGATCCCAGGGGAGGACATTGCAGCCAGCCCTGAGGAGACAGGATGAGCTGGG
>CM053760.1:21427564-21454996 GCA_028658305.1 Pachyuromys duprasi
GGGAGGAGGGAGATGAGGGAGGGAGTGGAATGGTGGGATGGAATGAGGGAGGAGGATACGCCTGGGATGCAAAGTACCTAACCTGTGATTGATATAAAAATAAATAAATTTTAAAAAAAAAGTATATGGCTGTTATGCTTCAAATAATGGGCTCAATCCTCAACATTCAAGGGGAAAGAACTAAGCTAGTGAAGTAAAAGAGATATATCTGACCAGTTACATAACAACAATAAGAAGTAGAACAAGCCTTTAAAAAAGGAATGGAGGGCTGGAGAGATGGCTCAATGGTTAAGAACTCTATTCTTCCAGAGGACCCTGGTTCAATTCCAAGCACCCACATGGCGTCTCACAACAGCCGGTAACTCCATCCAGTTCCAAAGGATCCAACACCCTCACACAGACATGCATACAGGCAAAAGACTAATACACATTAAATGAATGAATGAATAAATGGATGAATAGATGGATGGAATGGAAAATAAGGCTGCAGAATTAAAAAGAAGCAAGGTCAGACACCCTGACCTCCACACCTATAATTCCAGTATTTAGATACAAAGGCAGGAGGATTGCTTTAAACTATAGCCTGCTTTATACAAAGCTTTTCAGCCTTCCAATGTTACACATGAAGGCAGAGGGGAACCAAAAATTTTGAGTTGTTATAAGCCATCATGAAAAGTTCGGTATTAAGTTGTAGATTCAATTAAAATATTTTAATCAAAAGGATTACATTTACATTTTTAAAATACGACCATCAAACATCACTAGAGAAAGAACACAATTAGAAGCTTCTGTACTAATCTAAATACCTTCTCATTTGCAGGAATAGAAGGATGGATTCAAAACCAATTAAGAAGCTAAAGCATACACATATACCAATATCCTGAAGGGCATGGTGGGTTTGTCAATTACAGTCAACAGTACATATTTGTTGTCAGGACTGGAGACAATTACAACTATGGAAATCGAGATTTCACACAGGCTACTGGCCTGTGTAACAACGTAAACAACTGGTGTCCTGTCAGAAAAACATGGGGAAAATGTGAACTAATAAAAAAAAAAAAAGTTTCATATGGTTTTGAACATGTTAAATTTGAGGTGTATGAAGTATTTTCAACACCAGTCAAGAATTAGCATGGTAAGTGTTTTGATAGATAATCCTCAAAGCAACCTGAGATATTTTATAAACTACTTACAACACTGGGAAATGAATTCAAAGGCTCTGATCCTATTCAATACAAAGTTCTCCATTTACTAACAGTAATGCTTCAGGTGCAATTTAAGGCCAAAGTCAAGATCTCTACACACTTTAGGAAATTGTTTCACAGCCTGTAGATCCCAGGCCCCTTAGCAAATCTACCTCCTATCTCCAAAAATATTTACATTGTAATTCATAACAGTAGCAAAATCAGTGAAGTAACAACAAAAATAATTTTATGGTTGGGGGTCACCACAACATAAGGAACTATATTAACGGGTCACAGTATTAGGAGAGTTGAGAACCACTGTTTTAGGAGAAAAATTAATCTGACTGTGGTTTATAATGCTGACTAGATTAAGCAACAATAAATAAAAAGTATGTATGGTCGATTAACAGTATCCAAGATATGAACTGGTCAAACAGAGTTTGAGCAAAAAACCATTTCTTAAAAAAATTAAGCTATTTATTTATACTTAGAAAAGGTCTTGCTATATACCTTTAGCTGGCCTGGAACTTACTAGGTAGACCAGGCTGTTCTACAACCAGTAGCGGTCCACTTACCTCTGCCTCCTGATAGCTAGAATTAAAGATGTGGGCCACCACATCTGGATTCTAACCTATTTATTCTAAATACTAAAAGCAGCATTTAGAAGAGACAAAGGAATGATTCAAAAGCTTTTCTTTTTATTAACACTAGACTTGTTGCTGCACAACTATCACCTCAGCACTTAGGAGGCCGAGGTAGGACATCTCAAGCAAACAAGGCCAGGGACTGCAGGGTGTGGATAAGAGGTAAGGCGCTTCCCTGGCCCAGGAAAGGCCCTGGGCCAGATCTCCAACACTGAAAGGAGAGAGGGAGAGCAGTACTTTTCATATTTTAAAAGTCAAGATAGCCAGGAGGTGATGGTGCACACCTTCAATACCAGTGCTTGGAAGGCTGACACAGGCAGATCTCTGAGTTCAAGGCCAGCCTGGTCTATAGAGTTAATTCTAGAAGAGTCAAGGCTACACACACACACACACAAAACGTGTCTCAATAAAACAAAAAGTCAAGATAAATGCAACATTACTAAATAATCAAATAACGAGAAGAGCAACATGGAAAGGTGAATTCAGTTTTCTAATAGATTGATTTTTAAGTGGTAACAGAACACCAAATCGACAATCTAGAAAGTTATCAGTAATTCATTACTAGATAAATTATGTGTATAATATGTTCTAAAATTTTCCTGTAAGGTACTAAGGACAAGAATGAAAAGTTCTCATCTTTACTAACTTTATACCATACAAGACAGTCAATTGATTGACTTAATGTCAGTAGTTGACTACTATCAAGAAAATAAACAAACAGTAGTGAGTAGATAGCGATTATTTAAGAGTAGCCAACTAGGAAAGCCTCTATTAGGGAATGAATTTGAATAGAGGCACCAACTGATGTGATGGAAAACAGGACCTTAAATTGCCTAAGTGAACATTAACCTAAACAACGAAAATGGCCTACGAAGCTACAGAGGCAGAAATGCTTGGAATACTCAGATTCAAGAAGTTTGACGTGACAATGAGTCTGAAGATCACAATCATATCTCTCTTTATATGTATACATAGGAAATTACCAGAAATTTCTGAGTAGGTAAGTGATCTTACCCAGTGTTTTTTAAAAATTAATGGCTTTTATAAATGAAATCTTACTGGAGCAGCAAAAGAGTAACAAGAAGTCCTGCCACAGAGGCCCTACCACAGTCTCTGGAAGGGGCTAGGGCTGCTGGCGTAATACTGAAGGAACAAGAATCTGGATAAAAGTCAAGTACAGCCAAAAGATCTTACAGACAGAATGGCTAGAGAGTACAAAAGAATCAAGGAGGACACTCAGACATCAGAACTAACAGAAAATAGTAATAACTCAATCCAATAGAATGAGGGGTTGGAGGGGTACAAATGTGGTTTTGACATGCCTTTTTCTAGACTCCTATCAAAATCAAGCAGAAATATCATGTAGATGGATACTTAAATCTCCAATACAGATCAAGACTAGTGTGAGTCACTGGAATACACAAAGTGTTTAAAGCTAAGGGAGTAGCTTTTCTGTTTTAAATCTTAACTTCACAAATAAAAAAAAGGAAATTTTCTAAGTACTTTTTAAACACTGACTCAATTCGTTTACCAGCCTTGTAAGCAAAAAATACCAAACCTCTATACTTCATATTTACAGACAAGGAAACAAAGGTACAGAATATCTAACCAAAGTCACATTGCTGATAAACGGTAAGCCTGAAACTTGAATTCAAGCAAATCATTCCAAACTCTACTAAGCACTAAGCCTCCGAAGGCTCTAAGAGAACAAAGTGTCAATGGAGAAGAGGTTTTATTACTGAGCCCAGGTTGCTCAACATTTGGACACTGGAAAAAAAAAGGGGGGGGGGCGCTAAAAAGTTACGGAGAAAGTTAAGGTTTGGTGGCCTGGAAACCTATGGGTAAGATACAAAAGAAAACTTAAGATATCAATAAAAAAAATGATGATGAATAACTGTTGGAATTGGTAAATACAAATCAGTAGAGAGCTTGATGGTATAAATTATCATTTTTATAGAGATTTATTTATACATATGAGCACTCTATTTGCATGTATGCCTGCATGACAGAAGAGAGCATCGGATCCCATTATAGATGGTTGTGTGCCCAACATGTGGTTTCTGGGAACTGAACTCAGGACCACTTGAAGAGAAGACAGTGTTCTTATCCGCTGAGCCATCTCTGCTGTTATAAATTATCTTTATAATTCAAATTGATTTCAAAAAAATCATGTCTAACAGGTTTAACATATTTTCAGCTTAGCAAACATTATTCAAAGCTGAGAATGTAGGAGCCATCAAACAAGGGGCAAAATAAAGAACACAATATCTACTGTGTAATTTTTAAAGACAATTGCTGAAACTGTTTGGGGGAAAAAAAAATCACAATAGTTCTGAAACATGAAGTATTTAAACACCCCATGAGACACTGAATAATGCCTAAAGACTTAAAATCATGACTGACTGTGAGATGTTATTGGCATCTACTGAGTAAAGGGCAAAAACAAAGTTAACATCCTTCATTGTATAGACAATAACCCCTTTAAGAATATTTTCTAGGGGCTTGAGAGATGGTACAGCATGAAGAAAACTGTCTGCTCTTCCAGACGACCCTGGTTCAATTCCCAGCAACCACAAAGCAACTTGGAATTGTCTGTAACTCCAGTTCCAGGGTATCCCACACCCTCGCACAGATATACATTAAGGCATGTGAAATAAAAATAAATTTAAAAAATTTTATCTACTCTAAACTATCAATGATGTTGCTATTAAGAAACTCCAGCTTGTAGAAATCAGCAAATAATTCAGGTACAACAAGTTGGATTCTAATTTGACCTTGGAACATGTATAAAGAAAGACAGATAAACTAATAGAAACAAAAGCATAAAGGCAAGATACAGCCTGTGTTTAAAATGGGTGGTGTAGGTATCAAGAACAGGTTTAACATTAAGAAAACCATCTGAATCTAGTGCAAATGTGGTTCAAAAGAATCAGGAAGAACACATATTAGGCCCAGGGTTCCATTCCCAACATCATAGAAACAGTCTAGGAGAATATGAGTGTGACTGATTGGCAGGAAGCAAGATTATATAGGGCCTCTACAACAAGATATAAGTACATGTTCTGGGAACAGAAGAAGCAGGTATTGTTTTATTATAAGCACTGGTCCTAGAGATTGATTTAATAAGTTGTAAAACTGCCAAAGAACAGCAATGTGATGGTCTTCACGGTTGTATCTCTTGTCAATGAACACTGTGTTCAGAAAATACTGGTGCTAAGCACTTATTAAACACAATTTTCCAGTTCATAACTTATTTAGCATTATTGATGATTTCCAAAGTTCCATCCACAGCTCAGATTCAGGACATTCATTTAAATCACTACAAACTAGGCAGGAATCCACAGTAACAGGATTTCCAGTGAAATGCTATACAGGAGCAAAATTTAAAATTCACCTCTAATACACAAAATTCATAGAGTAACTCCCACAAGTTATCCTTACATTCTTTTAATAATGATGGCTAAATCCAGTCTCGAGGGACTGGGTGGTATTGGTTCGGTTTCATTCTACACTTTGGTGCCAGTGTAGTTCTACATGTGTTCATCACCCCAAAATTCTCTTTCAAGAAATTCAAATTCTATTATTACCTTCAGGCCAGAAAAATAGTTAGCCTGCTAAATCTGTATGGTCGGTATCTAATACCAATGATTTAGACAAAAAGAAAAAAAAAGCATTTCAGAATCAAAATCCTCTTCCACACTTCCCCAGAGGCAGAGGCCCAGCCTGAAAAAGGCATCCCAAAGGCTCATGGTTTCAATGGCGTTTCAGTTGTTGCCAAGTAGACCATCTCCATCTCTCTAAACGTAACCCGTAACCAGACCTCTCTCCTCCAGGGACCGTTATAAGAGGGATTTAAAAACCCTTTAAGAAACCTTACCTAAACCATTTTACCAGTTCCTGACGCTTTCCACTGGGCCAGGCGATAGGGCTTATGAGCAATCTGCTCAAGCCAAGATACGCCCCAGCCCTTCGCGCTTCGCCCAGAAGACAAGCCCCAGCGGCAGATGGCTTCGACGGTTGCTCCTCCCAAGGCAACCCTTTACCCCAAATCCCTTAAACAATTCCTTCGAAGCCCCTCCAGTCCCGTACCAAGGCCCATGGGAGAGGTTCTGAGTCCCATTTCTTTCCAAGAGGATGCGCCAAGCCTTCAACCGTCTTCCGACTCTGAACCAAGGGGCCCCGGGAGAGAAGAACGTGGGCTCGGCCTTGGGAGTCCAGATGAAGCAGAGGGTGGGAGGAAAGGGCTTGCAGTCAGGCGGGGAACGGACGGAGGACGGTGAGAACACTTACCCACATCCTGGTCGAAAGGATTGGTGGCAAAGAGAGGCATGTCCGCTGCGCGCCGAGGTGTCCCCCGGGACTGCCCCTCGACACCGCGGCAGTCAGGGTGCGACGGAGAAAGGAGGCCCCTCAGGTGCAAAAACAGCAACACAGACTGCCAGGACAGGGTCCTTCCCAGCCCCTCCTCTCACCCACCCCAGCAACACAGGCGGCGGCGGCGGCAACAGCAGCGGAGAAGCTGAACAGGACCCCGCGCGGGGCGTGTCGGGAATCGAGGCGTCCTGGGCGCTGCCCGCGCTACGACTGACCAGAACCCGGCCCATCCGTCGAGCCCCACGCGAAAGGAGCCGCGTCCTCCGGGATCTCTCACGCGCCCGTGGGGTTAGCGGCTGTGGTGCTGGCTTTTCTACGGACGGCCCGGGCGTCTCGGGAGGACGGGGTCCTTCAGGCGCGCCGAGGCCGACTACGCGCCTGCGGGCTGAATCAGAGCCTGAGCGAGACAGGGACTAGTTTAGATTCGGGCAAGCCTTCCATCTCAACCCGTGTAGTTCATTCGATGGGTTGTTGTGAAGTCGCAATCCTGTAGAATGTCAGACAGTCCTTTGGGCGACCCGAGTGAAGTGTTCAGTGCGCTGGTCTGAGGGGACAGGGAAGTTGCCGGGATGGAGTCATGGGAGCTGGTGGAACTGGCTGGAATCCCTGGGAGAGGAGCGTCAAGGCGCGCAGCCTCTGGAGAGGCTGCGGTAACCCTGGCTCCTTCCCCAGCCTGAGGTCAGAGCGAAGCTCTCTGGGTGTCGGCACCAGCTGAGCCACTGGAGTGACTGGAAGGTTAGACCTTCGCAGCCCGAGATAAGCACACCCAACAGCAACAGCAGGAGAATTGGAAAAAGAAAAAATGGAGCCAGACCTTGATGAGGACTCTTGACAACTTACAATGTTGATTTGGTGGTGATCTAATTTGTACATGTGTATGCAACACACACACATGCGCGCGCGCGCCCTCTGAATCGTGTGGAAAGTTTAAGGATCATCTCTGGGAAATACTACCTCAGGGTAGCAAGCTCATCTGGCACACACAGTGGAATTATGTAAAGCATGTCCAGACAGAAGCACTTATAAATGTAGCTTATAAACTGAGACACGTCAACAGCAAGATTTGTATGACAGTACAAAAAAAAAAATGCTTGCTTAGAAACAGTTGAAGTCAAATTTGGAGAGGAGCAAACTGAAGTATCAGTTAATGTTTTCAGTTATTAAAAGGTGAAAGAATCCAAGGGATTGGGAATGTAAAGTTGCTGGATGAGGTGTAAATTAACGTAATATTCCTAAGAAAAACAATGTGAAGTGTATAGCAAGCTTTTTGGAAGTGTGCATTTGGTCCCAGCAATTCTGATTTTTAGAATTTACCTAAAACATTCTTTAAAAACATGAACCAGGATACCAATGGCAACATTATTTATAATGTCAAAGCACTGATGACCACTAAAATGTCCGACATTAGAGAGATTGAACAAACTCTTCTTAGTGCCTATTTTCTCGTTTATAAGAAACAAACTATTGATTAAATAAATTAGTAGAAGCAAATCCCCTGTATCAGTGCCCGGCATTTAGTAAGCACTCAAGTGCGGTCAATATAATTGTTCTGCTCAAGTAAGGCAGAGTGCCCGTGATATAAAGGTATGTAGTTTAGCCATTGAAACTAACACTATAAGTCTGTGTTTACATAGCTAGACAGCTGAGTACATAAAAATTTAAAAGGCTTGTGGCTCAGTGATGGAATACTTGTCTAGAATGCAGGGGGCCCTGAGTTCTGTCCTTAGCCCTGAAAACAAAAACAAAAGCCTACAAATACATGTGAAATAAAGTCTGACAGTTTTAAACAATCCGAATGAAAATATTAATAACATAATTATCTCTGGATAAGACCACTCTGGATAATTGGAGGGGAGTCATGCATTTTATATTTTCCAAAGATTTTAATGATGAGGATTTTTTTTTCTTTTAATGTAACAGATGTCTTAGTTAAAGCCACCATTTTGTAACATTTGAAACGCTTGTGTGTTGTTATGACAAATATAAAATCTTTTCCCTATCTGTATGGGAAGCAGAGCATTGTCTTTCAATAAACCTGCTCTTGATACTGTGCTAACAGGATCAGGTGTCAACTCATCCATTTAAATTAGTGGGGCCGTGCTGAAGATACCTAATGATAGTTGCCCTGTTTCAGAGCCAGATGGTTGTGAATATATATTGGGGCATGCCTTGTGATCCACTAATGAAACTGAATTGTTATGTTGCTGGGAAAACACTACTGTTCAAGCTTTAATCATAAGTATATGGGTATCAGGAATAACATAGATTAGTATTGATAACATTAACCCTGCATTCTGACCTAGAAGAATGACTTTAGCTATTAGGGATCTTTATGAAGCAATATGCTATAAAAGAGGTTTCAAAAGTAAGAAATGTCATATGTACAAGAAAAGCCAAATATAAAAGGTGGCATAGGTTTGTATTTTGAAGTTAACTTATCAAATTTCTCAAAAGACATTTTAGAAACATAATTTCACATTAAAATATTTCTTTAATATGTTTAATAAATTCCAGGATTAATTTTAAGTGTTCTATCCCTTTATCCTATTTGATTTTTAAAACTGTTCTATATTATAAACAAAAATGCCTGTGTGTAAAAAGGAGTTGATCACAGAAAATTTTCTGTCGATATAGTATCCCCCACTAATTAATACACTTTGCCTACCTATGTGTAAACCATTCTCTATACTACTATCAGAATGATTTTTCTAATGTATAAATGTGATAACATTCTTTTACAACTCAACGTGATTCCTCAGTCAATCATTCAAAAATATTTATTAACTTATATATTTGAAGTATCTCTTTGTACCTATAAGATACATATCAGAAAGAGAGTCCTTAAGTTATTTCCTGATTGTGGGTGTTCAGAGTCTCCTGCCTTCAAAATTAATCCATTTAAAAAAAATAAAGTAAACATTTAATTATTAAGAAAAATTGAGAAAGAATGTTTATGAGTGGGAGGAATACCTAACTTCACTTCTACTACTACGTCCTTAATGAATTGGCCCTGATTACCCCATCACTTCATATACTGTAGGTTTTTGGGTTTTTTTTTTTTCTGAACTGCCATAGCTGTGCAGGTGCCCCATATTTTCCATGTCCTGAAACAAACAACTTTTGCTACCCTTGTTGTATTTAGAAATCTCTGGACCTTCTCTGAATCTCTACTTAGATTTCACTGACAAAAGCCTTTTGTAACTCAGTACCTACTGAGTAATGGTATAATAAATTTTAATAAATTTATATTATATATTCACAAATATAATAAATAATAAATTTTTGCTAATTAATTGGTTGAGTACTCACTTCTATCATAGCACTCAATGGGGTGATATTTGTTCCAGGTATTTGATTACTACATAACACCATCTAAATGTATCCTCTAGAGTAAAAACAATAATTTCTTTTGTTTAAAAATCAAAACTTTTGTCGGACCGCAGCATGAACAGCTCGCCTCTCCTCCATACAGCATCAACGGGAGTGGTGCAATGTCTGGGATATGACTACAGTACATTTTCAATATTTAAGGAAATTGCTCAGTGTGTATCTGGCAATAGATGCTGGAAGTTGGCTGAGTCATTGGGGCTGTCAGCCACACCAACTGCACAGAACTTGCTATGCTTGCTATGTATCTGCTTGGCTTTTACTAGCATACTGGGTAGACATATGTCAGAATGTTTCAGGAGACAGGAAGAGCAAGCTACCAATTCTTTAAGATGCGGACCAAGAAATGGGGATAACATCACTTCAATCATACTCTATTGCAGTCATAGTGTCTACACTCAAGGACAGAGAACAAAATTCGTCTTTTGGTGAAATGACTTTTAGGGAATTGGGGTAAGGTCCATGTTAAAATGCTACCACAATATTGTATCCTCTGTTTATGTAAGCGTTATCTGTATGTATTGAATCTTTATAGTTACTTGTTCCATAGATGTTAATTAAATGGAACAAATATAGTCTGCTATGATTACAATGGCATACCATCATTACTAGCCATAAGGAAGTAACAAAATCTGTATCTACTTATTGTAAGCAAAAGAAAACTGGGAAAAAGACATGTGTTGTGGATTAGATGTGAAATGTGTCTTGAAGGCTCATGTGTTCCCTGCTAGTGGTGTTATTGAAGATGATCGGATCAGATCATAAGGATGTGAGCCCCATCAAAATGGATCATGTTCATAGCTGAATGGAAAGTGAGGTGTGGTTAGAGGAAATATATCTTCAAAATTCCTTCTTTATCTCTTTAGCTGTGCTCCATGGCTACAGTGAAATGGCAGCTTTGGGTTCTGCTTCTCCCAGCCCCAAAACAGTAAAGCCAACTAACCATGGACTGATACCTCTGAGAATTTGAACCACAGTAGAACCAGTTAACCATGAGCTGAAACCTCTAAGAGTGTGGACTGAAACAAATCTTTCTTCCTTTTGAGTTGCTTATGCCAGGCATTTCTTTCAGTGTTGCAAAAGTAAGATAGTAAGGTATGATTGATTTCAAACATGAGCTGAAAGCATTACAGAACAAATCCCAAGGGAGGAGGGAGGAAATATATATATTAAGCCACATAACAGCCAAGAGCTCTTAGCTCAGAACTGACTTCTGAACTGTAGCATAGAACCCCAAAATAACCCAAAATGTTCTGAATGTACTAAATGGTTTTATATGTACTGAAGAAAGAAAAAAAATCAGAATTGGGGGAGGCCAAGAGACTAGTTTCCAGTTTAGAGGTTTCAGCCCATACTCATTCATTTGTCCTTTAGCATATCTTGGCAAGAGCAGGTGGCAAAACAGAATCACACATTTCATAGTAAGAAAGAAAGAGACAGGAAGTATCTGGAGTCCCAATATCTCCTCTCCAGGGTGCTGGTGACCTAAAGGTCTGGTAGGGCCCACTTCTTAACATTTCTACCATCTCCCAATAATGTCAAGATGAGGACCAAGTCTTTCACATATTGACCATGGCCAAAACCGTAGCACCCAAAAGATGCAATATTTTAAAATGGAAACCTCTGTAATGTTCAGGCTACAAAAAGAAAAAAAAAAGCCTTACTGAATATATGAAGAAAAATGTGCCTCATACACAATAGTCTGCAGAAGCAGACCCTGAAATGAAAGGATGTTTTAGCAACTGTAGGAATGTTTTAAGAGCTGCTTTAACTATGGTCCATGTATGCCAGACTTTTAAAGTATAATTTTTAAGAATACTAAAGAAAAAAGAAATAGATGGTATCAAAAAAATAGAAAATGGAAAACAGCATCTAAAAGAAGTTTTAGATTAGGTGGTGTTCACAGAAAAAAAATACAAGAACACATATCAAAGCAGCCTGAAAAAGATAATCAGAATCTCAGTTATCTGTAGAAAAAGAACAGCATACCATCTGTGAAGTTCCAAAGAGAATAAAAAAGTAAGCCAAGCATGGTGTCCCATAACTGTAATTCCAGCACTTCGGAGGCTAAGGGCAGAGAATTACTTTGAGTTTGAGGATATCCCGGGTTACAGAATAAGATCCAATCTTTTTTAAATATAATTTTTTATTTATTCACTTTGTATCCCACCTGTAGCCCCACCCTTACCCCCTCCCAATCCTGACCCTTCCCCAGTCCAATGATAGGGGAGGTCCTCCTCTCTTTCTATCTGACCCTAACCTATCAGGTCTCATCAGGACTGTCTTTTATAGTCTTCTTCTGTGGCCTGGTAAGGCTGCTCCTCCCTCAGGGGGAGGTGATCAAAGAGCCAGCCACCGAGTTCTTGTCTTAGACAACCACTGTTCCCCTTACTACCCACTTGGAAACTGATCTGCCACGGGCTACCTCATGCAGAGATTCTAGGTTATCTCCATTACGGTCCTTGGTTGGAGTATCAGTCTCAGAAAAGACACCTAGGCCCAGATTTTTTTTGTTCTGTTTTTCTCCTTGTGGAACTCCAGACCCTTCCAGGGCTTTCTATCTCTTCTTTCATAAGATTCCCTGAACTCTGCCCAAAGTTTGGCTATGAGTCTCAGCATCTGCTTTAATACCCTGCTGGGTAGAGTCTTTCAGAGGCCCTCTGTGGTAGGCTCCTGTCTTGTACCTTGTTTTCACCTACCGATGTCAATCCTGTTTGCCTTTCTGAACGAAGATTGAGAATCTTACCTAGGGTCATTCTTGCTTAGTTTCTTTAGGTGTACAGATTTTAGTATGATTATCCTATATTATATGTCTAATATCCACTTATAAGTGAGTATTACCATGTGTGTCTTTCTGCTTCTGTGATAGCTCACTCAGGATGATATTTTCTAATTCCCATAATTTGCCTGCAATTTCATGATTTCCTTGTTTTTAATTGCTGAGTAGTATTCCATTGTGTAAATGTACACAATTTCTGTATCCATTTTTCAATTGAGGAACATCTGGGTTGTTTCCAGATTCTTGCTACTATGAATAAAGCTCCTACAAACATGGTTGAGCAAATGTCCTTGTTTTGTACTTGAGCATCTTTTAGATATATGTCTAGGAGTGGTATAGCTGGATCTTGAGGTAGCACTGTTCCTAATTGTCTGAGAAAGTGCCAGATTGATTTCCAAAGTAGTTGTACAAGTTTACATTCCCAGCAGCAATGGAGGAGGTTCCCCTTTCTCCACATCCTCTCCAGCATGTGTTGTCACTTGAGTTTTTGATCTTAGCTATTCTAATGGATGTTAGGTGGAATCTTAGGGTTGATTTGATCCAATCTTAATAAAATAAAATGAGCAGGGTGCAATGGTGCATGCCTTTAATTCCATCATTCAGGAGGCATTGGCTGTGAAGAGTTATACTTCAGTATCCTTACCACAATTTTTAAGGGCTCTCTTCAATGGCTTCCTGTCTAGATTGTTTCCTTTTTGTGGGGAGTGGGAGGTTGTCATAGATACCTTCAATGTCTCTCAGTCTCAACTATGAGTCTGCAGTCATCAATACCACTGCAAAAGAAGCATCCTTGCCAGGAACAGCCTGAGGCAGCATGGATCATGGTCTTCCCCGTGGCTTCTGGTGACAGCCTGGACCACGGACATCCACACAGCTTCTGGTGGCAACATAGATCACAGACAACACAGCCCTCAGCCACAGTGCTATTCCCCTCTCTAAAACTTCTTTCTTCACCCCTGTGTTCTTTTGTTTTAACTTCCCTGTTTTTTGCAATTATTTCAGGTTATATACTCACATCTGTATTTGGAGCTAAGGAACCACAGATGAGCAAGAACACGTGGGTTTTTTTGCCCACAAATTTCATTGTTTTCTTTTTAAAATAACTATTAATAATAAATAATGAATAATAAAATAAGAGAAAACAAAAAATAACACATTGGAATAGTACAAAACAAACACAAGGAAAAAGGTCAAGAAAAGGCACAAGAGAACATAGACAAAGAGACCTATTCATTCACACATTCTGTTGTTCTGCATCCACTGCTGCTGCTGCTGGGCTGAGCACCATGACGAAGTGTGTTTCTCCTATGGGACAGTCCAGGTGCGTTTGGCTTCTGAGCCAGAACAGACCAGCCTCAAGATCAAAGGTTCCATTTCTCTCAGGAACAGCTACAGTTCTCAGAGTGAGGTCTGTGCACTATGCAAGGTGCCCAGTCTCAGATGGGTAGGTGGAAATGAGTTTTCCACTGGATGTTACAGTTAGCTCTTTTAAATGAGATTGCCAGTATCAGATGGCAATGGAAACTCTGGACTTTCAAAAGCCTGTGACAATACCACAGTGCTACAGCCCTTTGGATAAGCCACTGGTCATCTTGCAGCCAAAACACAGGCTCAGACTCAGGCTGAGAGGGCCCGAAGACAGGTCCAGTGAGTTGTGTGCCCAGCAGGTGCTTAGCTGGTGGTCAGCAACCAAGCTCCTGGTGGTTGGGCAAGCTCTAGCAGTGATCAAGGGAGATAAGGCACCCTGATGAACAGTCAAGTCAAGGAGTTAAGCTGCTAACTTTCAGGGAGGAGGGGAGCCCTTCTCCAGAATAAATGACAAATCTCAGATGGTCATGGTGAAAAGCTGATAGTAGCAATGACCATGTTTATTTTGTGTGAAGTCAGGAACTTATAAACCTTGAGCAGTGGGAGGGGTTTTGAGGGTGAGTATATTTGATTTACTGGAGCTAGAGATGCCAGGGATACTTGGTCTAGTAACACAGTCCTATCATAAGAGAGGGAAAGTAGTACTTAATGATCCTATGGGTGGGGAAAGTATTCCAGGTACAGTTAAAAGTCATTGGTTGAAAGCCGTGACACCAAGGCATCTCATTCCCATTGGGTGGGTATTTCCAGGAATCTCCAGGTGCTTCCTGAATGAGTTTCTTATCAGGAAAGGGTTGAGTCCTCCCTGAGGGCTCTGTGATGTTCCTTATATGATCTGGGGTTCCTCAGATCAGATGTAGTGGGAAGCCATCTAAGAAAGGGAATATATCACCTTTTACCAAGCTCAGAGGCTATCCAGAAGTGCCAGACTTTGACCTTAATAGCAAGGTCCCCCACACTCAGGAGCGCACTTAGGAGTCCCATAAAAACACAAAACTGGAAACCATAATATATACATAAAGGACCTGTAGGGATACAGAGAGGGAGAGAGAGAAAGAGAGAGAGAGAGAGAGAGAGAGACCTGGCACAACAGTATGAGCCTAAGAACCTCCAAAGATGCAGTTGAGTTAGGTTTTCTTCTGTGGGGTTCCATGAGGCATGAAGGGAGGAATCTGATGGAGACATCCCACTTAGGGCTGAGTGTCCTGAGGTCTCTCATTCACTTTCTGCATATTGTCTGTCTGTCTGTGGGTCTCTATATTTGTTACCATATTCTGCAGGAGGAATCTTTTCTGATGGTGGCTGAGCAAGACACTGATCTGCTTTCCTAAAGGTATAATAGTGGCACTCATAGCTTGGTGTTAATGAACAGCTGTTTAGTTAGACTTATGGCTTACTTAACAGGAGGGAAATCACACTTAGTATTGTAAAACATAGCCAACTACCCATGGCTAGTGAGATGATGGATCTTAGAGGAGAACCTATTTCTACCACTTTCCTAAATTACCTAAAATCCTAATACTTAATACCTACAAATACCTAATACCCACAAATAAGTGTCACTCTCAGCATCAAAGAAGCATCTTTGCAGCAGGTGGAATCTATATAGAAAGCTACAACTGGTCAATATTCAGAGAACAACTGACTGTGGGTTCTCAGGCTCAACTGATATATCTACAACACAAGTCCTATACATAAGACCTAGAGCGACACTATGGAAGAGGGAGCAGAAAGATTGTAAGAGCCAGAAAAATTAGGCTTCTGCAAGATTGTATTTTCTAACTATAACAAGAAAGATACACCCATAAAAATAGTGTAAAATTTCTTTTTCTTTTTTTCTGTTTTGTTTTATTTTTTTGAGACAGAGTTTCTCCGTGTAACCTTGGCTGTTCTGGACTTGCTTTGTAGACAGGCAGGCCTCGAACTAACAAAGATCTGCCTGCCTCTGCCTCTCCGAGTGCTGGGATTGTAAGTGTGCACCACCATGCCTAGCAATTCAGTGAAATTTCATGGGACCCTGCTCATAGATGAAGAGTTACAGGGAATTAATAACTGCCGAGAGAGAGAGAATTAGTCTTCCCCAAGGATGACCTCTCCCTCTAATTGGTTGTCCAATATCAGTGGACAACATTAAAACATATGCATACAAGCAACATGAAAACAGCTCTGTAGATTGTATTTTCATATCTTTTGATATATACGTAACAATAATAAAAAAGGCCATGAATTTGAGATGAAGCAGGGAGGGGGAGCTTGAGAAGGATTTAAGGAAGAAAAGAAAAGGGATAACGGTAATTAAATTTTGATTAAGAATAAAATATGTTTAAAAAAGAGAGCCGTAAGTTGAGTGGACTTGGAGGTCGGTGGATCTGGAAGGCTGATATGATCAAAACCATTGTATGAAATCCTCAAAGAATTAACAAACATATTATTAACAGACAAAAAAGAAAATATTGAAATAATCTCAGTACTTTTGCTAGCATTCACCTGTGAGACACTCTGCATACTCAGCATATTGTTTTAACACAGCGATGTGATATTCTATGTCAAAATAGATGTTAAAAAGTGGAGAAGGGAAAGGAAACTGCTAACAAAAACATCAACAATGCTTGAAAAACTATAGTCTCAGACCATTCTTTAGTACCTAGATTGCTTTCCCTTTCTTAACAGATACTTTTGAATAGTGGTTACTTTTTCTAACATATTCTTTTTGGGGAGATGGAAAGGTTGAACTAAGGATTATAATGCCAATGTTTATAAATAGTCTATAATCAATGATAATTTTACAATAAATATACTCCTCCACAGTTTATAGTTCAACTTGGGACTTTCCCTCTTTCCTCTAACAGTGAATCTAACACGTATTAACTGCCATATGCTGGTTAAGTGGATAATAAGCATCTACCAGCTATTTCTGGATTGAGAGTAATTCCTTTGCCTGCATCTGCAGCTGATACATTATGAAGAATCTTTGAAAAGAAGACCTCGCAGAGAGAATGGAAATGGGGGGCATCTCTGGGAAGGGGGGAGGCTCCTGGGAGTCTATGAGGGTGACCTTAGCTGAGACTCCTAGCAGCAGGGGTGGGAGATGTGGTCATGGATATGGAGCCTGAAGTGGCTACCTCCTATAGCCAGATGGGACTTCCAGTGGAGGGGGACGCCAACCCACCAATAAAACCTTTGATCCAAAATTTGTCCTGCCTACAAGAAGAGGAAGGATAAAGATGGAGTATACATTGAGGGAATGGCCAACCAATGACTGGCCCAACCTGAAACCGACCCCTGACACTATTAATGATATGATGTTATGCTTGCAGACAGGGGTCTACCATAACTGTGTTCTGAGAGCCTTTACATAGCAGCTAATGAAATAGATGCTGAGACTCAAACAATAGGCAGGGCTCAAGGAGTCCTGTGAAAGAGGGGGAGGGATCAGGAAAAGCCAAATCAAGAACACCATAAGACCTACAAAGGAAACTAACGTAGGCCCGTGGGGGCTCACAGAGTCTGAAACACCAAACAAAGAATATATGTGGGTTGGACCCAGGTGCCCTACACATGAGTAGCAGATGTGCAGCTTGGTTTTCATGTGAGTGCCCTAGCAATTGGTGTGGGGGCTGTCTCTGACTCTGTTGCTTGCTTTTGGATTCTTTTCCTATAGCTGGGCTGCCTGGTTGAACCTCAGTAGGAGAGGAAGCATTTAGTCATGCTGCAACTTGAAGCAGGACTAAGGGTTGGTATCCTTCTCTCAGAAGGGAAAGGGGTGTGGGAGGAGGGGAATGTGAGGGTGGAACAAGGAGGAGAGAAGAGAGCAGTCTGTGATCAGGCTGTACAGTGGTTAAATAAAATAAATTAATGATGAAAAAAGAAAAAGAAAAAAGAAGTCCTCCCCAAAGAATCTCCTTCTTCAAAGGAGTTTGCCATGCAAAGATTTTTTTAAAAAATTAAGTTCAGCTTTCAAGACAATTCAGTGTTTACCATGCAGATCCTTATTGTAGCACGATTTATGAGAAGAAAAGCATCTTCATTCTAAAGTTCCCTGGACTTTATCTCTGCTTACCTGAACACCATCCCTAAAGGAAGATTTAAAGTACTCCTGATGTTATATTGAGTCATGCACAATCACTGTCTAATCATAGCATCTGAATATTTTCATGATCAATTGTTATGTGTAAAATAATTCTTTAGATAAAAAGTTCTTGATTTTAGCCCTCTGTCAGATATAGGGTTGGTGAAGATCCTTTCCTAGTCTGTAGGCTGTCTGTCGTTTTGTTCTGACAACAGTGTCCTTTGCTTTACAGAAGCTTTTCAGTTTCATGAGGTCCCACTTATTGATTGTTGATCTTAGAGCCTGTGCTGTTGGTGTTCTTGTTTAGGAAGTTGTCTCCTGTGCCAATGAGTTCTAGTCTCTTCCCCACTTTTTCTTCTAACTGATTTAGTGTGTCTGGTTTTATGTTGAGGTCTTTGATCTACTTGGACTTTAGTTTTGTACGGGTGATAAATAAGGATCTATTTTCATTATTCTGCACGTAGACATACAGTTGGACCAGCACCATTTGTTGAAGATGCTGTCTTTTTTCCATTGAATAGTTTTGGCTTCTTTGTAAAAAAAACCAAGTATACATTTCTGGGTCTTCTACTCAGTTCCATTGATCCACAATTCTGTTTCTATACTAATACCATGCAGTTTTTATTACTATTGCTCTGTAGTACAGCTTGAGATCAGGGATGGAGATGCCTCCAGACGATCTGTTGTTGTACAGGATCATTTTGGAAATTCTGGGGTGTTTTTGTTTTTCTATATGAAGTTGAGAATTTTTCTCTCAAAGTCTGTAAAGAATTGTGTTGGTATTTTGATGGGAATTGCATTGAATCTGTAGATTGCTTTTGGAAGAATGTCCATGTTCACTATGTTAAACCTACCCATCCATGAGCACGGGAGACCTTTCCATCTTCTGATATCTTCTTCAATGTCTTTCTTCAGAGACTTGAAATTTTTTTCAAACAGGTCTTTCACTTGCCTGGTTAGAGTCACACCAAGGTACTTTATGTTATTAGAGGCTATTGTGAAGGGTGTTATTTCCCCAATTTCTTTTTCAGTCCTTTTGTCTTTGGTATACAGGAGGGCTTCTGATTTTTTTGAGTTGATTTTGTATCCAGCCATTTTGCTGAAGGTGTTTATCAGCTGAAGGAATTCTCTTTGAAATTTTGGGGTCACTCATGTATAATATCATATCATCTGCAAATAGTGATACTTTGACTTCTTCCTTTCTGATTTGTATCCCCTTGATCTCCTTTAGTTGTCTTATTGCTCTAGCTAGGACTTCAAGTACTATGTTGAAGAGATATGGAGACAGTGGGCAGCCTTACCTTGTCCCTGATTTCAGTGGGATTGATTTAAGTTTCTCTCCATTGAGTTTGATATTGGCTATAGGCTTGCTGTATATTGTTTTTTACTATATTTGGGTATGTACCTTGTATCCCTGATCTCTCCAATTCTTTAAACATATGAAAGAAGAGGGAGTTTGTGAGACCTGGAGAGGACAAGAGCTCCAAAAAGACCAAATATATCTGGGCACAGGGATCTTTTCTGCAACTGATTCTCCAACCAAGGACCATGCATGGATATAACTTAGAACCCCTGCTCAGGCATGGCCCATGGCAGCTCAGTGTCCAAGTGGGTTCCCTAGTGAGGGGAACAGGGTCTATCTCTAACATGAACGCAGTGGCTGGCTCTTTGACCTTCTCCCCCACCCCCCCGGAAGGAACAGCCTTGCTAGGCCACAGAGGAGGACAAGGCAGCCAGTCCTGATGAGACCTGATGGGCTGGGGTCAGATGGAAGGGGAGGGGGACTTCCCCTGTTGGTGGACTTAAGAGAGGGGCAGAGAGGAGACTAGGGAGGGACCATGGGATTGGGAGGGAATGAGGAAGGGGGCTGCAGCTGGGATGCAAGGTAAATAAACTGTAATTAATATAAAAAATAAAATTTAATTAAAAAGTTCTTATAACAAAATATCTAAAGAGCAGAAGGGCTTTACTTAGAAAGCCTTGTTTCAAACTCTCAGGCCATCCATCAGTCTTTCTGAGTGAATGCATTCTGAAGGGCTTTCTAGATTCTGTGTAGGACTGAGGGGCTTTTTTCTTGATATCCATAAACAATAAAGAGTTTATTAAGTCAACTCTCTTGAAGGAGAGGTGTTATGTTATCTTATTACTCCAAGATATAGAATATATCATGTTTATTCATTCATAAGACTATTTTTTCCTATCCACTATTTTTTCCTATCCAAATACTTTTTCATGAGGATAAACCCTCATTTTTCACTCCTTAGTATAATCTATTTACAACTGGTACACAACAAATCATTTATTTTCTTTTTTTAAAATGTTTTTATTTTTATTTAACATTTTTTATGTGCATCCGTGTGAAGGTGTCAGATACCTTGTAATTGGCATTACAGGCAGTTGCAAGCTGCCATGTGGGTGCTGGGAATTGAACCCAGGTCCTTTGGAAGAGCATGCAGTATTCTTAACTACTGAGCCATCTCTTCAACCTCCCCCCCCCAAAAAAAAATTATTCATTTTCAAAGAGATGGTTTTGTAAATCTGTTGCTATTTACTCCTAAGGAATAAACTTTTTCCAAGATGTTATGTTTGAATGTTTATGACACATCCCTCTGGTGAGAACTATTATACCTTTAGGAAAGCAGATCAGTGTCTTGTTCAGCCACCATCAGAAGAGATTCCTCCTGCAGAATATGGTAACAAATATAGAGTTCCATGGGCTAAGAAATGACTCAAATTCAATGCTTTAAAGCACTATTGGGGTCAGGCATGGTGGTGCACACCTTTAATCCCAGCACTCAGGAGGCAGAAGCAGGCAGATCTTTGAGAGTTTGAGGCCAGCCTGGTCTACAAAATGAGTCTAGGACAGTTAAGGTTACATAGAGAAAACCCTGTCTGGAACACCCAACCAACCAACCAAACAAACAAACAAGGGAATATTTGGGAGGAAGATTATTAATGAAAAAAAAACAAAAACAAAAATCTATCCCTGCCATAATGTTAAGTTTCATTATTGGCATCACTAATATGTAAATATACACTTAAAATACTATTCAACATATTTAAAGATCAAATCCAAGTAATAACTCATATATAAATTAATCCATTTTTCATTTAGTGTGAAAACAGTAATCACTATAGACAGGGTCGATGTTTAGTCTTTCCTCTCCACAGACATCATTAGCTTCAAGCAATGCTGTCACTCTAAGTTTTTTCTTTCTAATTTTATACAAAATAATCATACATTATATATTTTGTTTGGCTGCTTTAGCCTAGCATAACATTTATAAAGCTCATTTTTGTTGAATGGCCAGCTGCTTATCTCCTTATACTGCTGACAAATACCCTGTTAAATAAATACGCTACCATTTGTCTATTCATTCATGTGTTAATGGACATGTCAGTTATTTTTAGTTTGTGGCTATTATGACTAAACTGTTATGAGTATCTGTGTCGATTTCTTTGTGTGGGCATATGCGTTTATTTGCCATCATTAAACACAAAGGAGGAAACTGCTTGGCTTCATGGCAGCTAAATGTGTTGATCTTTTAAATACGTTGATTAATTATTTTCCCAAGCAGTGTTCTCTTTAGCCTTGTGGAGAAGGCCAGTTGCTGTACTCCTTTCTAGTGCTTTGTAATGTCAGCCACTGTAATGGTGCTGTTGTTCTGTGTGTTTAATTCAAATTTCCCAAGTAATTAAAGAAGCAAAGCACCTATGAATGTTCCACTGACTATTTCTACACTACCCCTGTGATCTACATTCTTTTATTTGCTAAGAAAATTCAGATTTTATAGAATGAAAACTTTATTTTACCCGTGTGTGTGTTCTGTGTGAGTAATCAAAACAGCCATTAAAGGGGTTTGGATACCCAGGAACTGGAGTTCCAGCACTGTGAAACACCTGACCTGGGCTCTTGGAACCAAAGTCTGGTCCTCTGGAAGAACAGCAAGTATTTAAACTACTGAGCCACCTCTCCAGCCTTATTGAATTATTAAGGTTCGTTATATAACCTGCATAGAACATACTTGTTGGATGAATGTATTGTGAATATTTTCCAGGAATCTGGGGGTTGCATTTCAGTTTCTGGAATTTTTATATTTTGATGTTTTTTTTTTCTTTTTAGAGTCTTTTTCTTTCTTTCTTAGGTGTGGTAGTTAGGCCTAAGAAGTTTTTGCTGTTTTCTTCTAGAAGTTTCATAGTGCTTGCTTCTGTGTTTAATTCTATGATCACCTTGAAGTCAGCAGCCGTCTATGATTCATTTGCATGTGGTCATCCGGTTGTTCTGCTCATTCAAAACACACTTCCCGCCCTGCACTGCCTCGGCTTTTCGTGTATTTGGACTCTGCACTGGTCTACTCCTCTCCTTTGCTTCCTATGCTATGTTGACGATTGTAGTTCCACGGTAAGCTTTAAAATTGAACACACACGTGCTTTTTTTCTCCCTACACATTTTCATGGATTTCTAGTTTTTAGCTTTTCAAGTAGAATCTGCTGGTACTCAAAGAGAGCTGACAATCTAACATACTGAGATTTCGTGGCCTGTCTTCTGGCAGTGACCTGGTGTTCAGTACATAGGCCCAGCACGTGCTTTAGTAAACTCATCCCTATTACAATTTCCTATTGGAAGGTTTTACTGGATTCCCTCCTTCCCCCTACACTTTCCAAATTGGGTGGGCAATGCTCTGGCATCAGTGCACTCTTCCGGTCCTGTTCCTCACCTAGATTGATGTGCCCTCCAAGAGGAGCTCATGGGCTGGCCTGTAGAGTCATTCACCCCCTCCACCAGTGTTTGGACTCCTGTTCAGGAACTGCCTTTTGCCCTTTGCAAAATTTCTTTCTCTGAATTATAAGCAAGGTTGTCGGAAAAAGTACTAACATATTTGAGGTGACAAACTGTAGCATGTCAGTACCTGCTTTTGATGGATATTTTACTTAACCCTACATCTCTGTGAGGTACTTTTTGGAAACTTAGGCATTCATAAACTACCAAATTCAGACAGGTGGAGTCAGGAATTTGGGGGTTGCGTTTCAGTAAACTGACTCTGAAACCAGCTTTCTTAGCCACACACTATAAAGGGAAAGGGAAAGGAGGCTCTTAGAAGCATAGTTCTTGAGAGGAAGAGAGAAAAGTCAGAGTTCAAGTGTGGAGAGCAGTTGGGGCGTTTCTTCACAGCAGGACAGGAAACCTGTTAACCCCATGGTGGTGGGCTTCCTGTATGTATCCAAATGTTAGGGTCCAGAACTCGCTGAAGAAAAACTCCCCAGACTCAAGTAGTATGCAAACAGCAAATAGTTTATTCTGCAGAAATCCAGCATGCAGGGATCACCATTCAGGCAAAATGGCGACCCCAAGCTCTCAGGCTCAACTTAAGACCAGTTAGGGGAATTCCAGGGATAGTTAGATCATCTTTATTCTGATTAGTATAGGTCAGAAGTGCGGGTATAGGTATGTTGGGGATTGGCTTGGGGCAGCTCAGGAGTTAACCGTGAGTTAGGGGCTTGTTAAACCAGCAATTGAGCACTTTTATCTCTTTCAGGCCAGATGTCTTGGCCACCTCTGATTGGTTGCCCATTTTCTGTGGTTTTTTTCCTATAACTGAAGTTTCTATTTCTGAGAAACAGAAACTCATGCCTGCTCTGTCTTAGTAACAAAATGAAGCCTGTCATGGAGGTGGTCAGGTTCACTTAGCCAGACTCTCTCATTCCCCGCTGAAGAAAGATCCCATCTCGAATCCTTGAGATGTTTATAGGGGCTGATATTGTTGTTTAAGAATCATCAGTTCAACTGTGGAAATACGTTCCTTGACAAATCTGACTAAAGTATTAATACATGGGCCACAATTGAGGGCAAATGGTAGAAGGAGGACAGGCCCGGCAAGGTAAACCAGTGTGGCTAAAAGGAGACCAGTTAAATAATGACAAACACCAGTTTTCTGACCATTCTTGTTCTAACTTGCATTCCTGTAGACCTTTTCTGAGTAAGGCCATGGATTCCTTAACGATCCCAGAATGATCTACGTAGAAGGAACATTCTTCTCTAAGAGCAGCACATAAGCCTCCTTATTGGAGGAAAAATAGGTCCAAGCCCCTTCTATTTTGTAACACCATTTCAGATAAAGATGTTAATGATTCCTTCAAATGGGAGATGAACTCTTCTATGTTGGTGATTTCCTAGTCTATGGCTACACAGAGGGCTTGAAATTTTTGGCTTGAATTATCATGGCAGTGATCCCTAGGCCTAATAAGACAGACAGGATGATGGCTCTAATGGATTCTTTTTATCTGATGATTAATGGGTTCTTCTAACTGAAAGGTCTTCCTCTGGGTGGTAGATCATCTTAGGTACCAGTTGTACCAATACACAGAAATCTTTAGTATGGTTCAAGACCTGAGTATGTATATATGGAGCCAGGACAGTAGTAGATGCCCACCAAGCATTTTCCAGAGGGATCAAGTAACCAGTTTCTATGGGTACTTGAGTTTTGTTACAGAGGTGGAAGTAACCTTGGGGAGATATGTGTACAACACAAAGTCCATTACCTGTCACCAACTATAGTTAGTTTTTCCTCTCCTGCTTCTTACAGGACAGATTATCAGAGGATATAGAGTAGTTACGTAGAATGGCGATACCTTCATAATAGGGTGGCTTAATGTCTAGGCATAACCAGCAGGCCTTAGTAAGGTCTTGCCTTGAGGCATTTAAGACTCCAGGAGTTCTAATGGCCTGCCAGTGACAGAGTGGTTATTAGATGTAGGTTTGAATTTGGCTTCGATTTGAGGTTGGTTTGAAACCCTCCTAGCCAATTCTTTTTTGGGCCTAGGATTTATTTCTGGTTTGGGGGAATTGGTATTTGGCTGATATGTCTGATGGTAATTAGGCCCCCTGTGTCATATTCCGATGGCCTGTAAAGGTGGATGCCCTAAGTTTTTCCTGAGGCTCTTTTTGCTACCTCCATGAATTTTATAATAATACAGTTACAGTGTTCCTCCAAGTCCCATCCTTTGAGTAGCACTCTGGGCCAGTTCCTTTTTTTATAGTGACATATCGATCTCTGTCCTTTATCCAATAACCTACCCCTGTGGTCTCACAACCCCATGCCTTAGAAAAGTAATCAGACGAGCCCCCACAGTTCTTTCTTTGGACAGGGCTTAAATCACCAGGCAGGTATACAAGGCCCATTTCCTCAAGTAATCAATGTCCCCAGCTATTTTAGTCCTGTTGAAATGGATAACTGGGAATAGGCCCCTCATATCATATTTTAGGTCTGGGTACCAAGTTCTTTTGGGTGCTAAATAGGGTACCTGATAAAGAATGTCTCCCACCCCAGTGTTGGTAATTACCCAGGTAAGGTTTAGGGGTGGTACAGTGTCAGTGAAGTGGATTCTATGAAGCAGGCAATTCGTAGCTTCAGAGGTTTGGCGGGATGTGGTGTACCCTTCCATCACTGTCCTCAGATGGCATCCTTTCACGTTTCATTCTCAGTCCTGTGGATGCCTCCTGTGAGGCTGGTTCATGATGTATCCAGGTCTGGCTTCCATACAGCTTAGAGCTGTCGGGCTGGTCAGGTCATGGTGTAGGGACCCTTTTGTCACCTGGTTCAAAGCAATGTAGATTAGCTGGGAGAGCAGATTCATATATGTCTTTGAGGAATGGCTAGAGGCGTTTCTGCATCTGGTGCAGGGCCTATAAAGAGTCTAGGAAATCCTGGTTATCTATTTCAGCAGGCAAATCAGACTGTATATTGGGCAAAAGGGTGGGGGTCTCCTTTGGATTTCAAAGGGGGTGACCCCACAAGTGTAAGGGGCATTTCTAGTCTTATACAGGTGTAGGGCAACAAGCTCACTCAGTCTCTGCCAGTTTCCAGGGAAATTTTAAAGCCTTAAGTGCCTGATTCATCTTTTCTACCTGTGCTGAACTCTGGGAGCAATACTCTCTGCCAGTTTCCAGGGAAATTTTAGTTAAAGCCTTAAGTGCCTGATTCATCCTTTCTACCTGTGCTGAACTCTGGGAGCAATACGCACAATGAAGTTTGCAACTGACCCCTAAAACTAATCCCTGGGTTACCTAAGAGATGAAGACAGGTCCATTATCTGACTCAAGCAGAGAGGGAAGTCCATACCTGGGGATGATTTCTTCCAGCATCTTCTTGGCCACCAGGGTGGCAGTTTCCTTCCTTGTGGGGTAGGCTTCTACCCATCCTGCAAAGGTGTCTATAAAAACTAACAAATATTTATAACCATATTTACCAGGCTTTACCTCTGTATAATCTATTTTCCAATTTGCCCCAGGTTGTTGCCCTTGAATACTGGTACCAGTGAGAGCTGACGTTGCGCTTGGCAGGTGGTTCAGTGGTAGAATTTTCTCCTGACAGCCGGGAGGCAAGGATTCAATTCCCGTCCAATGCACCAGATTTTAGGGTCCAGCACATTCTGGACCCCAGCACTAGCACCTATCCGTGTTTTGCCTCATCCCCGCTTCCCTTTGGCATGCAACTTTTAGAATAGACTCCCTAGAAACTAACATACCCATCTGACCCAGCAATGACATGGGACAAGGCTGGGCGGAGGCTGCTTCTCAGAAGTCTCAGTCTTTGATCCTGCTGTTGGGGCAGAAACCCTGCCACCCTAGGTGCTCTCTCTCTTTCACTGTCTGTACAAGGCACACCAGCCGGGCGCCCACTGCCAGGACGCGCGTCGCCCGCGTCTCTCTAGGAAGAGGTCGCAGCCAGCTCGGACAGCTCTTCCTAGGCGCAACACTGCCTCCAAGCCGTGACCCCGGCTGGCCCACCCCTGGGCCCCGGCCCTGAGCGCGCGCTCCCGAGAGGCGGCGCCAGGGCGGGGCGCGCGGCCGGGGGCGCGCTCCTCCCCCCCCCGCGGGCGGCCGGGCTCGCCGTACCGACCCCCCGCGCGTCGCACATGGAGCGCTGGACCGAGGCGGCGGCAGCGGGTAGCGGCGCTTCAGTGGCTCGCTCAGCCGGCCCCTCCCGCTCCTGTGCGCTGCTCCTCCAGGCCCGTGTGCGTGGTCACCATGGCGTCCAGTGAGGAGGACGGCACCAACGGCGCCTCCGAGGCCGGCGACGAGAAGGAAGCCACCGGCAAGAGGAGACGCCTAGGCTTCGTGGCCACCGCCTGGCTCACCTTCTACAATATCGCCATGACCGCCGGGTACGTGCGCGCGAAGGTCTTTCCACGTTCCGCGCGCTGCTGTGCCATCTCTCCGCCATCCGGACTCGGGGACGCGGGGAGCGCGCGCTCGCGGGGCTGCTGGGGGTCCGGCCGCGGCCAGGGTGCGCGCATAGGGGGTGGAACGGGAGCGCACAGGGGAGCACTCAAGGGTCGAGGAGGAGACGCCCGATGGGGAGGTGGGTGTCTTCTGGAGCGAGAGCGCGCGCGCTGGACACTGGGGGTCGCGGTGAAGCCGGTGCACGTGCAGCGGGAGCGCGTGGTCGAAGCGCTCTGGGCGCGCGGCCCGGGCGCTTCGTGCGATCGCGCGCGTGCTGGGGCTCCCGGGGGTCGCGGCGTGGCGGGGGCGCGCGGCGCGGTGGGGGAGGGGCGCGGCAGGGTTGAATGGAGCGGAGCGGGGCGGGGCGGGGCGGGGCGGGGCGGCCGGCCGCTGCTCCCTGGGCA
>CM053760.1:21455096-21481207 GCA_028658305.1 Pachyuromys duprasi
AGCTGTGCACATCGGACCGGGGGTGGGGTGAGGTGGGGGGGGGGGCGTGTGGCTTCTGGTGCTGCCGATCCCTTGGCGGTGTCTTCACCTAATGTTTCTTTTAAACATGGCATTGAAACATGTTCTCTTGGGGACTTTGTTGGAACACCTGGAACAGGGCAGGTGTCCAGCATCGTTACGGCCTTATCTTTTCCAGATTCCCCGTCCTTGCCCCTACCCTCCACCCCCAAACTTAGTGTCTGACATGGAAGTTAGGGTTATACAAGATCAGTCTTCAAAGAGTTATCACTTCTTTGGTGACTCAAAACCCATTATGAAAATGCCCTTTACTATGTTGCCGTTGGAATCTTTCTCAGTAGCTTCGGAAGTTTTAAGTTACATGAAGGTGAGGACACGTTCAGTATTTTAAACCGTCTCTGAGGTTTATTGAAAAGTGTGATTGAACTGACCTCTTGGCTAAGATCAAGTGTAGAAAAATGCGATTGTTCTATTTAACAAATGGTTCTGTTGATCATCTACTATGTACTGCTGAACAGCAAATATAGTTAATAGATATGAATTTATTTGGGTTACTGTGTGCCAGGACTGTGGGGCTATATCATTTCGTTTTTAGTTTTCTGCAATCCTGTGAGGGCTACAGAACAATATTTTATAGTGAGGCATGGAGAGACTGTAAGTCACTGGCTGGAGATCAAAACCAGAATGTGTCAGGCATGGATTTCCACCAAGGCTGACCTCAGAGCTGTGCAACTCCATGTTCTTGCTGCCCTGAATTCCACAACCTTTGAAAGTTCAGGAAACCAACAGGCTTAAATCAACTGGAAGACAGTTCGGTGCCCAGTGTACTTGAGGGCTGAGAGAGCAACCTCTCCTCTGACATAGTCTCTTCAAGTTAGCAAATGTTTTGGAAACACCCACCCTATGTTACTTGATTGGCTGTCTCTTCCCTCTCCAATCCACTTTGCGTTTTTTTAAGACATTCTTACTGTTTCAAGAGTGAAAACTCCCGTGCTATCCCAGTTTAAAAATCTTGAATGAAAAAATTTAAATGAACCAGGTGACCCTGTTTTGTCCTAAGGGCTGCTGTCTTTGAAGTTCATTTTCAACATACTCAATTTACCTTTCCAGTTTTCTTCCTTTTGAAATCCCCAGCTCACTATTTATTTTCAGCATGAGTTTTGAAGCTCCCCTTCCTTGCAGAGGCTCTTCACCCTTTCTGTGTTGTCACCCTTGTTCTTGAGACTGAGTTGGCGTGTTCAAACTTCTCTAGATTCACCTGCCTCACGGGAGAGAAACGAAAATGACTCATACGGTGTGTTTTCACACTTCACTCCTGCTCTCCCCTTCCAGCCAGTCCTTATCCTAAACTGAGATGGCCCCATGCTATTTTTTTATGAAGACGGAGTACCCAGATGGAGTAGTCCATGTGATTCTATCAGCTTCCTTTCCTTTTCCCTTACGTATCATTTAAGTGTATGATTTCCTTCAAGTTTATGCCCAAATCTCTATCCTTAGGGAGACTTTGCCAGGGCATCTTCACTGACATACTAGCACATCTTGACCCCTTGATTTCCTCCATCTCACTGTTATTTAGCTATGCCAGTTATTTTACTGAGTCTTCATTGTAAGCTCCTGAAATGAATACTTACTGAATTAATCAACGAATATCTTCTAGCACATTGGTGATGACTATCTACCGTATAAGCTCCTATTTCCACTTACGATTTAACAGTCATTCTAATTATGCTTTTATTGTTAGATAAGACTGTGTAGAAGTAATGTACCATCACAGATTAAGTTAGACGCTAGTGACGTTTCTAGCCCTCCTCCTCCAATCCGGTGGAACTATTGGCTTTAGGCAAATCCAGGGTGGGGCATCTTTGAAGGATGGAAGGATTTTTATGGTACAGATGTGGCTTACTTGTAATAAGTTCTTGGCTAGAGTCATGAGCATTTGCTCATGTGCTTTGCTTTTCAGCAAATACTTCTGAAGCTATAGATGCTAGTGCATTGTCATAGGTCACATGGGGATATAAGACAAATATTCCAGGCTCATCCTTGAAGAAGCACAGCCTGGGCAATTATTGACAATAATCGCAATAAAAATAGAAAAGGATAAGTGCTTACAAAACAGGTGACAGAGGACTGAGGGGAGGGGAGACTCTGACAAACCTCTGTGAAGGAGATGAACGCGTCTGAATGGGTCTGTGAAGGGCAAGTAGTACTTACCATACTTGGGTGAGGAGACAGCATGTATTAGTGTAGAGATGTGAGGTTGGAAGACATCAGTTAAGAAACAACAGTGGCCCTGAAGTACAGATAGACAGGTGGCTTGGTCTGTACATCGGAAAGCCGCAGGTGCCTTGCTGATGTATGGATTTTGTTTTGTAAACACTATGAAACTGTTGACTAAAGGATCTGTTTTATTGTTCTGTGGTGGAGTAAAGTTGGATAAACTGTTTGACCTCTGACCCTTAGTTTTCCCATATGTAGCACAAGTGTTTAATGAACAGTGGATGCTTCAAGATAATATTTCCTATCCCTAGGAATCAATTTGAAATTATACTTCTTGGAAAAAAGGGAAACTATTTGAGATTTTTCTTTTCACTGGTATACAGAATGTGCCTTGATGGAACAATAAATCAAATTTTATTTCCCAAAATATTGAGTAATAGCCAAATATTGCTAAGGATTGTAGATTGGGTGAATGGATATACAGCAATTGGTTTATCCATTTATCTGTTGGTGGGAATTTCCAGTTTGCCTCTATTATATATAAAGACGTGAACTTTCATGTACAGGTCTGTGGATGTATGCTTTAATTTTTCTTGGAAAAAATATTTAAAAGCGCAGTGGCTCTATCATAGAGAAGTCACATGTTTAATGTCTTAAGCCACAGATTTCTTTTTCCAAGTTGTTATGCCTTTTTTTCCTTACCATTACCAATAAATGAGATTTCCAGTTGCTGCATGCCATTGCCAACCATTGGCATGACCAATGCTCTTCTTTTTAGACACCCGGTGTCTTAGTAGGAATTACTATTGCTGTGATGAAACACCATGGCGAAAAGATAGTTTAGGAGGGAAGGGTTTATTTGGCTTACACTGCCACATCACTGTTCATCATTGAAGGAAGTTAGGACAGGAACTCAAACAGGGCAGGATCATGAAGGCAGGAGCTGATGCAAAGATAACAGAAGGGTGCTGCCTACTAGCTTGCTCTTCATGGCTTTCTTAACCTGCTTTCTTATAGATCCCAGAACCACCAGCCCAGATGACCCCATCCACAATGGGTTGGGCCCTCCCCCATTGATCTCTAATTAAGAAACTGCCATACAGGCTTGCCTATAGCCTAACATTATGGGGGCATTTTCTCAGTTGAAATCCCCATCTCTTAAATGACTCTAGCCTGTGTCAAATTGACACAAAACCAGCCACTACACCCAGTACTTACATTGTATATTCTCATTGTGAATTTACTTTTCAAGTTCATGACCAATGATACTGGATATGTTTTCATGGGCTTAGTTGCTGGCAAACTTGTGTGTCTTCTTGGGTTTAATGTCTGTTCAAATCTTTTGCCAATTAATTTCCTTTGATGAGCTGTTTGGTTTCCTAATAGTAACTTTTAATAATTCTTTAAATAGCCCTTTGCCAGGTTTGTGCTTTCTCGTTGCAGCTTGCCTTTTATCTCCTAACACTGCTCTCAAAGAGCAGGTGGTCCTAATCTTATGTCTGAGCCTTCCAATTTAACTCTTTATTGTCATGAGTGCCTATTTGAAGTTAGTGAAAGCACTCATGTGTTGGCTCCAAAAGAAAGTAGTAATTTAGTTCAGGACATGCAATTAGGAGGTGTTAATGTATCATATATGAAAGCACAGCTGTGAGCCAGATGTGGTGGTGCACGCCTGTAATCCCAGCACTTGGGGAGGCAGAGGCAGGTGAATCGCTGTGAGTTTGAGGACAGCTTGGTCTGCCAAGCAAGTCGAACCAAGGCTACATAGGGAAACTCTGTCTTGAAAGAAAAAGGAGGAGGAGGAAGAGGAGGAGGAGGAAGAGGAGGAAAAAGAAGAAGAAGCAGCAGCAACAGCAAGCACAGCTGTGTAAGAATTGGAGGCCATCTCTTCTGCCTAATTGTTAAAGGAGGTACAAAGAAGAAATTTCAGAAAGAAAGAACAGCCAGAAATGGTTTGCGCCTTTAGACACACACCAAACAACAATGTTAAGGAACCTTGCCAGTGTCTGAGGGAACCGCTAGAACTACCTGTCAATTCCTAGGCATGTAGGAGGCAGAATATAGCAAATGATGTAAAGTGTCCTGTTAGCAAGATCTAGACAGTGGGACACTCTGCAGGCCCAGCCACTCAGTGCGCAACAAACAACATAAAAAAAGATAAAGGGAGGGGGAGGGAAGAAGACTGTGGATTCAAGAGTAACAAGAGAATCGCCAGATAATTAAGAGTATGTGAATCCTGTTTCAATCCTGATTTAAAAAAAAATAAAAAAAGAGATAATAAAGGAAAATTATACCTTAGCTTAATATTTTCTCTTTAATTAAAATAATATTTAATGGGGTGTGTGTGTGCATGTGTATGGGCATGTGTGCACACTGATGTTCATGTGGTCAGAGGACAATGTTCAGGAATCAGTTCTCTCCTTCCACCATGTGAGTTCCAGGGATCAAATTGAGGGTTTATCAAGTTTAGTAATATGTAGTGAAAATTCTGGAATTCTGGAAATACTATAAGAATGTGTTTCGTTTTAATCCCAGGTGTGTGGATATGGTGCTGCTTTGCAGCAGCTGACTATGATTTGCCTGATGCTCTGGTAGAGGCATGATTTTGCTAGCTGCAGTTAGTTTCTGGGATTGGAATTCTGGGAGATTTTCAGAGGTTATATCTATGCTAGGGTCCTGAGAGGCATGGTTGATTGTTGCTTGTTGTTGGTCCTGTTTTGTTAAGTAGTCATGCACAAAGAAGAAACAAGAAGAAATTAGATATCCTAACAGTGAAGATCGAACTTGCCCCAAGAAACTCAACACCCTTTCTCACCCCTGACTTTATTCAGGGATCTCTTTCCTTTCTAGGGGTCTCTATTTTCTCTCTTGCTCTCTCTTATCTAGTGTTAGGGGGTTGAAAGGGTGGGAGAAAAGGGATGGAGAAGGGCAGAAGAACCTACAAAACAACTAACTGTAACAAGAGTTACAGTGGTAGGCACCTTTTCAGCCATCTTACTAGCCCCTCAATGTTTTACGACAGCCAGAATAGCTTTACCTATAAAGATAATAATTTTAGAGGCAATAAGACATTAAGGACCGTATTAGAGAGTATCATGGTCTAATTCAAATTAATCAGGGGAGTATGAGGGAGTATAAATATTTGGTGGAACAAGATGGCCAGGGCATAGTCATCCTTGAAGCTGGGTGACAGGCACATGGTGGCATCGATTCCTCATTCTCTGTAACTTTGTGTAAGTCTGAAGTTGCTTCATAGTAAATATTTTAATAGAAGTTTTCCGAAGGAGATGTGAACGTAGATAAGCAAGTGTTTCAAAGAGCAGGTGTTGTGTCTAAGAAATCTAAAAGAAAAGGAAATGCTGGAAGATAGCTAGGAGAAAGGGATAAGCTTTTCAAGGGCATCGTAGCCACAGTGACACAAAAACCTCCTTTAGTTTTGTAGGTTCTGGCATATGTTCCTTGTTACAGTACTGTCCTGTTATATTTACTTGCTAATTTAGTGCCTGAGGGAAAAGAAATCATGCCCTGTTTATCTTCCCAGCATCTAGCTTAGCACCTACCTATCTTAATAATACTTGTTGAAAGATGAATTAATGAAATGAATGGGTGGAGTCAAGCAAGGGAAAAACCTCTTTGAAACTGTTTTTATTTGGGTTTGCCAAAGAAAATCTGGTGGGGTGGGTTTGTTTGTTTGTTTAGGATAATCTCACTATGTAGCCCTGGCTGGCCTGGAACTTGCTATGTAGACCAAACTGGCCTTGAACTTGAAGCGATCCTCTTCCTTCTGCCTCTGGAGTGCCAGCATAACAGGTGTGCACCGTCACACTTGGTTTGAGAATCTGGTTTGTCAAGGACGGACTGAATGTATTTGAGCTCATGTAATCAATATCCCCAACACATTTAAAAGCAAAACAGAACAGAACATCCCTCAAACTAATTAATTCCTAATGGGAGAAATCCCTGTTGCTTATGGATTTTTTTTTTTTAATTTCTAAACTGATACCCAAATTTGCTAAATGTAGGGCCCTTAGAGAAACTTGGGGCATTCTTTGTGAAGGTATTGATTGAGAAATGAGCTCTGATTAGTTTATATAAGGTTTTGACCTTGTTTACTGAAAAACAGGTGGAATTAGAATAAATACCCTGATGGTCCTTTCCACCTACATTTGTTTAGAGCTGTTAAGTATGTAGCTGGTGCAATGCTGCCACCTGTTGGACAAACTTGAAACACCACATGTGTGCTGTTTGAAATGAGAACACGTAATGCTTTGACAATTTTTTGTTTGTTTTGTTAACTTAGCAGTTGCCTCTCAAATTAAATTTTATAGGTGTCAAACTTGTCTCTGTCTCCAGAAGACAGGTATATGGAAAATGCAAACAAATATGTCTTCACTAACATTTTGGTTTTCATACTAGAACCGTGAGGACTTAGAACTGAGGTTGATAAAGTCATTACGTTTTGAGCTGGGAAGGCACTTTACACACTGTCCGATCAGTGCTTTAGGATCAGCTCAGTACTGATTCCAGAAACGGCACTTAGAGGGCGGGGTCATAAGCTGAATCAAAGAAAGCCGTGATGTGGTGGGACAGAGGTTTGGGGAGTTTGCAATGCTGAAGACTGAGTTGAGGGTATCATAAATCCTAGGCAGTCTACCTCCGAGCTGTGTCCTCAGTGATAGGCTTAGTAAACTTATGCCTTTATCTGAGAGAGTGGCCTGCAAACTTCTTTCAAATCACAGTATCAAGATATTTGCGCAGTCTCTCTATGACTTTACAGTATAAGGTAAACGTGGATTATTCTGCGGTCATAGGAGTGGGAGCCAGTTCAAAACAGTGCAGCAGCTCAGTGAGCCTAGTGAGGGCTCTGTGTCTTCGCTGGCTTGGCTCTTTATCCCTGCGTTTGCTTTCTCAGCAGTAAAGTTAAATAGTCTTTCAGAAGCTTACTGTAAGAACCAAACATTAGTGTGCAGCCATGTCTGATACATAGGTCTGAAGATCTGCTTACTGTCTTTGCTGTGATCTGTAAGAAGTCTGATGTTAGCTTGGCCCTGTGTCGTTTTGTCCACTGTGTCATAGGGTGATCAGGGGCAAGGTTGTGCGATCCTGCCTGTGTCCTTCTGTCCTTCGGTTCTAGTCACTGCTGTCTTTGGAGGAATCCGTTTAAGCCAGAGGTTCTCAACCACTAATGCTATGACTCTAATACGGTCCCTCATGTTGTAGTGACCCCCAACTATCAAATTATTTTCATTGCTACTTTATAACTGTAAATTTTGCTTCTGTTATGAATCATAATGTAAATTTCTGTGTTTCCCCGGTGGTCTAAGGCAACCACTGTGAAAGGGTTGTTGGACCCCTGAAGGGGGTTCAACCCACAGGGTACATACGAACTGCTCATTTAAGGTATTTAGTAAAAAACAACAAAAACAAACAAACAAACAAACCCCTAAACTATAATAATCATATAGTGCAGAAACCTATTTGACTGCACACTTTGATACCTCCCTATCTTAAAGCCTAGGGTAACTACTCATGTCTATAGATGGTGTATTCCAGGCTTCTAAAAGCTACTGATAAGGCAACTTTCATAAGCTTCAGCATACTTTAGGAGTGAAGACAGAAACCAGGAAGAAGTTAGCCCCCATCAGGAACTCCAGGAAGAGTGAGATGTGTGTACCAGAAAGCCGCTGGCCACAAGTGTGGCTTTTAAGTGTTAGTTCATCTTTAACACACGTCTTTAAGCTGAAAAGGGTCAATCCATGTTCTTTCTTTTTCTTTTTGAAAAATTCAACTTTTGGCTAGGTGTGGTGGCATCTATCCTTAATCCTAGCATGCAGAAGACAGAGATAGACAGATCTCTGTGAGTTTGAGACCAGCCTAGTCTAGATAGTGACTTAGAAGCCAGCCAGGCCTACATAGTAAGACCCTGTTTCCAACAACAACAATTCCTTGAAAGCAGCCTGTATCTGACCTTCTATGTCACAGCCATTGATTTGTTTAGTGAAAATTAATAAATGATTCTTTTAATAAGATTTCTATGTGTGCCTACATAAATTATATGCTGTATTTTCTTATGAATATAGCTTTTGGCAGATTTATGTTTTAGCACTTGTACTGGTTAGTTTGTTTATTGTCAACTTGCCACCTGGACAGAGGGGAAAATCTACGGATGAATTGTCCAGATCATATTAGCCTGGAAGTGTCTGTGGGGCATTGTCTTACTTGATGATTGATATGGGAGGACTCAGCCCATTGTGGATGGTGCCATCCCTAGGCAAGGGTCTAGGCTATATTAAGAAAAGAAGCTAGTTGAGCAAGGAAACAAGACAGTAAGTCATTTCTCCATGGGTTTGGGTTCAGTTCCTGCCCATATTTCCCTGTATAACGGACTGTGACCTAGAACTATAAGCTGAAACAAACCCATTCCTCTCCAAATTGCTTTTGATCATAATGTTTGATCACAGAAATATGAATTAATTGGTACTACGGCATTATATAATTATTAAATGCTTTGATAATCTCATTTTTAGTACGCACAGCTACTTCTGTTAGTCAGTTTAATTGCTGAAAGCAAAACTACCACTCTTTTGTCGATAGTGGGCTCCTCATATGTTCTACAGAAGGCCATTTGCTGCGTTTCCCCTCTGGGCTTCTTTGTAAAAAATAACAGACTAAGATAATATTAAAACACAAATATTATTGTATGGTATTGGCATTTCTTTTCAAGAGGTTTAACGAGTTTTTAAAAAGGGGGTAAACACACGTGGCACAGACCGTCTTAAACTTTGTAACATTTCTAGCCCTGTGGCATCAAGTGCATTCACCGTTTGTGCAGCTGTCATCACTGTGCATATCACTAACTCCATCCTACAAAACAGAACTCCGTACCCATTAAATACCAATTCTAATTTGCCCTTTCTCCCAGCTCTTGGCGGCCGCCAGTCTTGCCATGCCTATGCCTCTGATAACTCTCAGTACCTCATGTAAACGGGAGACAGCATTTGCCCTTTTGTGACTGGCTTATTTCCCTCAGAAAAATGTCTTCACTGTCCATTTATCTTATAAGCACGTATTGGAGTCTCTTGTTTTTAAAAATCAGAATAACATTCTGGGCCTCAGGAAAGATTGTCATGGATAGGAATCTAAAATATTAATGTTGGTGTATTTCAGGGAACAAAATGAGTAAAAAAAAAGGTGGGCTTGAATTAGGTATTGTATATTGTCTTAGTGCTATAGTAGACTGACTTTGAAACATAAACAAAGTATTTATAGACCATATAAAGTATCTGTTCAGTCAGTGAGCAATACCTTGGTTGTTTCTTCTCTTTAGCTATTACTAATAGTAAGTAATGCTGCTATAGTTGCATGTACATATCAGTAATATTAATTTTGGAAGAACTTTGTAAAATACTTTTATTTTCTCTAGGTGGTTGGTTCTAGCTATTGCTATGGTACGCTTTTATATGGAAAAAGGAACACACAGAGGTTTATATAAAAGCATTCAGAAGACACTTAAATTTTTCCAAACATTTGCTTTGCTTGAGGTAAGTTTTTCAATATGTCTGCTGGGGTGTTTATTTGGAAATACTTCAATTCAATAATGTGAATCCTAATTTGCTAATTACATAATACCTATGGGCTTGTTTGCTATCCCTGCTGATGAGTGTTTAATGTTCATATTATTGACTTGTGCTTTCTCCATTTCTCTATAGGTAGTCCACTGTCTAATTGGTAAGTTTTGGCTTGAATTTTATACTATTGTTATAAGCTGCCTTTAAGGAAACCCCTAACTTGGTTTATCTTCCAGGAATTGTACCTACTTCTGTGCTTGTGACCGGGGTCCAAGTGAGTTCAAGAATCTTCATGGTATGGCTCATTACTCACAGTATAAAACCCGTAAGTGATGCGGACATGTTGTCTACTTGAGCCACAGGGAAGCCTTCATTCTTAGAAACCTACAGTATCAACATTGAAGTGTTTGGGGGAGCAGAATGATGGGACAAAGAGAAGGTGGCCTTTGAATTTCACTCTCCGCTCATGTAGAATGGGCAGTGTTGTTCTCTTCCGTCCACAACAGCTTCCCTCCAGTGTTTTCCAGAAGTTAGGGTGAACATGCGTACCCATCCAACTGCTTTTTTCTTTCCTATTATGTTTCTTTTTAACCCAAATCATTATCTTTTTTAGTCTTTGAGGCTGTCCCTGTGAACGACTCATTGGCTTTTCCTTGTTTAGCACACGGTATTATTGCAACAGGCAATAGTAACTGTAGTTCCACACATCTGAACAAACCAAAAAGACCCGAATCAAAACTTGTACTTTTTTAAATCCAAAGATACAAAATCTCAATCTGGAAAAGTAGGCTTAAGAGAGCTGTTGTATGTGGTGACTACAGTTGTTGACAATGTCTACTTAAAAATTGTTGACAGTAGATTTTAAGGTTTACCCCAAATAAATGAGAACTATGCCAAGGTAAAGTGTAAGTTAATTAACTTCATTCAGCCATTCTGTAATGCATACATATTTCAGCACAGCATGTTATGTACCATAAATATAAGCAATTTTAATTTGCCAATTAAAATAAAACTTGAAAGTTGAGGTTGAGGAACTTAGAGAAAAATAGACACATTATTTATGGAGGCATGACAGGAGGCAGACCTAATTACTGAATCTAATTAGTTGTTTCAACCGTGTAGACAAAACAAACATTCTGCAAGTCTCTCTGAGGATGTTGGGCCTTTTAAACCCATGTCAGAAACATTTCTCAGCTCAACCCTTCTGACCTTCTTAACAGCCTCTGTAGTCGCCTGTCCACTTGAGGACAGATCCCTGGCCACTTTTCCATCCCGTAGATTCCTTTCTTGTCTCCTCTGTGCTTTGGGACTGACACCTAACCTCCTCTCCATTTCATCTGAGCCTCCCTGACCTCTTGTCAATGTGGGGACAGATCACTGACCGTGTGCTCTCTCACTACTCTGCACTTTTAGCCCTTTTGACTGGGATCTTTCTCTCAACTTACTTGAACCACCTGTCCCTAACCAGGACTGCAGAACAGACAGGGCTGAGTGCACACCTCACACAGAGCTCAGGGGTTCACGGAAGTTGCTTACAGTTGAAAGGCAACACTGCCACAAAGACAAAACCGCAGAAAGCTCACTCTAGACAGTGAACGAGTATAATAACGAAGCCAGACACAAAGAATCTGAAGAAAGGGAGGGAGAGAAAGACAACCGGATAGTGCTATCTAGAGAGGAACTGTTAAAGGAGAAGTTAGATGAGGCATCCCTAAGGGGAAAAGGACCCCTTGGTCTTTTTATCCCCCCAGAGGCTCTATCCCTTGATTTTACCATTTGATTTTATCTAACAGTAGCTTTCCACTGACACTTACCAACAACTCCTTAATTAATTTAACTAACAGTTATTGTTCATATTCTACATTTCTGGGAGTGTTAATTTCCGGACTTCCAAAAATGACTAAGGCAACTACAGCTGTCACTCTGCTGGATGTTGGGGCACATTGGTCATGCAGGAGGTACCAGCAGTGCAGCCACTCTGTGCCTGACACTGCTGAGGGTGTGGCTGTCAGCAATGCCAACACGTTTCCTGCCGTCTGGGGCCTGTGATGGAGAATAGCTAAATAAGTAGCTAGGCAAATGCTGAGTTCATTGCATTGGGTTTAAGGGCTTTGAGACAAGAGCACAGTATGCATTGCGTTATATAACAAGAGTTTAGTCTCTTCTAGGACGTGATTGAAGGCTTCCATACACAAGGTATATGAAAGCCAAGCACTGACTGATGTATAAGAGTGAGGAAAATTTTGCCAAGTGGTGGGGGTTCACACCTTTAATCCCAGCACTTAGGAGGCAGAGGCAGGTGGATCTCTGAGTTTGAGGCCAGCCTGGTCTACAGATCGAGTTCGAGGACAGCGAATGCTACATAGAGAAACCCAGTCTTGAAAAACAGACAAAAACAAAAACAAAACAAACGAAAAAAAAAATAGTGAGAACAATTTCAATTCAGACCGATGAGTCTTAATGCAAAAGTAATGTCCGAGTGGGAAGGTGAGCAAGTAGCTGAGAAGGCGTGAGATGTTTGGGACATAGGTTAGACCGAATCACTGTGACAGTGTGTTTGACGTGAACAGCCTAATGGTGAAAAGATTAATTGCAGACATGGTTTTTGACGTTTCGGCACATAGTCTTTGGTTCCACGGGGAGGGAGAGCATGCTAGCAGCAGGAACATGGCACAGGTTACTCAGCTCATAGAGTAGACAGGAGGCAGAAAGAATGAAGGGCCAGGGGCCAGGTGTGACTGTGAGAGTTCTACCTCCCAGAGAACTATGTCCTCCAGCTGGGTGCCAGTCCCACTGCCTGTTTCCATTGCTTCTCTAAGTAATGCGGCCACCTGGTATATTCCGCACATGAACTTACGGGGAACACTACACTCAACCCATAACAGGACAGTGTGCAGGGACTGTTACCTACCAGCTGGGTCTTAAGAGATGAGAGAGGGTTTTGGATTAGAAACAATACTTAGAGGGATCAGCACATGCGAAGACACAGAAGTTCCAAGCATTGTCTGGAATTAATACAAAGTGTGGCATCACCACAGTGAGAAACAGAGCCAAGTCACTGCAGATGGAGTTGTAGAGGTTTTTGAGCTCCGGTTATAAGGACCTTTATGGAGTATTCAGGTGCTAGAATTTACCTGTTAAGCAATGAGAGATCAGCGTTAAGTTTCAAACCATGACTTATCTGATTTCATCATCATCATCGTTAGCTTCGTATTATTTTTAAGAAAATTTTCATGTGAGAGGAGAATAAAGAAATAATTTAGGGAGTAGTTGTAATGGTCCAGTTGAGACATGATAAGGCTGGAATTGAAAAACAGATGTTAGAGACAAAGATGAATGGCCAGATTAGAGTTGGTATCTGTCTTAGTTACTAGTCTATTGCTGGGAGGAGACACCATGACCAAGGCTAGTCTTATTAAAGAAAGCATTTACTTGGAGTTTTGCTTACAGTTTCAGAGGTTTAGTCTATTATCATATGGCAGGAAGCAGACAGGCATGCTGCTGGAGCAGAGAGAGAGCGCGCGCCTGGCATGGCCTTTTGAAAACCCACCCTGCAGTGACACACCTTTTTAAACAAGGCCACATCTACACCAACAAGGGCATATCTTGGACTCCTTCCAAAACAGTCGCACCAACAGGGGTTCAAGCTTTAAATTTATGAACCTATGGGGCCATTCTCATTCGGACTGCTACAGTATCACAGTGGTGTTTGTAAATTTGATGACTAGCAGGAAGTTCGAAGGGTAAATTGTTCCCATTCAGCTTTCAAGGCAATGATACTCTCCTAGGATATTAATTATACTTACTGGCTCGACTGAGGAACAAGGGAGGAAATATCAGTAAGTAGTCAGCCACTCCAACTCCAGGACATAGTTAAGTTCCACATATATAACCAATTACATGATGGTGACTTCATTGTGTCCTGTAATCCATTATAGTAAAAGGCAATAAATAATAGGAAAAAAAATGTGTATCTCTTTGAGCAAGAAGACAGAGGTTGAACAGCACTGTGGCTTTCTCCAATCTGCAGATCCAGAACGAAGAGAGCGTGGTGCTTTTTCTGGTTTCCTGGACTGTGACCGAGATCACTCGCTATTCCTTCTACACATTCAGTCTTCTCGACCACTTGCCGCACTTCATTAAATGGGCCAGGTGGCACTGTCTTGCCTTTTAGCCCCTCACGCCCTCTGCATGCTGACTCCGTGTGCTGAGCTAACATGAGAGTTAGAGCTGTGTCGCAGCTCCGTGATGCCAGAATGCTGCCGCTTGAGTCGCCAGCACTGTTCTAACATGTGTTCCGAAAGCTGAATTTTAATGGTCATAGGCAAATAAAAATACCAAAATATATTTTATGTAAAATTCTATCCTTAAATAATATCCCCACGAACCATATCCTTAAGTAATCTCGGTTGGTCATTTATTTTTATCTTTTGGAAAGTATTATATACATTTTGGGGAAATACATTAAATAAAGTTTACTCAAAATGAGCTAACTGATTGGCCTAAAGTGTTATTATGTGAAGATTTAGTTTTATTATTTTTAATACATGTGTGTCTGTGTGGGAGTGCAGGTATCCTTGGAGGCCAACAGCGTTTACTCCCTTGGACAGTTACAAATGTTTGTGAAGCCCCTGATGAGGGTGCTTGGAAGCAAACTGGTCTTCTTAAAGACCGGCAAGCACTCTTCACTGCTGAGGCAGCTTCTCTTTTGTACATTTTCAAATCAGCGCGAGTGTAAGTCAGTCTAGCACTTCAACTCTAGTACTTGAATACTGCCAAAGTGTCCTTCCCAGCCTCCTGATATTATAAATAATGCCAAAAGGGATTAGAGACAATACCATATATCTTGTTTCTGTTTTTAAAAAACGGATATTTAAGCCTGGGTGGTGACACATGCCTTTCATCCTAGCACTTGGAAAGTGGAGGCAGATGGGTTTCTGTGAGTTCAAAGCCATCCTGGTCAAACTAGCAAGCCCCAAGACTGCCTGCACTACATAGAAAGACCTGTCCCAAAAACAAAACAACCTCTGATATTTGTGTTAATACAAGCTTAATTGCTAGCTGCGTTCGTACTTGCTCTAGGTTCTCATATATTAAAAACCTAACATTTTCTTAGATGAATACTCTTTTTATTAAAACTCATATATCATACATGTTTAATGATACTAAATCAGAATATATAAATATATAAGAAGAAAATAAAACTTTAAAAATTATTCACAATCCCATTACACAGGGTTGTCATTGCTGATTGTAATTTTGAGACTCTTAGACTTTTAAAATATTCTGGTTTCTTTTCAGACACTTGTGACTTACAATTTTACATTCAATAAAATGCTCTAAAATTATATCTTGATTGCTCATTAGTCTGAAGAAGGTTGCACTGTTATGTGTTAGGTTCATTTTACTCTTATTCTACATGAAAGCCTGTTCACATTTAAGGATTAGGTCTTTGAAGAGGTTTGCAGTCTTGCATGCAGTTGTACCTAGTCTTGGAGCTCATGTCAGTTTCTTTTTCCACGCTAACCTTTGGAACCTCTGGTTCTTTTAAACATACTAACTCAGCACATCACCTCTGTTCGTGAACCGCACTCACACAGTTTTCTTGAAGAAGGTAGCTGTGTGCCGCATGTTTGTAGAGGTCAGGCCTATTAGCATTTAGTATCTTGACTTTCTTGTTTGCAATGTATTTGCATGTTATACATTTCTAGAAAAGTACAGAATGCTATTTCATGTTTCAGCTTATTGTGTTGAAGTCCTTTGTCATTTCTTCAGTGTTAAGGGTTTGGTATCTGGGAATGGAAGTGCATACCTCTAGTCTCAGCTCTTGGGAAGTGAGGGCAGAAGATTAGGAGTTCAGGGCTAGCCTCTACTACATAATGAGTTCAAAGCCAAGCCTGCGTTGTGTGAGGCCATGTCTAACAATTACGGCAACAAAAGGGTTTACGTGAAATCCTTCAACATTGAAATGTATGTCCTAATAATGTTACCATTTATTATAATCATCAATAATATTTTTTAAAGATAGAGTCTCACTGTGTAGCCCTGGCTGGCTTAGAAGTTACTATGTAGACCAGGCCGTTCTTAAAATTGCAAGGATCTGCCTGCTTCTACTCCTGAATGCTGGAATTAAAAGTGTGTACCACCATGTCCACCCATCATCATTAGTAATTATGTTTCATGTCGAAACACTCTTGAAAATTTCAACTATCTAACTATATTTAACTTTGTTTAACAACCTAAAATAATATTCATATTTAGTTTAAATGTGGAAGCTATTATTCTCAAATCAAACTTTGTTTTAGAAATGGATTCCTATTTATAGTTTGATCTACTATCACGATTAACCACCTTGATTCTATTTATGAGTTGCAGGTGTTCATTAATACTTTTATGTTGGGTTAAGTTTTCATATGTTTTCATTTTAATTTCAGGAATACATTTTCTCTAAGAAATTGTAGGTAACCATTAGGACCTCCAAGGTAGCAAAGCTTTCCATAGTTAGTGTAAGTAAGGTAAAATAAATTACGCAATTTACTCCCATCTCATTATGAATTTTCACTAAACTTAAGGTTTTCAACTATTTTGTTTGTTTGTTTTTTCAAGACAGGGTTTCTCTGTGCAGAGATGGCTGTCCTAGAACATGCTCTGTAGACCACGATGGCCTTGAACTTCAACTCGTTTTTAAAAATGTTATCTATTTAATTTAAGCGTGATGGCCAGGTGGTGGTAGCACACACCTTTAATGCCAGCACTCGTGAGGCAGAGGCAAGTAAATCTCCATGAGTTTGAGGTCAGTCAGGTCTACAGCCAGCTCTACACAGAGAAACCCTAACTCCTCAAAAAACAAAACAGGGAAAACAAAGCAAAGAAGAAAAAATTAGTTACATTTTCTTGATTGATTTGTGGTGTGTGTATGTGTGTGTTTTGGGGTACTTGCATATCCCAGATGCTCCTGTGATGGTCAGAGGACAAGTTTGGGGGGAGTTAGTTTTTTTTACTCACTATGTGGGTCATGGGTATTGAACTCAGGTTGTCAGTCGTTGCAGAAAGCATCTTTACTGACTGTCTCATCTTAGCAGCCTGACAGTGAAAATACTATTAAAAAAAAAAACATCACTGAAGACCTTCATGAGGGTAAAAAAAAGATTAGGCATATTGTTTGAAAGAAGATTATACAATGTTTGGCTGTAGGATTTTAAAAGGTAAAGTGGGTAAATGTTGTTTAAATAATATTAAAAAATTATACAAGTCTATGAAGAGAACAGGAGCATAACGCAGCAAGAGCAGAATAAGTAGGGACAGCATTTGGCTCTTTCCCCTTCTTTCTCTGTAACTCCACCCTTATCTCCTTATATGTCTGTAGTACATGGGAATCAGGCAATTTTTGTATCATTTATCTATCTATCTGCCTATCTATCTATCTATCTATCTATCTATCTATCTATCTATCTATCTATCTATCTATTATCTATCTGTCTGTCCATCTATCATTTCTCTACCTACCATCTCTCTCTCTCTCTGCCTGACTCCTCTTCTTTTTCTGTATCTCTGTTTGTCCCCTGAGTCCCACCACACAGACACACACACACACAGTATTGTGTGTGCCAGGCTGGCCTTGAACTCTATATCTAGTAGAAGATAACTCTGAACTTCTGCTTCTCCTGACTCTATGTCCAAAGTGCTGGCATTGCAGGTGTACTTTACCATGCCTGGTTTATGCAATGCCAGGGATCAAACTCAGGCCTCATGCACACTTGGCAAGCACTGCACCATCTGAGCTACATGACTTTTCTTTATAGATATTTCTTCATGCCAGCTGGGGGTTTAATGAAACACAGATGACTTTTTCATAAAAATTCTGCTTGCTGGGAAGGTGGTTGTGTACCGTGTGTTAATTACCAGTGGCTGGTGATTGAAGTTGAGCTGTCCGTTTTCTGTAGTAGTAAGTATGTTTAATCAGTAACCACAGTTTTCCAAATAACCTGATATATCTGCTTTAGTCACTTGAAGGTTAAAGTATCAAAGTAGGGTTCTAACTGATCCACTTAAGGCACAGCATTCACCAGTAAATCAGCAGCTTTAGGGAGAAAAGGAACAGTTATGACTAGATATCTCAAGCAATTTTTTAAAAACACTTAAATGAAACAAAAAGCTGTACAGTTAGGCATGGTAGCTCCATCTGTGATGTCAGTTACCTGAAGGTTGGAGCAGGAAGATCGCTTGAGGCCAGGGAGAATTTGAGACCAACCTGGCCAATACAACAGTTCCACATCTCAAAACAAACAAAGAAAACCTGTATAGACTTTAAAATAAATTATAAAAATATTTTAATACAGTATAGAGTAAACCGATTTCTTATTTTATTCCTGTGTTGTCACTGAAAATAGGAATTACAGTTAGGAAAAGGATGATGATTAACAAGCATCTGATTAAATCAACAACCTGTGTATCATATTGTAAATGCATACAGAGAGATTTCTAAGTTAAAATATGACAGTAATGTAAATGCTGTGATATGAAATACAATAATTGTTTTAGAAAAACAATCTTGGTGTTGTTTTTTTTTCCTCCAGATATAATTTTTTTATCATCTTATATCCTGTCGGAGTTGCTGGGGAACTTCTCACAATATATGCTGCCTTGCCTTACGTGAAGAAATCAGGAATGTTTTCAGTGAGGCTTCCTAACAAATACAATGTCTCTTTTGACTACTACTACTTTCTTCTCATAACCATGGCCTCATATATCCCATGTAAGTATAGGCTTGTTAGTACTTTGATTTAATGCATAATATGCAAGTGTTTGGAAACCACGATAAACTAATTTAAAAAGTAAGGGGAAACGAGAACAGTTGCTCCCAAATACATTAACACATCTATCTTTAGAATAACTAAAGGGAAGTGAGTTAGGTTTTTAAATTTTTTTTTTACTGAGTATGTGAAAAGGTAAGTGAATTAATATTCAAGTGATTGCTTTCTCAAAAGCATTTAAATATGCTTGGCATGGTTAAAAGAAAAAGGAAATCAGTTCAAAAGTGTGCGTTTGTAGGACTGTTGACAAGCATCTAGGCTTCTGTGTATGAATCATATGCATTCTATCAAGAAAACCTGAGATCATTTTTATCCATTTGCTGCACATGGAGACTCATTACAAGTGCCTTTTAGTCTTATTTGTGTTGTTTCATGTACTTGACAGGAATAAAGCTGCTTTTCGTAAACTGAGTTGAATAATTCAGCCTCTCCACTAATTTCTCACCATCTTTCAGCAGTTTCAACGACTTCATGAGACTCTGTTCTCTTCTTTTAGGCACTAACAGTGATATACTTTTAAGCTGATATTTTTTGTCAGTCACTAGCAGCAAATAAAAGAGGGAAACAAAATTCATTTGTCTTCTCAATAAAATAAGGGGTATCAGTGGGAAGTAGAAGGTGGAATGAAAAATTTACAGGCATAAGGCTTCTTATTTCATGGGGAAGTGCATATGGTTTGGCTGGTCCATGACCAGCCAACTTTGGAGCTTTTCTAAAACCAAAATAGACAAAGAATTCAGAGGATATTTCTTCCTTGTCTTTTTCCACATTAGCCTGTCTTAGCACCTAGCCAGTGCTGGTGAGCTAAGGAAGATGGACTTGCACTGTTTGCCACACTCCTGGCTTTATAGGAGTCCAGGTAGGGACACTATGCCACAAGCAGAATCAGAGATTGCAGAGACTGTGGTCATTTCTCCTGTGACCATTTCTCCAGGGTTATTCTGTAGAAACCAAGATCTTTAGAGAACGAGGTGAAGCTTCAAACCTGCAACTTCTGAACGCCTTTCAGGCATCCTTGGAGGTGTAGGTCTGACCTCTACCTGTAGCTACTTCCTAGCTCATTGTACCTGTGTTCACTGAGGGCCCACTTGCCTGAGATCAGTCTGTCAGAGGCCCGCGTTTCCACATCCTTGCTGATATTAGTGGAGATATCAACTGGTTTTACTTTGATAATTCAAAGTAACATTTGAGTACCTCTTTTAGTACTGAGAAGTTATTATTTCTCACTCACCAATGAGGGCTTTCCAGATGGGAGAATTTCAGTGAAGAGTTTTAAAAGTACCCAGGAGGTAGTGCCTTCTGTTACACTACTCAGGATTTGATGGGAAAATTCATCATACTTACTTTTTTGCTTTAAATGTACATGACCTGAATGTTTAGACCCGAAGATATAACATGACTGCATTTATCAAGATACGAAGGACATAAATTAAAAAAAAAAAGCCATTCTGTGTTCTTGGAGTGTTTGACCTAAATTTAAAAAACGATTTTTTGAGGATACCACCAACAGTGGTATAAATGTTGACGATAGTTGCTTGAAGAAGACATTGGACATTTTTGTGATGGATTTCCTTGGCTAGTATAGTCTGGGATGTTTTTACATTTGGAGTTTATAGCTGGCATATGTTTGTGCAGCCACCAGCCTCTACGCTATGATTGAAAGTCTTGATTTATATTTGTTCAAATTTTTCTTCAAATTTGCTGCACAGATAATCATGCATCCTGCTGGTATAATCTGTGCACATCCTTGCAGGTGTGCATGGCAGAAGCCCCTAGGCCAGCTGTGGGAATGTCAGATCAGGACACCACCTGGACACACACCATAGACACCACCTCTGAGAGCATGGCCCAGGGCCAGTCTCTTTCCTGATCCAAGGGTAATCATGTCACTAGTGTGTGTTGTTCTGGGAGTATGGACCGCTGTTCATAGTACGTATGGAGTAAGAATGCAGGTGGGACATTTAGGTGTGTGTGTGTGTGTGTGTGTGTGTGTGTGTGTGTGTGTGTGTGTGTAGGTGCTCATGGAGCCAGATACAGTTAGATAACAGAACAGATGAAAGCCTACAGCGTGGGGCTGCTGTCCTTGGTTCTGATATATTTCTGTGCTATTGATTTCTGAAAAGAAACATGGCCATCTAGGTCCTTGTGGAAAATATATTTATCAAAACATATGAACTTGCCACGACAGAGAAATCTCCCACGGTTATATATTACATAGCATGTGAGCTTCATTGTTTGCTTTTAGCCGGAGCTCCATAAGCATTGGGGTAGGTTGTGTGTGCAGTAGTCAAATATAAAGTGCTGAACTCTCATGTTTGACAGGTTCAAGCAGAGTTTAAAGCCATGCCTTATCCTTCTTTGTTTTCTTTTTCCAATTAAGTGTTTCCTCAACTCTATTTTCATATGTTACGTCAAAGAAGAAAGGTGCTTCATGGCGAGGTGATTGTAGAAAAGGATGATTAAATGACCCCTACAAACAAGGTGCTTTTTCCTGAAATACCGGATTACTTGAGTCAAGTTTTAATACCAAGAATAAACAACTTTGTGAAATACCGTGAATTGTATTGTTTTTTGAAATATAAGGAAAAGCATGGTGTTTGCCAGTATTTTCTTCATATTGTGCTGCATCCATTTTTGACAGCTGCAAATATTCTGAACTGAGGTGATGGGTGAGGGTGAGTCATTAGAAAGCAGTTGAATATACTATCTGGGAAAAGGAATTTTTGTTACCTTTACTAATGGTTTGTATAAAATATGCTCAAGGCCTTCAAAATCAATAGGTAGAAATTGGTTTAATTTAACATGGTACCTACCAACGACATTTATATTTTACTTATAACTAAAAGCCAATACAAAAATTTAAAAATCGATTGATAATGTATTACAACCCCTAGACCTTTGTTTCAAATAGTAGGGGAACATTTCAGATTAATATTAGTATCTGAAAGAGTAGACATAATTTTCTGTGGTAAGCTTTTGATGTAAAGTAGAAACATAAAAATATTCAAGTAAATGCCACAGTTGGTAACCATTGTCTTTCTCTGGGAGAGGGTTGGGGTTGGTGGAGACACATAGCGGAGGATCCTGGGCACTTCAGGCAAGTGCTCTGTCACCGAGGGGCATCCTCAGCCCCTGGAAAAATATCTGTTGAAGATCCTTCTAGACTGTTGGAATTATTTATTGAGCAAACTAACTTTCATTTGCATTAGTCACTCAAGAACAGCTTTCTCAATCATAAGGATTTTAAGAGGTTAGACAAATTGCAGGCATTTATTTTGCCTACCGGCTAGTAGAAAAATTTGATCATATTAATAGTTTCTAGTTATTTGATTGAGAAAGCTGTGTAACCTGTAGAATTAGCTTATAAAATCGTGGTATGATAATCCTTTGTGGTGCTTTATAACTAAGCATTTCGAGCTGTCTCCTGAAACATTCGTTTTATTCAGAGTTACACTAAGGAGCGAAAGTCTCATGATAAAGCCGCTGACCCCATGTTTAATAGGAAGACTTACTGGCATTCTTTACTTTCGCTTTAATTTCATAGGATCTTTAAAGGTTTCCCTCTGATGCTAAAATATGCTGATTTACTGGTCTAGTTTAGAGCAAATGTAGATGTGGGAAGAAAAGGAACCTGTTGTCTACTGTAGCATGCAGATGTGATCACGTCTGTAGGTGTTCTTTCTGTGTGTGCTCGCTGTCGATATGTGACAACACACTCTTTTCAGATTGACTGGTTTGTGTGCACCTGCAGAAAGTCCTCATATAGTGAGTCAGAACTGTTTTGTAGATTTGTTATAAATGACTTGATTTTTCCCAAAGGTGCTATTTTTGTTACATCGCACTTTGCGTTTCCTTTGCTGCTGAATGTTCGAGTGAGCACTGTGTCCTAGGTCACTCATTCTCAACTGCTACCTATCATTCTGCTTGGGCACTGCTTGGGCAGTTTTCATCTTGAATTTTTTTTTTGTTTGTTTTTGATTTTTTTGAGACAGGGTTTTACTATGTTGCCCTGGCTGTCCTGGACTCACTTTGTAGCCCAGGCTGGCCTTGAACTTACAGAGATCTGCCTGGCTCTGCCTCCCTGAGTGCTGGGATTAAAGGTATGCACCACCACACACAGCTTCTCTTAAATTTTTTGATGAAGAAAATTTTGGGAACTTCCCCTCTGTGGGTGACACATTTATTAAATGCCTGTGTTGTGAAATTATCTTTAATCAGATTCCTAAAGCATGCATTCATTCAATCTGTACTCCCTCCAAAAACCTGAAATACTTCTCCACTTCTGGTTATAGACTATCCTGAAATAGGAATTATAATTAACTTTAATAAAAATGAATTCTTAAACCATACAGTGAATTATATTAAGATACTAAAAATATGTGTTTTAGATTTATTTTGGTATCTCCTAGAATCAAACATTTTAAGCTGTCAATTTGTGTAGTAAAATGACAAATGAAAAAAAAAAACCTATTTGAAATTCACTATGCTATGACGGCATCCCTGAATTTCTCCTGAAGTCACCCTAATCTGTGAACCGGGGCTTGAATCAAATATAATTTGAATTTCATTGGAATTTGAAAAATAGATATTTTTGGTCAGAAATTTTATTGCCAGCAACATTCAGTTACATATGTTTACACTAAAATTCTGACAGTTCTTTATATAAGCTTGATAACAATAAATTATATAATATGCAAATTGAAGATTTTTTGATGTATTAATGTTGATTTCATATAGAAAGGAGCCCTGATAGTTCCAGCTTACAAAAATAGCAAAATAAATATGAATACATCTTCACTGAAAGCCTTTGTTGCCTGAGATCTGTTCACCTTCAGACGTGTTTTTGCTTGTTGAGATTTCTGTGTATCTGTTTATCATGCTGCTGCCACACCCATTTCAGAAACCTTTCTCATTCACCAGATATTATCTTGAGCCTCTTACATGTTCAGTCTTGTGGGGGACAGCTAGCACTCTCTTGTCTTTCTCTGTCCTGCACAGAAATCCTCTGGCACAATTATCAGGTCACATGTGGAATATTATATATACTTTAACAAAACACAGTGTGTTGGTAATGTGATGATGTGGCAGGGTTCTTGTTCTGTGTATCTGTCAGGACACCATTTTGTATTTGAGCTACTTCAGTGAAAAGCAGTTACAAGATTGAGAAAATAAACCATTAAGGAACCATGGAAGGTAAGGGTGACTGCAAAAAGCAACATCTTAAATATTTTCAAGTGAGTACCTGGGCTGTTGAGGTATTTTCTGACACAAACAGGTCTGAATTGTACAACCAATAAAAACCAACCAACCAACCAACCAACCACCACCAACAACAACAAAAAAAAAGCAAAAAGCAACAGAAAGGTCGTCTGGGTCAAAGTGCTAGCTGTGAAAGCCTGAGCACCTGAGTGTCAAAAAGCCTGGCGAGCAGCATGCATCTGTCCTCACAGCGTTCCTGTGACTAGATGGGACACAGACCGGAAACTCCCAGGCCAAGAGCCCGGAGTACACAGCCGGGGAGCAACAAGATAGACCCTGCCTCAACAGGCGAAAGGTTGAGAACCAGCTCTACAAAGTTGTCCTCTGACCTTCACACATCTGCAGTGCACCCCCCCCAATAAAACAAAAAAATGAAAGAATTTCTTCCTAAAAGAACGTAGCAACACAATGGTATAATTTCTTAGGCATTTAATAAAAAGAAAGATTAGATTTGTTCATGTTTTGGTATAATTGCATAAAAGACAAAAGTGGTTCCTTTTTAAAAATATTCTAAAGGTTTTATAGTTTTAGTATTCCCATGTCAGCTTAAAGAATATTCTGCTTGCTTTTTGCTTTGAAATCATTTCAAACATACAGGCAGGTTTCAGGGACAGTGTAATGAGCTCTTTAAAGCCTTCTCAGAATTCTTTATTGGCAGTTTCTTTTCACTTAGCACAGTGTTCTCTCTGTATTTCAGAGTAAGCTGAAAGTGTCAGTACCTAATTTCCTTAGTGTGTATTTTCTAGGAACACTTTCTTTTTTTTTATAAATTTATTTATTTTTATATCAATCACAGGTTAGGTTTTTTGCATCCCATGCGTAGCCCCCTCCCTCATTCCTTCCCACCTTCCCCAACCCTCCCTCATCTCCTCCCTGCCCCCTCCAAGTCCACCAACGGGGGAGGATCTCCTCCCCTTCCATCTGATCATCTTGTCTCCTCAGGGCTGGCTGCAATGTCCTCCCCTGGGATCTAGCCAGGCTGTTACTCCCTGGCATGTATGGGGGAGGGTCAAAGAGCCAGCCATCAAGTTCAAGACTGAAACATTCCCTGTTCCCCTTACTAGGGTCTTCAGTTCGACACTGAGCTATCATGGGCTACATCTAAGCGGGGGTTCTAGGCCATATCCATACATGGTCCTTGGTTGGAGAAACCGTCCCATATAAGATCCCTGTGCCCTGCTCAGTTTGATCTTTGTGGAGCTCTTGTTCTCCCCAAGTCTTACTAACTTCCCTATTTTTATTATTACTCTAGGAACACTTTTTTATGTTTCCCCAGTTTGGTGACCAGTTAGGCAATCAATGTTGGTGGCATATGTTTGGGCAATCTGCCACTGTTTCCAGACTTGGTGTGCAGACGCCTGAGTACATTCTGGGTCAACTTCCAAGCTGCATGTATGCATGTAGTTGTCACCTCTTTTAGTCTACAGAACTTTCTCGTTTTGTCTTCAGCTTTCATAACTTAGTGTGTGGCGGGGAGGGGGTGTTTATAGGGCGCATCTATGCATATGGAAGTCAGAAGACAATTTTGTGGAACTGATTCCTTCCACCTTTAAATGAGTCCCACGAACAAAACTCAGGCTATCAGACTTGCATAAATACCACCTTTACCTCTGGAGGCATGTCATTATGTCACTGGCTCCTCATGACTGAGATGTTTTTCAGTAGTAAAGGCGAGTTAATTTATAGTTAAGTCCATCATTTTGGAGTTTATGCAGGGTTTCTCCTTGACTAGTCTAACTGACTTTTGGCAGGAATATTTCATTTTACTCTCCTTTAGTGTTACTAGTTTTCATGTGTTAAGATTTTTGTCCTGAGCGGAGGAGAAAACAAGCAACAGAACAGGAGCATGCCAAAGAGGACCTATGAGGGGGGGTGGTCAATGTAGCGATGTATCAGAGCGGATACTAAGACTCGAGATCAAGCCTCTGACAAAGGGCGAGAGTAATGATAGATCTGGGGGAGGTTGTTGAGACTTGGGGAGAACAAGAGCTCCACAAAGACCAAACTGAGCAGGGCACAGGGGTCTTGTAAGAGACGGTTTCTACAATCAAGGACCATGTGTGGTTGTGGACTGGAACCCCCACACGGATGGGGCCCATGATAACTTGGTGTAGGTCTGAAGACCCTATTCAGGGAAACAGGGACTGTTTCAGTCATGATCTTGATGGCTGACTCTTTGACCCTCCCCCATATAAGCCAGGGAGTGACAGACTGGCTAGATCCCAGGGGAGGACTT
>CM053760.1:21481307-21498443 GCA_028658305.1 Pachyuromys duprasi
GAACACCCAGTTCCATAGAAAACCTTTTGTTCTGATTCTCTGGTAGTTTGTGAAATAAGGCATTGAGTAGTTTGTTTGTTTGTTTTTTAAACCAGATGAATGAGTCAGGGGGACAGCGCATGAGCATTAATGTCTAAGTGATGAAAAAGTACTCAATTCTTTACACAGATACAAATTCCTGACAAATTATTAACTTAACCTTTATATTGAATTTTTTTATTAATTCAATTTACATCGCAGTCATAGATTCTTCCCTCCTTTCCTCCAGTTACAACCCCCCCCCCGCATCCCTTCTCCCCTATTCATTAGAATAGGGGAGCCCTCCCTTACCCAAGTACCCCTTCTCATGTATTCACATGAGGACTGAGTTCATCTTCCTGCCCTGTGTAGGGAAATCCCGTCAGGGGGAAGTGATCAAAAAGCAGGCAACATAGTCCATGACAGAGATATCCCCTGATCTTCTTGGAGTCCGTGCATTGTAGTATGTCTATCCTGTACTATATGACTAAAATCCACTTAAAAGTGAGTATACACTATATGTGTCTTTCTGGGTCTGAGTTACCTCACTCAGGATGATCTTTTCTAGTTCTATCCATTTGCCTGCAAATTTCATGATTTCCTTGTTTTTAATGGCTGAGTAGTGTTTCATTGTGTAAATGTACCAAAGTTTCTTTATTCTTAGGTTATTTCCAGTTCCTGGCTATTATGAATAAAGCTGCTACAAACATTGTTGCTTTTGAAACTGAAAAGCTTCTGTAAAGCAAAGGACACTATCAATAGAATGAAACAGCAGTCTACAGATTGGGAAAAGATCTTCAACAATCCTACATCTGAAAAAGAGCTAATATCTAGATTATATAAAGAATTCAAGAAATTAAACACCAACAAATAATCCAATTAAAAAAATGGGATACAGAGCTAAGCAGAGAATTCTCAAGAGGAATCTTGAATGGTGGAGAAACACTTAAAGAAATGCTCAACATCCCTGGTCATCCAGGAAATGCAAATCAAAACAACCCTGAGATTTCACCTTGAACCCATCAGAATGGCTAGATAGAAAACTAAAGTGACAACATATGCTGGCAAGGATGTGGAGAAAAGGGAACCCTCCTCCACTGCTGGTGAGAATGCAAACTTGAACAACAACTTTGGAAATCAGTCTGGTGCATTCTCAGAAAACTGAACAGCCATACCTCAAGGCTCAGCTGTAACACTCTGGGCATACACCTGAAAGATGCTCCAGCATAAAATAAGGACTGTGAACTATGTTCATAGAAGTGTTACTCGTGATAGTCAGAAACTGGAAACAACTTATATTTACTTTTCTGCCATTAGATTATCCTCTGTAAAATTCTGTAATTAATGCACTTTGATTTTGCTTAGATATTGTTGAATACATTCTGTTGTACATTACTATATACTCCTGATTGTTAGCCTTGTACTAACATGTATAATTTAAGGTTGAGATTACTGTAAAATATATTTTATTTCATCTTTTATAATGGTGTTCTATCCCTGTCATTTTAACACTCAGTTTATATGGCTTGAGATTTTAAAATGGTCTCAAATCCACTTTGTGGATTAACTTTGAGGCTGATGACAGCAAAATCATTTTCAGTTCATGCTTTGTAAGAAAAGGAATGGCCCAGCACCTTAACGTTATTCTCGTGGAGACATGAATCAGTGACTGTGAGGCCAGAAATGTGCACTTTCACTTTTACCAGGTGTTAGGTGATGCTTTGTTGCAGATGCTTAGATCATCCCACCACCCTATCAAAAACACTGCAATAACCTGGCAGCCTGGCCTGGTCATATAACAGCCACATGGGAAAATGAGACAAGGAAACCGAGTTCAAAGCCTGCCTGGCCTATGGAGTAAGTTCAAGGCCAGCCTAGGTAACTCTGAGATTCTTTTTCAAAATAAAAGAGGTCTGGTGTTGTAACTTAGTGATAGAGTGCTTTCCTAGCATTCACAAGGACCTAGGAGGAATCTTCAGTAAAGCACATAACACACACGTGCACATGCACGCACACTGCATACAGGCATGTGCATGCATACACACACTCCATAATAAGCAAAAACAAGAATGAAAGGAATTAGAATAAATATGACAATAGGAAACTATCAGGGTAGGGTCAGGGAAAGATGGTGTTTTATAAATGCTACAGTCTTGTACCCAATAAAATGAAGTATCGACATTTTTACAGTCATTCTTCTTTGTTTCCTGTCGAAATGAACATCATTGTTTTTATTTTAAAACATAATACTTTCACAGCATGAAGCAGTAAGACATTTTGCATACGCTTTTAAAGACATAACAATAGTAAAATCAAGTCTTTTTTTTTTCTGCATTTTATGACATGGAACAACAGGCATCAATTGAGAGATGTTTCACACAGTGGTATTGTTAAGCGAGTAGGCCCAGAGAACTTTCAGTGCTTTCTTTCTTTTTTAAGTAGCCTTTCTTCCCACATCACCCATCTTAGAGAGGAATGAATCTATCAAGATTGTGGAAATGTATGTGGTTTTGAGAAATGTGGATGGTGGAAATGTAATTCTAATTTGCCTGGATAATTTTTAATTTCCTAAATTGAGTAGAATAGATTTGTGCCTTCATTAATGTGCTCAGGACATGTTTCTATTAAGCTAAACTTTAACTGAACTTTACTGAAACCCTTACAGCGGAAATCAATCCGAAGAACTAAATAAACTGACAGATTAATTTACAGTGAGAGGGCTAAAAAAACAAACCCAAACCCAAACCAAACCAAACAAAAAACCCTCAACCTAAACAGTGTTTAAGCTTGGAGAATGTAGTTTTGGAGGGACATCAAATATCAAAGTTTTACAAAACTGCTACTTTATTTGAAACTTGTTTGCAAAAGAATTTCTCAATTCTGGAATTTCTCTAAAGTCTGGAATTTCTTTTAGTTTTAGTTCTGACATGAACACGCATCAGATATTTTATAAAAAATTAATTTATAGAATTAAAATATTACTTAAAAATACGTATGGGTACTTGCCTCGTTTATGTATGTGTACCTCATACTTGTAACTGATGCCTAGGGATCCAGGAAAGGGGATCTGATACTGGATCAGCGACTGGAGTTACAGATGGTTGTGAACCACAGCGTGGGTGCTGGCAACCAAACCTCGGTCCTCTGCAAGAGCCGTGAGTGTTTTAACCCTGAGCTGTCTCTCTGCCCTGCCCCCACACACCTAGTTCTAATCTTAAAGTGAATGAAATGGACTCCCTTAAGCCTATAAATATTGCTCTGGGGATGAGATATATGCCATGGCTGGGCGTGTGTAGCTCATTATTAGATGCAAGGGCCCGGGTCCAAGCCCCAGAACCACCTGCGCTCTTCCAAATATGTAGGTTTACTTCTTAAGAAATAGTAACAAAGTTTTAGATAGCGTCTTAGGATGTTACTGGGTCCTGGTGTCCCGTTTTTGCAGATTCTCATCAGCAGCATGCAGCGGGGATGCGCTGGCATGTGCAGGGTTTGGGCATGAAACTGGAGTAGGCGGAAGTGTGTGTGTGTGGGGGGGGCTTTCCAGCCATCCCTGCAGCAGTGCCTCCAGGAAAGACGGAGGGGACTTTGACCCGCTGTCAGGAACGCCATGGACTATCGCCCTGAGAATTCTTTTGGTGTCAGCACATTGTTCATATTGCTATTAATTTGCATATGTGTCATTAATTGAAGATTAGAAAGGTTTTATGGATTTCTCAAATGAGGAGTTTCCTTAATCAGAATCTGCTGAAATAATTTGGGTCAGAACTGCTTCATTAATCTGTCATTGCCAGCAATAGGATGATCTTCTAAAAATAAAAAAAAAAATAGTAATAATAAGCTCATTGTCGATCATCCCCATTAAAGAATACATGCAAATCTTTTATTCTTATCTCCATGCAAAAGTGTAGTTCATAAAACATCTCCTGTCATTTCCAGCCTGAAAAACTGATTGAGAAGATTGGTTTAAAATGACTGAAACGAAATGGCCCAGTGGTTGTGGTTGAATGCATTGAGTGTGATGGCTGTAATGAGATCATGGAACTTTATTGGCTGTTTAGAAAGGACAGACTTGAAACAATGAAGGACACAGGAAAGCAGGTCTGAGTTCCTCTTTGGCTCTTCCCTTTATGCCAGCACTCAGTGTGTTAATGAGTTTCATATCTTCTTAGTCTCTTATGAAACAGCCATTTTTTACTTTTAAAATATATTCATTCATTGAGAATTTCATATAGTATATTTTGATTGTATCCACCTATCCTCCATCCCCGACTTCCTACCGGTGTTTTTTTTTTTCCTCCCATTGAGTCCAATTTGTGCTTCCCATATACTCCTGTCTGTGGGGCCATCCACTGGAGAGTGTTAGCCCTACCAGGGGTCACATTTTCACATTTTCTGTCCTCCGGAAGCCGCTAACCGTCCATAGCCTCTCACTTGGGATTGGGGGCTTGTAAACCCCTTCTCCTATGCCAGAATGTTGACTGCCTTGATCATGTGTGGGTCTTGCGCAGGCTACTGTGAGTTCAGTACCGCAAACAGCCCATCTTGCCCAGAAAAGAGTTGTTGTTGTTGTTGTTGTTTTTCCTGGTCTTCTAGCTCTTATAGTCTCTCTGTCCCCTGTTCTGTGCCAGCCCCTGAGACTTGTCAGGGAGAGTGTGTGATAGATGCTCCATTTGAGGCTGAACACTCCAGTGACACTTACTCTCTGCGCTTTAGCCAGATATGAATTTTTGCATAAACTGCCGTCCATTGTACAAAGAAACTTCTCTGCTGAGGTCTAAGGGCTGCACCAATTTGTGAGTAGAGAGACGATATTTAGAAGGTGGCTTGATCCTATGTCCTAGTAGCAGAGTAATATCAGTAGGCTCAGCGTTGAGGCCTGTGAGCTTCTCAACCATGTGTTTTTGGCTAGGTGTATAGTACCAGAAATGTGTTTCTTTCCGTGTAGCAAGTGCTAAATCCAATCAGAAAGTGGTTGGTTACCACCCAAACATTCATGTCACTATTGTACCCATGGAAATCTGTTGTTACACAAGTCAGTTTTGTAGTTTACAGGGCTCTCAGCTGGGTAAGACTTTTGATGGCATTTCCCCCAGTGTTATACAAGCTAGTCAGCATGACAGAACTTTCCTGGTTAGTACCAACTTGGTTTCTGCATGTCCTGTGCATTGTACATGGTGTCCTTAGCATTAGGGTCTTACCATCAAGGCCTGGGAGGCAACCTAAGGCAGTGGAAATAGCCTGTATTGTTTCGAGAGTGTCCATTGAAATTCTTGACAAACAACGCGAGAGGATAGTGTTTATTCTTTGACTTTCTCAAATATGCCAAGTGAGTTTCTTATGATTTCTCTATCTATTTTCACCTAATGTCTTAGAAATAAGTGTGCATATGTGGGGACATATATACATGCTGTTTCCTCTATACATATTTTCTATTAGTGGACATTTCTATTTATGATTTGTTATGGATAGCTACATAAAATAACCACATAATGAAATGAAGCTGTTAATAGTCTATATGGTATTTAATCTTCTCAATTTTCTTTAAGTAATCCATGGAATGTGGCACAGTTTCATTGAAACCAATTTTGTACCAGGCCACATATTATTTATCACTAACAATAAGGTATAGACCAATTCAGTTAAAATATTTTGCCTGTGTTTACCTGCATGTGTGTGCAGCTCTTAAGAACTAAGCCAATTCTCCAGTTCCAGTAGATCTGTTTTTTAAAAGCTCTTTAATAACAGAGAATCAGCCAAAGGTTAAGGATCAGGCTCAGGTAGGTTTTACCTTTGACAGACATGTACACATGAGATTCTTAAATGTGAAATTATTTGCTGGAAGGGAATATATTTAAACTCTGGTAGATGCTGCTAACTTGTACTCCATAAACATTTGCACCACCTTATTCCCCACACTGAGGCTCAGGATCAGGCTTACATCCTTCTACTAATAGGTATAAATATCCTCATTCCCCCCAACTGTATTACCTGATTATTAAAACCAGGGAGATTTCCATGTTTGTAGGTTTGGTTGTACTTTTCCTAGGATTGCCTTTCTGTACCATTTGCCTTCAATTCTCTTGCAGACTTGCTTTTTTTAATTATTAAAAAACAGTTTATAAGTGCATCTGAGTGTATTCTTTGTTGCATTTTTTTTCACGTTTCTATCTGATGCCTGTGTTCAGTTTTATTCATGATGACTTTTGTCTTATTAGATATTTAAATCTGGGGGTACACAATCTTTTAGTATTTCCTTTGAGTTTTACTTAAGGCGGCCTAAACACCTCAAAATTTTATGTGTTGCTTTATTTTGGTTTTTTTATAGAATATGTAACTTTCTTTTGCGATTTTGGATATTTAAAGCAATCTGTCTTATTTTGTCCTTTGATTTGGTTCCCATAATATTCTAAGAACATTCATTATATAGTCTTCTACCATAATGAAAACCTGCTGTGCTGTGAAGTATGTTTATGCATATGTACATTTATATAGACATTACCAAGAAACAAGCCCAAGCATGATGAATTAAAACACCTGTTGACCACCATCTTCTACCATCTTGCCAAATAGGACTGACTAGCAAGTGGGCTTGCCAAATAGGACTGACTAGCAAGGTTTTCTCCCCATGGTGTGAAGTGAGCCTCTAGTGTTTGGGACTCAGTGGGCCTGGATCATTTCACAATGTCTCGCACATGTGGCTGGCATCTGATGCTGGCTGTCACCTCAGTTGGATTATTTGTATATGGTCCTTCTCTCTGGCTTAGGCTTCTCTATTGAAGCTAGATACCTAAGAAGAAATGGAAAGCTGACCTCATGAATGCCAGCCCCCAAACTGCCCATTTGTCACCTGTGCCACATTCTATGGGTTAGGTAGACCCAGGGTCAGCTGGACTTAAAGAAAATTGAGAAGATTAAGCCACCTCTCCATGGGGAGAATGTGGAACAATTTGTGACCATCTTCAGTCCATCACAAGAATTAAGGAAGTCTTTGCTGGATATTAAACATAATTATAGTGTCCACTGAAGAGCTCATTAGGAAAAAACAAACTCTAGCTGGAGAATTACAAATGTATTTGAAGAAGTTAGGACCATTCCTGGAAACAAACTTCCCTTCCCACACCCCTGATGCGTTGAAGACCATCTTAGTACAGGGTACATAGACTGAATTATTCGGAAGCTTCGACAGTTGTGTCCAATGAGTTCTGCTTTGAAACTATGCTCTCTGTTTACCAAAAGGGAAAAGTTAGCAGCCACCAGCCACATGCTGGTGTGGCTCAGAGTTCTGGGTATGCCCTTTCCATGACCTATGTGATGGCCATTAAACATTAAAGAAGTTTTGTGATTGTTTTTGAGTCCTACGACATTCCTATGGCCTGTGAAGAATTGATGTGATTATTTTTTGCAGTCAATACTAAACCTAGAGCATATTAAATTAAAAATGATAAAAATTGTCAGGTGAATTTAATAGTGATGTGGGTTATGACCTGCCTGAACTCACATGTTCACTGCCTTGGTAGTATTTTTGTATATTAGCTGTATTTACCGCGTGGCTAAGTTTGGAAGGTTAAATTAAGTTTAGGTTAAGCTAAATATGCCCATTTTTTTAAGAATAAAAGCTTAGTCTGTTGTCCTCATAAATCTAAATTCCTTTGTAAAGAAACTGATTCATAAATAGTGAAGACACTGTAGTCATTCTTAGAAATAAATATTTTTTTAGTTTATAATCTGAGGACTGAATGCATGAGTTTGTAGGACACAAAAAGGTTATCAGAGCTCCAAAGTTTCTTTAAAAATATCTCAAGTGCATAGAATGGCCATCCTGGAAGTCAAAAACTCTCATATTCCCAGCTTTGCAAATTAACAATAAGAAGGGATATTCCTATTGTTTATTTACTTACTTAATATTATTTATGTTTTTGAGCCATGGTTTCTCTGTGTAGCCCTGGCTATCCTGGACTCACTTTGTAGTAGACCTGGCTGGCCTTGAACTCACAGAGAACCACCTGCATCTGCCTCCCTGAGTGCTGGGATTAAAAGTGTGCACCAACACCTGACTAAGTAGGGATGTTCTTAATCACTAATATCTGGAGGAAGCCTCTGGTGGGCATCATATGCGGGGACATAATGAATCTTTTCTGCACAACAACAAGCATCCTATTGTTGCCAATTCAACCTGGTGGGACTTTTTTTTTAGTCAATCTTCTTCATGAATCATTTGTTTTTCTTTTTTTTAAAGTAATTTATTTTTATATTAATCACAGGTTATGTACTTTGTATCCCAGCCATAGCACCCTCCCACTCTCCCCATCCCTCCATCATCTTCTCCCTGCCCTCCTCCAAGTCCACTGATAGGGGAGGAACTCCCCCCTCCTTCCATCTGACCCTAGCTTATCATGTCTCTTCAGGGCTGGCTGCAATGTCCTCTTCTGGGATCTAGCTAGGCTGCTCCTCCCTCAGGGAGGGGGGTGGGGGAGGGTTGAAGAGCCAGCCATTGAGTTCATGACAGAAATAGTCCTTGTTCCCCTTACTAGGGTACCCAGTTGGATACTGAGCTACCATGGGCCACATCCGCGCTGGGGTTCTAGGTTATATCCATACATGGTCTTTGGTTGGAGAAACAGTCTCATAAAAGACCCCTGTGCCCTGATCTATTTGGTCTTTGTGGAGCTCTTGTCCTCGCCAAGTCTTACTAACTCCCCCCTTTTTCATATGATTCCCTGCACTCTGCTGAAGGCTTGGTTGTGAGTCTTAATATCTGCTTTGATACATTGCTAGTTAGAGTCTTTCAAAGGCCCTCTGTGGTAGGCACCTGTCTTGTTGCATGTTACATTCAATTGTCCATCCTGTTTATCCATCTAAGCGAGGATTGATCATCCCGCCCTGAGTCCCCCTTCTTGCTTATCTTCCCTAGGTGTATAGATTTCAGCATGTCCATCCTATCCTATAGGTCTATATAAGTGGTGGAACTTTTGATTAGTAGAGAAAGGAGTACAAAATGAGGATAAAGGAAGAAAACTCTTCACTCACAGGTGATACTGAGATTGTATAAATAGATAACACTTAAGAGGAACAACATTCACAAGTAATCAAGTTCACTGAATAAAAGGTCAGCACCCAAAGTGGGTTCTATATATCAAATGCAATCAAAAATCATATAGAAAAATTACTAAGGGCTCAGAGGTTCTGAGAGAGGGTTTGGATCCCCTAGCACTCATGTAAAAGCCAGACGTGGGTGTGTGCACTTGTAACTGTTTACTCGGTTCACTCAGTAAAACGCTAGCTATGTAAGCCTTTATAAAATGAAAAGCTATCGTAAACTATGAGAGACTGTATACCTCATGAAAATGTATCCAAATGCCCATTGCACCTGGCTAGTTACAACAGAAGAATCTAAAGCTATGAGGTATGACACACAAAAATGGCCAAAATTAAAATTTACTATAAAATTGTGGAACACCAGGAAGCCATATATACTGATGGTGGAAGGGTGAATTTGAAAATCTTGCAATGTTGTGTGTGTGGTGTATACTAATATATGTGTGTGTGTGTGTGTGTGTGTGTGTATCCCAATCCTAACACTTCCATTCTTAGACATTAACCAGGAGAAGTAGTACATATGTCTACCAAAAGATACATGTAAGGATACTTAATAACAGCATTCTTCATTACAGCCCCAAACTGAAGATAATCTAGCTGTTTTTCAAGAATAATGAGTAAAACCATTAATGAAATATTATCCATCATTAACTAAAAACTAGCCCTGCTGCTGCAGTAATAAGGATGAATTATATAGACATAATGTTGCATGAAGGGAATCAATAAAAAAGAGCATATGGTTCAGTGTGATTCCACTTAGAGCTCAAAATGAGCAGAACTCAATTACTGTGATTAAAAACGTGTTGCCCTTTGTTGAGTGCGAGGTTACTGAGGTTTTTAGGATTGAGGTCCCTCTTTTTCTGCTAACTATCAGTTCAGGTCTGGTCTTAGCCCCTCAAAGCTCACTCCTTCTCACATGGGCACGTTTGTCTTCAAAGCAGTTGTGGAATATCAAATCTTTCTCACACTTGGCATAACCACCCACAAGACAGCGGGAGATAAACATCATTTGTGCCAAATATAAAGCTTCCAATAATAGGCGTTGTGTTATGTTAATTTTGAAAGGAGGAAGTATGTATTTTGGCTCACTATATCAGAGGTTTCAATGCATGGTAGTTTGGTTGCATTGTTCCTGGGCCTGTTGTGAGGTGTGGAGCATGGCAGGGTATAGTGAGGCAGGGTATACTCATGGCAGCCAGAAAACAGATGCAGAGAAGGACATGGGACAATATGCATCACCAAAGACATACTCCTTCATATGGTTTCTATCACTGAAAGTGTCCATCACTACCCTGGCAATGCTATCAAACTCAACCCAGTGGTGAAGTACTCCATTGATCTGACCAGAGTCTTCCTTGTCCTATTACCTTTCAGTGATTGGATTCATAAGCTGGGGACTCTTTTCAGCTTTTGAAGGGACACTTTATATCCCGACTTACAGGCATGTACAAGTGTAAAAAAATCATTCTGCTGAGTCCTTAAATAAGCACAGATCACCACATGTGTGTCGTATTTCAACAAAGACTTAAATCAGATCTAGAGATTTGTATCATTTGGTAAAGTGCTTGCCACCCAAGCATTAGGATCTGAGTTTGGATCTCTAAAAAGTCAGGTAAAAGCCAGGTGTTGGGGTTTTCACTTGTAATCCCAGTGAAGGTTGGAGACAGGAGGATCCCTGGGGCTTGTCTATCAAAATCAATGGGACTCAGGTTCATTAAGAAACATCTCAAAACTTAAGTGACAACACATGCTGGAGAGGATATGGAGAAAGGGGAACCCTACTCCATAGCTGGTGGGAATGTAAACTTGTACAACCACTTTGGATATCAATCTGGCACTTTCTCAGATAATTAGGAATAGTGCCACCTCAAGATCCAGCTATACCACTCCTAGGCATATATCCAAAAGATGCTTAAGTATACAAGGACATTTGATCAACCATGTTTGTAGCAGCTTCATTCATAATAGCCAGAATCTGGAAACAATCCAGATGTCCCTCAACTGAGGAACGGATACAGAAATTGTGGTATTATACAATGGAATAATACTCAGCAATTAAAAACAAGGAAATCATGAAATCTGCAAGCAAATGGTGGGAACTAGAAAAGATCATCCTGGGTGAGGTATCCCAGAAGCAGAAAGACACACATGGTATATACTCGCTTATAAGTGGATATTAGACATATACTATAGAATAAACATACTAAAACCTGTACACCTAAAAAAGCTAAGCAAGAAGGAGGACCCTGGGTAAGATGCTCAATTGTCACTCAGAAAGGCAAATGGGATAGACATAAGAAGAGGGAGAAAACAGGGGACAGGACAGAAGCCTACCACAGAGGACCTCTAAAAGACTCTGCCCAGCCCAGTATTAAAGCAGATGCTGAGACTCATAGCCAAACTTTGGGCAGAGTGCAGGGAATCTTATGAAAGAAGAGGGAGATAGAAAGACCTGGAGGGGACAGGAGCTCCACAAAGAGAGCAACAGAACCAAAAAAATATTCTGGGCCCAGAGGTCTTTTCTGAGACTGATATTCCAACCAAGGACCATGCATGGAGATAACCTAGAATCCCTGCACAGATGTAGCCCATGGCAGCGCAGTCTCCAAGTAGGTGCCCTATTAATGGGAACAGGGGCTGTCTCTGACATGAACTCAGTAGCTGGCTCTTTGATCACCTCCCCCTGATGGGGGAGCAGTGTTACCAGGCCACAGAGAAAGACAATGCAGCTAGTCCTGATGAGACTTAAGGTCAGAGGGAAGAAGAGGAGGACCTCCCCTATCAGGGGACTTGGGTAGGGGCATGGAAGGGAAGGAGGGTGGGATTGGGAGGGAGCGAGGGTGGGATTGGGAAGGAGTAAGAGGGGGGCCTACAGCTGTAATACAAAGTGAATAAACTGATTAATAAACAGATAAACAAAAAAGAAAAAAGAAACCTCTCAAAAAATAAGGTAGAGAGCAATGCGGAAAGGAACTTGGTTATCTCCTGGCACACACCCACGCCCACCTGAACATGTACACATGGGCACATATACAAAAGTTAAATAAAAATTACTGTGAATATATAAGGGAAATAAAAACGACTCGGGATTCAGTCACACAGGGAGGGGTACTCTTTATGTGGAACTCAGAGAACAGTTGTAATAATGGCAGATAACTAGGAGCAGGAAGGCAGTCTTGGCAAAGTGAATGATCTGAAAAATGCGGAGATGGAAAATACAGACTGTGTGCAATGAACAGCAGGGAGGTCAGTGGGCCCAAACAAAACAAGAGGAAGAGACAACAGCAAATGTTCAGGGAGGAGATGTTCTAGGATCAGCCTCACTGGCATTTGATACCAGGAGCCGGGACACCGGAGTGCAGGCAGTGATGAAGATGGCCGGGACGGCAGACACCGTGCCATCAGTTAGGAAGGGTAATGCTGGCCAGGGAAGTGCTCCAGAGGTGGAAACGGAGGTAAGTTCATAAGTGGAAGATAGCATTATGGTTCGTGGGAGAGGTTTGTCATCCAAACCTGTTCTCTGAGACTGATACTCCAAGCCTTTGGGTTTTTTTTAAAAAAACAACAATTTTTTCATACAATACATTTTTGATCATGTTTTCCCCTCTCCAATTGCTCCAAGTTACTCCCCTCCTACCTATCCATCCAATTTAAAATTCTATCTCTTTCTTTAAAAATAAAAAACACAGCAAGTGGAAACAAAAGAAGAATCACAAAAATACCTCCATGGAAACAAAAATTAAAATAAACAAGTCAAAACAAAACAAAACAAAACAAAAGCCAGTAACACAAAAGCAAGCAAAAAAGCAAAAACCCTAAACAAACTAAAGTGAAAAAGTCCACAATGTATCAAAATTTTGTTTTGTGTTGGGCAACTACTTCAGGATATGAGCCTTCTCTGGGGTGTGGTTAATACACTCAGAGAGACTCCATTGGAGAAAATGGATTCTCCCTTTGCCAGCTGGTATCAGTTATAGAGAGCTTCCTGGTAGGGTCTGGGTTCCGAGGTCCGCTCTTCCCCCTCAGTGCACGGGACCTGGCCTGACTTGAACCTGGGCGTGTCTCCTGTGTGCTGCCCCAGTCTTTGTGAAGTCATATGTGTACTGGCCCTCTTATGAGTGGAAGACCCTGTTTCCTTGGTATCACCCATCACTTCTGGCTGTTAGAATCTTTCAGCTTCATTTTACACACAGCTCCCTGAGTCTTGAGGTGGAGGGAGTTGATGAGGATCCCTGCCCCATTCAGGGCTGAGTGCTCCAAAGTATCTCACTGTCTCCACACTGTCCATTTCTGAGTTTCTGTGTTAATTACAATTTACTACAAAAAGAATCTCTGATGAGGCTTGAATGAGGCACTAATCTATGGAATACTTTACTTTTAACTTGTCATTGGAAATAAATACATTTTCCAGTCTCCTTGATAGCTAGGCATGGTTGTATGACTAAGTCCTAGCCAGTTGGATGTGAGTGTAGTAATTCCTTATGACCATTTTATTTTTGGTTTTTCTGTTTTTTTTAAGATTTATTTTTGTGTATTGATATTTTTTTTCTGCACGTATGTCTGTGCACCATATGGGTGCCTGTGCCTGTGGAAGCCAGAAGAATGTGTCAGATTCCCTGGAAATGAAATTATAGATGTGAGTCTGGGAATCAATCGAGGGTCCTCAGCAAGAGCACTCAGTGTTCTTAACCACCGAGCCATCTCTCCAGCTGCGCACAACCAGCTTTGTAATGGAATGTGAATGTGATGATGGACTGTTCTGGGAAGAGTGAAGCAGTAGGAGAAGCAAGCATAGCATAGCAAGGAACGCAGGAACAGCAGTGCAGGCATACACAGAGTTAGGATAGGAGTCATCACTGTGGATAGGACCACAGGAGCACAGCCTGCACACGCAGTACCCATTAGCCGCCGGTGCACACGGGGCCTATTGCAGGAGTGAGTCTTAGGAAATGTCCACATGGAGGTAATTTGAGTCTATATCATGAGTAACTTGAGGGCCTCAATCGGAGACAACAACTTGGTGTTTGCAGCAGCAAAGGGAAGTGATAGGCAAACACTGAGATGAGGTTAAGATTTCTGTGAGTGGATGCTGTGTGTAATGTTTTATGGTAAGAAGTGTGGGAAATATAAAGAACGGACAGTTCTTGGCCCCCAGGAACTTATACCTACAGAGAAAAAAAATGCATTTATAAAAATGCATGAGGGCCTAGGGAAACTAGCAGTTGAGGAATTTATACTCCAGAGAAAACATATTTACGTACTTGTTAATTATACATTAGTATCTTTGGTACTGAGGCTGAACTCAGGTCCCTGTGCATCCTGAGTTCTTGCTCTACACAGCCACAGCCCGACAACCCCCAGCCTTAGATCCATAACATTAGTACGCAGGAGTGAAGTGAGGCTTCGGAAGCAATAACCGAGTGAGTGAAAGACATTTATACTAATAACGCTAATATACAGCAGTGAAGTGAAGACTGGAGGCATTACTGATATTAAACAGAATAGAGCTTGCCTCCAGCTCCAAAACAACGTTTATCACATTTCCCTTAAGATGTCCTTAAGTTATGAGATACGGAGCTAATTTTTCTGTTTCATTGTCCTTAGACAACTGGCCTTTGCAATGCCTTTGCTAGTATGTTTTAAAGGACTGTGCTTTTTTCTTACCCCAGAAATGAAAAAGGGAAATCAATATATTTTTATTTGCACAAGAAAATGAAAACATACTTGGCCCCAGAGGAACAAAACATCTAATTTATTTTACAATGTTTTCTAAATATTTCTCCAGAGAAGCTTATGTTTATGGATATTATCTGAATATGACCTTTAAAATGCATTGGTAGTTTTGTTCTAAGCAGTCCATGACAATAATAAGACACTATAAAAGAAAATGCATTTGGAAAAATAATGTAAGGGGTGCAAATGCTTATGTGTGCAGACTAGCCACAAATCTTGCAAATCTTTCTTCAATATTAAGACTGTTCCCGCTGCAGCAGCAATTTGCTGTTAAGACCTACTGTGAATATTTATTAAGGAGGCATTATAAGAGGTAGTCTGCAAAACACTGTGGAAGAGCAGGTTTGTAAGATAAATTCTCTGTTCTCATATAGTAAGTCATTGCCTCAAAGAGTGTGTAGACTCACATGCATAAAGATTCACTATGTGGAAGCGTTGATAAATACTGCTAGAAATGTGTTACATAAAGGGTTGTGGTCATACAAAGGAGGAAAAGATGATTTTTTTTTCTCGGTGATGCAGGAGAGCTTCACTGAGGGGAGGGATTTGGACGTGCACAGTGAGAAGTGAGCTTGAGGCTGGGGCAGGTTTGGGATGGGCTGGCTATACAGCCAAGTGAAACAAAGAATCGGAGTATGTAGGACACAAAGGGCATGTGGTGGGCCACGGACTAAGAGTTGCGTTAGGTTCCTCTCAGTTTGACTAAGTATACAGAAATATCCACTGGAAAGAAAGATTTATTTTAGCTCTTGGTTTCAGATGTTCTGGTACTTGGTGGGCTTGTTGACTTGGGGCCTGTGGCTAGGCAGAAGACATGGCAAAAGGCGTGGTGGAACAAAGCTGCTCGCCTCATGTGCCTGAAAGGGACAGAGCTAAAGGTCCAGTGTTCACCTGACTTCCCTCCTCTAGATATTACCTCCAGAATCTCCTACCACTTCTCAGTAACACCACATGGCCTTTGCAGGGAACATCCATAAGAAGAGACAAAGCTAATGTCTTATGACTTTACTGGGGAAACAAATATTTATTCACCCAAGATAGGGAGAGCACCAACAGACCACATGAGGGGTTATATGGGCAGCTTGATGAGTAAATGAGTTCACTGCAGTTGCTTATCAGAGCCTCGAGTGACTCAAGGGCAGCTCCGCCACTTGGTAGTCCCTTGGGAAATTCTGACCGTCTCACCGTGAGGGGTCCTGCGTACAGTGTGAATGATTTGTCCAAAGCTGTTCCACTGAATTGCCCACCTGGGCGTCATTGGCAGCTGGGCCACCAGGGAGGTCCAGACCTGAGTCAACCTTCCTCCCACATCACCTTTGGAAGGAGAGGGGACATTGAGAACATTTCTTAAAGACCCATGAGCTTCCACGGGGGGGGAGGGGGTGTTAGCAGCACCAGTATCAAAAGGGTCCCTTGTGGGCATTCACACCTGCTCTAGGTTCAGGATCGCAGTACTGTTATCTCTGGAGAATGATGAGTGATAGATGTGCTTTTAGTTTGGAATCAGCGCGTTTGTTCAGCATGTAGCTAGCAAAAGTGAAAGAACAGATTGCTGGACAGTAAAGCAGCATCAGAGCAGGCACCTAGAATGTCCTGCATGAACGACTGGGGATTGAAACAGTCTGTTGGGGGTCCAGACTGAGAGGTTTCTGCAGAGATGGACTTCTGGCTACTCTCCACTACAGGCACATTTAAATAAACAACAGTGACCTCAGGTGGAAGTGCTCTACCCCCTAGCCATTCTCAAAGGAGCACTGTTTTTAATGTACCTTGCTGTTTTCTGTTCTCCTACTTCCCTGTCACAGAACTGGGAGACCAGCCTGTTCTAGGAGAAGGAGGTTCACATAAGCATGCTCAAATCTGAGACACATGTACCTAGCTTGTTCTCAGAGTCAGCAAGCACAGACAGCACATGATGATTTACCAAACAATATGTCTTATATTACAAATGGTCATGAGCAAGTCAGAGGAAATAGCACACAGTCCCTAAAAAGGTTGCTGTGTGGGTTTCTGTCTCTCAGGGAGACATGGTATGCAGACTAAGACCAGAAGAGGAGGAGAAAACAAGCAACAGAACAGGAGCATGCCAAAGAGGACCTCTGGGGGGGGGGAGGGCGGGTCAATGTAGCGATGTATCAGAGCAGATATTAAGACTCGAGATCAAGCCTCTGACAGAGGGCGAGAAGTAAGGATAGATCTGGGGGAGGTTGTTGAGACTTGGGGAGAACAAGAGCTCCACAAAGACCAAACTGAGCAGGGCACAGGGGTCTTGTATGAGACGGTTTCTAC
>CM053760.1:21498943-21534433 GCA_028658305.1 Pachyuromys duprasi
CCTCACTACTCCTGGAAAGTGTCGACATGGATCTGCCTCAGGACACTCACACTTGTTTCCTCTTCCTATTGATTTTCTGCTCACGGTTCTGAAGAAGTGTGATGTGGAAAAATGCGGCGGTTTGGATGTACAAGTTCCTCCAAAATTCCTATGCTAAAAACTAAAGCCGACTTTAGATGGGCCTTTGGAAGGTGGTGCGGCTGGGAGGAGTCCGCGCCAGCGATGGGAGAAAGGGCACGAGGAGCGAGGCGGCGCTCTGTTGCCTCCTTCAACCTTATATAAGATGCTGGAGGGAAGCTCCGTCTTGAAAACAAGAGCACAAGCCTTCACCACGAACTCAATCTGCCACTGTCTTATACTGGACTCCCCAGTCTCCATGACCGTAAGAACTTAACTACCATTTTTTTTTCATAAATTATCCAGTCTAAGGCATTCTGTGATAGCAGCAGGAATGGACTGAGGTAGACTAGTCATGTAATTTTTCTGTAGGGTTGAGACCACAGTGTTTTCTGTGAAGTGATAAAAGATGAGAGTAGGAACATGAGCAAAGCACAGGTGCAGACAGGAGACATAAAGCAAGCAGCCATTCCGAGAAGATCTGCCATGAAAGACCGAGAGCCCACTCTGATGATGGAGGTGAATGATGCACACATGCTGCCATTTAAGTTAACGTTCAGTTCAGGGGAAGTGCGGCAGCTTTTCCTAAAATACGCTAAAGAATTGTGAGTTCAAGTTAAAAATAAGCCTTTTCTGTGATCACACATCAATTTTCATTAAGTTCATTAGGTTTGTGAGCTAATTAGAGGCTGAAATCAGCACCTTTCTGTTTTATTTGTGGCAAATTCATGATTCATGATTTTTGAAGAGTTTAAAATTTATGTCTCTGAGCCAGGCATGGTGCTACACACAGGAGGCTCATGAAATCCAGGCCAGCCTAGGATATCAGTGAGATTCTATTTAAAGAAATACTTTTGTTCAAAAATTCATGTTTCTGGAGGGCTAGGAAGATTATTTGCTCTGTATGGTGCTTGCCATGAAGATGGGCGCAGTGGTGCACACTTGCCACCCCAGTGCTGGCTCTGATTAGTTAGTGAGTTCCAGACCGATGAGAAACTCTGCCTCACCAAACCAAACCAAATGAGAAAACCAGGCATGCAGTGCCTGAGGAATGACATCCAATATAGTCCTCCACATGCATACACACACTCACACTCCCTTCACATGTACACATACACAAATATGCACGCACACACACACACACAGAAGAATTTAGATTCTAGACCTCTCTCCCTGATTTAACTTAAATCATTGTATCAGCTGCAGAAAGCTTTCCATATTGAAGAGCAAGAAGCCTTACACTACAGCCACCGAACATCTAGAGAACGTACCTAGCTTTTGGGACAAGGACAGTGGTCCCTCATCTCTTCTAACCATGGGTAGTGGCTGTTAAAAAGTTGTGTAGAGAACTCTGGATCTGCCTGAATCACAGACTTGATCATTAGTGATATTCCATGTGGGCATCAGACAGCCAGGACTCGCCTTTGTCTTTTCCCTAGACCACAACTGCTGAAGAACACAGGGCCCGACCACTCAATCTTACTACAGTGGCAAGAAATTGGCAAACTATTCTTGGATGTTTCTCTGAAATGTCTGAGCCCTAAGAATCTTCTGGGTGAATTTTTCTTACTCATCCAACCTACACCCTGATTTTTTTTTCTTTTTAGTTCCTTGCTGTTTATTTGAACCATGCAAGACAATAAATAAATAAATACATAAATAAATACATAAATAAATAGTATGTTTTTGTTGTTGTTGTTTCAAGACAGGGTTTCTCTGTGTAGCCTTGGCTATCTTGGACTCACTTTGTAGACCAGGTTGGCCTCAAGCTTATAGAGATTTGCCTGCCTTTGCCTCCCAGAGTGCTGGGATTTCAGATATAAGCCACTGTGCCTGGCTAAATTGTGGTATATAAATGCCTCTCCCAACTCTCAGATCTCAAGTTTCCTTTTTCTTTGGCTTGATTTTTGAGCAGTAGAGAGCTCATCTGTGCTTACTGGATGAGCCACTTGCTGTTATTTGCTTTTCAGTGATTTGGGGTAGGGGATTTCCAAGTGCTTGTATTGACAACAATATGACAAAAGATTATGATGTTTTCCCTAAGTAAAAATATAAATCTGAATATAAATAAGGATAATGACAAATCAGAGGTGGGAAGGGTTTAAATTGAGAAAGAAATAACATGGTCTGGGTTATGTGTATAGAAACTAGGAAGTCCTAAATTAGAAAATTTCCAATAAGTCTCCACTTTGTTGCTTTCTAATTCCTTACTAAAGATGATTAGAAATCCTCAAATTAAAGGGGTAGTTATCAAAGAAAGCTTATCTAAGCAATATATCTAGAATTCTTCTCAGTGAATGTAAAGTTAAAATGATTGGGTATGCTCTTTAATTCGAAACAATGACGCAGGAATCTAGGTTCCTCCTGCCTGTGAATGTGCTATCTTTACCATGTGACTTCCAAGGGCAGTGTTGATTCTGACGGTCAATTTTATTTTAGTAACAAGAACTAAGGAGATTAGCAGGCATACCTCTGAGTAAGTCTGAGGGGATTCCCAGAGACCATCAACTAACTGGGGAAGTCCAACATAAAAGTGAGTCACAAAATTTCATAGGTTGGGGCACTGGATGGTACAAAAGGAAAAAGGAAAAAAACTATTGTGCAAGTATTCCCTCTCTGTCTACTGGACCTATAATGTGAGTTGTTATGTCTCTTCTCCTCTCCATCATTTCGGACAGAACCTTCTGAACTGTGAGCCAAGTTGAATTTCTCTATCCTTATGCTGTTTTGCTCATGAATTTTGTCATCATGATGAAAAGCTGACACAGAAAATTGATAGTAGTAAAGTGGGGTCACTACTGTGACTACCCAGTCATGTAGTTCAGAAGCCTCTTAATTGGATGGTGGGAGAAAATTGGAAAAAATCTGGAAATGTAGATCAGACAAGCCTATAGTACTTCAAACAGAATTTAACACAAATTCTGGAAATCTCACAGGAGCAGAACAACAATAGGAATGCTAGAAGGAGAGATATCAGATGAGAATAAAGACGTGATCAGAAATTGAGTTAGGGGTCATTTGTATTGAATTGTTGCAAATAACTTGTATACATTTTGTTTTTGCTCTAAAATTGTAGTGTATTGAGGTTAAAGGTAGCAAACTAACCAATGAAGAAAAGCTTAAAAGCAGCCCAATATTCAGACTGTGTTATAGTTATTGCTGTATGATTTTAGCCAAATTTACAGTGAGAATTATAAACAAAAATCAGAATAGAAAAGATTTTTAAAATTGTAATTTTTCTAAAATATAAATGCATGTAGAGTCTTGGCTAACAAAAGTGTGTCTGATGAGGAGATTTAGGTTATTAAAAAGAAGCAAGAAATCTGGATGTGGTATAGGACTTTAATCCCAGCACACAGAAGACAGAGGCAGGCAGAACTCTGTGAGCCTGGTCTACATATCAAGTTCTGTGCCAGCCAGGGCTAGATAGTGAGACTTTATCTCAAACAAATGAATGAAACAATCCCTGGGACAATGAGCATCTTGAGAATCGCCTGGGAATTACACCTACTAAATTAGGTGCAAGAGCATGAATATTTTAGATTGTCTGGACGACTTTGCTTGGCAAAGAAAACTGTAGGTCTTCCTTCCCATTCTGGCCTGTTTAGGGAGGTTTTTCCCACACGCACAGAAATCAATATTCAGAAGCCACAGCCCAAGGGAGCCCAGCTCTATTCCAGCTAGCAACAGATCTTGGAATTTTCCTCTTGATGCATATCTTAGTTACATTTCTATCGCTGTGATATGACATCATGGCCAAGGCGACTTAGAGAAGAAAGAGTTTAATTTGAGGCTCATAATCCCAGAGGGTTAGAATCCAAGACCATCATGGCAGAAAGCATGGCAGTAGTCACAGGCACGGCACTAAAGCAGCAGCTTAGAACTTACGTCTTTATTCACACACACAAGGCAGAGGCACACATGCATATATACACACAGAGAGACAGAGGAATGTATACATAGAAAGATGTGGCTTTTGAAACCTCAAAGCCTGCCCCAGTGATACACCTTCTCCAACAAAGCCACATGTCCTAATCCTTCTCAAGCAGTTCCACCAACTGGGGACCGATAATTCAAATATAGCAGCCTTCCCATTGAAACCACCACAGTGCTGGCCTTACAGGTATACAAAGTCCAAGAGTCACAGGGTGGAGATGCCCATCCAGATTTCAAAGGAAGTCCTGTGAGGCCAGAAAATGTCTATCAGGGTCAGACTCCCTGAAGGTAGCTCTTCAAAGAGTTGTAAGGTGAAGCTAAAGATGCAGCAGAGACCTCATGGGAAGGGTACGTGCTGAGTGTATACAACACCATGCACCACCATGTGAGCCCCATTGGAATAAAAATAGAAAAACAAGAAAGGCAGACAGGGCAGGAATTCACTATGTCTGTTTCCTGCTTGCCATGATGTAAGATGCCCCAGAGACCCCTCACAGCCTCTCTACCATGATGGGTCAAGATCTGAGAAGCCTTTGAAACCTTGGCCTCAAATCACCCTCCCCTCCCTGAAGTTGGCATGCTCAGATATATTTGTCACTGTAATAAAATATGGATAGGTCATGTGACTGTTTGTATCAAGCTAAAACATCAGAAGAGACATACAAATCTGCATGTGGAAAGTTTTTAATGGACCTAGTACAAAAATAGCATTCAAATATGTTTTATTGACAAAACTTAGTCACAAACCAAATAAACGGAAGGGATACTAGTCTCCAGAAGGAACTTTCTGAGGAGCACCAGGCATACCACTGATTCACTGTCACTAGGACTTGTTTGCTCAGAGCCTGTGGTTTCTTAGCCATTTATAAAAGTGTCCATTATTTTTATTTTAAATGAAACGCAAATAAAATTAAAACTTGAAGAAAAAAAGCACAATTACATTCTATAATTTCATGTTTCTGATCAAATGATATTTTACTTAAAAATGCAAAACAAACCAATGAAAGGACAACAGCAACACGTGGGCAGATGGTCATTAGATAAAGCACTCACTGAGCAAGTGAGAACCCAAGTATAAGAACACAGGTTCACATTTCAAGAACCCACAGAAAATCAGTGATGATGTGGTGGTGACATCCTTGGTTCTTGGGAGGTGGAGACTAACTAGTCTAGTCTAGTCAGAATCAGCACATTCCAGATTAATCAAGAGACCTTGCCTCAATGGATAAAGAGAGGTCAAAGGGGACACCTGGGCCTCCATACACAAACATCTGCACAAAGGTGTGTCACTAACATACAAATACACACATCAGATTGATACATATGTTAAAATAACCACACTTTAAGAATTTGTATGGTAGTTAAAATTATTTGCAGCAGAGTGTTGGTACATTGTTCTTTTGAAATGTATACACCTTACCATTGTTCATTCAAATGCTGATTTCTCCCCTACCCACTCTCTGGTTTCAATCTGAATATTGTATTGTGATACTTATTCTAAGCATCCTGTCTCAACTCTGTGTAAACAGGCCAAAATAAAGCAACTAGACACGATGTTGAACAGAGGGAGGAGCCAGAGGGCAGGAAATGAGTGGGAGGAGAAAGGGCTAGGAGTTGAGAGAGCTAGCAGAGATCTTGGAATGAGGTGGAGAGATGGACTGGACCTAATATCTCACTAAAAGCAAGTATAATGTGGGAAATCTAAATGTTAGGAAACTATGAGAGCTTGGAGATTTAGGATGGAGTAACTATTGCCCAGCATTGTGTTCTAGGTTAACTAAATAAACCCAGTCTCTATGTGGTGATTTGAGTATACAGCTATTTAGGACTAACAGCAGCTTTACTAGAAAATATATCAACAGTAAATATATTATTTTAATACAACAGTAGAGGTATCATGTTCAGTGGTACCAGCATCATTAGTTACATAGTTTCACTTTTGTAGGCACTAATTTAACTCTAGATATTGTCCTCCCTTATGTAAGATTCCAACTTCTGAGATAGTTTTTTGCTTCTATTAAACTTGTTTCTTATGGTTATACTTTTGAGTTATTGCATAAGTAATTCTGAAGCAAGTGCATTTCAGTAGATAGTTTTTTTCTATTGAACAGCTTCCTTAGACTTAATATTGACCAATTGTATTACCGGATTCAACAGTATGAATATTTTAACAGTCTCTCACATATTTTTTCACTTAGAAGTTCATAGCAATTTCTATTGGTATTAAACTTGTTCTTTTATCCAATTCTCATCATCATTATAATACATTTCCTCCAGTTAATTTTTAAGTGCAAAATGATACTTATACTTACCTCAACCCTGATTACTAAAATGAACATTCATTTTCATTGTTTGTGTCCATGATGGCTTTCTACTATCTTTTTAAAGAATTGTTTATCTGATAAAGTGATTGATCACCTGTCTATTGTGTGGGCTGTAATTTATCTTCCTCTCTGTTATTTTCTAAACACAATGTTTTTTTCAGATCCCCTTCCTCTCAGACTTAGGTGCTTAGTTGTACATAAGCTGTCCATATTTTTTGTTGTGATGTTTCTTACTGTAATTTGAAAGCATAGAAATTCATCAACCATAGGATCTATGGTTGGCTTTGTCCTACATGCTTTTGGCATTTGCATCAATTATTCATGGTAGATAGGTAGGAACATATTCCAGAGTTGAGAGTAAGAAGAAAGGAGAAGGCAACCAGCCAATCTTCTGAGCCCCGTGTTCTTATTCAGCTAATTGGAGTCTAAGAACAGGAAACTATGTTTTTCTGTGTCTACAGGGAGTGAGGGTGGATAAAGAAGGACAGAAGGAAATAGAGATTGTGGGGGACTAGGATAGAGCTAGTGAGTTGGTAAATTGGGGTTTGTGTCATAAAAATCTAATTGGCTTGAATTGGTCATAACTTGGGCAGCATTTCTTCTATGGCTCAGCAGAGTTCATGGAATTTACAGGGGAAAAAGGCCGAGGAAACAGAGACCTGGAGAAACAACAATAGCAAACCAGTGGTTTTTCAGAGAGACATAAGATAACAACAGCAGCAACAAACCAGTGGCCACAGCAGAGTGGACTTCCTTACAAAGGTTGAAGGAGAATGTGCCAAGTCACGTGACTCTGCCATGATTTGGAGAACTGATTCATTTTTAAGTTTAGTTTGATTGCTTGGGTCATATCTGGTTTTGGTCTGCTCTTATAGAATCTAGCATAGGATCAATGCAAAGCAATGGCCTCCCCTAGGTTTCATTGGCCAATGATATCACACATTTATTGATGTCTTGGGTTTCAAACTTCTGAACTGTCAGTCTTGATAGATAACTCTGTCTTTACTTATTAATGTTTGCTTCAAATAAGGTTTCAAAATAAACCATTAATGACAATAAACTAAATTCAGTTTCTTGTGTTCCCCCTAGTCCCCAGAAAGAATGAAAGCTAAGAAAGCTTAAAATGCTCTCATGATGGTATGGGTGCAGCATTTAAAACAAAACAGCTTTGGTTTTTCAGAGAGACCTAAGAAAAATGATTTAAAAATAATGTTAAAGAAATTATACAAAGAATTCATATTTTCTCACACTGAAAGACAAAAACAGCACTTCAAGACCAAAGGTCTTTAGTTCAGGAGGAGAATGTGCTGCCTGGAGCTTATTTGAATACCTAATGAAGGTAATTCTGAAATTAAGTGGGCAGCTTTGATGTGTCTGATGTGATCATTCCTACGCCTCATCAGATTCCTTGATCATATAAAAGTTGATTACAGCCACAAAGTTGATTATTTATTAGCCATGTATGGCAGCTGGAAGGAATCCAGAGTCTAGTATAATCCAGAGGTCTGGCGCTAACAAATCTTCATCTACTTATTGCAGTGTGTGGTTAGGTTCTGTCTGCTGCCAAGGCTCTTCTGGGAAGCTCTGTGGAGAAGATGATTTGCTGGCCTAGCTTCTGATCGACTTCATTCCTCTTGGAAGAGGATTATATTACAATCTTCTTACTTGAAGGGACAGTTTGTAGCTGGCAATTCTTTGAATGGAGAAGTGGATTTTAATGAACTATGCTTTCTTTCGCTCCATTGGAAATTAAGGAACCATATGCCAAATGAGCAGCTGTAGTCTGAGCACAGATGTCAGCTGTGTTGCTGAAAAGGAAAGGTGAAGGTCTCTGAAAGCAATTTGCAATATCACACTTTTGACTTACATTGTTATTTTTCTCCCTCAAGTTCTAAAAGACTTCTAGAAAGTAGTGTTTTGATGATTATTAATATTTAATATTGATTTATCTTTTAGTTAAAGTGTGATTATTCCTAAACCAGCTGTATGCTGAAGTCACCACATAGACACTAGGATTTATTTAATTAACCTAGAGCACAATGCTGGGCAATAATTACTCCATCCTACGCCTCCAAGTCTGCATAGCTTCCTCCCATTTAGATTTTCCACATTATACTTGCTTTTTAGTCATATCTTAGGTCCAGTTCATTTCTCCTGATGGTTTCCAGTCCTCCCTGTCACATCTCTCCTCTCACTCTTTTCTTTCTCCTCCCTTTTCATCCTCTGGATCAGGATGTCCCACCCTATTCTCTCTATCACTCAGCATTGGCTGGTTGTTTTATTGGCCATACAGAGAACAAATGGTGGCATGTTTACACAAACTTGAGACAGGTGATGCTTTCTAAGCATTACAATGCAATGTCAGGATTGAAACCAGATAGTGGGGTAGAGAAATCAGCATTTGAATGAACAAGAGTAAATAGTCTACATTCTACCTCCACTGCAAGTGACAAGCCACTGGAAGCCACAGGATAATGCCAGCTAGTAATTTGTAGCTATCTTGTGATTTATAGTGTGCCATCTTGGTTTTCTCTTCACGATGAACAAATTCAATACATCATAAATAGTATTTTCATTTAACCTCTAATGACAACACAAATAAGTCATATAAATAACAAGAAAAATTGGAGTGATAGCTTTTAGCCCTTAATTTAATAAATGTATGCAGCTTCCCCTCTTTCCACATTTCTCATAAGCATTATTTCATGCATTGTGAAAGGACTTTTTATGAGACATTATGCAAATTGAAACAATTAGTATTAAATTGGTTTTGTTCATTCTTTATTTATTACTCCCTAGAGAACTCAACTTGTTTATAGGATCTTTCCAGAAGACTGTTTGTTGCTGATATGCTATCATATTCCTCTCCACTTGTCATTTTGATGGATGGATATAGATGAATATATAGGTTAGTCTGCCTCCAAAGCCACGTAGCAATTTTGCGACCAAAAATGGAAAATCTGTCACTTGTTTATAATGTATCATATTCCTAAAGCTTGTGAGGAAACAAGTAGAAATGAACATCTCAGGGGAGCAGGTTGTTTTCCTGAAGTGAAAGTTTGCATGTGATATTTTTAAATTAAGATTTACTTATTTTCGTTTTTATGGGTATGACTTTTGCCTGCATGTGTGATTGGTTACTATGGAGGCCAGAAGAGGGTGTCAGGTCCTATAGAACTGGAGCTATAAGCTTCCATGTGGGGAGTGTTGAGAAATGAACACCAGACCTCTGGGAGAGCAACGAGTTCTCAACCTCTGAGCCATTTCTTCAGCTCCTCACATGTAATTTTTTGATAAAATGTAAAGATGTCATGAGTCTAAGCATCTCTTGTATCTTGTATCTAGAGAGACCAGTGCTTTCCAGTCTGCTCCAGACCTTGTGGATCTTCTTTCCTTTTGGGAAATCCAGCAGTCTCAGGCTAATCATGAAATGAAGTTGTCCAATTTGCATGTGAAAATTCTAAAGGCAGGATAGGGCTCAAGCACCTTCTTCAGTCTACCTTTCACCTTCAGGACTATGCAAGGATAGCCTGCATTCTCAAGCCTCATAACGTGGATGTTCACTCTTTCATACTCCTTAATTAGTTATAGTAAGTCATCCTTCTTACCTTGATTTCCAGTGTTTCAAAACTAGGCATATAGGCAAGACCATTTCCTGGAAGCCCCAAGGCCCCACAGGATGGGGTAGATTTCTTCTTTAAACATTTTTCTTCTTTCTTCTTTCCTTATATGTACATGTAAGTGTGTGTACAACTCTGTATGCACATATGTGTACATGCACAGGAAGGCCAAAGGATGACAATGGGTGTTTTTTGTTGTTGCTGCTGTCATTTGTTTGTTTTCTTTTTTAATTGCTATATACTTTACATTCTGAGACAGGCTCTATTACTGAACCTGGAGCATGTTGGCTAGACTGATTAAGCCCCGAGGATCCAGCTGTCTCTGCTTCCCAGTGCTAGGACACAGGCATGTGCTGCCATGCTGGCTTTTAACAAATGGGTGCTGGAGATCTGAACTCAGGTCCTCATGTTTGCATGGCAATCACTTTACTGACTGAGTCATCTCCTCAGCCCTTCTCTCCATTTCTAAAAAATTACATGTATGTATCTATCATCGATCTCTTTCTATTATCTGTCTGCCTAAATGTCTACCTATCTGTCTATCTTCTCTCTTTATCTATCATCTATTTCTCTCTCTCTCTCATCAACATCATCTACTTACTCACTTTTTGTGTGTTCACATGTGTGGGCTCAAACATGCCTGAGCATGTGTGGAGGCCAGAGGACAACTAGCTGGAGTTGGTTCTCACCTTATACCTTGTAGGTTTCTGAGATCAAAGTCAGGTCATCAGCATTGACAGTGAGTGCCTTGCACCCACTGACCCATGACCTCCCACTGAGATGGGGTATCATTCTGTGACCAGGTTGACCTGTAACTTGTTATGAGACCACACTAATATAGAACTTGTAACAACCCTCCCACCTCAGTATCTGAAGGGCTAGAATATGGGTATGCCCTACTACAACCGGCTTTGTGTGGTTCTTCATCAAAGTCTAAAGATAAGATGCTAAAACTTAGACATTCTTTTTTAAATATTGTAGATCATATAAAATCTACCCATTCTAGTATGGTTGGTCCCACACAATATGGCTTTATCATTCCTCCTTTTCAAAAGTGGAGACTTTTTTTGTCACCTGCTAGTATCTGAGCCTGGATCGGGATGATTAATGTTATGTGAGTTCTGGAGCCTAGGTGTCAGGAGGACCAGGAACTGTGTCTTCACCCTACTGGAATACTGTCCTAAGAAATGTGACAGACTCAGTCCAGTGCAGGAGAGGAAGGCAGCCATGAAGCAGGGAGCCAAAGTGCTCCTTCCAACAGACAGTGTCACTTGCTAGACAGGTGCATCAGGCCATCTTCCAGTTCATACAACAGCATCATTGATCCCAGGCAGAGGAATTGCTTAGCCAATCTACAGAAATAAAATTCATTGTGACTGTCAGACATTCATTTGGGGTGTGGTTTCTTGTTCAGCCACAGATAACTGACAGAAATTGTGGTAAAGTTGTCCTCAAAATGTGGCAATAAATTCACTACCAAGGAATCACTGAACATACTCAAGAGTCCAGGAGAGTCATCTGTAGAAGTAATGTTTAAATATGTGTTGCAATTAACTTAGTATTTACTAATAATTATCTTTTAGTAAGGCTGCTGTTAGTCCTATGCAGCTGTGTAACCAAATTACCACACAGAGACTGGGTTTATTTAGTTAACCTAGAACACAATGCTGGGCAATAGTTACTCCCTCCTAAACCTCCAAGCCCTCATAGTTTCCTAAAATTTAGATTTTACCCATTATACTTGCTTTTTGTGAAATCTTAGGTCTGGTTCATTCTCTCCAAGCTGCTCCATGATCTCTCCTCCAGCTCTGCCTTCTCCTAGCTCTCTTCCAAGTTCTCTCTTGCCTTTTCTCCTCCCACTCACTTCCTGCCCTCTGGCTCCTCCCAGCTCAACATTGTGTCTAGTTGCTTTATTTTGTTTACATAAAGATGAGACAGGATGCTTAGAGTAAGTATCAAAATGCAATATCCGGATTGAAACCAGAGAGTTGAGGAGGGGGGGATCAGCATTTGGATGAACAAGGATAAGGTGTATACATTCCAGAGGAACATTATAACAACAAATATGAGAAGAAGAATATGACCAGGTATTCTTAAACATTTTTCATGATCACAAAATATCAGGAACAATCTTGTGAACCAATTATGTCATTTTCATGTTTGTGTATTACCATTTTTTTCCTAAAAACTCAGAATATTTTCTTTATGGGTACCTTCTACTAAATTGAGGAACAACATTGTCATTCATGAAAATAAACTAAAAGGAGCGAAATTAGAAAACCAGGTGACATAAGATATCATTAAATATAAATCCTAGATATGGAAAAAAAAAACCTAGGATGTGAAGATCATTTGGACAATTTGTCACTTTGCTGGGTCTCCCTCTGTGACAGCTTGGTGGGTTAATATGCAGTTTCTGCACCATTTCATTCATGCGCCATCTTTAGAAAATCTCCCATCTACAGCATTAGCAGAAAATATGTTCTTCTAAGTTCCACCAAGGCACTTCTTGCTTGCTTTTTGAACCCTGAAGTTTCTTCATTTCCAATATTAAAACAACTTTTGTATCCTTTTGTCTTTCACATATAGATTCCTTGTTTGTTTTCTGAAGCCTAATTCTACATAAGATTCCTTCAAATGGTGAAAGAGAGTGGATCTATTCCTCCAGGACCAATATTTCTTTAAATATTCTTTTGCATATGACTTATGGACAGTTTGTGCATCACTTTTACTTTCCTTGATACTATTCCAATTAAAAATGTTTTAAATTTGATTCACAGGGCTTAAAACTTTATTCTGTGTGGGCCATCATCAGTAATTCATAGGCGGAGACTTAAACCCCTATCATTGAGATGCTGGGGTTCTATCAGTTAGGGAAGAGGGGTGTCTCAGTGGCATTGTATGAAGAGGACAAAAGATTCTTCCATATGTAACTGCAAAGAGAGATGTAGCCGCCTGTCTCCCCTTTTGTGAGAATCTCTATTTTTCTAGTAGTTAAGATTTCATTTTCTGGGTTGGTCATAGCCACTGATTTACTTTGTCTAAGAGTAAATGTTTTCTTTAAAATAAGATTTTGACAAATGTAATTATATTTCTCCCTTTTTTTCTCTCCCTCTAAACCTTCTCATATGTCCCTCCCCACTGTCTTCAAATTCATGGCCTTTTCTCTTATAAGTTGTTATTGCATGAATAAGTGTATACGATGTGTACGTGTATGAGTGTGTATATGTGTAGATACACGTATGTTTACTTTGCCTGTTGCCTAAGAGCTCAGTCTTTGAGATCCACATAACTGGGCATTTATGTGGAGGCTTTTATATGCATTTCTGGCCAGCCGACAGCTGCTGGCATTAAGTTTAATATATCTGATGCTCATTCATCTTTTCCTTCTAATGAAAGTCATTGAAGCAAGCATGCGGCACTCATGTTCATTATTTTTTGCTCTTACTCCCCAAACCATAACTTATGGGAAGCCAACTTGAATGCAAGTGGGGGCAGCAGTGGTGATGGAGGTGATGAAGGGAGTTTTAGTGGTTGCCTAGGCTCTGTGTGCTCTCTGCTTGGCCATACCAGGCTCTTCACCGTGGCAGCTGTGTTCACAGGGACTCAAAGAAACTGGAGTTAGCCTATTTATCCACAAAACTGTAAACTGAATGTGATTCTTCTGTTTTAAAAAATATTTGCAATTATCTTAATAAGATTTTTGACACTGCCCCATCCTCTGTGTGCCCCATTCCTGGCCCACAGCTCATTCTTCATCTCTGGAGGCCTGTGGCCACCAGGGACAGACAAATGAACCTCTACACTCCAGACCCCTGCCTGCCTCTGGGTAAGCGCAGCAGTGGTAAGATATGCCCTGCCACATGTGTGATCCATCTCCAGGAGCACAACCCTACCTATATTCCCAGAGGACAGTGGCCAGAAGGGACCACCAGCTCAGCCCCCATCCCCAGAGGCCTGCAGCCACTAAGGAAAGAAAAAGGCTTGCAGCCATCAGGGACCACCAGAGGCTTGTGGCCACCCAGGACAGAAAGAGGCTTGTGGACATCAGGGACCACCAGAGAGAAGTCACACCTTCTCCATTCTCTGGCCCACAACTTGTCCTGTATTACCTGAGGCCTGCCAATACCAGATACAACCAGATTGCTAAGGGCCAGCATAACAACACAGACAACAGATACTGAGAAAATCCAAAGAATCATTAGGTCTTCAAAAACCTTTACTCTACAAAATTGGAAAAGGTAAATAAAATGTATGATTTTTTAAATAGATGCCACTTACAAACGTTAAATCACGATCAGGTAAACAATTTAAATAGACCTATATTCCCTAAGGAAATAGAAGCAGTCATTAAAAGTCTCCCAAACAAAAACAAAAGCCCTGGGACCAGATAGTTTTAGTGAGATTTCTACCAGACATTCAAAGAACTAATACCAATGGTCCTCAAACTATTCTACAAAACAGAAACAGAAGGAACATTGCCAAACTCATTCTATGAGGCTACAGTCATTCTGCTACCTAAACCACACAGACTCAACAAAGAAAAATAATTTCAGATCAATCTTTCTTCTGAACATTGATGAAAATATACTCAATAACACTTGTAAACCAAATCCAAGAACACATCAAAAGCATCATCCACCAATATTGAGTACTCTTCACCCAGAGATGCAAGGATGGTTCAACATATGAAAATCCATCAGTGTAATCTACCATATAAACAAACTGAAAGAAAAATAAAATCACATGATCATCTCATTAGTGGTTGACAAAAAATTTGACAAAAGATCCAATAACCCTTCATGATAAAGAGATCAGAGATACAAAGCATATACCTACACATAGTAAAGGCAATATATAGCAAGCCTATAGCCAACATCAAATTAAATGGAGAGAAACTTAAAGTAATTCCATAAGACAAGGCTGCACACTACCTCTGTATCTACTCAACATAGTACTTGAAGTCTAGCTAGAGGAATAAGGCAACTAAAGGAGATCAAGTGGATACAAATTGGAAAGGAAGAAGCCAAAGTATTACTATTTGCAGATGATATGATAGTATACATAAATGACCCTCCAAATTCTATCAGAGAACTACAACAGCTGCTGAACACCTTCAGCAAAGTAGCAGGATACAAAATTAACTCAAAAAAAAAAATCAATAGCCCTCCTTTGTGCTCTGCCATACCACAAGGATAACTGCTCAATTATGTTCCTAGCAGCTTTAGTTATATCAACAAGAAACTGGAAACAACCTAGATGTCCCTCAACCAAAGAATGGATAAAGAAAACATGGTATATTTACACAATAGAATACCAATCAGCTATTAAAAGCAAAAATGTCATGCAATTTACAGGCAAAAGGATGGAACTAGAACAGATCAGAAAAGATCATCCTCAGTGTTGTAATCCAGGTCTAGAGAGACACTCATGGTATGTATTCACTTATGAGTGGATATTAGCCATAATATACAGGATAACCATGCTATAATTCACAGACCCCAAGAAGCCAAAGAAGGCCTAAGGGAGGATGCTTGGATCTCACTCAGAAGAGGAAATAAAATAGACATCTGAAGTTGATGGAGGGAGAGAATTGGATAGGAGAAGGGTTTAGGAGGGTAATGGGGTGCAGGTCAGAGAGCAAGGGTTGGGGGTTGGACTGGGAGATAGAATGGAAATCAGTGAATTAGATGTAACTCAATGCTGGTACTGGAAGCTTCATTGAGTGACAAGGGATAGCCAGATGGGATTCTGTGTCCCCCATGATTTAGCAATTTCATTTAGAACACCTTCATATATGTATATACTTTAGAAAGTTTCTACTTTCATACCACCCCTCCAATGCCATTTACTTTTAGCTGTCTATTCATATTCTCTCACACAACCTCCTTCCCACTCGATCCCATCACAAGCCCCTTTCATCATATCTATTTTGTCTCCTTTTCCTAATGAGATATATCTGTTCCATCTAGTCCATTACTGTAGAGTCTGTTCCCTTTCCTAAAGAAATTTATTTGTCCCATCTAGTTTCTTACCCTGCACTCTCTATTCTATGCCATACTCCATGCCCTCTATGGCTCTGTGGATTGTAGCTTGGTTATCATTGTCTTAACAGCTGATATCCACATATAAGCGAATACATACCAAATTTGTCTTTCTGTGTCTGGTTTCCTCACTCAGGATGATTTTTTCCTAGTTACATCCATATGCCTGCAAATTTCATGATGTCATTTATTTTAACAGTTGAATAATACTCTATTGTGTAAATGTGCCACATCTTCTTTTTCCATTCTTCTGTTGAGGGACATTTGGGTTGTTTCTAATTTCTGGTTATTGTGAATAGAACAGCAATGATGAACATGTTTGAGCAAGAGTCTCTGTGGTAGGATGAAGCATCCATTGGGTGTATGCCCAAGAGTTATCATTGGATCTTGAGGTACATAAATATTCATCTTTCTGAGGAACTGTCATAGTGATTTCTATAGTGGCTGTATGAGTTTGCATTCCCACCAGCAATGTATGAGTGTTCATTTTAGTCTACATCCTTGTTAGCATGTGCTTTCACGTGTTCTGTTTATAGTAGCCATTCTGACAGGTATAAGATGGAATCTCACAGTAGTTTTGATTTGCATTTTCCTGATGACTAAGGATGTCAAACATTTATTTAAGTGCTTCTTGGTCATTTGAGATTCCATTATAGAAAAATTTCTGTTTAGCTCTATATCCAATTTTAAATGAGTTATTTTTTATTGATATGTAGTTTCTTGAGTTCATTATATATATTGTATATCAGCCCTCTGACAGATGTATAGTTGGTAAAAATCTTTTCCCATTCTATAGGTTGACACTTTTTCTGAATGATGGTGTCTTTTGTCATGTAGAAGGTTCTTGGTTTCATGAAGTTCCATTAATTAATTGTTGATCTTAATGCCTGCACTATTGCTGTTCTGTTCAGGAGGTCTTTTCCTATGACAGTGAGTTCAAGGCTACTCCCCACTTTCTCTTCTCTCAGCTTCAGCAAATCTAGTTTTATGTTGAGGTCTTTGATCCATTTGGAGTTGAGTTTTGCACAGGGTGATAAGTATAGATCTATTTGCATTTTCCTACATGCAACCATACAGTTTGACCAGCACCATTTGTTGAAGAAGCTGTCTCTGTTCTAGTGTGAATTTCTGGCTTCTATATCAATAATCAGGTGTTCATAAGTGTGTGGACTTGTGTCTGGATCTTTAATTTGATTCCGTTGATCATCATGTCTGTTTTTTATGCTAATACCATGCGTTGCTACAGCTTTGTAGTACAATTTGAAGTTGGCCGTGATGAAAACTCCTGCAGTTCTTTTATATCCAGGATAGTTCTTTTTTTTAATTTTTTTTTTTTTAGCTATCCTGAGTTTTTCAGTTTCCATATGAAGTTGACAATTGTCCTTTTAAGATCTGTGAATTTTATTGAGGATTGCATTGAATATGTAGATTGCTTTTGGTATGATGATCATTTTTTTTAACTATGTTAATCCTCCTGAGCCCATGAACATGGGAAATCTTTTCATCTTTTGATATCTTCTTCAATGTCTATCTTCACTTGCTTGATTAGAGATGCCTCAAGATATTTTATATTATTTGAGGTTATTGTGAAAGGTGTTGTTTCCCTGATTTTCTAAGACCATTTGTTATTTATAAAATTGGAGGGTTATTGATGTTTGTGAGTTAATTTTGTATCCAGCCAATTTTCTGAACTCTTTTAAGGGTTGTCCTTTGCCGAAGCACATTCTACCAAAATAATTTCTCCTTTTCTCTTCCATCCACTATTTTATGCTCTACTTAGGAAAGGCCAGTAACACATACAAGTACAAGCCAGCCATTTTTAAAAGAACAGGCTCCCATTGAATATCTACCTGGGAAAATTTAATAATGCCATTTTCTAGTAAAATGCTGAGATACTTTGTTACTAAGGTGAAGGCTTAGATTTTTCACCAAACCTACTTTATTTAGGGTTCTTATACATCTCTACTTCCCTTCCACCCTCACCCCACTGCGACCTTAGGTAGAAGATTAATAAGGAACAGGGCTGTCATTCTCTTTTATCTATTTCTTGTTGATCAGGGTTAATAGGTTCTTAGGGGATTACCAGACTCAGTCATCAGGATACTAGCAGTTCAATGAAAGGTCAACACATAGTAGCAACAACATGAAGTTAGTAAAAGCAGCAAGACCAAGTTGGATTGCCTGGAGAAGCTCTCTGAAAAGTCAGGTATCGAGGTACAAATATCAACGCAGCGATGTCAATCCAAAAAACGGTGTCTCACTGTGCCTTGGCTTCTATATATGTGTCTTCTCTTCAATGTCCACCCATGGATGTTCTCAGCTGGCCAAGGTCATGTTCCTTGCATGTGAGGGATCACAGCAAAACATCACGTGCCCTCGAACAAACCAACCTGGGCAAAACATCATATGCCCAGCTTGCAGCAAAACGTCATATGACAAAATTTAGTCTTCAAAGAAACCAGAAAATTCCACTTCACTAGGGATGAGAAGAGTTGCTTCATGTTTTTATGCATATTATATCACATATTCTTATTGTTATAGACATAGACTTGCATCTTGGGGGCCCTTGCTGAAGTTTTCTAGGTTGTTGTGTTTGAAGACAAAGAATTGGATCAGGGATACATGTTTAGGAAGAGAAATCATGACACTTTACTAAGAAAGAAGTGCTACGGAGAATAAGAGTAGGCTAGTAAGCTGCGGAAAAGCAACATTCATAAGTCGTAGCTGCAAGAATCATCATCAGTTATGGTCATTTTCATAGCTCTTGGTTTTCCCAACTTTGGGGATCCCAGGATTGTTTTTGGTTTTGTTGTTGTTGTTCAGGGAGAAAATGGGAAAGACTGCTCTGTTTATAGTATGGAGTCAGGTAGAGAATGGTTGCCAGTGTTTCTCTGCTGAATATCTCCTTTCATGTGCTAATCTTGATGTAATTTCTGTAGTTCCCAGTCTGCTACATTATTGAGCTAGTAGCCAATTCAGACATTGTTTCCTGTAGAAGTGTGTTTATTAAGCAGGTGATCAGTTAGAGAACTACAAGATAACTATGGGCCAAATATTTAAGCAAATGCTTCATTGTTTGTGTGTGTTTTCCTGAACAAAACATACAATTCCAGTAAGGTGAAATTCTACATTGATAAGTCACTGACAAAAACAAAAAAACCAACAACTTAGGGAAGAAAGTATTTGGTTGTATGCCATGCCCTAATCACAGTTCATCATAGAGAGATATCAAGGCAGGAGCAGAAACAGGAACCTGGAGGTCATATCTGCAGCAGAGGTCATGAGGAATGCTGCTCATTAGCTTGCTTTCCATGGCTCACTCAGCTTACATTTTATACAATGCAGAACAGCCTGCCCAGGGGTGGCACAGACCATAGTAGTCTTGGCTCTCCCACATCAGCAATTAGCCAAGAAAATGCTCCACAGCCTTACCCAGAGGCAAATCTGACTGGGAAAGTTTATTAATTGAAGTTTCTTCTTTTCAGATGCCCTTAGTTTGTGTCATGTTGACAAAAAGCCAATTGCTACAGCGATCTTTAATTCTGTTGCCTAGGAGTTTTAGTTTAGTGTATGTTGTATAAAATATTTGGTTATTAATGTTTATTATTAATCCATAGATTATTATGGCACTTATATTTAACCCTCTATCATATAGATAGAAGACACAGACACCTGATAGATTTTTAAAAAAATATTTTAGTTATTATGTATACAATGTTCTATCTGCATGTACGCCTGTACGCCAGAAGAAGACACCAGATCTTATTATACATGCTTGTAAGCCACCATGTGGTTGCTGGGAATTGAACTCAGGACCTCTGGAAGAGTAGCTAATGCTCTTAACCTCTGAGCCATCTCTCCAGCCCCATAGATTTTTAACAAGCCTTATTTCACCTAAGGCTGGGCAGACATTAACCCACTAAATTACCTCATCATCTCCCAGTCCCACATCCCACGCTATTTGCTCTAATAGCTCCTATCTGGGATACTTCCAATCCAAAATGATATAAAAACTTGCACATGTTTTCCATCTGGGATGCTTCTCCCTAGTCACTCCCATCCTCAGAGTAAGTTCCTCCCAGCTAAGATGATCTGCGTTTCCTCTCCTCTCTTCTACTTGTCCTATCTCCCTCTTTTTCTCCTCCTGTGATCCTCTTGTCCTCCAAGCCCTTGAATCTTAGTTCTTCCTACTTCACTTTTGCCCTGCCCATGCTTGTAGGCAACTTTATTTAGCCAATCAGGAGTAATTTTGGAGGCAAGGTCACAAACATCATTTCAGGTATATGATAGTATGCTCATAAAACATAGCAAGCAGGTATGAGGAACAAAATAATTAACAATCAAATACAAAGCACCAGACCATCCTGTAGCAAGTGTGTGTGTGTGTGTGTGTGTGTGTGTGTGTGTGTATGTAAGAAGAAGCAATTGAGGACTAAATGTTTTCAACTGAGAGAAGCATAAAGTCAACTGACCTCTAGCTAGATTTTCTTACCTCCCCCAATACCTACAAGTGGAATTAACATAGTTATCAAAATCAAAGCCACATAGAGAACCAAACATTACTTTTTCTCTTTTATATTTAACAATATTCCTCAACATATTGGAGCAGCAGCATGAGAAAAAGGATGACATGTTAGACTATTAACAAACTGAATGTTCTAGAAGCAAACAAAAACAAAAAGAAACCAAATGCTCTGAAACATCTTCTTAAAAAAAAAAAAGCAGCATAGATTGTTAAAACTTTAAAATCAAATGCTCTCAAACCTAGAATTGGATCTTGCCAACCTGGCTGAACTAAAGAACACTCAATCAAACCAAGGGAAGTCTCAGCCCCAGAAAAACTCAGCAACTTCTACCCAAGAGGCGATGCTGGAGGATTGCGCACAGTGATGGCATCTGGTGTCAATCAAGGTGACTCCTCCAGTGAAATCAGATCAGCCTCGGGGCCCCACATGTAGGCATCTAAAAGCATCAACACAAAAACACAGTTCTCATTCCAAAAGGAATAAGAGATCACTCATCTTGGAGCCACATAAGAAGAAACCACAGAGCACAGATTGAAGCTATCAAATACATGCTCCAACATGGTAACTGTTAATGAAATTTTCACAACGATAGAAAAAAGAAAATCATCACTCATGTTATATTTAAACTATATTGTGGAAACAACAGAAGCCAGGTTTCGGCAAAGTGGGAGAGTCTGTGTTATAGTCCTCTGGTGCTATCTGGTGACATCTAAACCTTTGGGTTGTTGGGAGCTAAGGGATTTGTTTTTACATTCCAAAGGATTTATCTAATAGTCTCAGGGACGGATGTCAGCTCGGTGTGGGCAGTGAATGACTACTATGAGAACTAAAGATAGCCCAAGATAATTTGTCTCTGGACCTGTAACATTCCAGTAACTACAGACATGCTAATCAGTCCATCAGCCTTGGAGAAGTTTAACACAGGTTCAGCTTTCTTCTGGGAACTTTGGTTCATATTGAATTAAAATGATACTCAATTATATAAGAATAAAATAACATGTAAGATGCATGTAAAATAATAATTACATATAAGTATGCATTAAGGATAAAGTTGAAATATACAAATTGATTAGCTTATCATTTGACAGATACCAAGTCTTCAATAAATATTTTGTCTTTCATTTTACCTTTCTCCTAAGAAATAAACCTCCCTCAGAACTAAAAGACTTGTCTACCATCATATGCATGAGGATTAAAGTGTTTCTAGCTTATAGATGATGCAATTGAGCACAGTGGGCTCACTGGGCGAGTGCAAAGCCAAAACACGATGACAAGATAGAGTGAAAAACAGCAATCTTATTCATGGCGAGTATGAGACCTGTAGGGCAGTTCTCAAAGTGACATCTCACTTTCAAAAACGAAAGGAAAAAGCATTTAGTGTGGAAACTTTCACACAGTCATGAAGACAAGACTTGACATAAGATATAGAGACAGGAACATCCCTGAGCATGAGCAGTTCACAGCTTGAGGCCAGTCTTCTTCACACATTACCTGTTCAAAATCGTCAGCCTCGAGGCTGAAGAGATGGCTCAGTGGTTATAAGCGTTTGTTGCTCTTCAGAAGGACTGCGTTTGGAGGCCAGCACTCTTCGTGAGAGTCTGTAACTCCAGCTCTGTAGGATCTGATGCCCTGTTCTGGCCTTTGTGAAGATCACACTCATCTACAGACACCCACATGCAGACTCACACACAGGGACCTAACCACAAACAAAGGAACAATTTGGAGGGGGGTGTCTGTTTTTGAGACAGGGTTTTTCTGTGTAGCCTTGGCTCTCCTGAACTAACTTTGTAGACCAGGCTGCCCTCAAACTCACAGAGATCCGCCCTCCTCTGTGTCCCTGAGTGCTGGGCTTACTGGTGTGTGCCACCACATGCAGCCAAAAGAACAATTTGACAAAAGGTTTTCCATGAATTAAAGAGGCAGCGACTTTTCTATAAGCTGAGGAACTTGACACCAGAAGTACCTATCTAACTGCCAAGGAAGTGCTTAGTGTGTTTTCCACTGAGAGTCCAGCATCTTTCTCTTTGTTTCCCTCTCCTGGGATAAATATGATTACACTGGATCCTCTGTGTAATTCACACTCATTTTATACACCACATCTCTCTACAGCAATGTCTCCCCAGGTAGGAATTTGGAAGTTTGCAATCTTCTAGACAATAGGGTTTAACTCCCTCTGGTTAGATTCAAGAGATGAATTTCAGATAATGAGAAGAGAGTTCCAGGTGTGATGGTGTATGCTTGTAGCATTCCATAGAAGTATTGTGTCAGTTCAGGAATGTGAGTTTGGCCTGGGCCACATGGCTAGGGGCCTTCTCCAACAACACAAATGGGGTAAGGCCTCCATAAGACACCTCTTCTGAAAACTGTTTGCCACTCTCAGGAATAGACTCTGTAAAACACTGAGATGTGGGGATTGTAGTTTTAGAGTACTCCAAAATGCCTCAAAGAAACAGGAAATGAGACTCCTGCTAATCTTTCTGACTCTAGAAACTCCTTTCTCATTCATCTCAATAAAGGGACTCATGTTTGTCTGCTCACTTAGATTTAGAAGATTGTTTCCGGTTCAGAGAGAGAGAATTTTAGAGAATCCTATTTCCAGGAGACCAAATCTAATTTCATGTCTTTGCTCCAAGCTCTGTTTGCTTATCCTGATATTTGATTGCCTGTATCAATCTGGTACCCAGATATTTGGTCCAACACCAATCAAACCAAGGGAAGTCTAGATGTTTCTATAAAAACATGTTTAAAAATGTGATTAGGCCTTCAGTGTGATTAGGCCTTCAACTTTGAGTAGTGTAGACAATATGTACAGACCTCATCTAATTAAAGGTCATAAGAAAAAGAGATTGACTTCCCCAGAAGAGAAGGAAGTTTGCCTCCTGGCTGCCTTCTGGCTCTGGGTGGAGCAGGCCAGCCTGCTTTGAAGATTTTATACTAGTACAGTCACAGGAACCAATTCTTTACAATCAGCCTCTCTCTCTCTGTGCATATACATGCACATATCTTGTTCATTCTACTCCTATGGAGAACCCCTGGCTAATACAATTATTCTACAAAGCCACAGGGACATAATTTCTCAGCCACACTGGACTTAACTCATGGCAAGAATTCAGCAAGGAAGTAAATGGATAGTAAACATCTGGGCAAACCAGATCCCAGGCTTCTGGAAGACATGCAACTTCTGTTTTGTTATTTCTAAGCTTAGCTGGGTTTGCACTCACTTACTAAGGTTGCCTTCTAATTTTATGAAGATTTTCATTAGAGATCCATAGCCCTACACAAAACTTCCTTAGTTTTCTTTAACATCATCTTTCATTATTAAATTGAAACAGAAAGAAAATACCAGGAGAACAGCTACAGTGATGTGCATCCGTGTGCAGTGTTTGAGTATGGCTGTATGGGCAGAAGTATGTCTTGCTCTTCAGCAAAAACACTTGGATCCATACACCTAGGATTGGGAGAAAGGGTTTGTATGCTAAGCTAGACAAAGATAGGCCATAGCTAACTACAATATCCCTGGCCTTTCCCTCCAAGCAATCAATATGCCTGACATTTGTTAATGAACAGTCCAGGCATCATTGGTGGTTGATACAAAATGATCATTAGCTTAATGACTCTGTCCTATGGCTTGGTGGGATAGCTATGCTTGGTTGTCAACTTGACTACATCTGGAATTAAGTAAAATCCAACATCTGGGACCCCCCCCCCCTCCAGGATTCTTTTTCTTTTTCTTTCTTTAAAGATTTATTTATTTATATTCATATATGAGTGCTTTACTTGCATGTGTGCCTGCATGACAGAAGAGGGTATCAGGTCCCATTATAGATGGTTGTCAGGTACTATGTGGTTGCTAGGAATTGAACTCAGGACCTCTGGAAGAGCAACAGGTGTATAAACTCTTAACCACTGAGCTGTCTTCCCAGCCCTGATTTTCCCCCCTTGATTAAATACTTCAAGTGGCAAGACCTACTTTTTTAATTTTAATTTTTATTAATTACACTTTATTCACTTTGTATACCCCCATAAGCCCCTCCCTCCTTCTATCCCAGCCCCACCCTCCCTCCCCCTTCTCCACACATACCCCTCCCCAAGTCTGCTGATAGGGGAGATCTTCCTCTCCTTCCTTCTGATCCTAGTCTATCAGGTCTCATCAGGACTGGCTGCATTGTCTTCTTCTGTGGCCTGGTAAGGCTGCTCCCTCCCCCCACTTTTAATCCACATATTTTGAGATGGAAAGAACCACCTTTAATCTGAACCATACCTTCTGCTGGCAGCCTATATAAACGACATGGAAGAAGGAAACTTGCTTTCTTCTTTTGCTTGTCCTCACTTGCAAGTCCATTCCTTCACTGGAATAGAACCTACTTCTTCAGGATTCTAGAGTATACTGAAGACCATAGGAGACAACCAGCCTTGTGGACTGAACAACTACTGGATTCTTGGACCTCCCATTGGTAGATAGCCATTATTTGGGTCAGTTTAAGCCAATGGAATAAACCATATATATGTCTGTATGTTCACATGTTCCATATATATAAATATATATTTATTGCATAAGTTCTATTCCTCTAGAGAATCCTGAGTAATGCACTTGGGATGCAAGTTAGGATCAGCTGGTGGTCAGGATGCTACCCAATAATGACTAAGTGAGAATGGTCGTTTTGTGGTTAAGATGGTTCCTTACAAAGCATGCTTGGTTAAGATGGGTGGTTACAAAAGAAGCTCTAAAATCAGTAAATGTGCATTCGTGGAAACTTAGAAATTACTGACAAAGAAACAATGTATATTGTCAACTACATGAGTACTTTGTTGTATTTTCTTTGTTTTAAAAATATTTTATTATTTAAAAATAGAAGGGTGGAGACCATGTGTGCTTGCGCCTGCAGAAGCCAGAAGAGGATGTCAGACCCACTGCAGGAAGAATTATAGGAAGTTATGAGCTTTTCCACATAGGTGCTGGGAACTTGGGTCCTTTTGAAGAGCATCAACTGCTCTTAATAACTGAACACCTCTCTGGTTTCACATTTCCTCTGTCTTAAAAAATACATTTTGTGTGTGTTGCTGGGGCTTGAACCCAGGTCTTTCTGCATGCTAGATAATGAACTACTACTTTAGTACCCCTTAAGTTTTGTTTATATTGCTTTTAGATGTTTCCTCCAAGAACTGGAATGTTCCAAAAACTTGTAGAAACAATAAAGAAATTGAATCGGCAGGAGCTCCAGAGAAGAGAGAAAAAAAATCTGGGCATTGGGATATTTTCTAAGACTGATACTCCAACCAAGGACCATGCATGGAGATAACCTAGAACCCCTGCACAGATGTAACCCATGGCAACTCAGTCTCCAAGTGGGATCCCAATAATAGGAACAGGGACTGTCTCTGACATGAACTCAGTAGCTGGTTCTTTGATCACCTCCCCTGATGGGGGTACAGCCTTATCAGGCCACAGAGGAAGACAATGCAGCCACTCCTGATGAGACCTGGTAGACAAGGATCAGAAAGAAGGGGAGGAGGACCTCCCCTATCAGTGGACTGGGGGAGGGGCATGGATGGAGAAGAGGGACGGAGAGTGGGATTAGAAGGGGACGAGGGAGGGGGCAACAATTGGGATATAAAGTGAATAAACTGTAATTAATAAAAATAAATTAATTTAAAAATTCTTTATTAAAAGAAAGAAAGAAATTGAATGGAAATTGGTGTCACACACTCTTCAATACAGAGGTCATGCTGTACGGCCACTGGAGAATACACAGGGTTCTCACTGACTCCCTAAGCGTTAAGAGAGGACCTAAGAAAGAAACAGTTGGAGTTTTAAGAAAGACCCTTGGAGTGAGAAAGCATTAAAAGCAGAATGAAAGGTCTGGGTCAGGTCTTTTCAATAGGAAAGCGAGAGAAAGAAATAGGGATTAGATGTGGCACCTTGTTGATTGCTTTGTGATGATGAAGGGGAATAATGCTCAAAGCTAAAGAAAGGGAGGGAGGTGGAGAGGGTGGTACCATGCAGGCAATTATAATCATAGACACCTAAGTGTGATGTTCCTTTATTCCATAACAATTATTTTGGTTGATGTTCCCTTTCATATAAATTTATAGGCTATTAAAATTCTAAGACAGCCTGGATAGAGATTATCTCCTGCACCGTTAAGGATTATGGCTCCTCAGAAGATTTCCATGTTTGAAAAGCACAGCGGCAAACCCTGACAGCAGGAGAGAAGTTAAAAGCAGCCTTACCAAGTAGGGCAGAGAGTTCATTCTCAGCTGTTCAGAACGTGATAGCAGCAACCTGTGGGGACAACCTAGAGCTATAAGGTGGAGTATTAGCCTCCGTTCTGTAAGTACGAGATAAAAGATGACAAGCTTTCTTAGAAACCCCCTTTCCCCTTTTTGGTGTGGTTACTGATATAGAGAAATGAAACCTGTAGTGTAAGATGAAAAGAAGGAGTGCTGGACAGGGCTTCCACTGTGTGCGCAGTGTCAAAGCAATGTTTGCTTTTGACAGCCCCATGTTAAATAATGTAGAATGACAACACAGAACTCTAAGCAGAAAAAGAAGAATTTGAGAGAAAAACCCGAGTAAAAAGAATAAAATCCAAGTGTGAGTTTACTGGTGTTGTTATAATTTTGAATAATCACCCACGGCATGTCACTTGACTTTTTTTTTTAATGAGAACACATTCATAGGATGAAAACTATTTGCAGATCATATATTTGATCAGAGAATTCAATTTAGAATATATGAAGCCTTTTTAAAAGCTTGCATCTATTTATCTACCATCTGTCTATCACATATCTATGTATCTATATAACTATGTATGTATCTATCTTTCTATTTCTTTCTTTCTTTCTTTCTTTCTTTCTTTCTTTCTTTCTTTCTTTCTTTCTTTCTTTCTTTCTTTCTTTCTTTCTTTCTTTCTTTCTATCTAATGGTTTGTCTACATGTCCATCTATACACCAGAAGAGGGCATGAGATCCAAGAGGACCACAGTTATAGAAGATTATGAGCTGCCATGTTGGAGCTGGGATTTGAACTCAGGTCCTCTGGAAGAGCTGCCAGTGCTGTTAACTGTGGAGTCATCTCTCTAGTTCCCACAAAGACTTCTAAAACTCATTAATGATAAGAAAACTGAATTTTGAAATGGACAGATGATTGGGATTTTTATCAATTTTCAGAAGAATGCATACAAATGGCCAACAACCTCAAGGAAAGACATTTAAACATAATGATTTTAGGAGAACATCAAAGCCACAATGAAATGCCTACTTATAGCTCCTTGGATGGCTAGAATGTTAGAAAGATGGGTGATAACGAGTATCGGAGAGGGTTTCCAGGTCTGAGGTCCTCTGTACATTGCTGAGGTTCTTAAAATAGGTACAGTCACCTTTGAAAATAGTTGATCAGTTTCTCAGGATGTGAAACATCAACAATTCTACTCCTAGGTATATACAAAAGTGAAATCAAAACTACGCCACATAAACAATTGTATACAAATATTCATAGCATCACTGCATAATAGCCCTCCAGTAGAAGAACCCTGATGTCCACCAGTGGATGAGTGGACAGATGCAAGGATATTCTTATTGGAATGTAATATTATTGGGATATAAACAGGAAAGAAATTCAAATCCTCTCTACAGTGTGAGTGTACTAAGAGAGTACTAAGTAAATACCAGTTTTGTGAATATTTCATGGCTGAGCCTGTGTTTTCTTTTGCAGGTAATGTGATGTTTTAAAATGAAATACTGAACATGCTTGAACCTTAGGGATGTACTCAGAACCAAGAACCATACAATCTATGAATACAGATTTTATGGTATTTGGATTATATTCTGAGAAATTGTGAGGAAGATGCAAATATGTCCACTTAGACTATAAACAATTTCCTGAGAACTAATGCAGAGTGAAGTTTAGATTCTTGTATTAGCTATTCATTGTTTTTATCTTTAAAAAAAACTGTGCTACCATTGTTTGTCTGACGGAATATTATCTGACCAAACTAATTCTCATTTTTATTCATTTTTTATTTTCTTAAAATAAAAAGAACAAGGATAGTTAGTGGGACTTTGTCAAGATGAAAGAAACACACTATTTGTAAATTTTAATTACCATCATTCTTTTGGTGCTCTGATACATGTCCAACATTTTTCAGAAACATTTTTCAGTTTTAAGATGTTTTGGTCCAGTGGGATGGCTTAGCAAATAAAGGTACCTGCTACCAAGCCTGACAACCTTAGTTTGATCCCTGGGACCTACAAGGTGGAAGAAAAATATATACTCCCTAGAAGAGGAAGGATGTGGAAAGAAATAATGGCCCTATTTCTTTCATTGAACTTTCAACACATTCAACCCTGACACATTATTCATGTGCAGTTTTGCATATGTCAAATTGTCAAATTATTTTTATTTCACTTCAAGCAACCTTGCATCAGGGTTTTTCCCTTTTATGTTGATATGTTTCACACTTATTTAAAAAAAAACTTATTTACCTGTGTATCTGTATGTGTGAGTGTGTGTGTATGTGTGAGCACGTGTTTGTGTGTGTGCACAGTGGGTGGGCATGCACAAATACCAGAAGAGGGAATCCAGGGGCCTTCTACATCATTCTCTGCTAGTTTCTCTATAGCAGGGTGTACCCTCTAACTCTGGGCCCCAGCTTGCTTAGCCCAGAAGCCAGAATGTCCCAGAGATCCTCTGTCTCTGCCCCTTATGGGGATGCGGCCATGATACATGGGTGCTGGAATGCAGACTGTTACCTGCAAAGTCATCTCTTTAGTCCTTTTGTAACCATTATTGAACCAAAAATAATCATCACCTCACTCTACAAGATGTTTACCCCCAATCCCAGGTCTGTAAATGTTACCTTACATAGCAAAGACTTTTCAAATGTAGTTATATTGGGCATTATATTAGCCAGATTTCCATTACAATGCATATATATATATGTATATAATATAACATGTATATATACACATATACTTATTTATGTAAATAAATATATAAAATAGTATATATAAGTACATATACACACACACTTATATGTGTATATACACATGTATATACACAAAGAAAACAGATTTAGGGCCGGAGAGATGGTTCCACAGCACTTTAGAGCATTGACTGCTCTTCTAGAGAATCCAGGTTCAATGCCCAAAACTCACATGGTGGCTTACAACTGTCTGTAACTTCAGTTCCAGTGGGGCTGATGCCCTCTTCTGGCCTCTCCACACATGGCTTACATATCACGCACAGACTTCCAAGCATGCAAAACACCCATACACAGACAAGCAAATGAGTTTTTCAAAGTAATCTTTTTTAAAGAAAAAAAAATTATCTTGGATAATTATTTTAGGGGCTTAAGTAAATGGTTGTTTGGCCCCTTCTCTTTTGTTTGTCACAGAATGACCTACTCATCTCATAGTTTAGAAGTGAAAGAGATTGTGGAAGAGATGTAGTTCAGTGGTACAGCACTTTCACAGCATGTGAAAGCTCCTGGATTCAATACCCAGCAAAAATCTAAAATTTAAGAAGTTAAAGGGATTGATAAAGGAGTCAGGGCCTCACGGTCCCCTTTCACAACATAGACCAGTGACCAACGCACCACCTCTAGGCCCTACGTCTTAAAGATGCTACTCTGGGGACAAACTTTTAACATATGGGGACACTAAAGATAAAATTACAATATGGGTTTTGAGATGGACAGATTGTCCTGATAATGTGCCTGGGCCTGATGTAAAAACAAGGGTGTTTATAAAGGGACAATAGTCATTAGTAGAGAATTGGCTAGTGTGCGCATAGCTCTGGGTTCCAACCTCAATAGTACCAAAACCAACAAACAAGCAACCAATCAACCTACCTACCTACCTACCAAGCAAGCAAGCAAGCAAGCAACCTACCTACCTACCTACCAAGCAAGCAAGCATGAAGGTAACTAACAACAAACAACCCACACCATAGGAGGCAGGAGAATATGAAGAGATGGGACAGTTGGAAGCAGAGCCAGAGTGAAGTGGGAACCAAGGACTGAGAAATGATGGCAATAGCTGAAAACTTAAAGTTAGAAAGCAGAATGTGTTCTAGACCTTCCATGAGCAATACAGCTCCACTGACCAATTTTTGATTTCTGACCACCAGAATAACTGTTGTCTTTAACTATTAATTTTCATTAACTTGAAGCCTTAGCAAGAAGCAGCATATGCAATTATGGTAAAATGTGTTTGACTGTTGATCCAATGAACCATAACTTCCTGATCAATTTTAGTTTGCCAAGAGCAAACTTTCCAAAATAGCAACTGAATCAAGGCAGTTGGGTCTTCATGGATTGAAGTTCTGCCCATGAGTGTAGAGTAGGTCCGGTTTCAGTGACCTGGTAATCGAGGTGGCCCTGGGTTGTGACACTACCATCCTTTTCCTCTCCCTGGAGATGGCTTACTACTGAATAGCATCACAGAGTGCTCTCTTCTGCAACAGGATGAAAACTCAATATTTTCTTAAGTATCATTACTTGGGAAACAAACAGCAAGGTAAACATAAACAAAGTATATGGGAACCAAACTTTCTAAGCCAAAGAGTGTAGGGTGGGAGTACTTGAAATCTCCAGTTTTGGGAAATAGGGAATCTGTTGACATACATACAGCTCAGCAAGCAATAACTTATGATTGCCCAAGTTGATGGGTAATTATATAATCAAGGCAGAGGGCAGAACTTGCGTGTGCCTCCTTGAGTAAATTATCATGCCAACCAATTTCTTGATATAATATGAGCAGTTTTGATTGTATCCCTTGAAGTTAGGAACCCCAACAGATGGAAACCCAGCAGCAGCTGCAATGAATGGCCATGGAGAGGGGCTTGTAAACACAAGCTAACAGTGACTAACTTCCCAACTGTAGAAAGCCCTGAGCTTCCTAACACTCAGATTTTACTGGAGGTAAAGGAAATTATGGGGCTACTTTCCCCTGAAAGTCTTTAGTTCTATGGGCAGATAGGCTAGGTTAAGCTCCACAAGCTACAGACTCTGATGATCCAGTTTACAATGTTCAATTAAACTTCATCTGACACATATGGGTTGGTGTAGACTATTGTTAATAGGCTGCATGGTAATTACAGAAATGGCTATTAGTTCACACAAATGACTATAATTGGTATTATTTGCACAATGAGCCATTTTAAAACAGTTGCTTTCTGCTTTTCATTTTTGGAGTCCTCCTGTGTTTGTAATCAGAATGAAAATCACTGTTTTCTCTCTCTTTTCTGAGTCATCAGACAGCCTGCCTTTGGAAAGCATGATGGCGTAGGAGTCCCCATCATGTCCTCTGCATCTTCACCCAAGGGCTGGGACTCCTAGCACTGGTGATTGTAATTCTGTTCTCTTCCAGGGTTCTGCCTGTTCGCTGCACTGGATGTTCCAGGCAATGAATATTTATGTCTAGAGGCCTGGGTGAGTCTGCTATGACCACAGGTGGACAGGCATGTCAGGGAAAGCTAAGCATTAAGGAGATTTTATGGCTGGCTTCTTCCAACTATCATACACAATGTTTTTGAATTAATTTATTACTCTTTTTTACATTTTATCTCTGTCTCTGTCTCTGTCTCTGTCTCTCTCTCTCTCTCTGTGTGTGTGTGTGTGTGTACATATGTATGCCAAGGGGAGAGAGTGGAGGTCAGAGGAAAACTTCAGCAGTCAATTCTCTCCTTTCACACAGGTTCTGAATTTGAACTCAGGTCATCAGGCATGGCAACAAGTTTCTTTACCCACTGAGCCAGTTCACTGGTCTGAGGTTGATTCATATTCTGTCATGGGCCATTTTTTTAAAACATTGAGCAGTATCCCATTATGAAAATGTAGCATAATAAATGGATAATTTAGTTATTTCCAGTTTGACCCATTATGTACAGAGCATGAGTGAGTATTTCTGGAGGAGTCTTTTACTGAACATATTCAATTGCTTCTTTGGGGGAAGGAATAGAATTCCTGAGTGTTAGAACAACTCTTGTTTAACTTTATTGTAAGCAGCCAAATGAATTTATATCATTTTATAATCCTATCACTAATATTTGGCCATCTCCTTCTAAAGCTTTCATCTCGTATGGCTCATAAAGGTTTCTGTGTCAGATGTTTGACCTTAGTGTGGAACTGCTGGGAAGTGAAGGGGGTCTCTAAGAAGTGGGGATCTGTGTAGGTTTTCAGGTCATGGGAATGCATCCTGGGGTATATTTTGGGACACTGGGCCTTCTTCTTTTTTTTTGTTTTTCCTTTGCTCCATGTCTGTGATTAAAATTTTGCTATGTGCTACCATAATGATGGTCTGCCTTGCTAAGAGCCCAAAGACACAGAGCTAACATAACATGGATTGGATGCTCTAAAACTGTAAGCCAAAATAAACTTTCTGTCATTATAAGTTGATTCTCTTGGGTGTTTTTTGTGGTATTAGATACTTGACTGTTGCAGGATATTTGATCCCATTGTGAAACCCGGATAATGAACTGTAAAAACCTGTTTCTTGTTTGCTGTGGTTCAGGCGAACACACACCTTTAATTCAAGAACTTTCTGATTAATGTAAACAGGTGATTAAGGTGTGGCTCAGCCCTAGCAGTCGCCTTTAATCCAAGAGCTTTCTGTACACACTGTTTAATAAAATTAACTTGCAAGTAACCAGATCCCAGGGATTAAACTGAAAGGAGGGACTTGGAGTTGATGAGTATTTGGGACGATGTAGAGAAGGAGCGCTTGGCTTTTTTCTCCTGGGTTGTCCAGTGAGCTAGCAATCTTTTGGTCTTGGTCTTTTGGCTTTTGACTCTTGGCCTTTTGGCTTTAGGTGCTTTTAGCTTTGAGGTTTTTGTTTTTGGCTTTTTCCTCTGAGATAGAAGCTGAGTAGGAAGGTCAGTTGGGTGCTTTCTCTGCCTCTCTGGTCTAGCAGTTTTTCATTCCAGCATGTGGCTCCTGAGTCTCCATTGGTAAAGCTGAACGATTTGGGATTTTCTTTCTTTGTAGCAATACCTGACTTTCCAACAGCTGTTAGATGTGCGGCAAAACTAACGACCAACATAGGGAGAAAGAAATCTCAATAATGCTATTGAGGTTTACATTCCACAAAACATCACATATATTTCCATTTGTTATGTCTTGTTTATATCAGTTCTGTTTTTTTAGAGCCTTTACATAGTTTTAAAATTAAATTTATTCAAATAAAATTTTATGTTATTTGATACTATTATACATGGCAGCTATCTAAAATTTAATTCTCAAGTTTTTGTTTCTAATTTAGAGAAATACAATTGATTTTTTTCTGAGTTGACCTTGTATCTAACAATAACGTTAAACTGAATCAGTTTTAGCAGTTTGTTGAATTTGTTGGGTATCTAAGCACAAAACTTACTTTATCTGTAAATAACTTTCAATTTTTCTTTTCAATTGTATAATTATTTATCATCTATCTATCTATCTATCTACCTACCTACCTATCATTTATTTAGCTAATCTCTCTATCAACTCTCTTACTGTGGTCTCATGTTGGACGGACATGGTAAGAGTGGACATCATTACATAGTTTTTGTATTCTCATGTTAAAGAGAGAGCATATAATAGCCAGAAATTAACAATGATAGTAACTGAAAATTTTTATAGACATATTTTATATAATTGAAAAATATTTTTACAGGCTTGTTAATGGCTTTGTCTATGGTCTAGTATTGTCTTTTCTCAAAGACTTTTTCTTTATGTTCTGAGTTCATTGCATGTTGCAATCTTTTATTTTGTAAATGTGGTGAATTGCAACATCTTAGTTTGTCTGTGAAGTTATAGCAGACTGTCACTGGCTAGTATTTATAAAGAATAAGAATTTCTTCTTACTGTTCTGGAAGCTGGAGTCGTTCAAGATCAAGGTGGCAGCTTTGTTCGTGTGTAAGCACATGGTGGAGGTGGAATGTCGAGGGAGAGATAACCCGCTCCTGCAAGCCCATGTCATAGCAGCATTTGCTCGAGAAGGTGGAGCTCCTGTGACCTGCATACCTCTCCTGCCATAAAGTAATGTGTTGCACTGGGAATTATTTATAACATACAAACTCTGGAGGGAATCCGCTCAAATGGTCTATACATAACTTGCCTTTTGAATGTTAAACTGATTTGCATTCCTAAAATAAATCTCACTTTGTATTGTGATATTATTTCTTTGATATATTGCTGAATTGATTTTTAAATATTTTATTAAAGACTGTTTCTCTTTATGTTTATGAGGAATATCAATCTGTAGCTTCTTGAAGTAGCTTTTCCTTAATGTTTTCATTGTTTTTATAAATCAGCCTGGGAAATGTTTTCTCTTCACAGAGTGAACAGGTTTGAATATTGTTTCAATTATTTCTTCCTTAAAATTTTATTGGAATTCACCAGTGAATTCTGGACCTACAATTTTAAGTTAACATTCAATTTCTTTAACAGAGTTGTATTCTTAAGGGGTTTTGTTCCTTCTTGTGATACTTTCTCCAGAGTTAAATGGTGTTGTCTGATTCCGGGGAATTTCTCAAGTGTCCTGACAGCAGGGTTTTCTCACTCTTCATTTAATTTTGCGTTAGAATCACAGGACCCACAGGTTAGTCATGATCATTTTTTCCTTTTATTACGAGCTTTAATGGCTTTACTAATTTTTTATTTAATTTATTTTTTCTTTATTATTGTTAGTATTCTTTATTATAATTTACTTACTTTGTATCCTGGCTGTAGCCCCCTCCCTCATCTCCTCCCTGTCCCACCTTCCTTTCCTCTCCCTTCCATACCCCTCCTTTTGTCTACTGATAGGGGAGGTCCTCCTCCCCTTCTATCAGACCCTAGCCTATCAGGTCTCATCAGGACTGTCTGGATCCTTTTCCTCTGTGGCCTAGCTAGGACCTTGCCAGGGGGTGGTGATCAAAGAGCCAGCCACTGAGTACATGTC
>CM053760.1:21534533-21576247 GCA_028658305.1 Pachyuromys duprasi
TTTCATGATTTCCTTGTTTTTAATTGCTGAGTAGTATTCCATTGTGCAAATATACCACAATTTCTGTATACATTTTTCAGTTGAGGGATATCTAGGTTGTTTCCAGATTCTGGCTATTATGAATAAAGCTGCTATGAACACAGTTGAGCAAATATCCTTGTATGATTGAGCATATTTTGGGTATATGCCCAGGAATGGTATAGCTGGATCTTGAGGTAGCACTATTCCTAATTTTCTAAGAAATTGCCAGATTGATTTCCAAAGTAGTTGTATGAGTTTACATTCCCACCAGCTATGGAGGAGGGTTCCCTTTTCTCTACAACCTCTTCAGCATATGTTATCACTTGAGTTTTTGATCTTAGCTATTTTGATGGGTGTAAGGTGAAATCTCAGGGTCATTTTGATTTGCTTTTCCCTGATGACTAAGGATGTTGAACATTTCTTTATGTGTTTCTCTGCCATTCAATATTCCTCTGTTGAGAATTCTTTGTTTAGCCATATACCCCATTTTTTAAATTGGATTACTTGGTTTGTTAAGTTGGAAGCTCTTCCCCACTTTTTCTTCTTAGTGTGTCTGGTTTTATGTTGAGGTCTTTAATCTACTTGGAATTTAAATCTGTGCAGTGATAGATATGGGTCTATTAGCCTTGAACTCACTGGCACAGAAGACAACTTCCTGAACAGAACACCAACAGCACAGGTTCTAAGAACAACACTCAATAAATGGGACCTCATGAAACTGAAAAGCTTCTGTAAAGCAAAGGACACTGTCATCACAACAAAATGTCAGTCTACGGACTGGGAAAGGATCTTCACCAACCCTATATCTGACAGAGGGCTGATTTCCAGAATATATAAAGAACTCAAGAGGTTAAACACCAACAAACCAAGTAATCCAATTTAAAAAATGGGGTACAGGGCTTTACTAATTTTAAACAAAATCAGCTTTGGCTTTGTTGATTTCTCTGTCCTCTGCCCTTTGTGTTCCTCTATGAGGTTCTTATCCACACCTTCTGCATCCCTTAATGTCCATGGTTCACTACATGATTGGGATTAGCTTCTTCAGGAAAAATCTTAGCTAATTGGCTTTGGATATTTTATTTGAAGCAGTTATATGTCACTCGGCTGTGGAGACACAATGTAGAGACAACACTGTGTTGTTGCTATTGTGTGAACACCTACAAAGACCAAATGGTACACTATCATTAAGAGATGTAATCTTTATTTAAAGGAGGTGCAAAATGGTTGTAGAGCCAATGTGAGTGACCATGGCCTGAGAACACAGATTCAGGCTAGCCGAAATTTCATGTCCCGCATGCTAACTGGCCCGTGAAGTTTTATAGCAAAAGAACAAAGAAAGTCACAACACAGGCACTTTTCAGTACATTGTTGGGGGCATCTGGTAGGGGTTACAGCAAGGCCAGCATGTTCTCTGCTATTTGAGAACATTCTGAGCATTTTGGTTGTTGGAAGCTCCTGGTCTGTTGAGTCAATATATTCTAAAAGGTTTCACTTGCTAGTCACAACGATGCTAGATCAGCCAGAGGTGGCCAAGGAATAGCTATCAGTTGGGCTAGAGCTGGGTGTGGTGGCACACATCTTCAGTCTCAGCACTGGGAGGTAGAGACAGGCAGATGTATGTAGGTGTGAGACCAACCTGGCTGACATAGCAAGTTCCAGAACATCCAGAGCTATGTAGAGACCCTGTCTCTACAGGGGGCAGGGGGAAAGTTAAAGATAGCCTAAGTGATGCTCTCTTATGGAGCCATCATTATATATGTGGTATGCTGCTGGTTAAAACATCGTTATGTAATACTGACTATGTAATATATATATATGTTATATATATATATATATATATAAAATTTTTTTTGGTCTGTCACTTTTCTTCTTCAATGTCATCAGTGTCTTTCACTAAATATGGAGCTCATTAATTGACTAAAATAGTTAACCAGTAAGCTCTATGGATTGCCTATTTCTGCTCCCCACTACTGGGACTGCAGGCATGTAGCACTGAGTCTGGCTTTTGATGGGGGTGCTGTGTCTCTGGTCCTCATGTGTATGCGGCTGGCTCTTTACTGACGGCCATCTTCTCTGCCGTGTATAGCTTTCCCTACACAGTGCTTTCCTGGTACCTAAGGATGTTGAGCATTTCTTTAAGTGTTTCTCTGCCATTTGATATTCCTCTGTTGAGAATTCTTTGTTTAGCCATATACCCCATGTTTTTTTAATTGGATTACTTGGTTTGTCAAGTTCGAAGCTCTTCCCCCTTTTTCTTCTTAGTGTGTCTGGTTTTATGTTGAGATCTTTTATCTACTTGGAATTTAATTTTGTGCAGAGTGATAAATATGGGTCTATTTGCCTTGAAATCATTGGCACAGGAGACAGCTTCCTGAACAGAACACCAACAGCACAGGTATCACATTTTACTACCACTGAGTTCAAAACAGTTTCTGTTTTCCACTGTGATTTCTTCGTGGATCCATGGCTTGCTGACAAGTGGGCTATGTGATTTTCAGTTATTCATGGATATTTCTGGTTACTTCATTGACTTTGGGTCTTATTTTCATGTAACCCACTCCATGGGCATGATTCAGATTCTTTCAAGGTAAAGAACCAGTTTTGTTTTGTTTTGGGTTTTTTTTTTTTGCAATAGGTTTCATAACCATTTAATGTACACAAAAGGATGCTATGATTTTCAGTACCATCAAACAAGTAAAAAAGGTCACTCAAAATATTCATTTTGTCCCAAAGATAATTTTCACATAGCTGCATCAGTTTTATGAGGTATGTTTAGGACTGGACTGTATCCCCAAAAGCATGTCCTAGAGGCCTGGTCGTCAGCTGATGATCCTCTTGGAAGGTGGTGAAACATCAGGAGGGAGAGCCTCGCTGGAGAAACTAGATCACTCAGGGGGTTACTGGTGGCAGTCACATCCCTAAACTCTTCCTCCTTTCTCTCTCTCTTTTTGCTTCCTCACCAGGATGAGGGAACAGCTTTGCTCTGCTGTGTGTTCCTATTGTGATGCTCTCCCTCCCTTCGGGCAGAACAAGCTGAGCATCAGCGGAAACCTCTGAGACTGTAAATGAAAACCTGTGAGACAGGAAACCTCTCTTCCTTCACGTTGTTTCTCTCAGGTTTTTTGTCATAGAGAGGGAAAGGTGACCAACACAAGTTCATTTTGAACAGTGCAGAGATCTTCTATAACGGCTACACTGTGTTTTAACAGAATGGAACATATTTAGAGAGAAGCTGAGCTTTACAGGTCTGTGTCAATGAATAGGCTGTTAGTTCCCTTTTTTGTGCTGGGTTTTGGGCATGACTATGGAGGAGTCAGGGACAGAAAGACATTTGTAAAACTGTAAAGTTGTTAGGATGTAGGTAGAAGGGGTGCTTCCGAGGTTGTGTGCAGACTAGGCAAAGGACAAGAAAAAAAAAAAAAGGAATGAGTCCCCCCCCCCCCCACACACACCAAGGCGTTGACTGTGGTGGCCCAGCCCTGAGTGTTGGGGGCAATGTGGGGTGGTGGGGAGTTCTAGGCACTTTGTTATCTCTGCCTAAGGAAGCAAGGAAAAGGAGAGGTCAGAGGGTCACGGCTAGAGTGCTTTCTCTGGACATAAGGGGAGTGAACACTCTAACGTGAATCACTTCCTGATAAAAATGAAGCAATAGCATGTGTCTGTTTGGAAAGAAGTAAAGGATTTAAAAGGATGAAGAGATACTGCGTGAAAAGTGGGGAGGAATAAGGTGAAGGAAGAGAAGCCTGCACAAGAGGAAGAACATAATCAAAGGAGAATGTTGGAGACATATATAAATTAAAAAAAAGTTTCCCATCCATCACAGCCTTGCTTGGGTTTATTTTCAGTGCCTGAGCAGGAATTGTCATGGGGACTTCGTGTTATATCTGTCAAAACTGTCAGGTACTTTATGCAATGGTTTGAGAAAGGAAGTTATCTTTGGATGGCAAACATCCTTACTTTATCTTAAAAATAAAGTTTATGTTCTTCCATAAAAAAATGAGTCAAGTTCTAAAAAAGCTAAGATAGAAAAAAATAAATCTCTAAAGGTTGTTATTGCCTCTAATATGTTAGTCTATTTCCTTTAGATATTTTCTGTATTTTAGTCTTTTTTTTTTTTTTTGCTTGTTTATTTTGTTTTGTTTTCAAGACAGGATTTCTCTTTGTAGCCTTGGCTATCCTGGGTTAACTTTGTAGATCAGGCTGGCCTCGAACTCACAGTGATCCACCTACCTCTGCCTCCCTGCCATACCCGGCTCTGTGTATTAGTCTTTAAAGTGAGTGAACCATATATTAAAAGCAGTATATAGCAATATCTTTTAAAATATTGCTTCCTAGCTGGGCATGATGACACACACCTGTAATCCCAGCACTCAGGGAGGCAGAGGCAGTCTTTGTGAGTTCAAGGCCAGCCTGGTCTACAGAGTGAGTCCAGGACAGTTAAGGCTACACAGAGAAACCCTGTCTCAAAAAACCAAAACCCCCAAACCCAAACCAAACCAAACCAAACCAAATCACCTCCACCACAACCACCACCAACCCCATTGCTTCCTTATTTTAAAAACGTGCATCCTGGGACAGGGGAGGTTGCAAAGTGGGGAAAGTGCTTGTTGTGAAAACATGTGGGCCTGATTTTTTTTAAAGTTAGGCATGCTGCTATGCACTAGGAAGTAGAGACAGAAGATCCTGTGGCTCGTTGGCCAGCCAGTCTAGCCTCAAGGTCTGTGAAAGACCCTGTTTCAAAAATAGGTAGAGAATAGTTGAAGAAGACACCCACCATTGACCTCTGGTCCCACAGTTTCTATGTACATGTATACACAAATATAATACTCACACATACACAGAGAAAGAGAGAGATTTTCATCTCATCATAACATCAGAAAATGAAAAATTAAATAAATATATAAATATAAAATATATTCTATTTTAATATATATTTACTGATGTTTTGATGTATACTATATAATATTTTATATTATATTCATATTTTCTATTTAAATAGAAAAGGAAAGTTAAGATTGCTAATAATTCCTTCATTCAAAGCCTTATGTTTTCTTGAGGAATAATTTATTTGTACTTTTATATTATGGTATCCCATGTGTGGTGAGCTATTTTGTTTGATTTTTAAGATTTAACTTTATTTTTATTTTCTGTGTAAGGGTGTTTCTCTGTAAATCTAAGTGTACCATGTGTATGCAATGCCCACACAGGTCAGAAGAGAGCATCAAATTCCCTGAGACTAGAAGTAACAGTTATTAGCTGTCATGTCAATACTGGGAACTGGACCTGGGTCCTCTAGAAGAACAACAGGTGCTCTTAATCACTGAGCCATTTCTCTAGCCTCCATGTGGTGATTTTAAATCATAGATCTGTATTAGATTCTATGTATAGGGTTTATACTGATGTCTCTCTATCTGTGGTCTATATCACAAACTCCTTGAACTTTTGAAACATTGGTTCTGTGTGCTGCTACTTACATTAGTTGCCATTTACTTTAAACAAAATGTATTGTTTCCCTATTCTTTTATAGTACATGTACTGTTATATTTACGTAGATATCTTGAGATTAGAATTTCTGCGGATTTTTGTTACTATTTCCTGAAAACTCTCTATGAGCAGTCCTGATGTCTACCCTAAGGACAGCCACAGGATGACCGACAAGCTATGGGGAAAGCCCTCCCATAAGCAACACCCGTAAATCATCTTTGTATCTGATTGGATGGAAAATTCAGCAGACACTGTGCAACAGCATCATTGGCCCAGAACTGTGGGTTTGGGCTGTTGTGACGTTGTTGTTAGGCGGAGGCAATAACAGATGAATTAGATTGAGTACCACCTCAAAGCTCCTAAGGTAGGACTATTTGACAAAGAAAGCCAAATGTAGCTAAAGCCAAGGGAAGGGACACAACTGCACGGACATGCGGACTTTGTAGGGGCTTGGGGGCCTTTCTCTGAGATGAACTAATGACCTGTAAGGATTTGAGGCAGAGCGATACTGTGTCAGATATATAGTCTGAGATCACTCCCTCTCAGTGTTCTATTTGGAGTGGCAGTGGCCCTGAGGTCTGAGACCCAGCAAAGCTGATGACTTAAGTTCTGCTGTGAAGGCTGGAAGTTGGAGGCCCAAAAAAGGCCAACATCTCAGTTCAAAACCAAAGGCAAGAAGAGACCACATCCTCTCAGCTCAAACCCAAAGGCAAGAAGAGACCACTTCCCAGGGGAGGCATTCAGGTAGAAGCCGTCATTAAGTGGACTCCATTTACATCACAGAGGGCTGTCTGTCTGATTTGCCTTACTGATATAAATGCTGATACCATTTGGAGATAGCCTTCCAGACACTCTTGGAATAGCGCTGACCAGATGTCGCCCAGTCAAGCTGGCATACAGTACTAACCATCATGGGACCACTAGTGAAGAGAAATGAGGATGCTGGCCAGAAGTGTATGAAGATGAGGGCAGGGAATGCTTTCAGCAGAGACATACAAGGCAGAACTGACTCCGTCAGAGAGGGATGAAGACTTTCTGGCTTGCAGCATGATTATCTGGGTAAATGGTGTCTCCTCTTGGTGACAGAGGTGGCCCAGTGGCTTAGCAAGTTTGACAGTGAAGGCTTTCAGCTTACTGTGGACTCTGGAAGTCAGCAACACTTCTAAGTGGAGTGGTGTCAAGTACACAGCTTGGAGTGAGGCATGAGGCTGGCTGTTTCCTGAGAGATGTTTTGCTTTTGACTAGATCTGGGCAGATAACTTTTCTAAAATGGAAGGCACTACTTCCAATCACAATTTGCTTTGCTGTGGAGTTGATTTTATGGTGGTCAAACGTCCAGATAGACATTGGAAGACAGGACCTGGGCAGGGATGCAGTGGAGGTAAGAGAGCCCAATAGCATCTTTTATCTCTAACGTGGACTCAAGTATAACAGCCGCGGCTGTGCATATGGCTCCCTGGCCTCGGCTTTGCATCTGGGACCTGGGAGAGACACTAAGTCAGGCAGAGTATTTGCTTATTCTCTTCAGTTGCTGAAGCTCCAGTATGTTGCAGTGTGGTCCACTGTTCCAGGGGCCAGCCTCAGGCAATTGTGGGTCTCTAGATTGGGAGGAATGGATTGGCACGAGAGAAAAATCACAGATGACTCATTTCTAGAGACTTTTCTCACGAGGCAGTCTCTCTGGTGTCTATGCATGCTCTCTTTCTTCTCTCCTTGGAGGAAAGAGTCAATCCCAGTCTCTTATTGTTAAATCGTTTCCTTATAATTTTTTTCTACATGATTAAAACCTTTTTGCCTTTTGCAGAATATTGGCTTTCCCCCAAAGATCCACAAATGAGAATACACAGAATATACAAGCTGTACTCTACATACATGGTACAATGATTGTACCCAAGACCTCATAGAACAGAACAGAATACAGCAAGCTGTCCTCTGAATACACGGTACAGTGATTACATTGCAAGCAAGCATATTTAATCATTAACTCAATGCTTTTGTCAGACAAACCTCTACATCATAGGTCATCGGGGCAAAATCTTGCAGTTACAATAAGTGGCACAAGAACAAAGAGGTGCTAAGCAAACTGGACTGTTCTTAATTCTCAGCTGCTGTTTGTAGGTGAGCAGGTTCTTTCTGAGCTCTTTCTAAACATCTTTTGTAATAGGAGTGATCTTTCAGAGGGTCTCTAGCCCCTTCCTCATAAACTGTACAAAGCTCCTATAATCTCCTTATCCTATCCCAGGGAGTCATGGCCATATGACCAAGTCTTTCTAGAAAAAGACTTTAGTATGAATTCAATAGTTTCTCTAGGGTTTAATTCCTTTCTGACTGCAGGAATCTGGGGGCTGAGTGTGGAAACTCAAACATATCCTGGTATTATTTGATAGCCATGAGCTGACTAAAGTTTTTCAGGGAACAATTAACACAAAAGGTCTCTATGGTATCAATTTCTTGTTCAGCTAATTTAGGGTTCACTGCCTTTACAGCCAAGAGGAACATTTCCTCCATAGTGGTTGTTTCTGAGCCATCTCCTTCTCCCTCAGTCCCCCTAGAAATCTCACCAGTTGCATGAACTAGGGCTGAATTAGAGGGAAAGGATAGAGTCACAGTAAGAAACAAGCAGCAGACATATAGGAAAAGGCAATGCCATTTGTGGACTGGTTATCCAGAGATGTTTTCTGCAGGGCGATGGCACTCTATCAGCCGGAACTGTCAAGCAACTGCTTCTGCTACTGCGTTGTCCCTGACACCACTGGGCTCACATTAAACAGAGTAACCCAGACATTTTAAAAGGTGAAAATGTAGCTGGGTGCAGTAATCCCAGCACCCAGGGAGGCAGAGGCAGGAGGATCTCTGTGAGTTCAAGTCCAGCCTGGTCTACAAAGTGAGTCTAGGACAGCCAAAGGTTACACAGAGAAACACTGTCTGGAACTCCATCCTCCAAACAAACAAACATCCAAGCAGGTGATAACATAGGAGAAAGAACTATTTGTAGGGAGAAAGGAGGACATCAAGAGGCAGTCACGGGGACAAGAGAAGGTAATGGTGCTGGTGGGAGTGAAAGGCGTTGAATACAGTGACCTAGAACGCAGTAATGATTTTTTTTCCTGTTGTTGTTGTCACATAACACTCTTATGTTAAAAAAAACCCGATTTCTTAAATTTTTCTGTGTTTTCCCTTTATGTGTTTACATGTACTGTGTGCATGTTTGGTTGCTCTTGAAAGGTAGAAAAGGGCCCTGGATTCCCTAAAACTGGAATTACAGATGTTTTTTTTAACCACCATGTGGGTGCTGGGAATTGAACTCAGGTCCTCTGCAAGAGCAACAAGTGCTGCTGACTGCAGAGCCAGCTCTCCAGCCCAGCATAAACATGGTTTAAGAGAAGCTCAGAAAGTCACATTTGACTTTGCTAGCTGCACATTACTGTGTAGCGAGTGGCTAAGTTTCCTGCTTTCTGATTTTTTAAATGCTGCATGAAAACTGTAGTGTTATAGTTTAAGAAATGTAAAGGTAGAAAATGAAAAGTAAGGATAAAAGCTGAAGCCCTGGGCATGAACATCAGCTCAGTCAACAGACTGTCTAGCATGCTCAGCCTCTTGCTGTATAACTCAGGCTGACCTAGAGCTCACTGTTCAGCTAGGCTGCCCTGGGACTTGCATAATCCTCCTGCCTCTACTTTTTGAGTGTTGACCTTATAGGCACGCTCCACCACATTTGGTTTAAATCTTTTGCTTTTCAGTTTACACTTTGATTACAGAGCATAAGTACATCCTTTTCTTTATTGGAGGACTCGGAGTTAGAGAAATAATATGGTGGTGTACTGTTGTGCTTCCTTTAAAGCAAAAAACCTTGGCATTCTATTTTTGTTAATATCTTGCCCAATAGTAGACTCTATTCTGGAATTCCCTATATGACTGCCTATTTGTTTCTCACTGTGACTCCAGTACATTGATTACAGTAACCATCACAGTACCCTCTCTTCTTTCTCACCCGTGCCCTTCCCCGACACAAACAGACCCTACTGCATTTCTGTATTTTTTAAGCAAAAGTCTTATTATTTTCGAAGCATCACAAGAACGACCTTCTTACCCATGGGCACTATTCAGCGCTGGGCCCTTTCTGCATATTAGTAGTACACGATGTAGGTTGCCCCCTAATTCATAATTACTTCGCCTAATTAGTAGTTTAGAAGTTGGCAAAATATAGCATGAAGTATATGTGAATTGAGCACTCATATTCTCTCAATGAAAATACAGTAGACCCTCGTACTGTATTTGTTAATCTTTTCCCTCTGGGGTATTTGATTTATGAACACTTTATAGTTATTTTTCTAAATATATAATTTGGAAAAGACAGGACAAAACCCCACAAGTGCCATTTTGACTCAGTGTCAGTGACTAAGTGTAAGCACAGGCCATGTTTTACTTAAATTTCTACCAGCAACATCCTATGTTCCCTCCCACCCTTTCTTTCTTTTTTACTTCCTCTTCTCCCTTAAAAATGAAACACAGCAAACAGACAAATCAAGCACCATATTCAAAGCATTTGACCAAATACTTACTGTCATTAATCTGTTCCTTTTGATATAACAAAAATCTCTCTTTTTTTTTGAGAGGTTTCTCTGTGTAGCCTTAGTTGTCCTGGACTCACTTTGTAGAACAGACTGGCTTTGAACTCACAGTGATCCGTGTGCCTCTGCCTCCTGAGTGCTGGGATTACAGGTGTGTGCAACCACTCCTAGCTAACAAAAATATCTTGGATTCAGTCATTTATAAAGAAAAGGAATTGATTTCTTGGCTCTGGAGACCAGGAAGTCCAGTCCCAAGGTTCTTTCAGATTCAATGTCTGGTGCACTTCTCTCTCCTTTCCAGGTGATGTGACATTACTGCCCTCTGCAGAGGGAAACTCAGTCTCCTTAAATGGTGAAAAGGATAGAAGAGCAAAGGGCATGAAGTCAGGGTCCTTACGGGAAGACTGCACCTCTTTCCAACCTCTTCTATAATGACACTGACCCATCTGTGAGGACAGACTCAATCACTTACCAAGACGGAAGCTACTTAATAATTTCCCCCAGAGGCCTTCCTTTGTGAGATCACCTCATCGTAATTCAAGTTTTGACATATAAATTGTCCGGGAGATGTAGTTTCAAACCACATCACCGAGGGAGCATGAAGATGTCTATAGCGTGTTGTATCTCTTTGTGGACCTGCATCTCGTAGGAGTTTAATATACCACGAATAACCAGGAGATGAATGAGCTCAGTGTGTGCTAAATAGGAAAAGCATCTAGCCCCTGCTTCCATATACAAAAGCTGAGTACATGGCGTGGTCTTGGCAAGGCTTGGGAGCAGGAAAACTGGCCAGATGGCGGGGGCTCTTTGAAATCACCTTAGCAACTGTAGATCAAGTGATTTGCTGACAAAATTCCCCATTTGGTACTAAAAATGAGGATTTTTATGATTGAAAAATTTTATGAGTGAAATTAGAAGCCATTAAAAGCACCGCTGAGATCCAAATTACTTCACTTAACCAAGGGCCAAAATGGCTTTGTGGATCACGGTTGCTAATGTGAATTGCACTCAGTGGTAAACTGGGAGCCAGAACAGACTGGAACCCAGTTGCTTCACGCATCCCGCCAGAGCTCTGAGTGAGCAAGCTGCTGCCCTCCAAACCGCCCAGCACCCCAAAGGGCAGCTGCTAATAGAGAGAATTTGATCCTGGCAGTGATCCACCCAAAATGCATTATGGATTCAAGGGAAAATGGCTTTGTGGTTAAACAAACTTGGGAAACACTGAGTAATAGCAAAGTTAAAAACTATTTTCTACTTCAAGACCTCTTTCAGATTTTAACACACTGATAGTAATTGTGAATTCACAGGCTTATTTCCCATGTTGATTCATGCAGCAAGTCCCTTTTCTCCTTCCTAAAGCCTCTTTTAGGAGTTGTGCTCCACAAAATATATTATAGGAAACATTTTATTGGGTGAAGCTCTGAAAATAGGTTATATCTGAGATAACTGTAGAATTTGGTATGTACTAAGAGACATTGAGGGTGTGTGTGTGTTGGGGGGCTACAAGTAAGTGTGCCAGTGGCAAATATAAACTGGACTATCTTGGGCAAACCAGGAGGTCTGTTTTTGTAGTTATAACAGATAAGGGACATAGCCACAGCAATAATGATTCTATAAAAGCAACAGGACATAAATATATCAGGTCATTTCAGAACCTCTGAAGAGCAGGTCCAGGATGGGTTTAGACAGGCGGGAGACTTACAGGGTGAAACATGGATGAAGGATAAAGGAGGAGGAGGATGACGGAATAGTTTCGATGCTTGCAGAAGGAGAAACAGGGTTGGGTGGTAGAAGAAAGCAACAAAACAAAAGCATTAACATCTGCTCCATCTAGATTTCCCTCTCTCTTCGTAGGGATTCAGCTCTGATTTCTAAGCCTCGCTCTGGAATTTTCTAAGGGAAACTTCAAAGTTGTTATGCTTTTTCTGGAGGCTGACAAGGTCTACAGTTGACCTTAAAAATGGAATATAAGAACTGCTGAGCTGAACAAGTGCAATCTAAGGTGTGCCATAGACTAAAAGAGACTAAGGCTATGCAGCAGAAGAGAAAAATCTATTACAGCAAAGACAGGGGGCTAAAGGTGTAGCTCAGTGGTAAGTGCTAACATAGCATGTATGACACCCTGGGAAAATAAATAACACGAAAGTGATATCTGAATCTTTTTATGTCTAGAGATTTCTTCTCAGATAATCTTACTAAATCTATTATTTATATAAACTACATAGCATCAGGGCTGGAGACTTGGCTTAGTAGTCAAGAACATTTGCTGCTCTTGCAGGAGACAACAGTTTGACCCCCAGACTGGCATGGCAATTCTGTAACTCCAGTTCCAGGGAAAGCAATACCATGGTCTTGCCTTGGAGGGCACCCGGCATGCACACATTGCACTTACACACAAGCAGGCAAAATGTGCATAAAACAAAAATAAATAAATGGCATTTCAAAAGACACCAGTGCCATTGAAATATCATTACCAAGCAAGTAACATATACTTCTGATTTAGCAATTTAGATATATTTATTAAATGTTAATAACAAAATTTTATACTAAGTCCATTAATTAGCAGAAATTTCAAAGAAGTGGCTAGATACGTGTTTTTTTCTTTTGTTTTGTTTTTGAGATGTCTGCAGACTGTGGTGTTTGAGAATTGATGTAATTTCAAGTGGTTACAAAGTCATAATTCTACTTCAGCTTGTCAACAATATTTATAACTAAAGAAAGTGCTAGATTTCAGTCAAAGGACAGTGAAAAGAATATTTATTTGTTTGTGTGCAGGATTCATGGATGTATGTTATGAACCATTGTTTTAAAAGTTTCCAGACATTTTTCACCCAGGTGGAGACCAAAGATCCTTGAAGAGGAACTCTAATTCTGTATCTTTGAGGGATCGTTAGAGTTGTCTCTTCCCGCTAGTACACATAGGTACTGATTACTCATCAGAGTGTATTACTCCTTTTGTTGTGCAAAAACATCTGGATTTTGGGTAAAAATGGTGCCAAGGAAGGTAGAATCTTACGTAAGATTTGTGGAGCTTCCAGGAAGCACAGAGACTTCCTTTCTCTAAGTTTAAGGAAGACGTTGTCAAGAACACAGGCTCAGTAGCCAGCCTTCTTAGGTTCAAAACTCCAGCCCCAATTACTAGTTGTTACTACTCAATCTGTATCACATTTTTGTTTTCCTCTTCCTTTATAAGAAAAAAAAATGGAGTAAAATATTTACCTCAAAGGATCCCTATAAGGATCAAACAACATGCCTAGAATAGACTTTTAAATATCAGCTAGTGTCAGAAGTCAGCTTGTTGGTGCATCATTGAGGATGAAGGTTATTATCTGATTGATGTCTGGCTGGCTTGTAAAGATGAAAAGGATTTCTCTTTTTTTGCCAAAATTAAGAACCCTTTTAAAAATTTAAATCAGTTATACAGCAGCTCTGAACTGAATAACTAACAGTATTAACTGACATCTTATATGTGAGCCAACAATACTCTTGGGATAACAGTTAAAAAACTACATGTGGCCCTTCTCTTAAACTGCATACTTCTTTTTTTTTAATTTAATTTTAACAATTCACTTTTATTTTAACATTTTTAAATTAATTACAGTTTATTCACTTTGTATCTCAGCTATGGCCCCTTCCCTCATCCCCTCCCAACCTCACCCTCTCTCCCTCATTTCCTCCCATTCCCCTCCCCAAGTCCACTGATAAGGGAGGTCCTCCTCCCCTTCTCTCTGATCCTAGCCTATCAGGTCTTATTAGGACTGCCTGCATTGTCTTCCTCTGGAATATCGAATGGCAGAGAAACACTTAAAGAGATGCTCAACATCCTTAGTCATCAGGGAAATACAAATCAAAATGACCTTGAGATTTCACCTTATACACATCAGAATGGCTAAGATCAAAAACTCAAGTGACAATACATGCTGGAGAGGATGTGGAGAAAGGGGAACCCTCCTCCATTGCTGGTGGGAATGTAAACTTGTACAATCACTTTGGATATCAAGCTGGCACTTTCTCAGACAATTAGGAATAGTGCTACCTCAAGATCCAGCTATACCACTCCTACCCATATATCCAAAAGATGCTCAAGAACACAATAAGGACATTTGCTCAACCATGTTCATAGCAGCTTTAAACTGCATACTTCTTGAGAGCAGAAATTTTGTCTCATTACTGTGTGTAGTTATTTAGGACCTAACATAGTACTTACTGTATAACCAGGGATTACTTTGTTTCTCCAGCATGATAGCAGTATCTATAGCATAAGTGCATAAGTTTTTAAAAACTTTGTATTGTTGTGAATTTCACATCCTCTACTCTAATACCGCTCACCTCCCTGTTTCTGCATATCTGTTTCTCCATCCTTGCAACCTCCCCAAAAGAAAAGAAAAAAAATTAAACAACAACAACAAAAAGAAACAAATTCTCGCTATAGCCTGTAGTGGTATGTTACAGTTTGTCACACAATAAATATATCCTTTTGCCCAGACACCTGTCCCCGAGGTTGTCAAAGCAGGAGGACTGGTGAGCCCAGCTCTTCACTCAGGAGAGTGGCCCAGCATCATGCCCGGGTGGCACAACAGAGCTGGCTCTGGCGGCACAAGAGCAGGAGAGAGGACCAACTCAGCTTCCTCCCAAGCCCAGATCCAGGGTTCTGAGTTGGCTCAGCCTAACATCTATTCCATCTATGAACTGCTGGAGTGCATGAAGGGGCCAGTCCCGCAGATCCAAAGCGGCAGGATCTCCATGACACAGGACAACAACAGGTTATCTGAGAGGAGTCCAGTAAGGATATAGTACTGATAGTCCAGTAGAAGCCAGACATGTCTCGAACCAGACCAATGAGTCATTGCAATAAACATTTGCAAGATGAAGAGGATTTCTCACATGAAACTCACATCAGGAAGATGATGTCTGGGCTTCTGGTCACGAATTTGCATAAGACAGCATGTTGGTTCCACTGAGGCGTTTGGGGCGAGGCTGGAGATCTCCCTGGCACCCATTATTTCAGCCGAGTTTGGAGCACAGTAACTAACCAGATCAACGCAAATAAGAAAAAGAAGCACCGCTGGAAGGCATCTTTAAGACACTAAATGACCTTAGCTGTGGACTGCTTTAGAGCAGACAGTGACACATAACCTTGAAAAACTTTGCTGGCGGCAACACAAAAAAAATGGCAGCGAAAGTCGAGACTTTGTATGGTTTGAAAGTGATGTGTGTGGTATTGAGATGGCATGGCGCTTTCTCCACTATGATGCTTTGTGTCCCTTAAGACGATGAGCCCAAGCAAATCTTTGCTTCTTTAAGTTGCTTAGTTGAGTATTTGGTTACAGAAAAGGAAGAAATACAGGACTTCTCAGGCTTGCTGTTTTCTCTATACTTGCTCTTGGGAAGCCAGATTGGTCACTTTAGGTTGAAGGTTTTTTTTTTTTTTTCAGAATTCTTGGATCAGTCTGACACACTGGGTTGCATAATTTATTGTTTCCACTAGATGTCAAAATATCCAACAAAAGCACCTTGAGAAAGGCTTCATTTTGGCTCAGTGTGAATGCACAGTCCATCATGGTGAGGACAGCCTAACTTGAGGGCACGGGCAGAATGCAGCTAGATTTTTCACCAAAACAAAACAGGAATGATGTGCTCCTATTAGGGCCTTTGTTTCCCTCTGAAATCCCTTGAACTACTTCCACTGTTTACATTTTTTTTTTTCATTCTGGTCTTCTGAACTCCCACCAGTCTGGCCCATTAAGCTCTACTTACATTGTGATTGTTGTTGTTGTTAAGTTTTAGTTTAGGGTTTTTTTTTTTTTCCTTCAAACCACACAGCTCTAAACTCAGACATTTCTTCCATAAACCAAGTCCAAAGGCCTAAAAGCCACATGGTCAGGTTTATTGCACTAACGTTCTGTATTAGTTTCTTCTCTCCCTTCGGTGACAAAATGCATGACAGAAACAGCTTTAGACAGAAAGAAGAAAGGTTTTTGTTGTTGTGTGTGTTTATATGTATGTATGAGTATGTGCCTATGTGTTTCATGTGTCACATGTGTATGTAGGTCTCTGTAGCATGTCTCTGTGAATGTGTACATGTGCATGTATGTATGTGTATGTGTGCATATGTATGTGTTTATGTGTATGTGTTCTCTCCCACTTTGAGGGTATGGTTCAGCTTAGCATGGAAGTCATAGCAGAGGGAGCGGAAGGTGGCTGGCCCCATTGTTTCCGTCAAGAAGCCGAGAGAGATGACTAGTGCTGAGCTCATTTTCTTGTTTTTGTTCAGTTAGAGGTCCCACTCCATGCAACAGTGTTGCTTCCCCAAGACTGGGTCTCCCAACCTTAACCGAACGTTTTGAGAACCGCTGCCAGAGACACGTGAAGTGGTGTGTTCCCATGGTGATTACAAATCCTGTCAGGTTGACTATGCAGGTTAATCCCCACATGGATATTTGAGCAATTCATTTGAAAGTAAAAGTGACAGAGTTGTAGTTGTGCCTGAAGGTGGCAATATTATCATGCTGGCGAAGATACTTTAGTTGATTTAGAATTATTTTAAGGTTTATTTTTATTATTTTAAATTGTGTGTATGCATGTGTGACAGTGTGTGCAGGTGTCGGTGGAGGTCTGAGACATTAAAGCGCTCTTTCCCTGAGCTGCTTGATGTAGGTGCTAGGAACTTAGGTCTTCTGTAACAGCACCAGCACATGATCTTAAATACAGAGCAATCCCACCAATCACAGATATTGCACTTATTTTCATTACATGAGCATGTTTAGTCTTGGAAGTAGTAGTGAGGTTGGAGAATAAAGGAGAAATCAAATCTGAGATTTAAAATATGCTTGAAGACTTAGGTGGTAAGGAAGTGATAGAGCAATTGCCTAGCATGCTTGAGGCTGTTGTTTGAGCCTTATCACCTCCTCTGCCACTAACTTCACCACACACACACCCCACACATATATACACAACACACACAGTACACACACACAGCACCCTCATACACCACCTGCACACCACACTCGCACACCACATTCACTCACATACACACACCACACACATACCACATACACACCACACACCACCCTCACACACCACATACACACCATACTCACACACACACATCACACCTATATGCACCACATCTACCATCCACATACATCACACAATGCACACCACACACCACATTCACTCACATACACATATCACACACACCATACACACACATCACACATACCACACACACATTTCACACACTACACACTCACACACACCACGTACATACATACCACACACACACACAAACCCACATATTAAACACTCACTCACACGTACACAGCACACACACATCACATTAACACACCACACCACACACTCACTTTCATACACATACTACATACTCGCTCTTACACACACCTACCATACATACACAGATGCATACATTTATGTGTGTAAATTTATAGCTATGTGTCTATAGGAATACATATATACTTAATAATCATTATGTAAGTAATTTTATTTTAGGCCTTGTTTAAAAATACTGTCAACCATTTTGTAGTCCTCTGTAGAAGTACTAAATAAAATTAATTTATTTCCCCTACAAACTTTCTAAAACAGACGAAAGTTCCAAGCACAGTAGATGCTTCCTGAAGTGGCATTGAATCATGTCAGAGGTGCCCCTGTCAAGAAGGTAGGCTGAGATAACTCACAGCCACTCATCTGACGGGCTGTAGGTCTGCGCTTGTCCTTCTAGAGAACATTCTGGATTTGCATGTTTGTTAGGGTGGTTTGAACAGGAATGGCCCCCATTAATTCATGTCTTTGAATGCTTGGCCATAGGGCGTGGCACTATTGGGAGGCTCGGCCTTGTTGGAGGAAGTGTGTCACTGTGGTGTGGGCTTTGATGTCTCCTATGCTCAAGCTACACCCAGGGTGGCACGCAGTCTCCTTCTGCTGTCTGCAGATCAAGATGTAGACCTCTCAGCTCCTTCTCCAGCATCATCATATCTGTCCATACACTGCCATGCTTCCCTTCATGACGATAATTGACTAAACCTCTGAAAGTGGAAGCCAGCCCTGATGAAATGTTCCCCTTTATAACAATTGCCTTGGTCATGGTGTCTCTTCACAGCATTAAGACAGTATTTTAATGTATACGATAGAAAATGCACACCTTTGTCTGGTCTGTGAACTGCAAGCATTCTTTTCAGGGCTCTGGATGCTTTTGTTAGCAGGCAAACAGTGACTTGTCCTGGGCATTTTCTCTGGAAGTATTGGGCCACTTGCTGTACCAAAGCTAAAGAGGATGGCATTGTATTAGCTACTTTGCAGCACTGTGATCTAACAGAGATGATGTAAAGGGAAGAAGGCCTATTCTGGTTCTTGGTTTCAGAAGGCTTGGCAGAGTGCATGGCAGTAAGAACATGTGACTGAGGTTGTTCCCGTCACAGCTGACTAGGAAGCAGAGGAAGGGGCTGGAGGAGAAGGCCCATCCATAGAGACTTACTTACACTACCTGGACTTCTGGAGGACTCACAGCCATTGTACTCAAACATGAGCCTGTGGAAGACATTTCTGGTTCAAATGAGCACTGCCATTAAGTCAAGAAAGGATTAGCACATGGAGAAGCACAAGACTAGACTGGGGTCCTTGACTTCTTCTCTACCCCTTGGTAGCCATGTGATTACTGGACATTGCTGGGTAAACGATGCTGTATTTCAGCCAGCAGTTCTCAACCTTCCTAATGCTGAGTCTCTTTGATACAGCTCCTTCTGTTGTGGTGACCCCTAACCATAAGATTACTTTCGTTTCTGCTTCATAACTGTAATTTTGCTACTGTTATGAATCATAATAGAAATATCTATGTTATCTGATGGTCTTAGGCAAACCCCATGAAAGGGTCATTCAGCCTCAAAGGGGTTGTGACTCACAGGTTGAGAACTGTTGAATATGGACCAAATAACCACAAGGTTCTTCCCAAAAGAACTTTGTTTATAGAATTGTTAAAATGTTGTACTGTGTCTTTGAGTATAAGAGTTATTATCTTTTAAAATTCCCTTTTAAAGGAGTATTTGTTGCTAATTGAAATTATTTAATAAGGAATTTGTACTTTTATATTCCTAGCTGAAGAAATGATGAAACGTTAGCATTAGCAAATTAAAGATTTTTTTTTGTTGTTGTTCACACTATTCTGGTTTCTATGTTATTTTAAAAATGCATGACATTGATCCCAAATCCTTAGGAATTTGTCAATCTGATGCTCCAAAATGGAGAAGGGATTTCTAATGTTACAAAGGCCTCCTGAATTCTTGTTATTTTGAAGCGGTCAGCAGTTGTTGGTCACCTGCTGTTTTCTTTGTCTCTCATTTGTTGTTTTCATCTATGAGATGCGTTTCTAGGTATTTTATCACAACCACATGTGCTTATAGACTGTGAAGGATCAAAAATGCAGATTTTTATCAATTGATTATAATCAGTTCTTCTCTTCATATAGTTTTTTTCTTCTACAAAATATAGTTTTATTGTTTTTCCTACCATCCTCTCTGACTACAGAATATTACAATAAGTGGTTGTTTTGTTTGTAATAATTTTTGATATGCCTCAGACTCAAGTCTTATTATCACAGCTGGAGGCTGGCTCTATTTTGGTTTTTTGGGATGCTTTTATTAGAGTGGTTATATTTTAGACACAGAAATATTGAAAGAATAAAAACACGAAGAACAAGTGGTCATTACTGTATTTTCATCCAATTATACCAATGCTTGAATTTCTTTTCCAAGGTAGTATTATCTACCTAATGAATGAATTAATTAGTACACAAATATAGTAGAGAGAATACAATTATGGAAACTTTTAAAGACTCATTAGAAGCTAAGCATATACTTTTGAAAATATAACTGTGACAATATCTAAAAATAATGAACAACCTGAGTACATATTTAAAGGCTATATTTTTTAAAAAGTGTTTTTTAAAATTTTTTTATATTAGTTACAGTTTATTTACTTTGTATCCCAGCTGTAGCCCCCTCCATCATTCCCTCCCAACCCCACTCTCTCTCCCTTATCTCCTCTCTGCCCCTCTCTAAGTACACTGATAGGGGAGGTCCTCCTCCCCTTCCATCTGACCTTAGCTTATCAGGTCTCTTCAGGACTGGCTGCAGTGTTCTCCTCTGTGGCCTAACAAGGCTGCTCCTCCCTCAGAGGGTGGGGGAGGTCAAAGAGATAGCTATTGAGTTCATGTCAGAGATAGTCCCTGTTCCCCTTACTAAGGACCTCACTTGGATCCTGAGCTGCCATGGGCTACATCCAATCAGGGGTTCTAGGTTATAACCATTAATGGTCCTTGATTGGAGAAACAGTCTCAGAAAAGACCTCTGTGCCCAGATATATTTGGTCCTTGTGGAGCTCATGTCCTCTCCAGGTCATAATAACTCCCCCTTCTTTCATATGATTCCCTGCACTCTGTAAAGGTTATTCTTTAATGTATATCAAGTACATATGTTAATTTATCAAGGAACCGATTTAAAAACAAGCACTAGAAAGAACATATCCCAATCTTAAAGTTATTTTATTATATGCAGAATGTTTTTTAAAGTTTTTTCTTTATTATTATTATTTATTATAATTTATTCACTTTGTATCCTGCCTGTATCTTCCTCTTCATCTCCTCCCAAGCATACTCTCCCTCCCTCTTCCACTCCAATGTCCCTCCCCTAGTCTACTGATAAGGGAAGTCTTCCTCCCCAACTCTCTGACCCTAGCCTATCAGGTCTCATCAGGACTGTCTGGATCCTCTTCCTCTGTGGCCTAGTTAGGACACATTGCCAGAGGAAGGTGATCAAAGAGCCGGCCATTGAGTCCATGTCAGAGGCAGGCCCTGCTCCCCTTACTAGAGAACCCACATGGAGACTGAGTTGCCCATCTGCTGCATATGAGCAAAGGGCTAGGTCCTCTCCATGCGTGGTCCTTGGTTGATTCATAAGTCTCTGCAGGACCCCCTGAGCCCAGGTTTTTGGTTCTGTTGCTCTCCTTATGGAGCTTTTGTCCCCTTCAGGTCTTTGTATCTCCCTCTTCTTCCATAAGATTCCCTGCACTCTACCCAAAGTTTGGCTATGAGTCTCAGCATCTGCTTTGATACCCTGCTGGGTAAAGTCTTTTGGTGGGCCTCTCTGGTAGGCTCCTGTCCTGTTCCCCGTTTTTTCACCCCACCCCACCTACATTCCTACGTCTGATGTCTATCCTGTTTTCCCTTCTGAATAAGGATTAGGCCTCCTTGTTGTTTAGCTTCTTTAGGCCTGTAGATTTTAGTATGTTTAGGGTCCTCCTTGTTGTTTAGCTTCTTTAGAACTATAGATTTTAGTATGTTTATCCTATATAATATGGCTAATATCCACTTATAAGTGAGTATATACCCTGTGTGTCTTTCTGCTTCTGGGTTACCTCACTCAGGATGATCTTTTCCAATTCCATCCATCTGCTGCAGAATGTTTTATTAAAGTTGCTTAATACTCAGTTTTTTCTCACCTTGAAGATTTCTGTCATGAAAACAGTAATTCATTTGTCAGATTTTTGAAATTGCAGACTTCTGTGGTTATTATATTTTATTTCATTACCAGATAAAATTTATGTCCTGATGAAACAGTTTTTATTGTCCTAGCAGTTTCTGAGGACTTTGATGCATTAATTAATTTGTCACTTGAGAGCCTATAGGATGTTTTGGCACACAAAAGTGAGATATGGCTTCTTCAGTACAAAACTTCACATACATTAGCCTTACTTTTATTGTTTCTGTGGAATTTGCTTCAGTTTTGAGACACAGGCACTGCTTGTTTAGTTGAGCACTTAGCAAAGATATAGGTTGTGAGCTCTATCTCATTTTAAAGGTTTGCAGAGGTTACATGTAAACCTTTCTCCAGATTACATGTGCCTTTCTCCAGATGTTAGGTAGCTGGAACATACAAAGAAGCACATTCTAGTTTCTTCTCAGAGCTCCTGGAAGGCCATCAGTAGCTGTATGTGTGCATGTATTTGTTTGTGTATGTGTAAGCACATTTGCTCATTCCATCTTGGCTTGGATGACTCTGAGGCTTACTTCCTGCAGTTTCCTGCATCTAGAAACTGGCTTAGTAATTTTGGTTATTTTCATGCCCACTTATCAACTTCTCTTTTCTCTGTTTCCACAATATATTACCATTCAATTTCTTCATTCTATTGAGAGTTGAATGACTGACTTTGGGAAGCTACTCTTGTATTGCATTGTCATTAAACTTTCGGGATTCCACCATGTGACATGTGTTAATTAATATTTTGGTTTATGATGAACAAACACCCAAGAAAAGCAACTTAGTTTCTGATGCATGGTTTCAGAGGTGTCAGTCCATCATGGTGGGAAGGGCATGACAGAGCAGAACAGTGTACAGTATGGTGGTGCCCAGGAACCAGGCAAAGGGAATATAGAACAGATCCGGGACAAGTCACAGCCCTTAGGGATAAACTTACAATGTCATTCCTTAAACTGAGTCCCTCCTCCTGCTTTTCATCACCTCTGAATAATGTCCTTGTTATATAGATTTAACAAGGTACCACTCCATTCATTAAATCAAAGCCATGTGACCCAACTGTGTCTTGATAGGCCTTTACAAATATACCCAGAGGTATGCTTTACAAATGTTCTAGGATTTCTTAATCTGGTCAAGTTGGTGATTAAAATTAAGCATCACATGGCTTGACTTTAGAAACGCCAGTAAAATATGAAATAATCCTTAGTTATTCTCCCTCTCTCTTTTTAAAAATTTTATTTCAGTTTATCTACTTTACCTCCCAAGGGTGCCTTCTCCCTCTCCTCCTCCCAGTATCCCCGTTCCCTCCTTCTTCCTTCCCCTCTCCCTATCCCCCCTGAAAAGGGAAGCCCCTTTCCTTTTTATTCCCCCCCCCATATCAACCCTCCCCAGCACATCAAGTCACATTAAGACCAAATATATCCTCATCCCTTTAGGCCAGGCAAGGCAGCCCTGCCAGTGGAGTACCCCAGAAGCAGGCAATACAGTCCATGCTAGAAACAGCACCCCACCCCACCTACATTCTCTAGGCATCCACACGAAGACTAAGCCATCCATTGGCCACATCTGTACCAGGGGCTTAGGTCTAGACCATGTATGCTCCTTAGCTGATGTCTCAGTTCCTGTGAGCCCCTATGGGTCTGGGTTAGTTGTCTCTGTTGGCATTCTTATGGGGTTTCTGTCCTCTCCAGGCCCTTTCATCTTTCCTCTAACACTTCCACAGGACACCCGGAGCTCTGCCTCATGCTTGGTGGCAAGTCCTAACATCTGTCTTGATCCACTACTGGTTGGAGCCTCCCAGAGGACAGTCAAGTTAGGCTGCTGTCTGCAAGCATAGCAGAGCATCATTAGTAGTGTCTCTACCATGGGGTGGATCTCATGTTGGGCCAATTATCGGTTAGACACTTCTTGTAGGCAGGTAATTTTTGGATCAAATGTTATTTTTTATTGTAGCTTCACCTCCGCAGCTTCATATACAACCTGCTCAGGAGTTCCAGGCAGAGAATCCAACTATAGTACACATTAGCTAGCCTCAACAGCCTTTCTGAAACGCTGATATAAGCCTCCATGACCCTTCCCATTCTTGCATGCTTGTAAGCATGGTGTTCGACTCTGACACCATACCCATGTTTTGCTGCCACCTCAAGGTGTAGAATATGTCCTCTGGTCTCCAGCCTCTCCAGCCTTTGTGTGTCTCTGTCCAGGCTAAGCCTGGAAACACATTTCCCTAGTGTGGCCATTTTCCAACAACACCCACACCTTGAAGTTTCTATCTTTCCAGGCACGCTTTTTTTTTTTTTCCATGTCTTTAAACGGTTAGACCCTGGAGCTTTTCTCTATGGGTACAACCTAGTTAATTCACCATTTTTGTTGTTGCAAAGTTGGTGGCTGCTCTTTAACTGTAGCTCTAACATCCTTATGAATTACAAATGGCTTGCCCACAGTGTCAATTCCGCTCATGTACCTTCCCTTGCCAAAATCACATTGTTCATGTTTCTGCTTTGCCTGCTGCTCTTTATCAATGCACAAGTGACAAAAAAAAAAAAAAAGCAGAGAGCAGTAATTACACAGCAGACAGAATGCTACCCTGGCATGAAATCTCTGCCACCACAGGAATTGGTCCATTACTTCTGAATTCAGTCTCACCCAAGTTTGAGGACACAGACCTTACCAGAACCATCCAGAATGGATAGTCCCTGGCTTAATCCCTGACAGTCCTTGGTCCCCTCTAAAACTTCATGAGAACAGCCTTTCCTTGCCATTTTTCTACAGGCATTTTGGTTTCCAGAATGGTCTATTAAGCTCACACAGCACCCCAGGGTCTCTAGCCCACAGCTTCAAACTTCAGATTAGTTCAGAAGCCTATGAACCACATGATCAGATTCATTCTAGTAAAGACCTCAATTCTTGGTACCAGTTTTCTGTATTTTTTTTTAATCTTCACGTTGTTATGACAAGTAATGGCTCACAGGGTGAAGTATTTCTTTTGGCTTATGGTTTGAGGTGATACAATCCTCAGCTTCACGGCAGTAGGAGGCTTGGTTGTGGCAGGAGTATATGACAGTTGCTTGCTAACAACTTAATGGACCAGGGACAGAAAGTGGGCCCAAGATGTAAACTTCAAGCTCCTTTCCCTTGAAACCCATTTCTTCCAATTACGCACCTGTTCTCAAGAGTTCCACAACCTCCCAAAACAGTCCTGTCAGCTGGAGACAAAACGATAAAATGTGTGTGTCTGTGAGGGGCGTCTTTACATCCAAGCCATAACAGTTGTTTCTTGTTGTCCTCATTTCCTCATGTCATCTCACGACCTCATAGTAGCTCACTTTCAAGACAGTAAAAGTGCGAGTGGCATATATATATATATATATAACTATATATATATAATCTTCTTCAACACAGACTCTCCAGGTCATTGCAGAATGTGTGGGTCTAGAAGCAGAGAAATGTCCTATATAACTGCATTGACTTCAATAGTACTTTTGCATTTGACATGTAATTAATAATTTAATTTAGTTGCAGACATGCCAGAAAATATGTATTAAGTCTACTAAATATTTATGTGTAACTGGAAATATATCTATAGCTAGTCAAGTATTCTTGTCATTATAATCCACTTCTTGACATTTAACAAGAGCAACATAAGACCTGAAATTAGAATTAGCTACTTGCAAATTTTGCTTCATTTTCCTAGAATTTTAGAGGGTGAGAAATCTATGAAATTTGCTGTTAGGTTTCTGCAGCTGCTTCTTAAGGGCTTATTGGCTTTCTCCTTGGGGAGACCTGTCCAGCATTTCTGTCCCATTATCTCCAAGAGTTCATCCCAATGGGAAAAGTCTATGGACATTAACATTTATTCTCTCTTCCCTAACTCCTCCTCCTGAGAGAATGCTTCTTAAATTCAAAATAAGGATAAAAACCAATCTTTGGAGTGTTCTTCCCTTTTGTTATTTATTGGTTGTATTTAAAATCTTTCCCTCCAGCCAAGAGAGTTTTTGGATAGTAATTTAGAGATAAATGTAAAAGTCTTATTTTCTGTATCTTTAGTATTAAACGAAAAAATATTTACTGTTTGCCCTTTCTCTAGCACTGAAATCATTATTCAGATGACCAGAAGCTATTTCCTCTGGCTTCAATTTTTGGAATCTCATCTCTGAATCTCATCTCTGTTTGTTCGTGGAGGAAAGGCATTTGCATATTTAATTTGTCATGTGAGTATGGAATGGAGGCTTCTAAGGAGCTGAAGTTTTCTCATCCCTCCACTATGATTTCATTTAACATGCTTTGCTTAACCACAACAAAATAGGTCTCATCCCTTGGGTGTGGAGAGAACTCTGTTGTGGCAGGAGTTTGTTCCATGGGGATGTAAGGAGGCGAGCTAAGAGGGAGGCATCTTCCAAAAGCAGGAGAGTGCTCAAAGGACTTCCTGCCTTGACAAAGGAGAAGGCTGCTATGAGCAACTTTCAAAGTCTTAATTGTGGACCCTTAGGGGCATAGATGTCTGTCAAAGCTAGCACAGACTTTAGGCACCACAAAGGATTTAAGTGGCCGCTATATCGAATCTTGACTGTTTTCTCAAAAACCTATGTGTTAAAAGTTTGGAATTATTTGGATGAGAGGTGAACTCTTGGTAGGTGGTGCGTAGAAGAAGGACACTGTGTCACTGGGAGAATGCATTTGTAGTAGATACTGAGATTGAGACTCTCCTTGCCTTTCTCTTTGCCTCTTGGCTACAGCATGGTGAACAGGCCTCCACTACCACAGGATGTGAACCTGAGGTACTGCACACCATGATAGACTATTCCCTTAAACTATGAGCCAAAATAAACTTCCTCCATAGAGCTTTCATCAAAGTACCACTTTGTGACAGCAATGAGAAAGGTACCTAAATGCGATGCTTTTTGAGGCCTCAGGCCATAGCCGTCTGACTCTGCTGCTTGAGGACGTAGTCCATTAGTGAGGAAGGCATGGTGCTAAGAATGGACCCCGTGTGGCAGCAGGAGTGTGAGGTGGCTGGTTCTATTGTATTTGAAGTCGAGAAAGATGAATGCTGGTCTCACTCTATAAAACCTAAATGCAGGTGCCCACATCAAAGCCACCAGTGAAAATTAACCATCGCAGGTCTACCAACTGAGGGCCATGTCACACTCTCAAGGTGCACGGTACCTTCCTCATTGTTCCTTAAACAGGCGTAAAGAGAGACAGTGGTGTGTGCCTGCCTGCTTTTACCTCTTCTTTCTGTGCACCTGCTGCTGCTCTTGTGACCATTCTCCTCTGACACCATACTCCAGCTCTCCCAGTGCTGACTTAATAGGGGTGACTGTACAGGGAGCTCCAAGCCTTAGGGCAGGATTACGACCTTTGAGGATATAACTCATGGACTGAGGAGCTCTTTGGGTCTCTGCCTTTCTGATGTACAGACAGCCATTGTTGAACTACCCATCTCTGATCCTGTACACCGATCTAATAAGCCCTCTTTTGTACCATGTATATACCCTACCATTTCTGTTTCTCCGGTGAACCCTGCCTCACACAATTGTGAATCAAATTATGAATTGACTGTCTCAGGTATTTTGCTATAGTAATGGAAAACTGACAGTTATGGCTTTAAATACTTGTTTTCCAGTTAGTAGGCCATTTGGGGAGCTGTGGAACCTTGAAGAAGATCTGGTCTAGGTGGTGAAGTAGGTTACTAGAATTGGGCCTTTTAAGGTTATATATAGCTTAGATCCTGTTCTAACTTAGGTCTCTGCAGTTATGTGAACAGCAGGAGCCCTCCCCCATGCTTGTCCCATCACAATGGACAGCAACCCTTTGAGACCAGGACACAAAGCAAATTGTTCCTCTCATAGGTTATTTCTGTACGACGTTTTGTTATAATAGTGTAAGAGTAGCCAAAACATAAGCTAGCATAGAAAGACGTTAAACACAACCAAGTAGGGCAATAAAAGAACCAGAGGCAGAAAGAACTTTGTCCAGAGGAACTAAGAATTGGCAGAATTTTCAAATTCAAAATGGAGTATTGACCTTTTGTCATACTGGAGCACAGGCATCAGAATGGTGGTTTCTGGTTGAGCTCCTAAATAAGATGTGACCTGGGAAGTGATGGTCTCATAGGTAAAAATCAGAAAGGAAGGTTAATTTTCCCCTTTCTCTTGTCTCATGAATAAACTGTGACTAAGCATGAGAGAAGGTAAAAGAGAGCTTTGTGATTTTTCTGATCCAATGTAGTCTGTGATTCAAAGTCTTTCTTCAGTATGGTCCACATACCCAAAAATTCTAGGTAGAGTTTTTTTTTTCCCCAGAAAAAAAAAATTATATGCTATAAAGACAAAAAATTCCTCCCAGTATTGGCTCGACACAATGAGGCACAGTGACAGTAATAGATGGAGAATGGCAGGAATCCGGTTGGATTTTAGCATAGGCTTGAGGGTAGGGAGTGGCCGACGGGAGGGGATGAAACAGCCTCCTTACTTCGCAGATGCTTTGGGAGTTGGAACACACGTGCAGCCCTTGTCTCTATCCCCTACACTGCTGGACATTGTTTCTAGTTTCCTAAGTTTATTATCATTCAAGCAATCCAAACACTTTTAATTTGCTCCAAAAACAGCCGAGAAGACAAGAACCAAATAAACAATACAGTCTGATTTCCTCCAAAGTTAGAATGTGGTAGACTATAATGGAAGGAACTTCACTTCTGCTTAACATTGAAAACCTTTCCCGCCATGCAGGAGATTGTGTTTTCTCTGGAAGCTCATCTCTTCTTCCTCACCTCTGTCATCACCTCAAGTCCACAAGTCTAGGTACAATGTCTCTTGCATACTCCCAATGCCATGTTAGATATTGTGGGGGAAAGCTAACGAGACAGAAAAGCTAGCTTTTGAATGTTTATTTTGCTAAGCACCACACCCTTAGCTTTACTTGAGTTCTATTTAATCCTCACAATAATCATTGAGGTGCTTACCAGATGACTGCTGCTTACCAGATGACGCCTTCACTTGGCAGTTTCCCGTAGCCATGCTCACCATGCTCACAGCTGTGTGTAAAGTGTAAACTACAAGGGAGACGTGACACATGAATTGTGGTCTCAGCCGCAATCACTTGCAAGCTCGAGGGCTCAAGTCACCTGAAACTGTCCTTATTCATATGTCTGGAGGGTGATATTGACTGGCACCTAGGGATTTTGAATGGAACATCTATACGTGGCTTTTCTGTGTGCTATCAACTTCCTCTCAGCATGACAGTCTTGAGACCTCCCAGAGTGAGTGTGCTAGACAACAGAGGGAGAAATGCATGTTTTTTTTATGAATAGTCTCGGTGTCTTGCAGCAATAATTACAGTCTGTAAATGTTTGAAATGCATTCTGTTTGTCATAGTGGATTTGCCAGTGTGTGTGTGTGTGTGTGTGTGTAGTGAGGGCAGGGGGAAGGGAGAAGAGAGATCACACTACTTTGAAGGCTTATTTGCAGACTTGTTTTAGAATAGATACAGTCTATGCCATACAAAGTACTTGTCTCATCCTAGGGGTGCCTAAATGTGACATTCATGACCCACAGGGCTAAACCTTAGATCCAGGATGGTGTCATTATTATTAGTGCATGTTTGCTGATGGGTCACTAGTTCAGTTGCTCCAGTAATGCTCTTCAAGTTCAGTTCCTGTTTATCTAAGATAAAGGAAGGAATGATACACCCCACTCTCAGAGATGAGATGGGCACATCTTAATTGCTATATGTGTTCTGGTTCAAAATAGTCACACATGGGAGGCACACAGCAATCACTGGCAGCTGTGGTTTGGACCTGACCTGGCCCCATAGGCTCATGTTCTGAATGTCTGTGCCATCCTCTGATTCTACTTTGAAATCTATGGAACCTTTAGTAGAACCTTTAGTAGACGGGTGGTGGAAATAGGTCACTGAAGGAGGGCCTCTGGATATTGTCACCTTCTTGATCTGGCCTATAGTCTTTATTCCTCGTCCAGTAAGATGCAAGAAGCCTCTCATACATTCCCATCATAAAAAGATTTTTCCAATATGCCACTGTAACACACTGGCATTACAAGCCAAAACAGAAAAGCTATTCTGCCTTCAGGTCCTTCTATAAGGGCTTCAACGACATTGACAAGAACAGTAACTACTAATGTTCTAGCGATACAGTTCTAAGAAGCAGCAGAGCACACATGCTGCTCCCCCGGGAGAGCTTAGTTCTGCTTTTTGAGTTTGCATCTCTAGGTCCTGCCTCTATCATCCAAGCTCTTTGTTTCACATCAAGATATCCTCCATTTTCCATAGAATTAACCCACGTTTGCAAACGATTGATTGTATTCGCTGCTTATAGATGTTGTGGTCCCGGGGCAAAAGTTTCCCTGCATGTATTATTTCTGCCCCAGTTAGAAGAAATTGGTGTATTTCCATCCGCTTTATTTCCTTACAGCTTCTTGGAGAGCTGGTTCAGCAGTTAAAGACACTTGCTGCTTTTCCAGAGGACCGGAGTTCAGTTTCCTGGGTCATGTTCAGAACCACCAGTGAGTTCAGCTCCAGAGAGATCTGATGCCCTCATCTGGGCTCCACAGGTACACCTCCTACACATCTGCCCTCATGTGCATGTACACACTTGCATGCACACACACACTCTCTCTCACACACATATACATACACACAAAAACTCACATATACACACACACATAAACTCACACACACACACAATTATTAAGCTAGAGTTACAGGTGGTTGTTAGCTGACTGACATGCATTTTTGGAAACACACTGGTCCTCTGGAAAAGCAGCAACCACTCTAACCCACTGAGCCATCTTGCATTCCCTTTGAAGTTCTTTGTTTACATCTGTAAGAGCCCAGCAGGCCTTGCTTTATATCCTTTTGAGGATGTAACGAATGTTCCCCCAGCTCCTGTTTCAGATGGGATCTTACACTTAAACCCGGGCTTCTGCCCTTTGGCCATCTGAGGATTCAGAAGCAGCTTTGCTCTCACATGCAGCAATTTCTGCTTCTTTTTTATTCCTAAGCTTTTGTTTGCAAACGAAAGAGTTTGTATTTTAGCTCAACAGTCTGCCTTCGTGTTTTTATCAGAAGCAGCAAGAAGAAGCCAGGTGGCTCTTTTAATATTTCACAGGAAAATCTGCTTAACTAGGTCATCAAATTCCTTAGGAATGTTTTCTAGGTTTTCTGCGTTACCACGTGTGAACGCTTTAGCCCACCTCTCTACCACTAGAGGTTTTGCTTACTTGTTTCAATCGTCTACCTTCTTAGAACAGTTCCCTGGATTCTCTTTAATACCCCACTAACGACCTCCACTGCATTGTCAGGGTTCCAGTCACAGTCTCTTTAAGACCAGTGGTGTTCAAACTTCCAAAGGCTCCGACCCTTTAATACAGTTCCTCATGTTGTGGTGACCCCCCCAACCATAAAATTGTTTTCTGTGCTACTTCACAACTCTAACTTTGTTACTGTTATGAACTGTAATGTAAAAATCGGATATGTATATTACCAAAAGGTTCGTGACCCACAGGTTGAGAACCACTGCTTTAAGACCTACTCACTGTGAAACAGTGGCCTCAACACCATTGCTTCGTGCTTTACGTTTTCATTTCATTTTCTTTTTGCTGTACTGGGGGTTGAACCAGTGCCCTTCTGCATGCTGGGTAACGTAGTTATTTTCCTCCATGAAGTGACCAACTGACTGAGAAAAAGCAACTTAAGCGTGGAACAATTTATTTTGGTTCATGGTAAGGCATGGCTCCTATTCAGTGGGAAGGGTCTGCTTGCTCACTTCCTGATGGAACAGGAAACAGAGTAAGAGGAACACAGGCCCTCAGATGGCATTCTCATTGTCCCTTTCATCCCGTCCATGGCATAGAGCCACCCACATTTGGTGTAGCTCCTCCCACCTCAGCTGTCAAAGGACTGTTTTACTTAATCCAATTAAAGCCAACTGGTGCACCAGGCAAGTACTCCACAATGAGCTGTATTCAGTACCATCTCTCTCTTCACTTTTTATTTTGAAACAGAGTCTGATTAAGTTTTGGAGACAGTCCTTGAACTTGTGATCCTCCTGAATAGTGAGAGACCAAAAGATTAAAAAAAAAAAAAAAACCCCGGTGGCTATTATTAATGTTTAAGGCCTGAACTAGTTGGGTCCAGTGATGCCCTGAGGGGAAGATCTTGCCTTACTGCATTCTTTCCCACTCACTAGAGGTACAGTTGCTAAGAAACTGGCCCATCCCCCCCTAGGGAGGGACGCCAGATCATTAATGGTTTGGAGACCTTCCTATAGCCAATCAATTCAAAATGCAGCATTTTGACCAATAGATGTTTGCCAGGCAGGAATTACCCCTGCCTTGGGCATGCTGGGAGGGACCAGAATCTTTAAATCACCCAAATAACCTGAGCACGGGGGCTCTCGGCTCTCACCGCTTCAGTGGCGCGGGGTGTGAGCCCAAGCTGCAGCTCGTAATGATTTATAATAAAAAGATCCTCATGTGTTTTGCAATGGACTGGGCTCCTGGTGGTGGTCTTTTGGGATATCGCGATTTGGACACAACAATAGCCTTTTGCCACCAGGCTCAGAAGGTTTTCAACATCATATAGTCTACTTGTAGCTACTAATAAGTTGACCTAAAATCAATTCACTCTGGGAAGTATGCTGGGTCAGGAAGAAGGTCAACAAAGGTTATTTTTGTCTGACTGAGGGTGAGGGGAGGGACAAAGTCTTGACAGCGGGACACAAGGCAGGGCATATGCAGGAACGCTTGTGTGGGAGTAGGTGACCAGTTGGAGGCGGGAGAGGACTGATAGCCTGACTGGCGAGATGGCTCCTGTGAGGTCTGTGAATGTCCTGTTCAGGAACTTGTACTTCGTTCTGTCACAGTGGCTGCGGTAGTTTCTGAGCAGAAAAACAAAATGATCTCATTTTTGTTTAAGGCAGATAATTGCATAAGCAATATGATTATGTAAATTAGGTAAGTAATGTAATCTAATATGTGTTTAAGACAGGTAATTAATTTCAAGATACTAGATGGATTATCGTGTAGTCAGACTGACGGCAAATTCCTAGCGGACAGTCATTAAGCATGATGCTATTTCAATTCTGATCTATTTCTCTCTCTTTATTTTTTGGTTTGAGTTTTACCTTCTAGAAAAGTTGTATCTCACCTGTATTCTCTTAGCTGGAATTAATTATGAGTTCTTATCATTATTTATTCTATAAAGATCCACATATGGCTTAAAAACCATGTATAATGTGGCCATAGTCTTAAAACTGAAGGTCAAGACCAGAATAAATGCAAGTTCACTAGAGATGTAAGACCAGCTATGAAATACTTAAAAGCATACAAAAATAACTCTGGTTGGCTTTCTTTCTGTCCTACTATACTTCCCAGACTGGTTGATTTTAAGAATGCCAACTCATTAGTTATTATGAATATTTTATTTTATAACAACAGAACAAAACTCCCTTCTCTCTATTACCAACAATAAATCTTGTAATACCATGCCCTCTCCCCCATTTCCCTTTAAGGATCGTAGGCTTTAGCCTTCCTGTGATTAATCTTCACTTCCTAGAGTATTTAGACTGCAGACATAATTGAATTGAGCATTTGCTCTGTTGCTTAACATCACCTTTAAAATGAAATAATAGTTAGAGTATTAAAAAGTGTATCTTTGAATTTATTAAACTACAAGATTGACACTGAGCATCCAGGTGGCTAGTTTAAAAAGGGAAACCCAAATTGCTCCAAAACTCAAATTATCATGGAACAAAAGACATGAGGAACCAAGTGACCATGAATCATGAATTGAAGTCAGGAATCATATATCGCATATAACTCATAGAGATCTGCTGCCTTTGACTCCTCAGTGCTAGAGTTATAGACATGAGCCACCATGCCTGGCAGGATCAGCAGTTTTAGAACACATTAGAAGCTATGTCAGGGAAGTTTACAAATCTCTTATTATGTACCCGTCTAATTTATAATATCCAGGTATAATATCCCATGGTTATGACAAATATTCCAAGATAAACTTCTCATAAGAAATTGGTGTCTATTTTGGCTCACAGTTGCAAGCGTTTTAGCTCATGGTTGCCTGTACCCTGTTGTGGTAGAGTGTACCATGGTGAGAACATGCGATAGAAAGTTGTTTACTTCGTCGCATCCAGTTTGAAAAGACAGGAGAGGGGCTAGGGTCTCAATATAACACTGTAAGGTTGTAAAGGACCCCCTGGCTTAACTGATTGATTTGTAACCAAGATTCTAATGATGGTGGCATCCCTGCTGCAATTGTTATCTTTATAGAATAAATCATTCCAAGGTCCCCAGGAAGTCAGGGAGCCTGCAAAGCCAACCATACTCTTGTCTATTCTGGGAATCTCTCGTCAGGATTGCTGCTCAGCATCAGTATTCATTTCTTTTCACTTTTGTCCATTTTTCAGCAAAGAACTTGTTTTTGAAATATAACTGTTCAAGACAAATGGCCAGAGATAATTTTCGGGGAAACACACTTAAAGCAAGACCTTTGACAGCCTGTGCTTGCTGAGCGATGGTGACACTGCTGCATGCAGCAGCCTGAGTTCCATGACAGACAGGCTTCTCCCATCATTAAAAACAACCCAAATCAGCAGCATATGACACCCCCCTATTTCACCCGCTTCCCTTCTGTGGCAAGAACAATTTGATGCCTAAATTTATGGCTTGAATTAAAAGCTTAGGATTCTGAGATCCATAATTTGAAGAATACTGTCTCATTGTTAATACCTTATTTTTTCGTCTCTAAGGCTTCAAAGGAATGCATTATTTTTCTTAGCATTGTCTTTCTGGTACATAAAGTCCTTTGGGTTTGAGACAGGAGAATTCAATTCTATTTACATTTTCTCAGCTCCTACCTACCATATGCAGGGAGTGGTGCTAAGTACTTGAAGTGAGATGGCACTGGCTTAGCTTAGGAAGGGAAACCAGTGCTCAAAAGAGAGCCACGGAGCCAGGAGAGGAGACACAGACACAGCTTCCAGGCATTTCCCCAACCCAACTGGACAAGGAGAATTAAGGAAAAAGACCCCCGTGTTGGGGTAGCAGGAGAATTTGACATGCACAAACAGGAGCAGTGGACTTGGTAAAATTAAGTGCATGTTTGCCACAGAGAAAATATACATGGCTTCTATGGCCTCTCCATAGATCTCACACAATTTTATGTTAGGTGATGGCATAAGCGTTTCCTTAACAGAGTCATGGAGTGTCATTGAGCATCGCCTTCCAGCTCCTGTCAAAACGGAAACATCTTATTCCTCCTTCTGGATCACAGGCGAACTGTGTGGGAGAGAATTAAGGTGCTGTAGCACATCCATGTGCACAGCAGCCAGAGCCGGCAGGCTCTGTTCTGGTATTTTTAGCCAGCAGAGAGGTCAGTTCTACAGTGTTTAAATGGAGGAGAGACTTTTGCACCGTGCCCTCAGGGAGCCATCACCCTCCTTCTCTCCTTCTCCGAAAGCCATGATGGATTTTTTAAGGTCTCTTTATTATGTGCAATTCAAGTAAAAAGTGGACTTTGCGACTGAATTTTTGAGCGAGGATGAACTTACACTCTAAGATGATGTGACTTTTTATTGGAGGAAGGTTATCCCACTGAGGCGATTTCTAGCGGAAGCTTTAAGGATTTCCTGAGAAACAGCTTGTACAGAAACCTTTAGTTCAGAAAATCCAAAATAATGGAAGAAAGGTGGGAGAGAGACTTTAGCGCACATAAAAATGATTAAAAACACTACGGGTCTTCATTCAAACAGGTTGTGGACTGGCAGGACATTCATAACCTTGAACCTCCGAAACGGAAGGCTTAGCAGGAGAGAATCTGCTTCGGTGTAAGATCGATCGCTTGGAAGGGTAGGAAAAACCCAAAGGGGAACCTGACATCTCGAGCTGTGAGATGAACAAATCTGTACACGTCCCCAGTAGGGGTTGAAGTTCCTTGCTTGTTCAAACAGAAGCTACAATAGAATCCCGGGAGATGTTCAAAAGAGGCTGAATGGGAGGTCGGGAGAATTCTGTGTTCATGTCAGATGTATCCTGTTTGAGTTTGAGTCTTCTCCTTTGTACATTCAAAAAAATCATAAAGGTTGTTGTAAATCTCCCAAGTCTCTCTTAGGGCTTTTGTTGGAATAAAACAAGAACATATACAGGAGCTGCATGTGCAAATATTAATCGTCACCGTTTAGGTACAGAATGCTTAGTATATGGCAGGCATAGGCGTTAAGCATATCCTCTTAGTTAAAAATCACTATCGGATGGATTAGGACATAGAGGTTTAAAGAGGAAAAGGCTCTACAAATAATCATGGAAATGGCAAACAGTGAAGCCAAGATTCTCTGATACCACTGCTCCACAATTACGTATGTAGAACCATCTAATTGGTCATCCCATTCAACCTCACCATTCTGTGACATGTCTCTCCACTTCTTTTAGTTCCTTCTTCATTCTAAACCATGCTTCCCCACGGTACACTAGCTATTTTCCTCAACACCAATGATTTTGCCTTTGCTCCTAGCACTCCATCCTGCCAACCCGTACAGATTTCTCCCTCAGGTCCCTCTGCGGAGATTCAATGCTGTGCTCACCTCGTATTCCTAGCTTCTGCCTGAACCTGGTCACTTGGGAAGTACACAAACATTTAGTTAATGAAGGATTGAGGGAAGTGTACTGAAACTCAGGGAAATAAAATAAGTTGCCAATACCAGCAGGCAGTGTGAATCTCTAGACATCCAAATGCACTGGTCTTTCTACAGTGTCACTGGAGTCTAGGTTTATTATTATTATTATTATTATTAATTTAAAATAATGTACTTAGAATTGGAATATTTAAATTGAAAGTCATTAATTAAAATCTCAGTGGTTTCCTGAATTAGTCATGTACTACAAAAATGGAATGATATATTATTTTGGTCATGAAAAAGAATCAGCTTGAAGGAACATTAAAATAAGAGTTGGGAGCAATTAATGTCACGAGAGTTAGAAGCTGGAAGCAATACACAGATATTAGAGAAGAGACCTGGGGCAACTTCATATTAATTTTTGTGGCATATGGAGTATTTTGTGCCAATCTAGTTTGTAGAATACAAAATTCTCCTTCCTATACAGCTATGCAGAGTTCAATTTCTGTTTTACTCTGCCAGGGTACAGCCATGTGGTAAAATGTTGGAAGATGAACGAATGCAAATATAAAGACAAGTTTAAAAAAATATGTTTAGGTAAAAAGTAATATGTAGGCAACACTGTAATTTTAAAACGAATAAAGATAAAGATATTTTAATCTACAGCCATGTCTTAAAATATTGGAAGATGAGCAATTGCAAGAATAATTCTTATTATTATGTAAAGAAAAGTTTTAAAATATTAAGTTTAGGTGAGCTATAATGTATAGGTAACACAGTGATTTTAAAATGCAAAAAGGTGCTTTCATCTATTAAGAAATGACATAATTTCAAAAGTGATGTCATCATGCCACAGTGTCGATAGATAGTGTTACTCATGTCAGTGAGATAATCGGGTTTCTCCTTTGCCCGTTTAGTATAAAGTAATCACTGTGCCACCCAGCATTTATTAAAATTCATTGACAAATGATATACAACATCATCAAGGGAAATATGTCACAGTTACAGTGTGATTTATTCCTCCAATGTGGGCCCCATTTTCAAATAGCTTGGTAACCCAGACCATTAATCTAACATGCTCATTATAGGTGGACTGGCTGAGACAAACTATGAATAGCAAAATGGGGACATGAACGTGTGGGCTTAAAACTTTGTACTGCTTTGCTTTCTGTTGCTGTGATAAGCCACATTGACCAAGAACAACTTGGGGGAAAGTGGGTTTATTTGGCTTATACAACCCAATGACAGTTTTTCATTGAGGCAAGCCAGGGTATGAGCTTAAAGCAGGAAACTGGACATAGGAACTGAAGTGGAGACCAAGACAAAATGCAGCTTCCTGGCTTGCTTCTAGGCTCAGGTTCAGTAGTTTATCTCATACAGCTTACCGCCACCTTCTCAGGGGTAGAGTTGCCCATACTAGACTAGGTTCTTCCATCAACCACTAATCAAGACAGAGCCCTACAGACAGGCCCACAGGACAATCTTATGAAATCAATAATTCTTCAGCTAAGGGTCTCTCTTCACCCTGTCTGTAGTTTGTGTCAACTTGATAAAAAACAAAACAAAACGATCACAGCTTCCTGATTTCAATCAAAAATTTAAGCATAGAGGATAGCTCAGTAAATCCCACATTTTATCACTTGTTTCTAACCATTACCAACTCAAGGCCAATTTTGGCTCATTGGTTGCATTTGCTTGTTTGTTTGTTTGTTTGTTTGAGGCAAACAAACTTTGCGAGAAAGCAAATCTTTTATTTCTGTTTCAGTTCAAAAGTGTATTAGTATCCATCTAAAAGCACAAGAACTCTTGAGATATAAGTGGAACATCACTATTAAACCTAAACACGCTAAAAATAATTTAATTTTTGTGCATGGTGTCTGTGTGTGCATATGTGTGTGTAGTTGCATGTGCAAGTCAAAAGTCAACATCAGATGTTACTCCTCAAGCGTCACCCATCCTGTCTTTTGAGACAAGGTTTCTCACTGGAACCTGGCTTCACCAATTAAGGTAAGCCGGCTGGCTGGTGAGCACCAGGGATCATTCTGTGTTTGCCTCCCCAGTGCTGGGATAACAAGCACAGGTACCTTAGGCAGAGTTTTACATGGGTGCTGGGGATCAAATTCGGGCCCTCATGTTTGTGTGGCAAGCAGTTTACAAACTGTGCCGTCTCCACAGCCCAAATTTCTTAGTTTACTAGCTCTTTACCTAGGGCTCAAATTTGTCTGTTCATATTATACTTTTAAATATTTCTTTGAATTGAGATTCAAATAAGGTCTATAGAATTTATTGACATATCTCATATTCTTTTAATCTGTTGGTATTTCATTTTTCCCCCTGGCCTTCAATCATGGCTCTCCCACCTCGGCCTTTTGAAAGCTGAGATTATAAGTGTGGGTCAATGTACCCATCTATAAAGTACTTATTAAGGAAGCCAAATTTCTCATTTGTGAAGTCCATATTTATAATTTTCTGATTGCGTCTTTGTAGTGTCTGCTGTAAAGTGCTTCCCTTTTTTTGCATTTTCCATGATCTGGATGTGAGGAGTCAAGGCTTAATGCTCCAAGTTCAATCTTTTGATGGTAATAGTTTCTAAGTGTCTTTGCATTTCTTCATCAGGATGCACTCTGTGATGTCAGCAGAGATGAATGATTGATGCCTGAATCCAGACTTATTTGTTATAGATTTATAAATGGCTACTTAACTAAGATAACATCTTTTGGTTTTGTAGAAGAAATAGTGTTTATCATGTTCTGTCCTGAGAACCCATCTTTCTGTGAAAACAAGACTCAAGTAGGCCCTTTAACTAGGGATTGGATTGCTTTCTGTCACAGATGATAGTTCTGAAGAATACAGAACATTGCGGATTTCTTTGAGTCTAACTATGGTTCTGTGGCCTGTTTCCCACAAACTGTCCACCTGGCAGTTGCATGCTGTTATGCTTTTCTTAATGTCTTGTTTATTTATCCAAAGCATAAGAAAAAATAAAATAAAGATGCATCCTCAATTAAAAAACAGGTTTGCTAATGGCCTAATGTTTTGATTCTACCATTGTCTCTTCATATATCAGCCATCAAAACACTTCCAAATTTTCCCTTCATTAATTATGAGTTACAATTAAAACTTGTAAGCCAAGATAACTCTTTGCTATGGTACCTTCATCAGTTTTCAGTAACAAGTTGGTGCCCAGAATCTTCCACATGAAGCCAATGACTAAACATTGACTAACTGATATCTTCTTCTAATTCTTTCTTCAGAGACTTGAAATTTTTTTCATACAAGTCTTTGACTTCCTTAGTTACGGTCACACCAAGGTACTTTATGTCTTTTGTGGCAATTGTGAAGGGTGTTGTTTCCCTAATTTCTTTCTCAGCCCTTTTGTCTTTTGTATACAGGAAGGCTAATGATTTTTTTGAGTTAATTTTGTATCCAGCCACTTTGCTGAAGGTGTTTATCAGCTGTAGGAGTTCCCTGGTAGAATTTTTTGGGTCACTCGGCATACTATCATATCATCTGCAAATAGTGATACTTTGACGTCTTCCTTTCTGATTTGTATCTCCTTGATCTCCTTCAATTGTCTTATTGCTCTAGCAAGGACTTCCAGAACTATGCTGAAGAGATATGGAGAGTGGGCAGCCTTGCCTTGTCCCTCATTTCAGTGGGATTGCTTTAAGTTTCTTTCCGCTTAGTTTGATGTTGGCTATAGGCTTACTGTATATTGCCTTTATTTTGTTTAGGTTTGTGCCTTGTATCCCTGATCTCTCCAATACTTTAAACATGAACGGATGTTGGATTTTGTCAAATGCTTTTTCAGCATCTAAGGAGATTATCATGTGGTATTTTTCTTTCAGTTTGTTAATATGGTGGATCACATTGACGGATTTCCATATATTGAACCACCCCTGCATACCTGGGATGAAGCCTACTTGGTCACAGTGGATGATATCTTTGATGTGTTCTTCTATTCAGTTTGCAAGTATTTTGTTGAGTATTTTTACATCAATGTTCATAAGGGAGATTGGCCTGAAATTCTCATTGTTTGTTGTGTCTTTGTGAGGTTTAGGTAGCAAGGTGACTGTGGCTTCATAGAATGAGTTTGGTAGTGTTCCTTCTGTTTCTATTTTGTGGAATAGTTTGAAGAGAACTGGAGTTAGCTCTTCTTTGAAGGTCTGGTAGAATTCTGCTCTGAAACCATCTGATCCTGGGCTTTTTTGGACGGGAGACTTTTGATGACTGCTTCTATTTCCTTAGGGGGATATAGGACCATTTAATGATTTATCTGGTCTTGATTCAGCTTTGGTAAGGAAGTCAAAGACTTGTATGAAAAAATTTCAAGTCTCTGAAGAAAGAATTAGAAGACGATATCAGAAGATGGAAAGATCTCCTATGCTCATGGCTTGGCAGGATTAACATAGTAAAAATGGCCATCTTACCAAAAGCAATCTACAATTCCCATCAAATTACCAACACAATTCTTTACAGACCTTGAAAGAAAAATTCTCAACTTTATATGGAATAACAAGAAACCCAGAATTGCCAAAACAGTCCTCTACAATAAAAGTTCTTCTGGAGGTATCCCTGATCTCAAGCTGTACAATAGAGCAACAGTAATAAAAACTGCGTGGTACTGGCATAGAAACAGAATGGTGGATCAATGGAACTGAATAGAAGACCCAGAAATAAACCCACACACTTATGGACACCTGATTTTTTACAAAGGTGCCAAAACCATACAATCGAAAAAAGATAGCATCTTCAACAAATGGTGCTGGTCTAACTGGATGTCTGCATGTATAAAAATGCAAATTGATCCATACTTATCACCCTGCACAAAACTAAAGTCCAAGTGGATCAAAGACCTCAACATAAAACCAGACACATTAAATCAGTTAGAAGAAAAAGTGGGAAGAGCCTTGAACTCATTGGCACAGGAGACACCTTCCTGAACAGAACACCAACAGCACAGGCTCAAAGAGCAACAATCAATAAATGGGACCTCATGAAATTGAAAAGCTTCTGTAAAGCAAAGGACACTGTCATCAAAACAAAACAACTGCCTACAGATTGGGAAAGAATCTTCACCAACCTTTTATCCAACAGAGGGCTGATATCCAGAATATATAAAGAACTACAGAAGTTGAAAAGCAACAAATCAAGTAGTCCAATTAAAAAATGGGCTATGACGTTAAACAGAGAATTTTCGATAGAGGAATATCGAATGGCAGAGAAACACTTAAAGAAATGCTCAACATCATTAGCCATCAGGGAAATGCAAATCAAAATGACCCTGAGATTTCACCTTATACCCATCAGAATGGCCAAAATCAAAAATTCAAGTGACAACATATGCTGGAGAGGTTGTGGAGAAAGGAGAACCCTCCTTCACTGCTGGTGGAAATGTAAACTTGTACAACCACTCTGGAAATCAATCTGGCGCTTTCTCAGACAACT
>CM053760.1:21584419-21635133 GCA_028658305.1 Pachyuromys duprasi
ATGAGCCTGTGGGGGATGTTTCACATTCAAACCACACCTTCTAATATCAGGGTCAGTATGGTGACAGGCTCTGCCTTTCTTCTGCTCCCTTTGGGCATGTGGGGCTTAGTGTGGTCTGTTCCAGGGTCGACAGAGGCTGAAGTATGCTTACCTGCTGCCTCTAGAACTCCCAAGCATACTTTCCCTTTATGAAGTGCATCTCAAAGCCACTTCAGTATCTAATCCTGGGGGGCCTGGGATAGCTGCGTTCCTATTGCTGCTCATACCTAAAACCTCCAGAATGCCACTAACAAGACACAGGTGTCCAGAGTCAGCTTTCACAGAAGGTTTAAAATAATGGAAACGGATGGCACAGACTTCAAAGCCTGAATTGAATAATAGATGCTGTTATTCTGCCCTAGGGAATTTCTCATGGGCTGTTCTCTGTCTTTTTCTACCTTGTCTCCCTCATCAGAACATAGTTTTTGACACTCTAGTAAGTATGTTCAAATGTTGGACACTGTAACACAATGTCAACATCTTCAAAGCTCACATTTAAGTACTATGTAATCAAGTTACTGAAAAAGCACAAATGTCTCATTTTTAAGTAAGTCTGTTTCCGCCCCCCCCATTTTTATAGCTGTCCTCAGTCACATGCAGTTTCATGGATCTAAAGGCCACAGGTTGAGTGTGCCCATAAATATGCCAGTCTTGCATACGGATTGTGTTGAGCTGAGAAAAAGCACACACAATAACAGTTTTGCGCCAGCTTGCATTGTACTGCTAGAGAGGTTTCCATCATTGTGACAAAATACTTGAGGCAATCAGCTTACAAGAAAGAAAGATTAATTTTAACTCATGGCTTCAAAAGTTTTAGTCCGTGGTTGTTTGGGCAATATCTAGCAAAAGAAAGCTGTTCATCTCATGGTACATGAGACAGGGAAGGAAAAAGAAGAGAAGGAGGAGAGAGAGAGGAGACAAAGAGGAAGAAGAAGCAACCAAGGTCATAATATTCCCTTCAAGTTCACATCTTCAATGACGTCATTTCCTCCCACTGTATCAGACCGGAAACCAAGCACATGGACTTTGGAAAACATTTAAGATGGCAGTGATGATACTCATCTGCCAGATCTGATTTATGACAGTTGTTATGCCCAGATTGCAAAGACCCCAAAGACTTCCAGGAAGCTGACCACATATACAAGAACAAAGAGCTTTTATTTCTGGCTTAAGCTCAGGTGACCCACCATCCAATGGAGTGGATTAGGGAGGAAGCCCCCCCCCCCAACCCCCAGCAGTTGCAAAACTGGGTTTTTATTATGGTTTCAACAAGGAAAAGGACTTTCCAACTTTGGCGCTTACCTGATAGGTTTGCATTTAGCAGGAGCAAGCTTGTCATAAAGTGATTGCTTGGTGCTGATCTTGAGGATGGGGGATGAAGTGTCCAAGTAACAAGTGTGCCCAGGTAACAAAAAGTGCCCAGGTAACAAAATCGTTTCATTAGCTGAGCAAAGGTTTCTAACTAATCTTTAACTTGATTGGTTCTGCTGTTGGGCAGTTACTAAATAATTGTTTTTAAGGCGGTTACTAAATTATTATTTCTGATTTTCACGGAGGTTATTGAGCTATTGTATCTCACTTCCATGGACTATAGTTTCATGTTCTGAGAACTAGAAACAGGTTCTAATCAACTATGGGAACACTACCAGGAAACAGAAACCCAGCCCCACAGTATCTTATGAAGACTGTCATGTCCGCACAGCTGCTGCAGCACAGCTGCTTGGGCCCTTCACAGTCAGAACAGGAGACAGAGCCAGGACAATGGTACCAGCCTTGCAAAATCACCTTGTCCAGGACCATGTATGGATATGGCCTAGAACCCCCGCTCAGATGTGGCCCATGGTAGCTCGGTGTCCAACTGAAGACCCTAGTAAGGGAAACAGGGACTGTTTCAGTCATGAACTCGATGGCTGGCTCTTTGACCCTCCCCCATATACGCCAGGGAGTAACAGCCTGGCTAGATCCCAGGGGAGGACATTGCAGCCAGCCCTGAGGAGCCAAGATGAACTGGGGTCGATGGAAGGGGAGGAGGTCCTCCCCCGTTGGTGGACTTGGAGGGAGCGGGGAGGAGATGAGGGAGGGATGGGGAGAGTGGGAGGAAATAAGGGAGGGGGCTACGCCTGGGATGCAAAGTACCTAACCTGTGATTGATATAAAAATAAATAAATTACATTTTTAAAAAATCACCTTGTTTTTTAATCACTAACTAAAATCTGTTAGTTTTCCTTAGGTATTTTCCTTCCCATGGTGTGTTGTGTTGACCTCAAAAGCCCAAAGCCTCTTTCGTCTTTTCACTTCCCTACAAAAGTATTGTTTTTTGTTAAGATGCTATCCACCTATGTGATACTCTCGCCACAGAAGTCTTAGTGTGTACATACAGTGTTCAAAATCCTTTTCTTGCTAATCTGTATCTTGTAAATCTAATTATAGGGATCCAGCCCCATTATATACAGAAGAAAAAGAAAACATTTTCTCACTTCCTCCATTCCTCCGTCCCTCTGTCCCGTCTTTCTCTCCTCCCTTCCCGTTCCACTGTTCACAATGCCAAGAAGACAGAAGAGTAAGAAGCCAAGATTCTGTCCTTATGGTGTTTATGTTTGACTATGGACAGATATAAAATATGTATCTGTGTGATCAGTATGTCAGACAGTGGTTAAGTGCTGAAACTACCCTCAACCATGAAAGCTAGATATGGGGAACCCGGAGTGCTGGGGCAGGAAACTAACACATTTGCCATTGCCAGCAACTTAATCTGCCCATTAGCTCCTCTTCCACATCTGTCTTTACTGATACGAAAAGTGTGTCCTTTAGGCTGTTCTTTTCTCTGTAAGTCGGGAAGTACCTTTTCTGCATGTTGAAGTACCTACTGAAGAATACTCCTCAAACTTCAGCAACACGATGTGCAGAATAGACAAAGCCAAGTTTGCTGTCCTGTCCAGGAAGGGAGCATGCTTCTTCCACTAAGCTCCCAAGAGTCTTCTCAGGAGGGGAAATGCCAATTTCTATTGAGAGCCAGAAGTTTGGTTTAAGGTGAAGCTTTTAGAGCTTGATCTGGTTACAGGATGGATCCTGCTTAACAATTTAGAATTGGTGAATATGTTAAACAGGCTCACGTGTTTGAGGAAGCATAAGGCGGAACCTTCCTCTTGGTGTTCCCTGTGAAATAATGATGAGTCTCTCAGGAAGTTCTTAGTAATGAGCAATCAAATCATTTCCTAGGGTAAAACTCTGGAATACTAAAGTTATGCTAATGAAGCTGTAAAGACAATGGAGCAATAAGAGGTGTGTTAATGACGTCACCCTGATTATAACAGTAAATTGAATACATAGTCTAACCAGCATATATATATATAATCTGGGGCCTTGGGCTTGTTAGGCAAGCACATTGCCACTGATCGATATCTCCAGCAAAACTAGATTTTGAAAGCTTTGTGTGATTACCAAATATCACAACATGGGATAAATTTTTAAAGTTTTCAAGAGTAAGGTTTGGAAACTACATGCAATGTCATGCTTCTAAGTGATTGTCAGTTTCTGTTCTGACATTTCAGAGTTATTTTGATATCCATCTGTTGTCAGATGCTTTCTACAATTGAAAATAGGACAACCATTTAGCTTCTGTCCAGTCTTAAACTTGTAGAAACAAAATATACAAAAATGTATTGTTTTACCCACTCAAATTAATTGTGGTCCAAACAGGTCTGATTTGAAGTCAAAATATTTATTAGATCACTCTGTCATAACTTTTAAAGCTTTTTTTTCTTTCTTTCTTTTTTTTTTTTTTGTATTGACAGATTTTTTATTTTTAAACAGGGTCTCACTGTAGAGTTCCAAGATGGCCTTGAACTCACTATGTCATCCAGACTGGTGTTGGACTTGTGATCTTCCTGCCCCAAACTTAGGAAATTTCCCCCCTTTTAAAACTTGAGCCCTGATTTTACCCACAGCTTCATGTAGATATGGCCCGTTTATGATGATGGTAGTACTTAGAAAAAAACAAGGAGATGGGGTTGAAAATGCTTGTTTGGCAAGTTCCCCAAAATACTTTTAAAAAATGCTCTGGCCAATTTGGAGAAGTGGGTCATCATTCATGTGTGGCAGACAGGGCCATTCATCCTCTCTGATACATTTCAGCTACTGCACAGCTGTCAGGCCAAGGAAGTTATAAATCTTCCTACATGTTAACATTCACATTTAATTAATACTAATAGGCAAAGCTGTCTCTAGAGGGAGATGATATGATGGAAAGGATAAAGTCTGGGAAGCAGATAATAAAGGTAGTGTGTGAGCGTATTATTTCTAGATCAATCCAGCTTCATAGTTAATATTATTATCCCCTGTTGACGCTTTCCTCATAATTTGTTTTTTGGAAAGGCTTTTCTGTGGTTTGTATTTTTTTTAATGCTTAAAAAAACTGTAGACAGCTTTGCTTTTTTCCTTGAAAAAGGCAGGAAAACCACACTTAGACTCATTAAATTTCTTATGCAATATTTTAGGACTGTTTCTCCCATTCTTGACATCTATCAGTTTCATCCTGTCCCAGGCAGGTTCTTTGGGGCTTTGGGCTATGACAGTGCCTAGAGGCTTGATTTCTAAATGATTCTTGGGCTCAATCAAAGTCAGGTTGACTCAGAAGCATTGAGTGATACAGGCATTTATGATCTTGTGACTACTTCACCTTGCATTTTTGTGTGCTAAAATGTGGCCTGAATGGTGACTTTTTCTCCAAAGTCCTTGATTCAATTTCTTTGTAGATAATGAACAACCCACACAGATTTCAGAAAACACCCACAGCACATCCAGGACGGTCTTATTCTGGCTGTGTTCAATATATAATGAGTTTCTGAGATTCACTGATGGGTGATGGGGAAGAAACTTTATCAGACTTCTCTTCCTACACACACACACACACACACACATACACACACACACTGTTCACTTTAACAATTAATGTAAAGCCTGGTTATGAGGCCATCTAGAGGGTTTCCAAATGTTGCTCTTTCTTAGACATGGTCATAGATGGTTTTGAATAATGTGTATCTGTCTATAAAGCTTGAATAAAGTGGTTTAGCAATGTTTCATCTGGATGACTTTTTCTATTTCTCAAGACCCTAGTGATTGTATTTTCACATCTTTCTCTTTCTTTTATTTTTTTGCCCACTAACATAATAATAGTCCTTTCTATTACCTTTGGGAGATATGTTTCAGGATTTCTGGTGATAAAGTTTAATATCTAAACTATGTTCAGTGAGAGATTAACAATAACAGCTACAATAAAATAGGGCAATTGTTATAGCAGTGCCATAATAGTTATATGGCTGAAGCCTTTCTCTTTGTTAAACTATCTTCTTATGCTCTGTTCACTGAGGTCTGGATTCTTATCATACAGAAAAACCAATGTCCAACAGAAGAATATTGAGGAGAAAGAAGGGCTTTAGTCAGTGGCTGAAGAATGGAAAGGAAGCAGCCGTGCTTACAAACTAATTTATCAGCTCCAAGGGGTTGAGAAGTGACAGACATGGGTCAGAAATAATGAGGGACACATAGGCTGATCCACAGGAAGAATACTCAGGTCTTTTCTGACAAGAAAAGGAGATCTTCCCATCGTGGTATCAGGTAGGCATCTCGAGTCCTGACAGGGAAGGAGAGAGACTGGACAAGTCTAGGCCAAGCTGACACCATATTGAACTTCTAAACAAAACTTTTACCACATTATCAACAGTCTGCACTCGGATCTAAGTAGGATGCAAGGGTGAAGGCAGCAGAGAAGGTGAGCATATTACGAGGCTATGATGCTTAACTTTCGTTGTCAATTTATTGGCATTTAGAATCATGGAAATGTATGTACATGCATGTGCGTGCGTGTGTGTGTGTGTGTGTGTCTACAAGAATGTTTCCCGAAAAGTTTAACTGAGCAGGAAAAACATACCCTAAATATGGGCAGCCCAGTACTCCTATGGGTTGGAGTCCCAGGCTGAATCAAACTGATAAAGCAAACTGAGAGACAGTAGCATCCCCCCTACTCTTGACTGCAGATGTCATGTCAACAGCTGTCTTCAGCTCTCACTACCATGACTTCCCTGACATGATAGACTCTACCCTCAAAGTATGAGCCATAAATTTTTCTTTACTGTTTTTTTCTTCCACAACAATAGGTACAAAGGCAAAGACACTAATCCCTCTCAACCTCTTCAGTGACTTGGTAGTGTTTGTTGGCCCACGGGAGGAGTCAGTGGTTTTAGGAAGGGTAGAGTCTGAGTCCCTGAAGAGCCACTTAGGCAACCATCATCACCATGATCCACACATCGGAGATATTATCTATAGCGAAGCTTTTAGGGCACTAGTAATGGATTGTCTAGTTATGTAGCTTCCAAAATCAGTCATTTTTAGAAGACAACTAGGAACTAGTAGCAGTAAAGGTTTATTTTGGGTTCCCCTCCGTAACATTTCTTTAACTTGTTTACCACTGCTAGCTGATGAGAGGGAAAGCTAAGCATAGATAAGAGAGGAGTGCTGAATCCGGCATCCCCACAAAGGTGCCTTAAAACTTTCCTGATTTTGGTTTCATGTAAGAAGAGTTTAACTAGATGGGTGTGCTCCTTCTCTCCCCAAATCAACCTCGAGGAAACAAAAAGAAAGTATAGCTCTGAGAAGCAAGTGGGAAAATATCCTGAACCTCCTGGGAGCATGGTGGACATGGGATGAGGTGGGGGTACAGGCTGGAGATGGAAGGACACATGAGTTGGAGAATAGCACTCGAGCCAATATTGTTTCCTCCTTTCTCGACCTGGGGTCAATGGTTGCCAGAGAATCTGCTGCAGACATCACCTCTTTATAGCTTAGGATCTTTGAGGCAATACCATTGTAGAGAAAGATCCTTGCTGGGGTGAGATATTTATAAAATTAGGTGAGGAGGGACCATTCACATTTTCTTCATTTCTGTCCTTGTAAATCCATAGAGCAAGCAGATTGTGGCCAAGGATGCTTCTAATCATAAGACATATTTTTTTCATGAACTTGGTTGCCTGCTCTTTGATCACCTCCTTACTAGGCCACAAAGAAAGAGGATCTATGACAGTCCTGATGAGATCTGGTAGGCTAGGTCAGATAGTAGGGGAGGAGCACCTCCTCTATCAATAGTGGACCAGGGGCGGGACATAGGGAAGGGGGAAAGAGGGAGGAATGGTGGGATCAGTAAGAAAAGAAGGAGGGGCTACAGCTAGGATACAAAGTGAATAAATTGTAGTAAATAATAATAATAATAATAATAAAAAGAAAAAAAGAGACATTCTTTCAAGTCATTTACAGATGAATTGCCATCCAGAACAGGCACTCACAAAGTGCTGAGCACAGGGTGGTGTGTGTGTGTTTGTGTGTGTGTGTGTGTATAAACAAAGCAAAATAACAAACGGCATACAGCTACTTGGGCTGAAGCATCAGAGTTATAAGCTGAAAGCACTACATGGAGATGCTGGCTAGCACCATGACAGAGCCAAGAATGTCTATATAGGGAAGGACAGAAGTGGCCGCAGATCCTTGGGCATCTGTGCCAGACTCTGATGATGACGTGTGTATCAGACACCAGGCCTGCCTGGGAAATCCATGTCTCTAAAGCTCTCCTTCTGCACTTATTGGCCAATAGATAAAATTTTATGCCAGAACTAGTTATTTTTTAGCTTCACTGAGTACTGTTCTTTTCTGAAGAACATGCAAATTGGATAACACAAGGTTTTTATTGCATGAAAGATGCCATGAACAAAAGTAAAAGTGACAGGTATTAAGAAATTGTTTGACAATGCCCCAAACTGACAAAGAACCAACACCTAGAATACAGACTGAACTAAGGATTTCTGAAAATCAACTAGAAGGGAGAAACCCTAACATAAAAACAGGCTAAGACTATGAATAGGCAATTTACAGAACAAAAAGCCCTAAAGGTTGATACACACGAAAAAGCTGCTGAAATTTATTATTCATCAGCATTTAAGTTACATCATGATGAAAGATTCCACACACAATAGCCCTGAAAAACAATAGGGATGTGGAGCCCTGTGATTATGCATAGCTAATAGGAATGTAAATTAGAAAAATCATGCTACAGAACATTCTGGAAGGAAACAATTAAGTTAACCATATGTGCACTTGAAGGCTCAGGAGTGCTATTCCTTCTGGTTTCCTACAGAAGCTCATGTGTAGTGATATTCAGAAACATGCTTGTGGGTATTCATCAAGGTATTTTTATGGGTGCTGGAAGCAATCCAGGTATCTAGCACTGGGTTAAAAGACAAAGATGATGTTCTACATATCTACTGTTGTATCTGGAGGTGTGACTAGAGCAAGGCACTGTATGCATACAGAACAATGCCCACAAGTTTTAAAGACAGAGTTCTGAATAGCTATCGTAAGAGAGAACACAGTGTGTAGTATTGTTATTTAATACTGCATATTTAAAGCCATAAGAAATACATACATAATCAACATCAAAAATTTATAAGTACAAACACAAGCAGGAGAGTGTTTATTGAATTCAATGAAAAAGCTGACAGGATGATTGTAGGAAAGAGAGTGGGCAAGGAAAACAATGAGAACCAATAGATGAAAGGAGAGAGTCTATTAAAGATCATTGATAAAATATATCTGGTTTTGTTACAATTTTAGAATGGATTGGTCCATTAAAGGTTTCTACTTTTAAAGAAACACAGTTGCAGATGGATGGGGAAGGGTATAAGCACACCAATTTGAAACCAGGATAACTGCCACTCATAAGAATCCTAGTGACAAGACTGTGTCACAGTTTCTTCCATATTCAAATATACCAACATGGAGAGAGGCTTAGAGTTAAGACTCAGGAAATAAACAACTTACATGTCTCAGGAATTTCCTGAAACTTACAAGATCCATAAGCTTCTTCACCAAAATTATGTGAGCAGTAGCAGCTTCTTGGGAGAGGACTCTCAAATAGGCTGGACTGCACCAAGTCCATGGTTGCAGGTTTTGTGAGTGGTTACCCATGCTAAAGTATGCTTTCCAGTGACGTATCTGCCTTTGAGTCATTTATGCACCCATAAGTAATCTCTTGCCCATATCACCATATGCAATTTCAGTAAACCCACTGGTTCACTAAGATAGACTGCAATGGAGTTGTTTCTTAGGTCCATTATCAGTGCCCTGTCTGGGGTGAATAGATAGTTTTTAATTGTGTCCCAGGAAGAGTCACGTGACAAAGAGGTGACTAGAGGGCAAGGTGACTATCACCTTCCTCCTACTTATCCTAAGAAAAGCAAATAATTTTCAATTGAAAAAAAAAATCCAAGTTCAGGTACAAAATGACACCGGGTCACGTTTCTCCCTTTAAGAGAAAAGATGTATCACCAAAGCCTGGAATGCAGAAGACAGTGGGAGCCCATCCCACATCACCAGGGATTTTCTGGCTCTACAATTAATTGACTGCACCTGGACTAATTTACCCAGGTATAATTTGTCTAACCATGAGAGATCAGTCTTTCAAACTTTGCCAGATATAAATACAGCAGGGAAAAGAAGGGTTGAAAGGAAAACACTGTCATCCAATTTTAAAAATTATCCGTGAAATTGCATTAAATGGTACGATACTGGCATAGTGGTTAATTTCACACAAAATGCTTTATACGTCTATACCTTAAAAAACATTTAAGTCCTTTTTAAAAAATATTCTTAGCCCCCAAAGTGTTATGGTTTTGGAATGTTCTTCCCAAAGCTGTAATTTCTGTTTGTGATTTTGCTATTGAAAACAGACTCTCATTGAGAGCTATAAAATCAAGTAACACTGTAAAAATTGCAGAGCATGGTTGCCAAAAAGAGCATAAAACCTCTATAGACAATCATCTCATACAGATATCTAAAGATGCCAAGATATACATCACTCCATTGGTAAATACTAGTATCTTAAAGAAAACATACTACTTTGGATCCAGAAAATGACAAATCTTTTAAGTGAGGGTTTAAGGGAAAAGTTAGTATTTGAGATATATTTAGAAAAAAACAGAAGACTTGGGAATGTGAAAAGGGCACTTAACGCAGAGGGATATTTGAAGGAAAGTTCTGAAACCATCAAGTGAAGGCATGTTGCAAAAATGGTAAGTGGGCCAATTATTTAGACTATATGCTTGGCCATTATAAAGAATAATGATATGACAAGTACTAAATACTTAGTACTTACTGCTTTGCACAGCTCTAAGAGGAGATTCTCAAGTGAAGAAACTGACAATAAACTATCTGGAGAGACACAGAGAGTTCCAAATGCAGAATGTTGAACTCAGATGTCAGTTCCAATCATTCCAATCATTACAAGAAAGTGAAGGTTGCTTGTAGATCACCAGGTTTGTTCCCAGTTGCTCAGCAGTTGAGAGACATTAATGTATTGATTCCAGGTCAGGCACAGGACATGGCTTTGCAGGAACTCAAAAGAAACATGTTTTGTTAGCTATGGAGCGGGTCAAATAGAACATAAATGAAGTCGAGGGCCCTGTCTTGGTGCTTTAAGAGAAGACAGTGGCTGAAGAGAGGGGACAGATAGGAGAGGGGATACAGAGAGTTAAGAGGGTGAAGATCAGACCCGAGGAGAAAGAGAGCAAGAGTACAGAAGACCTGTAGAGAAAAGAGAAACTGAGGGTGGGGACATCTAGTCAGGGGAGGCTCGTGGGAGGATATGAGGGGGACACAAGCAGAGACTCCTAGTAGCAGAGGCCATAGTGACTGAAGAGGACACCCACTAACTCACTTGTCTCTAATAGATGCAGGGAAACACCAACCCACTCACAAAACTTCTACCCTAAATTTACCCTGTCTACAAGATGTGCAGGGATAAAGATAGAGCAGATAGAGCAGAGATTAAGGGAATGTCCAACAAATGCCTGACCCAACCAAAGACCCACCCTACGGGAGAGAACCAGGCCCTGATGCCATGAACAATATTCTGCTAAGCTTGCAGGCAGGAGCCTGTCAGAGTTGTCCTCTGAGAGACTCTACCCAGTAGGGCCTCAAAAAAGATGCTGACAGTCACAGACAAACACTGGGAAATGTGTAGGGAGTCTTGTGGGAAAGTGGGAGGAAAGAGAAAAGGACCTGGAGGTGATGGAAGAGCCACAAGAAGACCAACAGAGCCAACTTACCAGGGCCCAGAGGGGTTTGCTGAGATTGAAGCATCAACCAAGGACCATGTATGAACTGGACATAGACTCCCTACAAGATGTAGCAGATGGGCAGCTTAGGCTTCATACGGATTCTCTAGTAAGGGAAGTAGGACTGCATCAGACACAGATTCACTTGCCAGCTTTTTGATCACTTCCACTTGGGGAGACTGCCTTGCCAGGCCACAGGGGAAGAGGACATGCTCAGTCATGATACAACTTGATGAGCTGGGGTGGATGGGAAAGGAAGCTCCCCTTTTCTGAGGAAAAGAGGAGGGGGAAGGAAGAACGGAGGGTAGGACTGGAAGGGGAGAAGGGATGGTGCTACAACCAGGGTGTAAAGTGAATAAAAAGTAAATAAATTTAAAAAGTAATTAAAAATAAAGTACTATATGGACTGAGAGAGAGAGAGAGAAGAGGTACATGGTGGAGAGGAATGTTGGTGGGAAGAACAGTAAGAGCCGTTAAAGAGGAACTTGGGAAATAGACAAGATTGCCAGCAACTGTGGCAATATTATCCTATGAAGGAGATAGGCTGTCGGAAGGTATTGCTTGGGGAAGAGGAACAGATGAATTCAGAAGCATGAGGGAGCTGGTGGAAAATCAAGGTGAAGATACCCGGGAGGTGTGTAGAAACAGGAGTTCCTACTCAGTCAAGAAGACAAAAATTGAAGTCATCTGTCTAACAGAAAGGATGTCCCCTGAGAATCAGAGCAAGGGATGGGATGGAGGACTGAGCTTGGGGGAAAACACCCACGTTTTCTGATAGGTTTTCAGCATTCTTCCAACACACAGCACACTCATTTCACCAAGACAGACCCTTTAAGTGACTAGTTTGTGCCTTGTGTGAATTTAGGACAAGGCATACTGACCAAAGTCCCTGTGTGAGCTGGCCATAAGTAGTGACCACCTATCCTTCTTCTCTCCCCTGGAAAGGAATAATTCTTTCTTCTCTCTATGGCTCATTCCTGTTATGTGCGTGGGTGTGTATACCTCTCTCTTCTCGCTGCAGATTTTCATGAATAAGCTCTTATTTTATGCTTTCTGGGATTCCTGTTTCAGACAACACCATTCATGTGTAGGTGTCACCACTTTGCAAATAGAACTTATCTCCTTTCACTAGGAAAAGTAACATTTTAGTCAGGCTTGCCCATGGTATCAGAAAAGAATATTAGACTGTTTGCACCTGTTGGGATAAAGATTTCCACAGGCCCTGCCATTGTAAAACTCATAATTATACTTTAAAAAGTCTAAATAATGCAAAATTGATAAGAAACCATAATTATACACATATATTTTGGGGGACAAGGTCACAACATGGCCTGGTCTGGCCTTAAATTGTGATCCCTGCCTCTACTTCCCGAGTGCTAAGTTTGCAGTTGTGTGTCATCATACCTAGAAATAATGCACATTTTACAGAGAAACATTCAGCCTGTGCCCGACAAGCAGCATTTCCTTTATCCATTCATTCTGCAAACTTAGTAACAGTACAGACTAACGTATACAATGCAATAACATTCTCATCTGCAGAGACATTTGACTTCCAAAATTTAACCGATTTTGTTAAGTGAAATGATTTATGAAAAGGGAGATAAGAGAGGGGTGTGGCTCAGTGGACAAGCGTTTTGCTATCACATGAAAGGCCCTGGGTTAGAGGTTTAAATTCTCCCAACACACACACACACACACACACACACATACACACACACGGTGTTGGGGTGGAAAATTTGAAATGAGTGTCTCAAAATAATGTTTTATTGATGTTATTATTGAAATGCTATATATTCTGAACTTCAGTTTGTTTACCAATGAGCTGATGAGAACAGACATGCAGAGGAGTCTCCTCTTTCTGCTGGGGGTAATCTTACCTGTGTGGGGTGACATCCATCCATTCAGCTCTCCTCAAACCTCATCCTGACTCTATAAAGTGAAGATTTCTGAAAATGGCAGCTCATCCTTCCCCTGTAACTTTAGATTTTGCAATCCTTGGTATTAAAAATTAATTCTCCAGATGTCCTTGTCTTTAATTAAATCTCTAAACATTTTTTGGAGGCACTAGCCTGTTCTGATCTTCCTATGTCTACCCAACAGCAAATTATTCCTATTTGTATGAACATGCCTGAAAAAACAAACCTCTAAGTAAATTTTTTAAATGTTTAGGCATTTTTTACTGAAAGTATGGGCTGCAGTAATATATCAACAGTATTGTAATTCTGTAAGCTATTTTTAGGAATAAATTTAAAATAATTAGAACATTAGTAATGTCACCCATAGGACCTGGGTGACAGGCAGCTGTTCTCAGGAAGAAGAAAAAGGTATCCTCCTCCAAATCAGTAGACACAAAGGGTAATGTCTAACGGGTACTGGAGAAGACAGGAGAGATGCCCGAGTCCGTTCCTGCTAATTACTTGCTCTGGGACCTGGAAAAGAAATCATTTCACTTCCTACTGGTTGGCCTTCCACAGCTGGAACAGAAAAGGTAATGAGGCTTTTGTTTGGATGACTCAGGAAAATAAATTCTAGGTCTGTTCACTTTTCTGCAGCAATCCAAACACAAAGCATGATGGGGGCTCAAATGTTCATTCATAATTGGTCTACGCGCTATAAGCCTGGTGGAAGGGAAAACAAGGGATACTCAAATAAAAAAGCAAACAAGTTCGGGTGCTGTGGAAGAGGTCAGGAAAAGTGTAGGACACTGGCTAAGAGAAGATCCATGCTTGAGTTCTTAAGAGAAAGTAGAAAGAAAACTCTGAGTTGTCTTGATTCTATCATTTTTGTTATGAAGCACTTTAATTAAATTTTTATTTTAATTAGATAGACAGAAGATGTTAAATGTCATTGAAACATCTTAATTGAGTTAATGAGGTGAGAAAATAGGACACAGAATTCTAGCTAGGTCAAACTTGTAAGGTCTATTATCAAAACAGAGAAATTGTAATGGTATCCTTTCCATAACCCTGAGAATCAGGCCATTAAAATCAGGTGCCTTTGAACACAGGTAGAAAATGAGAATCATTCAAATATGCAAAACATAATTAAAGGAACATTTTCCAAGGGAAAATTAATTAAACAGAGTAAACATATGGGTAATCTCATAACTTAAATGTAAAATTACTACTTTGCACATCATGTAGACTCCACGTGAATAGGAATTGTAGCTTATATGTGTTCTGGAACTTTGCAGAGATCAATGTGTCTGGCACAGAGTCATTGATCCTCAGAAAGTCAGTGACAGAAAGAGCAAAAGAAAATCCTCTCAGGACACAGTGAGTGTCCTTATTGGCTGTACTCTTAGGGCAATGCTGCTTATGCCATAAAAGAGATAAAAGGTCTGAAATCGCATAGTTCATTATCAAGAATTCTCTGAGCTACTCACGGCCCAGCACTTGGGAAGTGGAACAGGAATTCAAGGCCATCCTAGACTACATACTAAGTTCCAGACTAGTCCCAGCTACACTGAAACCCTGTCTCAAATTTAAAATAGAACAATAAAGGTTTTCTTAAATATCAGAATCCGAGTGCCATTCATGTGATTAAACTCAACATGCCTCAAACCTTAATTTTCATCTTCCACCTCAGTGGGAATGAAAGGAGGGATATCTAATTTCTGTGCTGTTTTCCAACCACAATAGGGCTATTTATTAATCCCTAAATGACCACCTCTGATTTTCTATTTGGATAGTCAATTTCCCTCTTTCAGCTGTTGGAAAAATTAAGACTCCTTATGGGTATTTGATTTTCTTCTATTATGCTTTTTTCTGGCCTCTGTGGCTTGCTTTTTAAAAACTTTGCTACCGATCCAAGAAACCTTTTTTTTTTTTTTTTACCTGTGGGAAGAAATGGTGAAGTGTACTTCACTTTGAATAATTTACAGTATCTTTTAAAGAAAAAAGGTGAATATTTTATATTGCTAGCAAATGAAATGTGTACAGTATTTATGAAAACAGCATAAATACTTGATAGGTTTCTGGGCCATTACTTTGGATGACCTTTTACAGGATGCAATAGGTACTTATGGCCATCACCTGTCTTCTGTGTTTGCTTTTATTCATTAGAACAGTTGCAGTTGATAAACCACAGTGATTTTCATATCATATTAGTCACCCTGGGTCAGTATTCTTTTTTTTTTTTCCAAAAGAACCTTGCTTTCTTCTGCACATTCATGTATGTTTCTTTTCTTCTGGAAATAGAAACACGTAGACAAACATGCTGTTGATGTGGAGATGGAGTTAAGGCATGAGGGTGGCCTGTGAAGGGTACTTGGCAGACATTTAGCAGGTGACTGAAAATGGGGGACATGCTTTCTAATGTGTCAAAACGTAGGCTTATTCCAGAAGTGCTCAAACATGTCTTCCAATCTCCACCCCACCGTGTGCGTGTATGTAGTCATGTTTGCAAAGGGTGAATTTGTGCTTGTACAGGCCATCACTTCACTGATTGAGTTAGCTCCCTCTCCCGTGCTTCGAATATTTAGAACTATTAGATGGGATTAGACTCAGTATTCAGGAACAGAAAAGATAGGAGTTGCTTGTCCAATTTTTAATTTTTTGGATGTAAATAAAACTACAAACTTTCAGTGCACAGGTTCTCCGCCCGGGGGCTCTCTGCCCAGCCAGCTCCACCTAATCTAAGAACTCTAGTGAGAGACCCTGTCTACAAAAAGAAAGTTGGACAGCTTCTGAAAAATGACTTCAGGTTGGTTGTTCTCTGGCCTCCACAAACATGCCTTAACTCCATCTCCACATCAACAGCATGTTTGTCTACTTGTCCGTGTTTCTATTTCCAGAAGAAAAGAAACATACATGAATGCATTTTTGCATCCCATATTTTTCTAAAGAAATATGTGCAACTGAAATTTTTAATGAAAAGAAGTATTCTCACGGGGAAACAACCTGCTAGAACTTTTCATTCTTTGTCCCAAATGTTTCATTTCTGGTTGTTTATTATAGTTTATTGTGCTCTATTCAATGACAGAAGTTTCTCCTTGTCTTGAGTCTTTCATCATAACTCTTACTACACCTAGCATCACTGAAGGCCACTGAAATATCCAGGAGAAAATCAGTAGCAGGGAAGTGAAACTGATTTATGTACCATAAACGCTCAGGGATTTACATTCCTTCCTTTCTTTAGCACATACCTGTGTTTTTATCTTTCAAGTGTTCTGAGCACTGGGAGTGTAGAAGTAGGACAAATTGCTCCATGCCTTTGTGACATTTCTATGTAACAGGGAGAGGCTCAGAATAGGAAAACAAATACAAAATGCACTTGGTAGTGTAAGTGCTGGGAAAACATGAAGCAAGAAAGGGAGAATGCAAGGCCTGGCCATCTAGATTTGAAGGGTGAGTCCTAGTTTGTTCAGGCAACATCTTATCAGACCAAAAGGGGAGGAGAGTAATGACTCTTCTGGAAGAGAGAATGGCATGGCAGATGCAAAGGGACTGTGGCAATTCCATTTCCCAAGTGCCTCATGCACTGTTCTCGTTGCAGTGCCATAAAGACAAAAGTAAAGGAGAAAGTCGTGTGTATTCGTGATTCATTTCCAAGTGCTTCTGGGTGCTTTCCCTCAATCTGGAAATATAAGAGCATGAAGTAGAGGGATGGGAGAAAGATGTCCTCAGTGAAAGCTCAAAGTTGAAGCGCTTATTTCAAGAGAGGTACAGACTCTCATTGAAATCAATTCTACCCAACGTTCCGAGGACCAGTTGTCCTGTAAGTGAATCGTGAGGAGTGTGTCGCCCTGGCTCATTGCCACTGGCCGTACAGTCAGTTTTCCTTCTGGATTCAGGAGACAACTGTAACATTAATTCTAGTCCTGAAGACTAAATATAGGGACAGAACAATTGATGATCTTTGAATTATACTGATTCTTAGAATATGAATAAAGGTTTTGAATATTTTAGACGGTCTCACTTAGGCTTAAAGTTTTAATGATATGAAGAAATGTATTTTTAGAATGTTGAGTTGTCTTATTGACTTTGAAGGACCTATGTGGATCATTTCATTCCACAAGCATACTGAGACATTAATAATTCCTGATTTGAAAGGCAATATTGTGAAAAGAACTAAGCACAAGACATCCCTTCAACTTTAGATGTTTACTTTTTTTTTTTTTACTATTTCATCAGATTCTGCTATCAAATTCATCTTCAGCTACCTAAGATTTGTTTTCAATTCAAGGAAGTCCCTTGCTAAAATGGTCATTTTACTTCAGTCATGGCAAGAAATTAGATTTTTCTCACATTGAACCATCCTTGCATCATGCAAATAAATACTAAGAGTTCTGGGTTGGAAATCTCAGGGATTTATGGTAGCATTAGGAAATGGGCACTATTTTTTATTCGCTCCATTTTAAAAATAAAGATATTGAGAACTTCCTCGGCAGGTAAAAGGTGAGGCTCAGATAGGAACCCAGGGAATCTGCCTTGCGGCTTTTTCCCAGTCACAGGATGTTGTCCCCTCTCCTGGCAGATTTATTCTGGGTGCTTTGTATGTGAATTGTGCTGTGTCTCAGTCGCTCAGGTTACTGTGCTAGTGTGATGGGAAAAGGGAGGAAACTTCACATCAAAAATGCCGGAACTTCTCTCTAACAGGAACTGATTGGCCTGCTCTTTGATCACCTCCCCCTGAGGGGGGAGCAGCCTTATCAGGCCACAGAGGAAAACAATGCAGCCACTCCTGAGGTGACCTGATAAACTAGGATCAGAAGGAAGGAGAGGAGGACCTCCCCTATCAGTGGACTTGGGGAGGGACATGGGTGGAGAAGGGGAAGGGAGGAGGGTGGGATTGGGAGGGGAGGAGGGAGAGAGCTACAGGGGGACACAAAGTGAATAAACTGTAATTAATAAAAATTTAAAAAATGAAAAAATGCTGGAACTTCACTGAGGTGAGTTGGGGTGAGGTGTAAGTGAAAGGGAAAGCAGTAGACCTTCACATGGTAGAGTCATGGTGATTAAAAGGAGCATGGCCTGGTAGGTTGAGAATTCTTTAGAAACTTTAAGAAAGTGGAAGGCAGAAACCAGTGCAGTGTTGGACAGAAGCAAGCAGACTTTGAATGCTAGAGGACTCCCAAGGTGGGGGTTTCAAGAGCACAGCATAACTTCCAACTGTGTGAATTCTGGTCCAGCGTTGTATTTTGTGGGGTAAGGAGCTATACAGATGATTGCATCAATAGATGGCATGGACAAGTCGCTGTGTAAACATCAAGATTGTGATAGAAATGAGTGGCACTTTGAAAGTTGTCTTGGGAATGTTTGAGAGGATTAGTCAAGCCACAGAGGAAGACAATGCAACCACTCCTGATGAGAGCTGATAGAGTAGAATCAGAGGGAAGGAAAGGAAGACCTCCCCTATCAGTGGACTTGGGGAGGGGCATGCGTGGAGAAGGGGGAGGGGAGGAGGGAGGGTTTATGGGGGGATACAAAGTGAATAAAGTATAATTAATAGAAATTAAAATAAAAAATAAAATTAAAATTAAAAATAATAATAAAAATAAAAAAGAATCTTGAACTCTCAAGGGTCCCTCTCAGTCATGTCTAATCTGTAGCCTATGGACTAAATGGGACCCAAACTAGCTATGAATGCATCCCAGTACAAAAATTTTACCCTTGCTTAAACTAATGAGAGAGAGAGAGAGAAGACTGCATGTCCTCGGATGTGATTGTAGGTGGTAACATTATGTGGCAGGGTTAAGAATATAGATACATCTGTCTTTTTGACAAGGGTAAACACATTTGCATCCTTATGGGTTGCCAGGCACAACTCTTCCCCTCTGCTTCCCCTTGCCTCATCCACTGCAAAGTCCTCATGGATACTGAAACTACGGTTGGTATCTTCTTGCAGATCTGCCTCCACCTTCCCCGCTGCCTTCAGATCAGTTACTCAGGTCAGGCCACAGCGTGCCTCCAGCGAGACAATGCACCGTCAGGCAGGTGCTGACAACCAACAGCGCACCAGCAGCGTGCATCTGGGTTCTGGTCTCAAAAGTGCTGGGGCAGACGCGGCAGAGTATAAGACCGAAGAAGGGAGAATTTCTTTATAAAGGAACAGTTTTCTGTGATCCGAAGTCTGATGTAAGGATATGGCACACTGCAGGATATCTGTCACTCATTCCTGGGCAGCCCGAAAATGCAATAGGCAACAAGATCCACCGAAGACGTGCCGGGCAATCCTCGGGCACAGGCTTCAAGGCCTCGCACAGACTCCCCAGCATGGGTCACTCCTAAAGTGTCAACTTGATGATGCATTTTTATACTGGCTTGCTTGTTTCTGCTTTCCTTCCTTCGGGTCTTTATTAAAAATCCTTTCTCCTGGAGATATATTTTGAAATAAGCTACTGCACAAAAATACTCGTCTCAGCTCTGCTTTCAGACCTGGGAGGAAGATCCCGGGCTGCCGAGGACAGCTTATTGTTTAGAGGAAGGTTGCATTGGCAAATCTAATGTCCTTATCTCTTAGAGTCAGTTTGGAGTGCTGCATTTCACATTATCTGAGTTTATTCTGCCGTATTTTATGAGTTTGAGTTTAATGTTTGACCTATTGATTATCAGTGTTGAATTTCAATGTATATATTCAACTTTGACATCTCCCTGCTTTTCTTAATATGTTTTTCCATGACTAGTTTTATTCAAACCTTTTTAAAACTTAATTAAGATGATTTCTTGGACCTATGAAACATTAGAAACTGTATTTAAGAATGAGGATACTTTTAATATTTTAAAATTGGTTTATGCTTTTAGAAGTTTGTCCCAGCTATCTGTCTGTCTATCTGTCTGTCTACCTAACCTACCTACCTATCTATCTACCTCTCTATCTAACATCAATATCTAGAAAGACATATACATATTTATGTTTAGTTGTGCTTGTGTTAGAGGCTGAAACAGGCTAGCCTGAGGAAAAAAATATGTTCTCTCACACTATACTGTGAAGTCCTTGGTTTTCCTTATATGCTTTTGTCTGCTTGAGAAAGAAGGATATTGACTCCATGAAACCTGTTTTGTGTATAGCTTGAATTGTGTGTCTGCTGCACTGTACCGGTTCAGCATTGTCTGCACCTTCCATTAGGGAGGGACCTCTTTATTTTTCTCCGTGCTTTTCATCTCCATGTCTGTTTTAACTTTGTTTTAGGTAGCGATTCCTTTGTATTTCATTTTACAGACATTTTGTTTTGTATGTTATTTTATTTACATTTATCTAGTCTGTGCATTTCTCAATTTTAACTGGCCTTTCTAGTTTATTTATATTCACAAAATAATGGCTATATTTGGATTTATTTATACCATCTTTTTGTGCTTTTAAAAACTCCTTTCTAGGAGCAGTGGCTGTCTCTCACTCTGTTTCTTGCCCTTGGGTCCCTCTCCCCTAACTGGACAGCCTTGACTAGCGTCGATAGAAGATGCTTGATATGACAAGGCAGGTTGATATGCATTTGAGGTGGTCCCTTCTCTGAGAAGAAAAAGGGGGGCATTGGAGAGGGGAGAGTAGGGGAGGAACTAGGAGGAGAGCAGGGAAGGGAAGTTCCGGTAAAGTGAATAAATTAATAAATCAATGAAAAAATAAAAATAAAACAAAAACTCCCATCTCTGCCTTCCTTTTCTATCTTCTACTGAATAGATTTTCTTAAATTGTATTTTCCCATCCGCTGTTTTAAAAGCCATTTCGCGTTATTTCTGTCAGATGTCTTAGCATTGTATGGGCGTGTGTTTCAGGTACAAAGGCGACTGCTTTCTCAGTCCAAGGGGTGCGTGCTCTGGCTGATTTCTCCGCCCCTGCTTTCACTCCACACTTTCCCGCTGTACTTTGGTCCTGGTTTGTGCTTTCCTTCACAGACCAATGTCATTCTTCTGTTTTATTTGGTCAATGCTGTTTGCCATTGTTCTTACTATTTTACTTTTTCCGTCTTGTCTTTTTCTGGGGTCAGTTCCATTTCTCCTGGCGCGATCCTCTCACAGTCTGTCTTTCCGTCCAGGGCCATCTCACTGGTGCTGTTTTGCAGTCACCGGCTCTTCAATGATCACTATTATCCCTCTTCTCTCCTCTCTTTTTTTTTCCTTCCGGAATTCATATTACATAAAATTGGATGGTGGTAGATTAAAGATAGCTGCCAGCTTATTTATGTATACCAGAGGTGAGTCTAGTCTGGCCGGATTTAGGGACTTACATAATCCATCAAACACAGCAGGAGTGAGGTGTTGGCCTTGTTGGGGACAGATTCTAAGACATTTGTAGCTTCTTCATTGGCTTCTTTGAATATTTCTGTTGGGAACCATGAGTGTCTGTGTAAGGAGTCTGGCTTCCTCTTGATGCTCTGCCAACACTCTAGTTGGCTTTTTAACCATCTTTGCATTGAAACTGTACTGGACCCTTCAGACCATGCAACCCACCACATGGAACAGTGTCATCTACCTGAGTGCTGCCTGAATTTCTGACCCACAGTATATTTAAATATAATAAAGTAGCTAGGTTTAAATCATTAGGTGTTTAGTGCATGGCTATGCCACAAAAAATTACAATGGCCTGCCGGTTTTTAAGGGTGCTGGTTTCTTGTTCATATTTTCCATCTCTTCCCCAAGATGGTGAGCTACCACGTCAGCAGACCCAAGAGACCTGTCGAACTCTGACTTCCCAGAGCTGGGATCACAACTGAGCTTCCTTCCTCACACTCAATGTTTAAATGCATGTCCAGGGGCCTGAAATTAACTTCTCATGCTTACACACCAAGCACTTAGCCACTGAGCTATCTTCTTAGCCCTTGGGAGTTTTTAAATTGTGTTCATCTGTGTATTAAATTTATTGAGAAACACAGCTAAAGTTTTTAACTATTTTATTTATTTTATGTGTATGTTATGTCTGCACACTGCCTATATACATATACATGTATAAATGCTTATATACACATATACATATGTATGTATGTATGCTACATGAGTGCTTGTTACTCACTGAAGCCACAAGAAGGCAGCAGATCCCCCTGGGTCCTGAGCACCACAGGTACTGGGACTGAACCTGGCTTCTCTTGTCTGCTGAGCATCTCTTCAGTAATCTTTTGAGAAAAGGTTTTATTATGCAGTGCAGCCTAGACTGTAACTCATTGTATCGTTGAGATTGTCTTCCAATTCATGATTCTCTTCCCCCAGCTACTCCTAGTGCTAGGATAATAATAGCATGCACTATACTTGGCATATATTAATTTTTTGTTGTTGTGGTTTGTAAAACACTCCTGAATTATGAGATCTAAACATTGTCAAAACAGGTAGTCTGTCTCTTGCCTAAACAGTCTGAGTCTTTCTTTCTCTTCCCTTGTACTTGGTAGATATTTAATATTATCTTTTTAATGTTAGTAAAATAATTATTGCTTCTTTCTTTTATGGTTTAATCATATATATTCAACCTCAAAGAAGAAAAAAGCAATGTGTATTCCTTCATGCCGTCCTTTATTCTTTTTCTTTTTATTCTTTTCACTATTCACCATGAGCTGGAACTTTCTTTCCAAGTCACTGCATCAACAAATCTTATATTTAAGTAGTCATATTTCAGGGGGATGAGGACAGGGTCTCATGTAGTCCAGGATCGCTTCAATTTGCTATGCAGTTGATTATGACCTTAAACTTCTGACCCCCTGCCTCTGACTCCTGGGTGCTGGGATTACAGGCACGAGCCACCAAACCTGGCTGTGCTCATGTATGTTAGGCAAGCACTATACCAAGTTTCATCCACACCTTTCTCTAGCTATTTTAAAAAATTCACAATGTTTTCATAGTTGAACTCCATTATTTATTCATAATTCTACATAATATTATTTATCATTAGGCTTCCTCATGATCAAGACTCCTTCGTTGTGAATTATAGTCACAAATAAGTTAATGGTAGAGTTGCATTCTGGGAAAAGCATCATCGAGCAATTTTGTTAGTGTAAAAGCATAACTGATTCATCCTACATCAATGCACCTATGCTTTATGATGTGGCCTGTCTCCTGCATTGAACAAAGTATGTAATTTTAATGCAGTAACACAAGTTTGTGAATTTAAACACAGAAAAGGAACAATAAAATTTTAGATCATAGGGATTTTTAAATTTCATTACAATCTTTTGGGACCTTGTTGGTACAGCTGGTGCATTGACAGCTGAAAGATTCTTATGCAGTGACAGGCTTGAATTCTGTTGACTTGTGTTTTATGGTTGGGTCAGAACTCAGGTTGATTTTCTTCTGAGAGATGCACATGGATGTTACCTCCTGAGCATTTGAATATTTAAAAACATTTGAAAGTTTCATGTGGAAATTTAAGTGCTTTTACTTATGAAAATTATCTTCGGTTAGTATAGAATTTAGAGCTAGGTAGTCTATGCTTTAAAACTCTGTAAATAGCCAAGTATGGGGAAACATAGCTATCATCTCAGTGTCTGAGGGGCTGAGACAGAAGGATTTCAAGTTCAAGGTCATTCTGGGATACTCAATAAGACCCTCTTTTCAATGTCAGGCCATACAACCAAAATAAAATAAAACAAAACAAAACAAGAAAACTATTTGTTCCTTTAGATCAGTCTGCCCCTACCTTTTCTGTCTGATACCTTCAGGATTAAAGTTAGCTGTTCTTTATTCCACTTTTCGGCAACACTGTGAATTCACATAGTAAGTTCAGACAAAGAGCCTAGAAAACACCATAGATTTCCTGATTTTGTGTCTCCAGAAAGTTTCAAATGTTTACTTTTTAATGCTTAATTTTAAGGAATCACCTAATACGCACACATCTATGTTTAGTATCTGTGTCTGGTGCATCTTCTTTCCCCTTCCAATTAATGTGTTTCTCTTGCCTCTTTGTTCATGGTTAGAGTGTGATGGTCTGTAGCCTAATCTCCATGCCGCAGCTTCAGATTTCGCCATAGTACTTCTTCTGAGGTTTCTGTGATGATTCTGAATTCTACAATGGTGGTTTTGTTACTGTTGTCAGCTCAGTTGTTATCATCATCTATTGCATATAAACTCTTCTCTCATTCAAATTCCTTCTGTGGAGTCTCCTAAATAGTGTTTATATACTGTTATTTACCTGGGGATCATGACTTGGTTGTTGCTTAAGTTTCCTTCTGAATGCTCTTGAAGTAAATCTTTTTCCAACACACTTTATTATTTTACATTTTCTGGCTAAAGCATTTTTTATCATATACTTTGCAGAAGTTTTGAATGATGCTTTTCTCTGTTCACTCACCCTTAACAGAAGTCATGTCTGTTTCTTTCTGGTACTTTCCAGGAATAATATGAATAATAGACCCTGGAAAGAGCTGCACTTACTGAAATTTAATTTTGCTTCAGGTGCTCGCTATTGGATTTTTTCCCCATTGCTTTCTGCTTAGAACTTAGCTTGTATAAAATTAATAGGTGGGGAGTCCAAGATGGCAGCAACTAGCATGCACCGTATCTGAGGGGCACAGGATCTGAAACTCCGAAATTGGTGCATGGGGGTGGGCAGCTGAAGCCAGAACATTGACATTGAGGCTTCCTGGGCTAGAGGGGACAACCTGTGAGCTGGGCCAGTTTGGATTCAGGTCACCCATGGATATCTCCAGGGACTGAGAGTGGTGAATATTTAACACCCCTGCACTTCCCCTTGCCTGAAGAATGGGTCTCCCTGAGAAGGCAGAGGGGCTGCCCCAAGTAGGAGCCTCTGTGCTCAGTGACTGAAACAACATAGGTAGCTGCCCCAAGTATGGGTCTCCCTGCTCAGCAGACAGAGAGTGGGCACCACTAAGCTGACAGATCTTCTATACTTCATTTGCCCCTGCAGGCCCAAATCTGAGAGTAGAGAACAGGGGGACCCCTGTGCTTTCCGATTAGGCCTGTGAACGAGTGAGTGCACCTTCAAGTGAGTGCACGCAGAGCCCCAAATCCAGAGTCCCTCTACCCTAGCAGCCAGACATCAGATCCCTACCACCCACAACCCCACTGTGGACAACATAGAGATCCTTGGGACAGCATTCTCAACATTTAAGCCTCTGTTCTGTGAGTCTCCCAGTGGTGTCCAGGCAAAAAATTCCTGGATCCCAGACAGATCTGAATCCTGGGAGGACAGTACAATAGGCCTGTAGGCCACTGAGGTATTCAGAGCACCTGTGCATGCTCATTGTGCCCTTGAACTGTGCCAGCACCCCTCCTGCAGCTAAGCCCCACCCTTCAGGACATCTACATACTCTAGCACCCTGCCCTTCAAGGCAAAATTTCATGCTTCCTCCCTTAGCTACAGCTGAAAACCAACACCCACTCTCGAACCAGTGGACCTCTCTCATCTTCCTGAAGAATACTCCAGACACCAGAGACAGACGGACCCAGTCTGAAGTACAGACTCCAGGAACAAACAGCAAAGATTACAGATAAGCAAATGGTTAGAGGTCCATGTAAGAACACATCCAACAAAAATCAGGACATCATGCCTTCACCAGCAACCCTCCCCCAAATCAATGGATATTCTAATTCATCGGAAACACAGGAAAATGATCTGAAATGTATGCTTATCTAATTATTAGAGGCACATAAAGAGAAAACGAACAAAGCTCTCAAAGAAATACAGGCAAATACAGCCAAACAAATAGAGGCACAAGTAGAGATATACAGAGAGAAAAAACAAACAAAAAAATAGAGGCCATCACAGAAAGACAGGAATCCACATTCAAACAGATGAAGGAAATGGTACAGGCATGAAAACAGAATTAGAATCAATAAAGAAAACACAAACAGAGAAAACCCTGGAGCTAGATAATTTAGAGAAAAGATCAGGAACTACAAAGGTAAGCATCACCAACAGAATACAAGAGATGGAAGAGAGAATCTCACGCACTGAAGACACAATTGCAGAAATTGATACATATCTCAAAGAAAAAGTAAAATTGGAAAAGTTTCAAACCCAACACATTCAAGAAATCAAAGACAACAATGAAAAGATGAAATCTAATAATAATAGGAATAGATGAAAAAGAAGATTCCAGGCTCCAAGGTTCAGAAAATATTTTCAAGAAAATCATAGAAGAATAATTTCCCAACTTAAAGAAAGAGATGTCCATTAACATTCAGGAGGCCTACAAAACACCAAATAGACTAGACCAGAAAAGAAGCCCTTCACATCACATAATGGTCAAAACACTAAATCTACAGAACAAAGAAAAAATATTAAAAACAGCAAGCCCAAAAGGCGAAGTAGCATTTAAAATTAGACCTATCACAAACACAAGACTTCTCAACAGAAACTATGAAAGCCAGAAGGGCCTAGGCAGTTGTTATGCAGACTCTAAGAGACCACAGATGCCTACCCAGACTACTATACGCAGAAAAGCTTTCAATCAACATAGATGGAAAAAAAACAAAATATATCATGACAAAAACTAAACTTAATATCTACACAGCAACCCAGCCCTACAGAAGGTACTAGAAGAAAACTCCAATCCAACAAAATCAACTACACCCAGAAAACACAGGATGTAGATAACTTCACAACAAAAAATTAAAAGAAAACAAGCATAGATACACAGTAATACCATCAACTCCACAATGAAAGAACTAACATTCATTGGCACTATTGTCTATCAACATCAGTGGATTCAACTCTCCAATAAAAAGACACAGACTAACAGAATGGTTGCAGAAACAGAATCCAATATTCTGCTGCATCCAAGAAACGTACCTCTGCAACTGAAAAATGTTTTTCAAGCAAACAGACCCTTCTACCCGAAGCTGGGGTAGCTATTCTAATATCTAATAAAATAGACTTTCAACCAAAATTAATCAAAAAAGATGAGGAGGGGCACTTCATTCTCATCAAAGGAAAAATCTACCAGCAGGACATGGCAATCCTGAACATGTATGCCCCAAATCCAAGAGCACCTGCATTTGTAAACGAAACATTATTAAAGCTTCTTTTCAGCACCTCAGTGAACCATCTCAAAAACTGACCATATATTTGGGAACAAAGCAAGCCTCAACAGACACAAGAATATTGAAATAATTCCTTGTATCCTATAAAAAAATTAGAGGCCTCCTAAAATTCAATAAAAATGAAGGCACAGCTTACCCAAACTTATGGGACACAATGAAAGTCGTGCTAAGAAAGTTCATAGCACTAAGTGCCTCCAGAAAGTAGTTTGAGACAACTTAATGGCACACCTACAATCCCTAGAGGGGAGAGGGAAAGAAGCAGATACAGCCAAGAGGAGTAGGCAATTGGAAATAATCAAACTCAGAGCTGAAATCAATGAATTACAAACAAAGAACAATGCAAAGAATCAATGAGACCAAGAGCTGGTTCTTTGAGAAAATCAACAAGATAGACAAACCCTTAGCCAAACTCACTAAAAGGCAGAGAAAAACTATCCAAATCAGCAAAATCAGAAACAAAAAGGAGGACATAACTACAGATACTGAGGAAATCTGAACAATCATTAGGTCTTACTGCAAAAGGATATATGCCACAAAATTTGAAAATCTAAATGAAAAGGACAATTTTCTTGATAGATTCCATTTACCAAAATTAAATCAAGATCAGGTAAATAGTAAATAGTCCTATATTCCCCAAGGAAATGGAAGCAGTCACCAAAAGTCTCCCTTCCAAAAAAAAGGGGGGGGAGGGGGAGATGGTTTCAGTACCTATCTCTTTTAAGAACATTGATACAAAATACTCAATAAAATACTTACAAGCCGAATTCAAGAAAGTATAAAAGATAGCATCCACTATGACCAAGTAGGCCTCATCCCAAGCATGCAGGGGTGGTTCAATATATGAAAATTGTTAATGTAAGTCACCATATAAACAAACTGAAGGAGAAAAGCTACATGATCATATCCTTAGATGCCGAAAAATCATTTGACAAAATCCAACACCCACTTATGTTTAAAGCGTTAGAGAGATCAGGGATACAAGGCACATACTCAAACATAGTAAAGGCAATATACAGCAAGCTTATAGCCAGCATCAAACTAAATGGAAAGAAGCTTAAATCAATCCCACTGAAATCAGGGACAAGGCATGGCTGCCCACTCTCTCCATATCTCTTCAACATAGTACTTGAAGTCCTAGTTAGAAAAAATAAGACAACTAAAGGAGATCAAGGGGATACAAATCAGAAAGGAATAAGTCAAAGTATCACTTTTCACAGATGATATGATAATATACCTGAGTATATTATACCCAAATATTCAACCAGAGAACTCCTTCAGCTGATAAACAAAAGTGGTTGGATAAAAAATTAACTCAAAAAAAATCAGTAGCCCTCTTGTACAAGAAAGACAAATAGGCTGAGAAAGAAATTAGAGAAACTACACCCTTCACAATAGCCACTAATAATGTAAAATACCTTGCTCTAACCAAACAAGTGAAACACCTGTTTGAAAAAAAAGTGTCTGAAGAAAGAAATTGAAGAAGATATCAGAAGATGGAAAGATCTCCCATGCTCATGGATCAGAAGGAATAACAGAGTGAAAATGGCCATCTCGCCGAAAGCATTGCACAGATTCAATGCAATTCCCATCAAAATACCAACACAATTCTTTACAGAACTTAAAAGAACAATTCTCAATTTCAAAAACAAAAAATCCAGAATTCCTAAAACAATCCTGTACAACAACAGATCATCTGGAGGTATCTCCATCCTTAATCTCAAGCTGTACCACAGAGCAATAGTAATAAAAACTGCATGGGTGGTACTGGCATAGAAACAGAATGGTGGATCAATGGAATCGAATAGAAGACCCAGAAATAAACCCACACAGCTATGGATACTGGAATTTTGACAAAGAAGACAAAACCATACAGTGGAAGAAAAGACAGCATCTTCAATAAATGGTACTTCTCTAAATGGATGTCTACATGAAGAATAATAAAAATAGATCCATACTTATCACCCTGCACAAAGTCCAAGTGGATCAAAGACTTCAAAATAAAACCAGACACCCTAAATCTGTTAGAAGAATAAGTGGAGAAGAGCCTTGAACTCATTGGCACAGGAGACAACTTCCTGAACAGAACACAAACAGCACAGGCTCCAAGATCAACAATCAATAAATGGGACCTCATGAAACCAAACAGCTTCTGTAAAGCAAAGGACACTGTCATCAGAACAAAATGACAGCCTCCACATTAGGAAGGCATCTTCACACCAATCCTATATCTGACAGAGGGCTAATATCCAGAATATATAAAGAACTCAAAAAGTTAAACAGCAACAAATCAAGTGATCCAATTAAAAAATGGGGTACAGAGCCAAACAGAATTCTCAACAGAGTAATATTGAATAGCAGAGAAACACTTAAATGCTCAATGTTATTAGTCATCAGGGACAGGCAAATCAAAACGACCCTGAGATTTCACCTTATACCCATCAGAATGGCTAACATCAAAATCTCAAGTGACAGTACATGCTGGAGAGGATGTGGAGAAAGGGGAACCCTCCTCCATTACTGGTAGACATATAAACTTGTACAACCACTTTGGAAATCAATCTGACACTTTCTCAGACAATTAGGGATAGTGCTACCTCAAGATCCAGCTACCATTCCTAGACATACATCCAAAATATGCTCAAATATACAACAATGACATTTGTTCAACCATGTTTGTAGCAGCTTCATTAGTAATAGCTAGAATCTAGAAACAACCAATATGTTCCTCATTTGAGGAATAGATCCAGAAATTGTGGTACATTTACACAATGGGATACTACTCAGCAATTAAAAACAAGGAAATCATGAAATTGGCAGGCAAATGGTGGGAACTAGAAAAGATCATCCTGAGTGAGGTATCCCAGAAGTAGAAAGACACATATGGTATATACTCACTTATAAGTGGATATTAGACATATAGGATAAACATACTAAAATCTGTACACCTAAAGAAGCTAAGCAAGAAGGAGGACCCTGGGTAAGATGCTCAATCCTCATTCAGAAAGGCAAACAGGACAGACATCTAAAGAAGGAGAAAACAGGAATCAGGAGCTTAGCACAGAGGGCCTCTGAAGGACTCTACCCAGCAGGGTATTAAAGCAGATGCTGAGACTCATAGTCAAACTTTGGGCAGAGTGCAGGAAATCTTATGAAAGAAGAGGGAGACAGAAAGACCTGGAGGCTGAAAGGAGCTCCACAAAGGGAGCAACAGAACCAAGAGATCTGGGCCCAGAGGTCTTTTCTGAGACTGATACCCCAACCAAGGACCATGCATGGAGGTAACCTAGAACCCCTGCACAGATGAAGCCCATGGCAGCTCAGTGCCCAAGTGGGTTCCCTAGTAATGGGCACAGAGGTTGCCTCTGAGGTGAACTGATTGGCCTGCTCTTTGATCACCAACCCCTGAGGGAGAAGCAGCCTTACCAGGCCGCAGAGGAGGACAATGCAGCCAGTCCTGATGAGACCTGACAGGCTAGGTCAGATGAAAGGGGAGGAGGACCTCTCCTATCAGTGGACTTGGGGAGGGTCTTGGGAGGAGATGAGAGAAGGAGGGTGAGGTTGGGAGGGTCTTAGGGAGGGGGCTACAGCTGGGATACAAAGTGAATAAACTGTATTAAAGAAAAAATAATTTTTGAAAAGGAAAAAAATTAATACGTGGGGTAAAAATGACAAATTTCTGGACATAATCTCTGTATCCTCAACTTTTGGTCTCCAATCTACTACATTAACTGGGCAATCCCTGGCCCTATTGACCCTAGAATTAACTACGATCTCCTGATAGAAGTTGGTTTTGTATAAAAACCAACAATTCAAAGGTCTACCTTGTATGGGTAGCTAGGATAGGTGCTCCTTTTTTTTTCTACTATAAATATCGAGATATCTAGTTATGTGTTAGCATATAACTTAAGCATAGACATGTGTCATATTACCAGTGGTGTCAGGGATGGCAATACAGCTCTGCAATGTCACTGGCAACAGCACCAGGCCGCAGAGGAAGACATTGCAGCCAGTCCTGGTGAGGCCTGATAAGCTAGGGTCAGATGGAAGGGGAGAAGGATCTCCCCTATCAGTGGGCTTGGGGAAGGCCATGGGAGGAGCTGAGGGAGGGAGGAAGGGCAGGATTGGAAGGGGACAAGGGTGGGGGCTACAGCTGGGATAAAAAAATGAATGAATTGTAATAGATACAAAATACATTAAAAAAAGAAAACTTAGCAAAATAAAAAAATATTTCTACTCAGATAAACCCAGAATTCTCTGATTTGTTGCAGAAAAGAGTTTCATGACAAGCCAGAGCAAACAAACAGTTGCAGTTTATAATGGTGATCAAGGTACAGTAATTAAAACAAAGGTGAAGATAACAAAGTCCTTATGACAAAGGAAACACCCAGGAATCTATGAGGGTGACTAGCTAAGAATCCTAACAATGGGGGATATAAAACCTGAAATGGCCATCTCCTGTAACCAGGCAAGTCTTCCAATGGAGGTATGAAGACACCAACCCAGCCACAAAACCTTCGACTCACAATTTTTCCTGTCTATAAGATGTGCAGGTATAAATATGGAGCAGAAATTGAGGGAATGGCCAACCCATGTCTGGTCCAACTTGAGACCCAAGCAATGAGAGAAAGCCCTCCCCTGATACTATTAATGATATTCTGCAGGATATACAAAGAAGCTGGCATAACTCTCATCTTAGAAGCTTCACCCAGCAACTGATGGAAACAGATGCAGAGACCCACAGCATAACATTAGGTGGAGCTCAAGGAATCTTGTGGTAGAGTGGGAGGAAAGATTGAAGTAGCCAGAAATGATACCACAAGGAAACCTATAGAATCAACTAACTTGGAGCCATAGGAGTTCTTCACAGAGACTGGACCACCAAGCAGAGAGCATACATGCAATGGACCTAGGCTCCCTACAGCTATGAACAGATGTGCCACGTGATCTTATTTGGGACCCCTAACAAAATCAGGGGCTGTCTCTGACTCTGTTTCCTGCTTCCAGATCCTGATCCTCTAACTTGGCTGCCTTGTCTAGCCTCAGCAGAAGAAGATTCATCTAGCCCTACTGCAACCTGATATGCCAAGGCATATTGGTATCCATAGGAAGCCTCCCCTTTTTGAGGAGAAAGGGATGGAGGATGAGAGGAAGGGACTGGAGACAGAGAGCCTGGGAGGAGAGGAGGGAGTTCTCGAGAAACCCCGATTGGGGTGCAATGTAAAGTACATAAGGAAATTAGGTAATGGGGGAAGAAAAGAAGTTCTCATGAAAGGTAATGATGTGCCATGAGCATGAGCTTCTTAAAGGAGAGTCACACCTTGTTTTTACTGTGGCTACGTACGATCTTGTGACTGTCTGAGTTTCACCGCACAAACAATTTACAGCAAAGTTGAAGATTTTCCCACTGTAAACAATGTTGTAAGGTGGATTTATAGAGAGTATGGTCCAGAATTAAAAATGTGAAGTGCTAAAAACTCAAGGTTATAGATCTTTTTGATCCTACCTAAGCACAGTTTCTCTTATTGTCTTTGATGTCTCTGTTTGAGGTGTCTTTAGGAAACACAGTCCCCTTTGGCTTTCTCAGAGGTGTCTGACATTTCCTGGCTCTGTTAGAAAAATCTCATTTCAGAGAAAGAACCATTTGTTCGCCCCTCATCCTCCTCCTTACTTTTTGGCCTTAATTACTGTGGCCCTGCAGGGAGACAGGTTTGTCTGGAAGGTCATTAATAGGTCATTAACTGTGTGAACCTTATGAAACCACCATTTTGTCAGGGGCCTTCTGGTGATGAACAACCACACACTACAGTGCTTTTCCATGAGAGTCATTCCAAAGAGCCTGTCAAGCACCTGGACAGAAAACATGTGTGAGGAAAGGCTGTCTGTCCTGGAGACTGCTAGTATAACGTCTGAGTAGAATGTATCAATCTCTCATGCTGATCTCATGCCAATGCACACGCTCTTCTCTCCTCTGCCACAAGTCCCCTATCTTCTTCACTTTGTTCTCTGTGTCTCCTCTGAATTCTTTCAAGGGATAACACAAAAGCTGGTGAATCAAAGGGACCAAGAGTGAGATCTTAGTGACAAGTCAGCTTTGCTCAGGAGCCACAACATTCTTTTGCAGCTTTTTTCCCCGAAGATGCACGTTTAGTTGAGGGTCTCAACTACTCTGGCAGAATCCTGCAATCACTGAAAACAGGAACACTGGTCACCATCTCTCATGAGTCCTGAAGCCCTGAGGGTAGGATAGCAGTGCAGAGTGAGATCTGGAAGGTCTCACAAAGGCTGCAGAATTGGCACAGGAGTCAAACCTGTGAAAAAAAGGAAGGCCACCATGCTCCCGTGAGGCTGGAGACATTCTTTTAGGTGCAGAGACACTCTGAACTCTCTGGGGCTGACCTGTGCTTCATTATTACACTAAAGCTTATGCCCCTGGGGTGGAGATCAAAGACTCCGATGATGCATGTTATGCATGAAGTTGTGTGTGGAATTACATGTGACAATGTTCCTGAAAAAGCCTGGGCTTATACATGTGACCACAAAGCCTGGGAAATGTGGCATTGGAGCTCCTGTTTTGAGTAGAGTTGTTTAAACTCCTGTTTGAGTAGAATTGTTTGGCCTGTTCCTCCTTTGAAGAGTGTGTTATTTTCTAATAAACCAGCCCTACTTCAGATATTGTTCACTTAACTTCCTTCTTCTAGAACACAGGACCCTAAAAGACCTCTGGAGGTGCCTATGGAGCTCTGATATCTGGCAGTATCATTTATAAACTCTTATCATTCATGATGATTGCTGAGTGGATGTGGGTATAGACCTTTGGCCTTTGTTCTTTCAAATTGAGTATTATAGGGCTCTGTAAACTTTTCTACATCATCCCTATAGATCTAAAAACACAGATAGGATGTACATCTTGAGCTTGGCATTCTTGGCCAACTGGTTCAGCCTTGACAGACACTCTTAAGAGTTTGTGGCAGGGCCTGGAGGGATGGCTCAGTGGTTAAGAGCACTATCTGTTCTTCCAAAGGTCATGAGTTCAATTCCCAGCAACCACATGGTGGCTCACAACCATCTATAATGTGTTCTATCCCTCTTCTGGATAGAACGCTCATATACATAAAATAAATAAATCTTAAAAAAAAAGAGTTTGTGGTATGAGGCTGTGACCTTTTGTAATTCTGACCTTATTTGAATCCCTGGTAGGAGAAGGATTTTTCTTAAGACAGACACCTGTGCCCCTGTCCTAACCTCCCCTCCTTCATCTTTGAGACTGCTTTGCGAAATAACGTGTTTAACAGAACTGGAAGTGTGTACATCTTGAAGCTGACCCTCAAGAAGAGAGAAAAGGGTTTGACATACTACCTATCAGAGAAGTGCACTTACAAGCAAAGAACTATGGAGGGAAAAACCGGGGTATCCTACAAACTGCTTCTATAACAAAGCAAGGAGGCAACACACATACATACAGTTTTGTCCTTCCCAGGAAAGGACAGATTGGCCTCAGAGTCAAATTTACATATTTCCTTTGTCTCCAAGCTTTCTATAAACTGTAGGCTGGCCAGAGGCTCTCCACGGGAGGGATTAAATACTTCTTTCCTTTAAGTCAAACAGTAATAAATCTGTTTTCTTTTACTGGTTTCTGCTTCCCAGTTTCTTATAAAACATAGGGACCCAGTAGGTTCACAGACATAACTGTCTGGCATCAGTCCTACAGTTTTTTGATAACTGGCTTCCATTTCTCTTTGGTCTTTTGTGATCTCTTAAGCAGATGTAAGAGAGCAATGTTTTTGCATTTTAAACGTTTTTACATTGAAAACATATTCTGTAAGGTAAACAGTGATCCTTATTTTTGTGTCATTTTAGTTACTCTTAAAGTTAGACAGTTTTATTCTTAGAATTACACTCATATTTCACATCCAATTAACAGTAGACAAAGATCTGCAATAAGACATATTTGAAGAGATGTCCCTCATACAAGGTCATTGATTTCTTGAAATTATTTCTATTTTATTTATATCCTATGATCTATCGAAAATATACAGCATGGTTATACTATTCTTATGAATTTTTCTCTCTAAGGAGTAGTTTTAATGTTATGAAAGTGGCATTGTCCTGCAGTTCTCACAAATCTTTACTATTGCAAAAACCGATCAAGCAGTCTGGAGACATCAGATACTTTCCTTCCTACATAGAAAGGGGGAAATGTCACATAAATGAAGGTTCCCTGGTGCCTCAGTTCTTTATATCCCACAACATTCATTCCTTTCCTTATATTAATGATTCCTGTTCATATATCCATGGAGACCTCTCCATCTGTTATCTAGTTGGATATAGATAAATATATTTTGCATCTACATTTCATCTATCTATCTATCTATCTATCTATCTATCTATCTATCTATCTATGGATCTATCACACACATTCATTTCTTTCCTTATATCGATGGTTCTTTTTCGTATGTTAATGGAGATCACTCCATCTGTTATCTAGATAGGTATAGATAGACATATTTTACATCTGTCTGTCTGTCTATTTCTCTCTCTCCCTTTTTCACACACACACACACACACACACACATTGTTTAGACATTTGGTACTTGGTATCCATCTTCATGAATCCTGAAATCTGTGCCTATGGAAATTATACACATCTCTAGTTTTCTTTGAGCTGTCTTTTTTTGTTGTTGCTGAATGCCACTTGTTACTGTTATATAAAACCATATGCCCCAATAGAAACACCTTCAAGTTTCCGTAAAATTTCCTATTATTCAGACAACTTTGAATATATAAAAATGCCCCAATCTTTGTCTTAAAGATTATTTTCTTGAAGTAAGAGCATTCAGGGAAGAAATGAATAAAGAATAGTAAAGACTATGCAAGAAGCAAGTGTTGAGACTACAGCCGGGATACAAAATGAGTAGATTGTAATTAATTAAAAAGAAGCAAATGTTGGCCATGCAGCATAATAGTAAGGTAAAAAAGAGAATAAAATCATCATATTAGCGCTGAGGAGGGACCACAATGTGTAACAGTGATTGTTCTGAAAGCATGAGGACCCGAGTTCACATCCCTAGAGGACCTGAGTTCACATCCCTAGAGGACCTGAGTTCACATCCCTAGAGGACCCGAGTTCACATCCCTAGAGGACCCGAGTTCACATCCCTAGAGGACCTGAGTTCACATCCCTGGAGGACCCGAGTTCACATCCCCAGCACTCATATAAAAAGATGGGTGTGGTCACTCCTGTGCCTGAAACCTCAGCACTTTGGGGAACAGAGACAGGAGGATCCACTTGGGTTTGCTGGTAGACCAACAGTCTAGCTCAAAGTTCAGTGAGATAAGCTGTCTGAAGGAAATAAGGTAGAGAGTGATGGAGCAGGGCTTTCACCCGTGCGCACATACACCCATACACTACACACACACAAAACACACACTCACACACTTAGCATGTGAAGAAGGCAGTGGCAGAGGACTGGAGACCCACTACTGTTACCAAGGGACAGAACATGAAAGTTCGATATGGTGGCGTTCTAGGTTGTGAACTTGTCTACATCTAGAACTAACTAAAGCCCCCAAATGGGGGACACACCAGTGAGAGATTTTTGCTTAATTTGAAGTAGGAAGTTTCACTTCTAATCTGGATCTTGGAGGTAAGAAGATACAACTTTAATCCAGACCTTGAGTTGGGAAGACAGATTTAATTCAGATCATTTGAACTTAGAAAATCCATCTCTCATCTATCTACTATCTATCTATCTATCTATCTATCTATCTATCTATCTATCTATCTATCTATCTATCTATCATCTATCTATCCATCATTTATCTATCAATCATCTATCTATATTTATATCTACACATATTGGAGAGAGAATGACTCTAAGTTCTGTTACTCCAGGGAACCCTGATTAAGACAGTAAGTAAACAAATGCAGAAGGCAGGCACTGTGTAAATCACCCACAAAAGTGCACATCTCTTGTGACCCAGAGCCCTTGAGCTTCCAAACTTTTCTGTTCTCTGGTCCCCCAAGTCTTCTCTTTCTTAAAGAACTGTCTTTGTTTCTGCCACTGCCCACACATCCGTGGTACACTGTCTTGGTCTGGGACACAAGGAACCTGGAAATCCCAGAAGGTGTCCTCTCAACCACACACCTACCCACTACAGGCAGAGTTGCGGAGTTCTGTCTGCCTGCAAGCTAGTTGGCACAGAAGCTTGATCTTGGGTATGGATTCCTGGTCTTACCTTATCCAAAATCTTACCTGGAAGAGATCTTTGGGGTGGAACCAGCAGGTAGAAAGTTCATAGCTTCTTCAGTATCGGTTTTCAACTGATAAAATAGTATCGATGACCATGATTTCACCACCAATTTCTTGTCTTTTAAGGATATAAGCACGATAATTCATATCTTACCAACACAAGACTTAAATGACAAAGATTATGGTAAAGTTTCACACTGTCAAATTTTAAGGCTCAGCTCTGAATTCCCATTGCAAATTCACACTTGGTTTTCCAATTAAAATGGGCTTTTGTGAGTGCCCTTACTGCAGCCATCGGCATGATAGAAAGTAACTCTCTTTGCAGCAAGGGTGTTTGGGGAACCCAGCACACGGATGACTCTTGCAGTTGCCTTGAGCCCAGCTGTGCTGAAATATTAAACTTTAGTAAATTAGGTAAAACTGAAGCTTCCTGGCTGATACACTAACGCCCCTTTCCTTTTCAGCAAATCGTTGTTAGTATGAGTTGTCTGCACGGAAGTACAGTTTCAAAGGTCTTCCCAAGCCAGGCAGCATCTCCGCTACCAAGGATAACCGTGCTGCACCTAAGAGATGGAGGAAACTTCTAACTATGTAGAACTGTATCACCATTTCATTTTACTTTATGTTACCTTTATTCTTTAAAATTTTGATTTTATTGTTATTCTCTGTGTGCCTGTGTGTGTGTGTGCATGTGTGTATGCGTGCACATTCACAGGATGTGTGTGTGCCACCACGTGTCAATGGAAGTCAGAGGACAGCCCTAAGGGGTTGGCTCTCTCCTTCCTCCAGGGGTTCAAGGATCAAACTCAGGTTGTCAGGCTTTCTAAGCAAATACGCTATCCATGGAGCCACGTCACCAGCTCCACTGCATTGTGTTAGCACTGTCAGAATGTCGCACTACTCAGTATCATATCCACAGTAAGCAACGGAACCACCAATAATGTCAGTGTCGTGTGAAAGCCGGCAGCCCTTTTCTTTCCTGATTAGTACATACTTTTAACGATGGTGGTGAGCTGTAGAAGGAAATCATATATCATATCTCTAGACACATTTATTTTCAACTTCATGATCCCTTTTCTTTTTAAGAATAACATTAGTTTGGGGATGGTTTCACATCATTGACCACTTACTGCACAAATATTGTGTGCAGAATTGTGGTTTGGTTTCAACCAACTATTTTTACAGTTGATTTAGATGAGCACAAGGAGACTAGGATCCTTGTGTGTGTGTGTGTGTGTGTGTGTGTGTGTGTGTGTGTGTGTCTGTGTGTGTGTGTGTCTGTGTCTGTGTGTGGTGTGGGAGGCAGAGGATGACCATGGATGTCTTCCTCTATTGTTCTCTACGGTATTAATGACACAGAGTCTCTCTGTAAATCTGGCTAGAGTGGCTAGGCAGTGAGCCCTAGAGCTCTGCCATTTCTCGCCATGTCCCAGTGGTGGAGTTATAAGCTTGAGCTTTTTCACATGGGGGTTAGTGATCTGAATTCTAGTATTCCACTTTACTCACTGAGCCATCTCTTTGGCCCTTCAAGATGTATTATTTTATTTTTTACAATTTATTCACTTTATATCCTGATTGTAGCCCCTCTCTGTCCCGCCTTCCCTCCCTCTCCCTCTTCTATCCCCCTCCCTTAGTCCACTGAAAGGGGAAGTCTTCCTCTACTATCTGACCCTGGCCTATTAAATCCAGTCAGAACTGCCTGGATCTTCTCCCTCTGTAGTCTGGCAAGGTTGCCTCACCAGGAGGAAATGATGAAAGAGCAAGCAACTGAGTTCCTGTCAGAGACAGCACATGCTCCCCTTACTAGGAAACCCACATAAAGACTAAGCTGCCTATGGGCTACCTATGAGCAGGGGGTCTAGGTCATCTCCATGCATGGTCCTTGGTTGATGCATCAGTCTCTGCGAGCCCCCCTGGGTCCAGAATTTTTATTTTTTGGCTTTGTTGTTCTCCTTGTGGAGCTCCTGTTCCCTCTGGGTCCTTCTATCCTCCCTTTTTCCTTGTGCTCTGCCCCAAATTTGGCTGTGGGTCTCTGCATCTGCTTCAGTGCCCTACTGGGCACTGTCTGTAGAGGTCATCTATGGTAGGCTCCCATCTTATTCCTTTCCTTCCACCACTTCTGGTGTCCATCCTATTTGCCTTCTGAATGAGAATTAAGCATCTTCCCTAGCATCCTCCTTGTTGTTTAGCTTCTTTAGGTCTGTAGATTTTAGTATGCTTATCCTATATTATATGGCCAATATCTGCTTATAAGTAAGTATGTACCATGAGTATCTTTCTGGTTCTGAGATACTTCACTCAAGATGATCTTTTTTAGTTCCATCCACTTGCCTGCAAATTTCATGACTTCCTTATTTTTAAGAGCTGAATAGAATTCCATTGTGTAAATGTGCTACAATCTCTGTATCTATTCTTTGGTTGAGGGACATCTAGGTTGTTTCCAGATTCTGGCTATTACCAATAAAGCTGCTATGAACATGGTTGAACAAATGTCCTTGTTGTATGGTAGAGCAACTTTTGGGTATGTGCTCAAGACTGGTATAGCTAAAACTAGGGAAACAACACACTTAACAATAGCCACACACACACACACACACACACACACACACACATACACACACAACCCCAAAACATAAAGTATCTTGGTGGAACTCTAACCAAGCAAGTGAAAGACATGTATGAAAAAACTTCAAGTCTCTGGAGAAAGAAATGGAAGAAGATATCAGAAGATGGAAAGATCTCCCGTGCTCATGGATTAACACAGTAAAAATAGCCATCCTGCCAAAGTACTCTACAGATTCAATTCAGTTCCCATCAAAACACCAACATAATTCTTTACAGACCTTGAAAGAACAATGCTCAACTTCTTATGTGAAAACAAAAAACCCAGAATAGCTAAAACAATCCTATACAATAAAAGATCGTCTGGAGGTATCTCCATCCCTGGTTTCAAGATATACTACAGAGCAACAGTAATAAAAACTGTATGGTACTGGCATAGAAACAGAATGGTGGATCAATAGAATCAAATAGAAGACCCAGAATTGAACCCAGAACCTGATTTTTGACAAAAAGGCCAAAACCATACAGTGGAAAAACATTTTAAATTAAGATTTTTTTTCTCACAATGATAGAGCATTAAGGTTCCTTTTGGAATAATCTCAAAATCTTGTTCAAAAGTAGAACAAGCAATGAAAATAAGTACTCGTTGACAGATGTTGTGAGATTTATGATTTGTTGATATAGTACAGGAAGCCTTGCCTAACCTTGGGGGCTAGGGCAGATAATGGACCCTAGTTGAACATAAGGTTGAAAGAGTTGGGATAGTTTTGTAAGTGAGTAATTGGAAAGCCAGACTATATCACCTTATCACTGGCTTACAGTTCTGCAGCAAGTGGGGTTCTAATCAATAAATGCGATTCTGACAAAGAAATGAGATACTACTCAACGTGATCTGAAGCCAACATCCTAATCCTCGTCAGTTACAGCGGTTCATAAATAGTTTTCCCCGGGAGGAGGACACAGCCTTTTTAAAGATACAGATGAGTTTATGACCTGAGTTCCAGCATTGTGAAGTCATGGTGAGGCTCAGCATTTGGTGGACAGCAAGCTGGCCTTTGGCTGGACCATTACAGAATAGTGAGAAAGTACCCCCCGCCTCCCGCGCACACACACACACACATGTGTTACCTTGATCTAACCAGTCCATCCAGATTCAGGTGCTCACTGAGCCATCTCCCCAGCCTCATGAAGAGAGTGACCTTTTGAATCCAATCACACTTAGAGGCTAGAGTTTCAATACAAGAACAGCCTATCAATTTATAGCAACAGGAAAAGAAATATTTTAGACAACTCGGTGCCAGTGATTTACTTGAACAAAGAAGGTTTCATGAGTTAGGCCACACTCAGAGACAGTAGAGGCTAAGACACAGCAATGGGCAGGAAGCTTTTGGTGGGCAGGCACGAGCAGTCTTAGTAGAGGGACCACCTGATTGGCTATGTCTAGTTAACAGACTTATTTGCATGGTGTGAGGAGTTGGCAGTCTATAATTGGTTGATGCATTCTCCCCTTATTGGCCAAAACTCTGGTGTTCAATATATTTCCAATTAGGGTCTCGGTTGGGCAAGAATTCAAAATGCAGAGATTACCTCCATGGGCAGTAGGCAAATCTGTTTTTCTGGAAAATATAGGACAGTAAATATTTCGGGTTTTGAGAGCCATAGGCTCCCTGTCACCACTACTCATTCTGCCCTTATGATGCAATTACAGTCAGCCACACAACCTCATGGTCATCGATAATGCAACATACCGGATATGAGGGTATCCAATAAAACAATTTTTTAAAGCAGGCAGGTTGGCTCTTGTCCTGTTTCCTGCTTTGTCCTTCTTCCAATGTCTATCCCATTTGTCTTTCTGTGTGAGGATTGATCATCTTCCCCAGGGTCCCCCTTCTTGTTTATCTTCTTTAGGTGTATAGATTTCAGTATGTTTATCCCATCTTACAGGTCTATATAAGTGACTATATACCACGTGTGTCTTTCTGCTTTTGGGATACCTCACTCAGGATGATCGTTTCCAGGTCCCACCATTTGCCTGCAAATTTCATGATTTCCTCATTTTTAATTGCTGAGTAGTATTCCATTGTGTAAAAGTGCCACAATTTCTGTATCCATTCCTCAACTGAGGGACATCTGGGTTGTTTCCAGGTTCTGGCTATTATGAATAAAGCTGCTATGAACATGGTTGAGCAAATGTTCTTGTTGTGTACTTGAGCACCTTTTGGATATATGCCTAGGAGTGGTATAGCTGGATCCTAATTGTCTGAGAAAGCCCCAGATTGATTTCCAAAGTGGGTGTGCAAGTTTGCATTCCCACCAGCAATGGAGGAGGGTTCCCCTTTCTCCACAACCTCTCCAGCATGTGAGTTCTTGAGTTCTTGATCTTAGCCATTCTGATGGGTGTAAGGTGAAATCTCAGGATCGTTTTGATTTGCATCTCCCGGATGGCTAAGGACATTGAGCATCTACCTAGCAGTGTACCAAAGCAGATATTAAGACTAATAACCGAAACTTCGGCAGAGTACATGGAATTATATGAAAGAAGGGGGAGTTAGTAAGACCTGGAAAGGACAGGAGTTCCATAAGGACCAAATATATCAGGGCACAGGGGTCTTTTATGAGACTGTTGCTCCAACCAAGGACCATGTATGGATATAGCCTAGAACCCCTGCTTGGATATAGCCCATGGTAGCTCATTATCCAAGTGGGTACCCTAGTAAGGGGAACAGGGACTCTTTCTGACATGAACTCAATGGCTGGCTCTTCGACCACCACCGCCCCCCTCCCCCCCCCCCCGCGACAGGGAGGGGCAGCCTTGCTAGGCCACAGAAGAGGACATTGCAGCCAGTCCTGAAGAGACCTGATAAGCTAGGGTCAGATGGAAAGGGAGGAGGTCCTCCCCTATCAATGGACTTGGAAATGGGCAAGGAGGAGATGACGGAAGGATGGTGGGATTGGGAGGGAATGAAGGAGGGGGCTACAGATGGGATACAAAGTAAATAACCTGTGATTAATATAAAATTATATATATATGTATATATATATATATATATATACATATATATATATTTTAAAGCAGGCAGGTTTGGCTCTGGCCAAAGGTGTGTGGACTCATCACCCTTAAATACTTCCTATCTGGTGCCAGCTGTCTGCATTTTATTGAAGGAAGGTGACTACTCCAACGTCACCAAGTCCCCTAGCAGCTCTTTCAAGCAAGTGGGAGGATCCAGCCTAGCAACTCCCTTTGCAAACTTTTTGAAGTGGGTCCTTTTCTGTTCTTCTCTTCAGTCCCCCAGCAACTCATCAGAGTCGCGGGGTGATTGGGTAGGTTGCGCGGGGATTCCGAGGAGCAGGGCGCTCACCCGGGCGAAGGTGAGAGCACGGAAAAGTTGGACCCAATCAACGCGGAGTGGAGAGCTGGTGCCCCAACCTTCAGGTGACCCCGCGCGGCGGCGGCGGCGGCGGCGGCGGCGGCAGGAGGCAGTGGCGGCTGCAGCGACCAGAGCCCGCAGCGGCTCGGAGCGCCTCCGGGAGGTCGGGCGGCGGGCTCGGAGGCTCGTCATCCCTTGACCGCGAGCTTCGGCGGCGGCCGGGGCTTGGCTCGGAAGAAGCGAGCGAGCCGAGGCGCGGCATCCTCGGCTCGGCGCCCGGCAGCGCTGTTGCAGGCTGGGCTCGGGGCAGACCCCGAGAGTGCGGGCCCGCGCCACCGCCTTTGAAAGCTGGGGGTGTGCGTGGCAGCGGCCGCGGTGGCGGCGGCGGTGGCGGCGGCGACCGGAGCGGCGAGTCGGTGCCGCCCGGGCTGCGCTTCGCCCGGGCAGCTTTGGCGGCGAGGGCGCCCGTGGCTCAGGATGCGCCCGGGGGGCACGCTGTTCGCCCTGGCGGGCAGCCTGCTGCTGCTGCTCCTCCTGCGTCTGTTTTGGTGCCCGGCGGACGCGCCCGCCCGCTCCAGGTAATTCCCTGGCCTCAGCTCGCCCCACCTGCAAGGTCCGGTGCACCCACGCCGTGCTCTGGGCGCTGGTTCCCAGCCAGCCCCCGGGAAGATCCGTGTGGTCGTGGCCACTCACGGACTTTTGGCCAAGCAGCTCCTTGAGGGTGGAGCGGGGCTCGGGGTTCGCAGAGAGGCGACGCTTGGCCGGATGGCACGTCGGGGGTGGGGAGGGCTCCTGATAGTGTCGCTGTGGGCGACGGAGCTGCGGAGTGGAACCTGCTGTCCAGGTTTCCCGCCAGGCTCCAGGACCCTCCCATTCTACTCCCGGGGGGTTCTTGTCCTAAGCTTTTTTTCCGCCTCCCTAACTCCAACACTGGGGACCTATCCCGGGAGTTGGGGTGAACGAAGATGCCCTGGTTACACTTGGAGCGCAATGGCCAGCCTGCCAACCACTGGCCTCCAGCGCGGTGTAATAACTTAGTTTTCTCCCGGCTGTGCAGGCTGTTGGTGGAGGAAAGCGGGGAGGACACCAGCGTTGGCACCTCAGCAGTGTTGAGGACGCTCCGGAGCCCCACCACCCCAGTACCGCAAACCAGGAGCAGGTACCGGTGCCTTCAGGGGCGGTGGGTTAGGGCTGGGCAAGGCTGAACCCATGGGACTCGCTTGAGTGGTTTGCTTGGGATCACACTACACTGTGTGTGTGACACAGACAGAGACAGATAGACAGAGACAGAGAGAGACAGAGAGAGAGAGAGAAACAGAAAGACAGAGAGAAACACAGAGAGAGACTATACTTGTCAGCATTTTAAAAACACTTCTCTCCATGTCAGTATTCTTCCAAACAAGACACTCAAACAGCCACACTTTTAAAAGACAGGTGCTGAATAATGGTGTGTGGAAAAACCCCATAGCAGCCACTGGTCTGTCTTTACTGAGGGATTTGGTTGGTTTGTTTTTTGTTTTCTGTGCTTTAAAGTGCATCCGCGTTGAGATTCCGGCTTGAAGGAAGGCAATTCTTCCGTGTGTTATGAATGTGTTTGTCTTGGATAAATGAGGACTTAATTTTTTCCTTATTGTATGAATGTGTATTTATATACAGTAACGGTTGGGTATCTATTTTTCTGATTATTGATATACTACAGCTTAATGCAGAAAGACATAGGGAAGATACAGAAAAGAAATTAATATTTACTTAGAGCTCCAAACTCATATATCATTTTCAGTTTGGGATTGGTTTATTTTTATGTCCCTGTAATGTCTATTTCTTATATGTGAAAAATACATGTGAGCTTGTACTTTGTAGCTTGTGTGTCATCTTTTTCTTCCCCCTAAGGGACCTGGACATGATTTTACCACCCCCTGAATGTTGCTTGTTATTAGTTTTCACCATTTTAATATTCTGTAGTCTATTTAAGTAATTTTTCCTTTATTCATTTAAATGCTTTTCTATTTTCATTCTGTTTTGTTTGCTAGGAGATATATTCTACTAAATCTATCCTTGTATGTAAATTTTACCTTCATTTCAGACTCATAGCCTAAGAGGGAATGATAGAAAGTTGAATTATTAGGTCAAAGTGAATGTGCGTTTAACGTTCCGAATCACATTTTGTTTCAATTGCTTCCTAGAAGGGTTGAATCAATTTTTGCTTCCATCCATGGAGCATGCTGTGTCCTGTTCTGCTTTGTTATTACGATGGCAATTGTGTATACTGTCCCCCTCATCTCTTTTTATCTCCCTTCCTCTTCATCCTTCTACATATTCTTGGCTCTTGGATCCACCTTAATCTTCTGATTGCATGACTGGATATTCCTTCCCACAGGCTCTGGGCCTGATCCTCAGAAAGATCTGGAAGTACCTGGAAGAAACTCTGCAGTGAGGAACTCTTTCAAGCTGTCACAGATACCTCATTTGAATTCCACAGTCCATGAGGACACTAAGAAATCCTGGAGAAATGAAACTTTTGAGAGAAACACTAACATGTATCTCGATTTCAGCCAACTTTATGGACACCGGAGGAGTAGCTTTCCCTGTGAACTGAGTTCCGGGAGACCTCCTGTTTGCAAGTCAGTCATTCAACTACTGTTCATCCTGAGGTTTTCCCTTTGGGAAGTTCAAAAGCACGTACTCCTTCAGTTGTCCAGCCCCAGGTCTTTCCCAAGGCCACTGATGATTTTTTATTTCGTTGGCATCCTTCTCTTCTACTTGGCAGACATCTTGAACTAATATTGGTAATTCATATTTCTACTGAACATCATCCACTTTTAGAAGATTCTCATTTAGACTGCTGTGTTTGTAAAAAGAAAAAAATCCTCTTTGTTCTTTGATCTATTTTATACCTTTTTCATTCATATCTTTTTCATTCATGATTTTTATTATTCATGGATCAGGGGAGCAAATTTGGATACCCTACTACTTGGCTATGTAGAGAAATCCCATTTCTTCATTTCTCAGAGGCTGGTCTGCTCTTCCTTGTTACTGATGCTAGAAATAAGGGTCGCCAACATGCCATGAACGCTTCCGGTGCAACAGACACTGATCTAAGCATATTTATATTTATCAACTCATTTATGCTTTCAAACTGCTAAAAGAAACCATTACCCTCATTTTATAGATTGAAAAATGGAAACACACAAATTAATTCCTTGTTGTCATAGAGTTGTACAGCCAAGAGTCAAACCCAGGTCACATGGAGCCAAAAGTCCTTTCTCAAATTTCCTCTCCTGTGTGTGTGTGTGTGTGTGTGTGTGTGTTTATAGGTTCTGGACAAGGTCGTATGTGTGTGTGTGTCTTTGTGCATGAGTGTGTCACAATTTAAGCAACTCCTTCTGATAACATCTGTTCTCTCTTGTTCTAAACACTTCCTTTATCAGATTGCTTTTTACCACCTCTTGTTACTCTAAGATACGGCGGGGAGAGTAAAAGTTGAAGTTCAGGGGTGTGGCATGCTTTAATTCCCCTCTCTGCAAAGAAGTATCCCTTTTTTGTTTGGTGACCAGCCACGTCGTAATCCTTTTTCTGTTTGGTGACTGGCTTCCTGTCAATGGCAGTTGCAAGAACAGCAGCCCATGGCTTTTTAGTTCTCTTTGGCCATTGAAGCCTGAAAGCATCCTGATGCTGTCTCTTGGAGATCTGTTGAAGGTTTTCTTTCATTCTGACCTAGTCTGTCACTGAAATGTTTGCCTCTGTCATTCGGTTCCATCTAGCTAGCACTACAGCCAAAGCTGGAGGAGGGGGCAACCCTCTTCGATCAGTGAGAGCTTGAACTTACCCTGGTGTTGTCCCAATCTGCTCTCAGTAAGCCAGAACTGAAGCCTGCCTTTTCACCCCAATGCAAATTCAGCCTTGATTAAAACAAGCTTCAGTGCTAAGTTATGAGAAACCGAGGAAAGGGACTGGGAAAGTGTTTCCCCAGGGAGGTGTTTGGGTGTGGAAGGAGGCATCTGGAAAGTTCTCTGGTAACTCAGCAAGGTCTGTCCTCTAAAGGGGAACACTTACTTCTCTCTCCCTTCAGTAAGAACTCTTCAGGTTCTCCATGTATCCCACAGGACATTTCCCATTGCCTAGGAGAAGGCCATGCATTAAAGACAGAAGAAAAGATACACAAAGAGTTTTTCTAAACATAACAATGAAATCTTTCCTTCGCACATAAACTTTGTCAAAGTCAGTCCTTGGCTTTTGGATTTACTTCTTCTTAAATGTATTTCTGTGCTCTACTTTGTGTTTAAAAAAATAGTTATTGTTCCTTTCTGATGTCTTGAAGTGCAGGATTAAGTTATTATGTGCTTTTTCCCTTCCCTTTACAGTGAAAATATTTGATACTTCGAATTTTCCTTTGAGTGCAGCTTTGGAATCACTTTTAAAATATTTTATGTGGGATATTATAAATTGAATTCATAGTTTTTCTCATGTTAGACTCTACTGCTGAGCTACATCCCTAGCCACAAACTCATTTTTAAAAATTTATTATCTAGTATTCAGATTTTAAATATATATAATAATTATATATAAATAAATGTATCATATATATTCTAGGGGCTTGAGGAGTGACTCAGTGGTTAAGAGCATGGACTACCTTTACACACGACTCAGTCAGGGTCTTGGTATCCATTTTGGGTGTCTCACAGATACTTCTAACTTCAGCTCCTGGGGTCCCTGCTATCTCTGTGAGTACTCACAAGCACATGCCCACATAGATCTCTGTGCCCCACATCACATAATTAAAACCAATAAAGCAAATCTTAAGTATGTTATCAGTTGGGAGTAGGAACATTTATTTGTGATAACACTTAAACCTTTTTTGCTTTATATCCTAATAATATGGAATATTAACCCAAAGTTTTTAAATAGTTGAATTTTTCTTTAATATTAATATTTTCATAAGTGATACTTATTTCATTTTTGATTATGAATCTAGTAAAATTCTGCTGCAGTATTAATCAATAAGTGAGTTTCTAAGTAGTCACTTGTTAGAAACCAGGAACCAAATGGTTAGCACAGGCCTCTGTGACAGCTGAGCTGGACTTCCTGGACGTAGCACGGGAACCATCAGATGCTCACTGTGGCTTGTTATCCATTCGTTGACTGGGGCTTCGACATCAGCAGTGATGAGCCGGCTCTTGCGACTTTGGGAGACTTTCTGGCCACCATCAGCTATTCTTTGGTTGTTCTGGTTAGTTACTGTCCATCTTGGCCTATCAGGAGTGTCTGGGCACTGAATTTTCCAGAATGTTGGGACCGCACCTTCATTTTCAGTTTGCCTTGCTGTACGCTTTAACAATCTTTCTGTTTTGGTTTTGTGATGCTGCCATGTTCTTGGCCTGTGCCAGTTTGAGAACTGGACGTAGGCAGAGCTGGGACATCAGTTGTACTACATTCGTATATACATGACTCTAAGAACCGAGACACTAATTTCTGTGAACACTTTCTACACTTTTTAAATGACTCCACAGAAAATAAAAATTCCTGGTCATTTCAACACCCAAAATATGGATACTATTTTTTTTCCATTCTCAGTGGGTTGATATGATATATCTAGCAAATTTGTTATGCTCTTTTTTTGGGGGGGGTACAGAGTGACAGCTTTGAACAACATCTGTAAGATTGTGGACAGAATTGCTTTTCTTCTGCGCCATGCTTTTTGAGGCACAGTAGAAGAATGCAGAGATGCTTCCTTAGTGTACTTGTTTTGTCTTTTTGCCATGTGGGTTATTTATCATCTTTAATTTTGGCTTGTGCCCGGAGTATGTTTAGGCCTCTGATTATTTGGATAAATTCCTAGAAGCAGAGGTGCTTCATCGTGGAACATTGGAAATGCTGCTGTGATTTGTGTGACAATCTGTCACAATGCCTCTTCTAATTTTAGCAGCATGCTAGAGGGACAGCTGACCCTTGCTCTGAGGTGGTTTGTGTCCCCATCCCCATTTTCAAAACTTCATCCTTAAGAAGGAAAATTGATTCCTTAATATTGGACTTGTCCATTCATTGTGCTCGATTTTTAACATTTTGACATTTATCTTTTCTAAATTGGCTTTTAATATCTTTCCAGTGGCGTTTTATTTTTTAAATTATTTCAATTTACATCTCTCTCATAGGCCTCTCCAGTCTCACCCTCCCTCCCATGTCCCCCTTCCCTATTCCTCAGACACCCAGATACTCAGACACCCCAGCTCATCAATTCACATGAAGACTGAGTTTGTCTTCTTCCCCTGTGGCCTGGTAAGGCAGTCCCATCAGGGGGAAGTGATCAAAAGGCTGTGTTGTGTTGTTGATTGATACTTACTATTGATCTATGTTTTAGTAACCCTGCTGTTAATCCTAAACCAGCTGTGTACCCAAATCACCGCACAGAGACTGGGTTTATTTAGTTAACCTAGAACACAATGCTGGGCAATTGTGTACTCCATCCTAAACCTCCAAGCCCTTGTAGTTTCCTAGCATTTGGATTCCCCCGTTATACTTGCTTTCTGTGAAATCTGAGGTCCCCTTCATCTCTCCATGTCATTCCAAGACCTCCCCTCTAGCTCTCTCTCCCAGCTCTCTCCTGCCCTTCTCTCTTCCTCTCCCTCCCACACCTTCCTCTCCTCTGGCTCCTCCCCCTCTTCCTGCTTCCTTTCCATTGCTCAACATTGTGGCTTGTTGTTTTATTTTGGTATGTTTATACAAAGTTGAGACAGGTGATGCTTAGAATAAGTATCATAATGCAATGTCTGGATTGAAAGCAGAGAGTGGGGGAGAGAAATCAGCACTTGAATGAACAAGGGTAAGGTGTATACATTCCAAAAGACCATTATACCAACAGAGCTGGCAACATATTCCGTGTCAGAGATATCCCCCACTCCCCTAATTAGTGAGTCCACATGAAGCCTAAGATGCCCATCAGCTATTTAAAGTAGAGGATCTAGGTCCACACCATGCATTGTCCTTGCTTGGTGCTTCAGACTCCCTTCTGGGTCCTGGTTGATTGGCTTTGATGGTCTTCTTGTGGAACTTTTGTCCCCTCTAGGTCCATTTATTCTTCTTCTGTCTTTTCTTTGTTTTTTTCTTTTTGTTAGTGAATGGTGGAATGATGATTTGCTATATTTTATAATACTGTATACATATACAGTGGAATGCTACACAGTAACGAAAACAGAGAAGATACAAGATCACACAACATGTATAGACATTTTAAATCTACCTTAATTAAAATGATGTGTAGCATTTATATAAAGCTTATAAAACAGGCAATTACATACTTCAGGTCACAAATCAGAAAGAAGCAGAAATGACTGTTACTTTGTGAATGCAAATATACTGTTGGTATTTTTTTTACACTTTATTACTTTGTATCCCCCTGTCGTGCCCTCCCTTCTCCCC
>CM053760.1:21635233-21675685 GCA_028658305.1 Pachyuromys duprasi
ACTGATAGGGGAGGTCTTCTTTTCCTTCCTTCTGATCCTAGTCTTTCAGCTCTCATCAGGACTGGCTGCATTGTCTTCCTCTGTGGGCTGGTAAGGCTGCTCCCCCCTTAGGGTGAGGTGATCAAAGAGCAGGCCAATCAGTTCATGTCAGAGGCAGTCCCTGTTCCCATTACTATGGAACCCACTTGGACACTGAACTGCCATGGGCTACATCTGTGCAGGGGTTCTGGGTTATCTCCATGCATGGTCCTTGGTTGGAGCCTCAGTCTCAGGAAAGACCCCTGTGCTCAGATTTTTTGGTTCTGTTGCTCTCCTTGTGGGGCTCCTGTCTTCTCCAGATCTTACTATTTCCCACATCTTTCATAAGATTCCCTGCACTCTACACAACTGTTGGCCGTAAGTCTCAGCATCTGCTTTGATAGTCTGCAGGGCAGAGCCTTTCAGAGGCCCTCTGTGGCAGGCTCCTAACTTGTTCCCTGTTTTCTCCTTCTTCTGATGTCCATTCTCTTTGCCTTTCTGGCTGGGGATTGAGCATTTTAGCCAGAGTCCTCCCTCTTGATTAGTTTCTTTAGGTGTACAGATTTTAGTAGGTTTATCCTATATTATATGTCTATGTGATATATGAATGAGTATATACCATGTGTGTCTTTCTGTTTCTGGGATAGCTCACTCAGGATGATCTTTTCCTGTTCCCACCATTTACCTGCAAATTACATGATTTCATTGTTTTTTTTATTGCTGAGTAATATTCCATTGTGTAGGTGTAATACAATTTCTGTATCCATTCCTCAGTTGAGGGGCATCTAGGTTGTTTCCAGCTTCTGGCTATTACAAATAAAGCTGCTACAAACATGGCTGAGCAAATATCCTCATTGTGTACTTGAGCCCATTTTGGATAAATGCCAAGGAGTGGTATAGCTAGATCTTGAGAAAGAACTGTTCCTAGTTGTCTGAGAGAGCACCAGATTGATTTCCAGAGTGGTTGCACAAGTTTACATTTCCACCAGCAGTGGAGGAGGGTTCCTCTTTCTCCACAACCTCTCCAGCATGTGTTGTCACTTGAGTTTTTGATCTTGGCCATTCTGATGGGCGTAAGGTGATATCTCAGGGTCATTTTGATTTGCATTCCCCTGATGACTCATGACGTTAAGCATTTCTTTAAGTGTTTCTCTGCCGTTCAATATTCCTCTATCGAAAATTCTCTGTTTATCTCTGTTCCCCATTTTTTAATTAGATTACTTGATTTGTTGCTCTTTAACTTCTTTAGTTCTTTATATATTCTGGATATCAGCCCTCTGTCAGATATAGGGTTGGTGAAGATCCTTTCCCAGTAGGCTGTTGTTTTGTTCTGTCAACAGTGTCCTTTGTTTTACAGAAGCTTTTTAGTTTCATTAGGTCCCATTTATTGATTGTTGCTCTTAGAGCCTGTGCTGTTGGTGTTCTGTTCAGGAAGTAGTCTCCTGTGCCAATGAGTTCAAGGCTCTTCCCCACTTTTTCTTCTAACCGATTTAGTGTGTCTGGTTTTATGTTGAGGTCTTTGATCCACTTGGATTTTAGTTTTGTGCAGGGTGATAAGTATGGATCTATTTGCATTTTCTACGTGTAGACATCCAGTTAGACCAGCACCATTTGTTGAAGATGCTATCTTTTTTCGATTGTATAGTTTTGGAATCTTTGTCAAAATTCAGGTGTCCATAAGTGTGTGGGTTTATTTCTGGGTCTTCTAGTCGATTCCATTGATCCACCTTTCTGTTTCTACATGCAGTTTTTATTACTGTTGCTCTATAATACAGCTTGAGATCAGGGATGGAGATACCTCCAGAAGATCTTTTATTGTAGAGGATTGTTTTAGCAATTCTGGGTTTCTTGTTATTCCATATGAAGATGAGAATTTTTCTTTTGAGGTCTGTAAAGAATTGTGTTGGTAATTTGATGGGAATTGCATTGAATCTATAGATTGCTTTTGGTAAGATGCTCATTTTTATTATGTTAATCCTGCCAAGCCATGAGCATGGGAGATCTTTCCATCTTCTGATATCTTCTTCTAATTCTTTCTTCAGAGACATGAATTTTTTTTCATACAAGTCTTTGACTTGCTTGGTTAGGGTCACACCTAGGTACTTTGTGTCTTTTGTGGCTATTGTGAAGAGTGTTATTTCCCTAATTTCTTTCTCAGCCCTTTTGTCTTTCCCCTGTCTTTTCTAGTAGACTCCCTATGCTTGGCCCAATGTTTGGCTGTGAGTCTCAGTATCTATTTCAGGCTATTTGGGGGCGGGGGAGCCTCTAAGAGGATGACTCTGGTAGGCTCCTGTCTGCAAGCATATCAGAGTATCATTAATAGTGACAGGGGTTGGCTTTCTTCCATGGGGTGGGTTTTAGGGTTGGGCCTGGCATTGTTTGGATATTCCCTCAATCTCTGCTCTACCTGTTCTATCTTTGTCCCTGCAGGTCTTGTAGGCAGGGTAAGTTTTGGATTTAGGTTTTTAATATTTTGGGGGTGATTTGTGATGTCCTCCATCCACCAGGAGTCTTGTCTAGACAAAAGGTGTCCTCTTCAGTCTCTATGTCCCCTGCTATTAGGAGTCTCAGCTAGAGTCCCCCTCATATCCTTTCAGAGGCCTATTCTGATTTAGACCTGCAGCTTGTCACGGAGATACCCCACCCACTGTTTCTCTTTCCTCCGCAGTCCTTCTTTCTTCCCTATCTTACTCTCCCCAGGTGTGATCTCCACCCTTAGTTCTCTCTGTGCCCCCTCTTCTACCTTGTTCCCACCCTTCAATCACTAACTCTGTCTATTCTATTTCAGATTCCATTTATGCATCCTCGCTTGGGTCCTCCTTGTTACTTATCTTCTTGGTATGTCTATCCTGTACTATATGAGTAAAATCCACTTATAAATGAGTACATACCATGTGTGTTACCTCACTCAGGAAGGTCTTTTCTAGTTTCATCCATATGCTTGCAAATTTCGTGATTTCCTTGTTTTTAATGGTTGAGTGGTATTCCATTGTGTAATATACCACGATTTCTTAACCACTCTTCAGTTGAGGGACATCTAGGTTGTTTTCAGATTCTGGCTATTGCGATAAAGCTGCTATGAATATGGTTGAACCAATGTCCTTGTTATATGGTGGAGGATCTTCTCACTGTATGCCCAGGAGTGGTATAGCCGGATCTTGAAGTATGGTTATTCAGTTTTCTGAGAAAGCACCAGATTGATTTTCAAAGTGGTTGTACAAGCTTACACTCCCACCAGCAGTGGAGGAGTGTTCACCTTTTTCCACATCCTCTCCAGCATGTGTTGTCGCTTGAGATTTTGATCTTAGCCATTCTGATGGATGTAAGAGGGAATCTCAGAGTCATTTGATTTGCGTTTTCCTGATGACTAAGGATGGTGAGCATTTCTTTAAGTCTTTCTCTGCTATTTGATATTCCTCTGTTGAGAATTCTCTGTTTAGTTCTGTATCCATTTTTAATTGGGATATTTGCTTTATTGATGTTTAATTTCTTGAGTTCTTTCTATATTCTGGATATGTATAAAAATATGGAACGCTTCACGAATTTGTATGTCGTCCTTGCGCAGGGGCCATGCTAATCTTCTCTGTACAGTTCCAATTTTAGTCTATGTGCTGCTGAAGCCGGCACTTATTTTTTTTTCTGATTTATGAGCTTATGTAGATTACATATATGAAATTTATGCTTTGCGCATAAAAATTTTAAAGTTTTATTAACATCTAATTGTGCTTGCTATTATTTTACTCTGTGGAAGTTTTCAGTCTCTTTGTTGCTGTATTTGTCATTTTTACCCGTTCTTCCCAGTTTTGGTTTTCTCTATGTGTGAACCTTTGACACTAAAGGAAGTGTATAACTGTAGTTTAAAAATACTTAATTTGAGTAAACTTAAATTGACCCATAGAGCTTATTTTGGTATACAATGTAAGAGGTGGGGGTTTTTTGAGTGTTGCTATCATTGTCATAAATTCTTTCTCCTTTGAAAATTATTTTATAATTTAAATCTAGTTATTGCTTGTTATTTTAAAATCTCAAGTGTTCAATATTACCAATAAAGAGTCAGGAGCCAGATGCTGGGGTGAAAGCCCACTAGCTCAGAGAGGCAGAGAAAGCTCCTAGCTGACCTTCCAGCTCAACCTACGTCCCAGAAGGAAAAAACCCCTTCTCCTTTTCCACACTGTCATAAAATCCTTTCAAACTTAATGTCCCTCCTTTCTACTTCTTGTGTATCTCTCTATCCATCCTCCTGACTTCCTCTTACTCTCTATGGCTTTTTCCTGTGTTTGCTCCTTGTCAATTGCTTGCTTGCTGTGATGCTTGACCTATGGTTGACTCTATTTAATCCTGTTTACAATAAGAAGAAAGCTCTCGGATTAAAGGTGTGTGCTAGAGCTGAGCCACACCACAACTAGAAACAGGGTTTTCCAGTAAACAACACAATCTCAGGGTTCACAGTGTGATCATATATCCTGCAACAATTGCTTAAAAACCAGATGCATCACTTAGATTCCCTTGAAATATGCCATCTTAAATTATGCTTTCCTTGTTTCTTCTTTGTTTTTATTTCTTTCTTTGTCAGTTGACATAAACCTTTAGTACATTTAGGATGTACTTGTCAATCTCTCTGAAATCCTGCTACTCAGTTCCAGGATAGCAATTTCATTTCTTCCTTTTTTTTTGTTGTTGTTGTTTCTTCATAATGCTTTTGGTTGTTGCTATTTTGGAAGTTAAGGCTTTGTGAGTGCTAGGCAGGCACTTTGTCACTTTTTCTTTTGAAGCTTAAAACAATTTCTCCCCAAAACTTTATAGACATTATTATCTATTTTCTGGCATTTAGACCTCTGAATGAGAGAGCTTGACAATTTTATCTTCAGGGCTTCTGAAGTAACTAACTTAATTGTTTGTTTTACTTTATCCTGACAACTAAACTCACAGGTGGTGAGATGGCTTTATGGGTAAGGTACCTGTTGAGCAAGTGTGAGGACCAGAGTTTGGACCCCAGATCTCACATCCACTCAGCATGGGCTTGGCAGCTGCTGCATTTCCAGTTCTCAGAGGAGACAGGGAATTCCACATCAAGCTGGCCAGATAGACTAGCTGTACTGGCTATCGCTGTGATGGGCTGAGGAGCCTTCCTTAATGAATAAGGAGCAGTTACTACTGAGCAGGCTTAACCTCAGGCTTCACGTGTGTGTATGCATGCACGCTCAGACCCCTATTCATATTGTGCCTGTAATCCCAGCACTGGGGAGGTGGAAAAGGGAGAATTCTGAGTCGAAAGGCAAGCCTGGGCTACGTGAGACTGTGGCTCAAAACAGACACACACACACACAACCAACAAAAATAAACCAGCACTCCAAATACTTCCCAATGATATGTCTACCGAAGCTTCTCCTGAGATTAATGTTGTCTCTTTAGGCATCAGGGTTAACTGATTTAAAATTAGAAAAATCTTGTGATTCTGTGTGTGATTATTTCAGGAGTCCCCATGTCTGCTTGAGCTCTGTGGTATAGCTAATTGTTTTCTGTCTCCTATTTCTGTCATTGTTTTCTGCCCTGTGTAGACCCCTTGACTCCTCCTTCAGATGTACGCTTCCTTTGCCCTTTACCCTGCCTCCAGGAATGTTCTCAGTGTGACTGAATTATTAATTCATAGCATCCACTCTCCTTTTTGTCCTCTCTAAATTAGAAAATGGATTACATTTTTGTTCTTTATTACTTTTTCCTTCAGGCTGTCCCAACATAAAAGCTTCTGTCACACAAGCGCACACACACAGACACACGCATGCACATGCATACAACTTGTCTTAATTTTCCTGTTTCTTCTTTTAAAGATTGCTTATGTACGCATTTATTTGTATGTGTTTGTGTATGCATATGTGTGTACACGTCATGTGTATGTGTAGGCTAGAGGTCAGTGAGGGGTGTCTTACTCACTCCCCACCTTATTTTTTGAGGCAGGGTCTCTCACTCAATCTGGAGCACACTGATTCAGGTAGACTGGCTGGCCCATGAGCTCAGGGAGTCTTCCTGCCTCTGCCTCCTCATCAGTAGGAGTGTTAATCCAGGTTAACACCACCCCACCCAACGTTTTTTGTGAGTGCTGATGACCATGCTCTCGAGGTACTTTACAGACTGAGTTTCCCATGGGCTCACTTTCCTTACTTCTGGTTTACTTATGGTGGTTGAAGATGCCCCCAGAGGCTCATAGGGAGTGGCACTATTAGAAGGTAGTCTTTATGAAGTAGGTGTGGCCTTGTTGGAGGAAGTGTTCCATTGGGGGTGGGCATTGAGGTCTCATATGCTCAAGCCAGGCCCAGTGTGGCCATTCACTTCCTGCCTTCGGATCTAGATATAGAACTCTCAGCTTCCTCTTCAGCACCTTGTCTTTCTGCATGCTGCCATGTTTCCTGCCATAACGATAATGGATTAAATCTCTGAACTGTAAGCCAGGCCCAATTAAATGTTGTCGTTTACAAAAGTTGCTGTGGTCAGGTTGTCTCCTACCAGCAATAGAAACCCTAAGACACTGTGTTTATTGGGAACACGAAACATCTGCTTTCTAGAAGTTTTTTTTTTCTATTTCTCATAGTAAACATTTTTCAAAAGTCTTACTTCCTCCTGCATTTTAAAAGCAAGTGTCTGTTCCTACAATATAGTCTTAGAAATCTGTGACATTTTTAACAGTTTGCCTTTAGTTTAGGTACCACCAAAGGAGATCTTTCCCTATCATTGTGTCACCCCACCGGAGACATTATGACCTCTTGTTCTCAACCAAGAGCCCCCTTCTCAGAGCAGATACCAAAATGCAAGGCTGTGCCATAAAGCTCTCCAACAAATTTGTAAATATTTGTAAATATCTTTTGAAGAAAAAGATACAATAAAATAGTTTGCTAATTATCAGTTTTTAAGTTCCAGAGCCCAACACCGCCTTTTAACAGTCACGTTTTGGCTTAAATGCCTGCCACATGCATGTATTCCTGGGTGATCTCAGATACCTGCTGCTGCCAGGAATGGCCCATGACAAATGTCAGTTAAATTCCCAGAGGACAGAACTCACCTGGCTCTGTGGGTATCTGCCAGCACCTTCAAGTGCCAGGGCACAGTAATTGATGGATATCCTTTCTGATTCCATCTGTGACTTTATTGTAGCTGTGTAACATAGCATGTAATAACAATAATACAACGTAAGCATAATTAGCATTTAATGTAATATATTATAATGAGGCATATTCTCAAGGCGACACAGAAGGAGGGGGGAATGACCCTTTCCTATGGCAGCCCCCACTCAGCCCTCTTCCTGCTGTAGGAAGCAGGTCTCTTCTTGTGTGGGGGCAGTTACTTGACTTTCTGGTCTGGGCAGGAAAGAGAGGCAGGCTGTGGGTGGGAAGCAAATCTCAGCCTCGCTAGTATTTTTCTTTGGACTTGTTCTGTTTCACAGGTGAAATTTACACCTCCTCCTGGCACTTCACCCACGTTCTCCATCTCCACAGCTCATGAATAGAATGGCACTTCTTCTCTGAAGGGAATGGATTTCTGAAGCAGCCGATAGTTGCCACCAATCATTGGGATTTGTCATTTGGGGACTCTTGTGTGTTGTCTGGAGAACGTAAACAGTTTAGGAGAGGGGGAAAAAATCACTTACTAGCTACATGTTCAAATAGGCATTGTAACTGCAGGGTCTAGAACACCAAGAGCAGTATGAACTAGAGGGCAGAGGCCTGTGACCGAGCATCCCTGCACGGTCTCCCACACTCAGAGGGAGGCTACTGAAGTTTACTTCCAAGAGTAAAGCTCCATCCCTTTTGCTGTGAGAAGTAATGATACTAATGTGCTCTGATTTTTAAAATTCAGAATACTTTAAAGTTTCCTGGAGTATGGCCTCTACCGTAAAAGGAGGCTCCGGCTCTTGTACTCAACCCCTTTATCATCTCCCTAGTTCTGTATCTTAATTTAATCCCAGAAGGATCTCTTGTTTATTCTGGTTTGGATGCAGCTTTCTTTGTGGCTTCCCTGACAGGCGTCTCCTTTCATGTCTGTTCTCCAACCTCTGTGTCTCTTCTTAAACTGTCCTGTTTTAGAAAAGCTTCAGAGCATGGGCTGCAGTTCCTCTTGGTTTCTCTGGGTTTGTTTACCCACAGCAGGAGTGCCAAGGGAGTTTGAAGGACAAGAAGGAACCTATTGTTTTCTCCTTTGTCAGGTGTGTGGACGTGGAGAAGGAGTTCATAAAGAAATGGGGTGTCTGTGACCATCTGTCCCCAGAGGCTGTTAGAGTAGAAAATAAGAATTTTATTTCCCATCATGTTAATGGAACGTCACTGCAATTATCCCTTGATATCCAAAAGAAAGTGGTTCCCAAAATCCCAGTGAATATCACAATCTAGGTGCTCAAGTTTCTTGTACGAGAAAGTGTAGTGTTTGTACATAATGTATGCCCATCTTTTGCATACCTAAATCACCTTGCCGTGACTTCAGAGTTCATAATGCAGTGCAGATGCTATGTGCGTTTTGGTACACTGGATTGCCTGGAGAATATCAACAAGAATAAAACCTGTGCATCTTCAATACAGATGCATATCCTTCTCACCCTTCCCATGTGTGTGTGTGTGTGTGTGTGTGTAAGTACACCTGACACATCATAGATGTGGAAGGCAGAAGACAGCCTTGAGTTTCAGCCTCCTTTTCACCTTATTTGAGAGTTTCATGGTTGTTTCAGCTGCCTATTCAAGACTGGCCCACAAACTGCTGGGGATTCTATCTCCCCGCAGGAGTGCTGGGATCACAGGTGCTCATGCTATGGATCTGAATTCAATGTGAATTCTAGGGATTTAGACTCCGGTCCTATTGGGTAGCAAGTGCTTTTCCTCAGGGAATCATATCCTCAGCCCCGCCCTCCACTGTGTTTGGTGGAATTCAAAGACGTGGAAACTACAGACAGGGAGGCTGGCTGCACTGAGTGTACTCCTTTCAATTCAGGGGCAGGGATGGTTTCTCCTGACTTGAAAACATTCATCAGATAGTTCTGTTCACATGAGTGGCAGAGCCAAGGCTACTAATATCTCTGTTAGTACCAAACTTTCTTGTGTTCTGTGGCCATGTTTCTTAGTTTACTGTCCTATTAATTGGTCACTTCCTTGTACTAACAGGGATTAAGGTAAATTTGAAAAACTAAACTGCCTGGTTACCCCTGAGTGGTGATGCAGGATGGGTGGAATGTTGAGAGAACTGCAGACCTGTTGGGAGATTCTTGACAGACAGCAGAAGTAATGGGCAGGGGCCTGGGCCCTGGGAAAGAACCAAAGACCCAAAGAACCAAAGAATGGAAAGACATGCAAACCAGGTGATGGATTCCATTGTCCTTATGAAGGTATGCTAGCCTTCTGTTGCTGACAAAACAGCTGAAAAGAACAACTTAGAGGGGAAAAGACATTTCAGCTCACCATTTGGAAGGTTCAGTCCATGGCCAGCTTAGCTCTATCTCTTTAGGCCCAAGGTGGTACATAGCAGGAAGGCGGAGAAATGCAGTGAGGCATAGCTGCTCAGCTCATTGCAGTCTGGAAGAACAGGGTCACTGAGGAAATATGGATGCTTCAAAGGCTTGTCCTAAGTGATCTGCTTCCTACAGCCAAGTCCACCTTCTATTATTCCATTTTATGTGGAGTAATACCCTCATGATCCAGTCATCTCTCAAAAGCATATAAGCCTGCAACCGAGCCCTAAATAGTCAAGCCTTCAGGGATACTTTGAGATTCAAAGCACAGTAGGTGGCTCATCTGTCCTGTAGGCATTGGTGTATACTTAGGGTGTTAGCTTGCCAGGACAGTTCAGACTGCCTTTACCGTTCTTTTACATTTCTTAAAAAGAAAATTGTTTTTCACCACAGCATGGTAAATGGTTTATACAGGCTCCAGGTAATCTGTCAGTAATTCTTGGGAACATTCCTATCCATGACTGTAATTATTTCTAAAGATAATTTTATAGGGCACAACCTCTTCTTTTGCAGTGGTTGTAAAATAATTGTGTCATCTTACCTTGCTAGTTAGTTGTCATTGTAAAGTACACTATAATTCTTTAACATATAATTTTCTAAGCTGCAGCATTCCATAAATTGAGGTCAGATCATTAATTCTGCAAATGATTGAAGTCTCTCACTAGTTCCTGGAGCCCCATCTGAGGCACAGGTAACACCTTCCCATGCTGGCTTTGGAAGGTGTGTTAGTTTGTATATTCTCTTTTGAGAGTGTATCTCGTTTTCCACTATTTTGTAGAATATAACACATAATTTCCAGACTTGCTGTTATGGTATTTTTTTTTGTTATTTTTTTTTTGATATGTGTGTTTGTGCGTACCTGTGTACATGCAGATGTGTGAAGGCAAGCATGCACGAATGTGCATGTGGAGGCTAGAAATTGACATCAGGCCTCTTCCTCAATTGTGCTCTACCTTAGTTTTTGAGATAGGTTCTCTCATTGAACCTAGAGCTCACTGATTTGACTAGTCCTACTGGCCAGGAAGCCAGGGATATCTTTCTGTTTGAACTCCTCAGTACTGCAATTAAATACATGTGCCACCATGCCTGGCTTTTATACATGGCTGCTGGGGACTCAGGGCCACGAGTTTATGCCCAAGGTCTTCACTGACTAAACCATCTCTGCAGATCCAGATCCTGACTTTTGTTCTTTTGTTTTTCTTCCTTTCTTCTTTTGTTCCTTCCCTCCTTCCTTCCTATATTCTCTTTCCCTTTCTTTCTTTCTTTCTTTCTTTCTTTCTTTCTTTCTTTCTTTCTTTCTTTCTTTCTTTCTTTCTTTTCTTTCTTTCTTTCTTTCTTTCTTCCTCCTCCTCCTCCTTCTTTTTCTTGAGACAGGGTTTCTTTGTGTAGCCTTAGCTTTCCTCAACTCACTTTGTAGACCAGGCTGGCCTTGAACTCACCTGCCTCTGCTGGGATTATAGGCGTGTTCCACCACACCTGGCTTTTGTAGTTTCTTATGTCAAGAGAATGCAATATGTTCCTATTTATAAGCATAGACTTACTATTTGCCCATTAATCTTATGGGCATATTTTTGTGTTTTTGATTTGAGAGTTCACTTAAAACTCATTATTTTGAAGGTGCCAAAGTGCTATATTGCTCTTGGTTGGGAAATGTTCTTCCTATGGCAGAGAATGGTACTGTGTGGCCTCTACCTGGTCTCTGGCTCTCTGGTCTACAAGAGCATCATGTTGGGATTTGTTCCCATTGCCTTGTCTTCATTAATGAAGTTTACTTTTTATCACTCAATGGTTCAAGGTAGAGGTGTGATGAGATTTACATGGCAAAGAGTGAATGAGAACAAAACTGAAGCTTCTAGTTTGCATGTGAATACAGAGAATAATGTAACAGTTGGAAGAGGATGAATCAATCCTGCAAAGAGAAAACTCTTCTCAAGGGGACTAGGGCTGAGTGGGTAGAGCACTGCCATGTGAGTATGACGACTAGAGTTTGCAACCCCAAAACCTTTGTAAACTCCAGGCAAAGGAGACAGATGCCTGCAATTATTATTTAGGAGGCAGAAACAAAGGATTTGGGGCAAGCAGGCTAGCTAGACTGCAACCTGAAATTAACAAGCTCCAGGTTCAGCTAGAGACCACGTTTTTATAACAAAAGTTGTGAATGATGGAGGAAGGTACTCAAGGTCCACTTCAAGCTCTTACACACATGCACACACATGTGTAAATACACCCACACCTGCACCCACACACTCAAGAAAACCCTTCACATATATAATCATTTCTTATGGTGAAAACATATATGGCATTCATTTCAGGTACATACAAGCAGCTGAGTCTGTTTAGTGTTGCTGTGTGTCTAATTTCAGGGCTGACCACCCTGTATTAGACCGCCAGTTACGAGGCTCATCTCTGGGGAAGATTTATTTTCCCTCTCTCAGCAGTCACTAGTTGCCTGTAGTTTTTGGTCTAGGGAATGGAACCTCATGAAATTTTCCCCTTTCAAGTTTGCACGTGTACTGTTGTCGTCATTGTTCTGGTCTTTTTTAGGCAGCCATGTCATTGAACTTTCATCAGCGCAACTTCCCTGTCATTTCTAGGAGACACAATCACACAGCAGATTTCTTGGTCCTCTGGCCCTTAGCAGTCTTTCCATCACATCTTTGGACATGGAGATTTCTCCTGCTTGGTTCTGGAGGTTTTGTTAGATAGTCTGTGTCTCTTGAAGGAGTATTGTCAGCCCAAGAGGCATAATTTCATTTAGGGTGTATAATACATATGTGTATTATGTAACTTTAGGTAGATAGGAAATAAATATGATTCTGTGTGATTTTATCAAACAATCTTGCTTTTTTTATCCCCTCCTTTCACCCTCTCCTTCTATACTGGCCTGCTTCCTTTCTCTCCAGTTAAGGTTTCCTTCCATGTTCTTACCATTTCCTCTTTAAGTTAAAAACAAAATGCTAGACACTAGCAATCAGCTAGTGTTGTTAATCTTGCTTTTTCTGTTAAGTTTTGAACACTCTCTGAGAAGCCACAGATCATTAGAAACTTTTGGTTGAAATGCAACTTTAGATAAAAAAAAAAATGCATCGTCAGAGCAAAGTATCAGATTTACTCAGATTTATGCTGGGCTGCTGCAAAATGGACATATTTTAAACTAGGAGGTGTCCACATAAATTGTTTTGATTTTCCAGTATATCACTAGTGCACTCACAGTGCTCTTATACATTTTAGCCTTAGACTATTTCCTTTAAAAAAGCTGAACCCTGAAAATAAATTCTTAATTTTCTAAAATTTTGAATGGTATATAAGACTTTCCCCATTTTTCTCTTTCTTTTTTATTCCTAGTCTCTTCTGGAGGTTTGTTTTTTATTTTAAAATTATTTTACTTATTTTTATTTTATGTGCATTGGTGTTTTGCCTGCATGTGTGTTTATGTGAGGGTGCTGGATCCCCTGGAACTGGAGTTACAGACAGTTGTTAGTTGCTATGCGGGTGCTGGGAATTGAACCTAGGTCCTCTGAAAGAGCAACCATTACTTTTAATCCCTGAGCTTTTTCCAACCCTGTGAAATTAATTAAATGAATTAACACATTTGGAAGTGAGATTTCCAAATGGTGGAGAAAGGATAGACTTTTTAACAAGTAATTGTGGCACATTTGGATCCCTCTTTGCAAAGAGAGGTCTATCGGTTTTCTGCCTTCATAGTAGACTTGGTCACTTATACAGAATAGACACTAAACTAAGATGGGAAGTCTAAGGAGTTTCTGCTGTGTGGTGGACGGTAGAAGGCCAAGCAAGTGTATATGGACACAAAGGATGAGGGGTGGGCCTGAATTTGTCCATCCACTCTCATGACAGCTAACCCTCTCCTTTGACATTGACAGTGATCTGCTCATGAGGATTCTGTCCACATGGCCCAGGCACCTCTCACTGGGCCTCATCTCCTAACACTTTCAAATCGAAGATTTCGTTCCTGACACATGAATTTGGGCGAAACTTTCAAACCAAAGCAGTATATCTCAAGTTACATAAATATAACTTTATATATATATATATATATATGTGTGTGTGTGTGTGTGTGTGTGTGTGTGTGTGTGTGTGTGAAGTTGAGAAATGGTTCAATAATTAAAGCATTTACTGTGCATGTGTAAGGGCCTCAGTTCAGATACCCAGAACCCATACAACACTGTGTATGCACTTAATTGCAGACCTCCTATGGTGAGACAGAAAGGCAGCCAGGAAAAGTCCTAGAGGCTCCTAGGTTAGTCAGCCTTGTATACATTGAACAAAGAGACCCTGTCTCAAACAAGGTGGAAGGCAAGGACCAATACCCAAGGCTGTCCCCTGATTTCTGCACGTGAATGCTATAGCTCATGTATATCTGTATCTACACATGAACACACATATACACATGGATGGACACACACACACACACACACACACACAGGACTGTTAAAAGAACACAAGACTTAAGAACATAGACTTAAGCATGAACATCTAAGATTCTGAGAAAAAGGCAAGACAAAACAACACTGGATCCGCTAGAATTTTTAATTATAACACTAAAAGTAAAAGAGAAAAGGTTGATGGTTTACAGTTCACCAAAATTAAAAAAATCTGTGTTTCAACATATACCAATAAAAGAAAACTGTGGATTGGTAGAATATTCTTGTAAATTGTTTATCTGATAACTGACATGTATCTAGAATTCATAAAGAGCCCTTAAAATCCAATTACATGAACACAACGACTCAGTTTAAAAATAAACAGGTATGGTGGCACACACCTTAAAAGCCCAGCACTAGGGAGACAGAGGCAGGAAGAGGTCAGCCTGAACTGTAGAGTGAGGCCCTGCCTCAAAAACAACACTGGACTAGGGGTGTATCTCAGTCGAATGCACTTGCCTAGCACTTAGGAAAGTCTCGGTTTCAACACCAACACTAAAAAGGAGACAGGAGATTTAGATGGCATTTTACCAAGAAACACACACACACACATGCACATATGTACACACATACATACACACATTCACACACATAGGTACACACACACATGCATGCATGAGCATACACACAGCGTGTCTAATATGCTCTTGTAAAAATTTTTAGCATTGCTAGTCACCAGGGAAATGCAAATCAAAGCTGCAATGAGATACTATTTTCTAGAATGGTGTTTAGCATCCTTCTCTAATGGGGAAGTTCTTTCCTTAGCTGAGGCTCTGACACTGAACCTCAGGAACGCAGTGCTAGGAGCACAGAAAGGTTTATTACCCAGGCAGGAAGGGCAGGCCTGGAGGTGGAGAGAGGATGATGGTCCAGGTTCTGGGTACTCAGTGGAAGTAGTCAGGGCCCAGTAGTTTATGTTTTCTTTGGGAATCCATGGGGAGCTCTATAAGACCTTGAGGCAAGGTTTTACGTTTAAGAAATTATTACAGAAGTGACTAAAAATCAATACTCTTTGCGGAATATTTCCTTATGTCTTTTTATTTGAAAACCATGGGCATCATCTCCAAATCCTATACTAATTCCCTATCTGCATGCCCGCTGTGGCATGGAATTAGAGCTAGACTCTCATTTAAGAGTGTCAATAGTTCTGGACAGGTTCAAGAACATGTTACATGGCTGGAGATGTCTACATCCATGTCCTCACACTTTGCATGAAAGCTGCCATGGTATTTCAGCACCTTATGAATTCCAACAAACCATTTCCCTCAGAAGAATGAGCCTCTGCACAACACTCGGGCCATCTTGGTTTCCCATTCCATTTCACCTGTCTTGACACACTGAGGGTTGGGAGAAGAACATGCTTTAAGAGTGTGCAGGGATGGCAGACATGGGTTGACCATGAGGCATAGGGGTTACTCACCTGGAATCAGACATCAGGAAGGTCCAAGTACAGCTAATGTGGCTAAGGCTAATGCACATTGGTGAATAGGTAGGCAAAATGTTATATATCTATTCAGAGAATATTAGTCAGCAATGAAAAGCAACAGAAGACTGACACATGCTGTAATGGTACAAACAGACTTTAGCTACTCTATTCTAAGAGAAAGGCTCCACAAAAAGTAATAGCCAAGATAAAAAGCAGATTGGCCCTTGCCTGAGAGTCAAGGGTAGAGCTGCAGTTGAGTGCAGATAAGTTTAAGGGACCTATTTGGGAAGAAGGGACAATTATAAAACCAGAAAATGCTGATATTTTCACTATGAAATCATTAAATATTATTAATTTTGGGATTGTACTTACTATATGAAGGGAAATTTATAGTAAAATGTAGCCATTTCTGTATTGGGATATCTCTGAGCAAAGTAGTGTCATGTTAGTTTATGTGCTGATATAGCTAGGTTTACACAGCAGCTGACACATGAGCAAATGTTGTGTTGTTGGGGTATGCAGAAGTATTAAGTAGTTATAAAGGGGTCTAAATTAAAGCCTGATGAGTCCACAAGTAATATACAGAAGCATGCTGGGTGAGACAGATGATACGTCTTCTCTACTGTCTTAGAGCTTCTGTTGCTGTGATGAAACACCATGACCAAAAAACAAGTAGGGAAAGAAAGGGTTAATTTGGTCTTATACTTCCACATCATAGTCCATCACTGAGGGGAGTCAGGACAGGTACTCAAACAGGACAGTAAACTGGAGGCAGAAGCCTTGGAGGAGTGTTTGATCCTTACTGGCTTGTTTAGCCTGCCTTCTTAGAGAACCCAACATCATCTGCCCAGAGATGGCTCCACTCACAATGGGCTTGGGCCCTCCCCTATTGATGATTAATTAAGAAAATGCACTATAGGCTGGCTCACAGCCGGATCATATGGAGGCATCTTCGCAACTGAAGATGACTATAGTTCGTGTCAAGTTGACATAAATCTGGACAACATGCCTACCATCCCTATTTTTTTCATTTCCTCCCAAGTTTCTAGGCTATTTGTGTCAGGATTAAATTGCTGCTCATAAGATAGACACTAGTCATTCAGATGTGAGATCCTGTGATGCACAGGACATTGTTTCAAGCTCAATGGAATTGGGAAATGTTAGCAATTACTGAGCTCTTATTAATATGTGCCAGACCTCTGTAGCTTTATATACATGACATCATTCAATCTTACCAGCCATGAGATTATGTGGGACTATTAAAATTCCCATTTTCAGCAAGAAAAATGAATCCACAGACATGCTCTAGTAACCTGGCCCTGGCCACACAGTTGAGCAGGGTAGTAATATCAGAGGCTATGCTCCTGTTTTTAAGCTTCAGGTTGAGTTGTATGACCCATGCAGGGTGATTTCCCAAGGCATCTGTGGAGTCTTGAGGTACTTAGTGATCATGAATGACTTGCAGGGACAGAGGATTGAGGGAGATGTTGGGATGAGGACACTTGGTCTTGGCCTGGGTGCCAATAAAGCATTCTAGAGCTGGCTGATCAGCTCAGGGATCTCTGAATGCTTTCTGACTCTGAAGTCAGCCTTAATGAATCAGATGTGGAATGATATCAGAGAATACAGAATGGTCCACAAGGACAGGAGCATTTTAGAAGGCTGTCTTCATCGCCTGCATGCAACCCGGGGCAGTCTTCAATAGAATACACTTAGGGGCTCAGTACAGGAGTCCTTGCTGAACCTGGGGTGCTAGCGCTACCTTGCCTGACTTGTGGCTGTCTCAGGAAAACTTTGCAAACCCTTAAAAGTCAGGGATATATTTCAGTGTCCACTTCAGGTAGTTCCCTTCTGCTACCAAAGAACCGTTAAACCTGCTGGTTCTGTTTCTCCGAGACTGCATTGTTTCACTGAGTACCAGCTTTGTGTGAATGTTCTGTCTTCTTATAGAGGTCCAAGGAACAAACGTGCCCACCCCATTCACTGTGATTTTCATTAAAAACCAGTCCCCTAAGGAAAGAATGATTTGTGACCAAACAATTCTATCCAGACTCAAAGGGGAGATTTCCCTTTTTCTTTGGAAATGTTCTTCCCAGCAGAGCACTGACTCCAGCACACAGTCAAAGGTTATTAATGACTTCATTCATCCCTTCAGCAGATATTTATGCTGCTGGAGACCCCGGCTGTTATCTTAGAGCCTGGACTGCAGGAGAGTGGTGATGCAGGTGGGACCTAATTCGATTTGGGGGAAAAAACATTCCTCTGGCCTTAGGGAGGTGATTGCCAGGTTCACTCCATGGCATCCTCAGGAGAACCCATCAATCACTTAATCTCTAGGGATTTTATGAGGGCTATGACACAGTCGGCTCCAGTGGCAGGGCCTGTGACCTACTCCTGAAGGAGTGTCTCTCCCTGTTCAGGAAGGGCCCTACACCGCTGTGTGGGGAAGAAAATGCAAGTACGGTTCTAGAAACATGTCCAAGCACAGAAAGTGGGAAGCCCAAGGAAGGCAAGCTGGGGGAGCTGATCCAGTCTCAGAAGTGTAAAGTTCCCATACAGAGGGCCAGAGGAAGCTAGACACGAATAAACAGGCTGGGCACAAAGGACAAGATGCATTTGAGAATTAAACGCTTTCAGGGCACCTGCTGGTATGGCACCACTGGCTCCTAGTTTGAATGCTGGTTTCCCAGTAGGTGGTGCCATTCAGGAAGCCTTTAGGAGGTGGGGCCTGAATGTGGAAGTAGATTGCTAGAGGTCCACCTTTGAAGGCTGTATGACCGCCCTTGGTTCCTGTCTTGCTCTTCTCTTTCCTGGACAGATGGGAGGTGAACAGCCTCCTCCACATTTTGCCACACCTTCCGTACAGTGATGCACTGAAACCTTCTGAAGTCGTGAGGCAAACAAGACTTTCCTCCCTTAATTTATCTCTATCAGGAATTTGGGCATGGCTGCTCAAGAGCCACTAACACAGCTTGGGTCTAGGATGTCCACCCAGGACCCACAGGCTCGAGATGAAACGGTAGACAATGGTTATGAAGCAAATGGGCAATCCCAATGAAATAATCCAGACATTCTGTGGTAGTCTATGGAAACCCACTGGAGGATTTTCAAAAGGAGTGACGAGATGGGGTCTAACTTGGAGAGATGGTTTAGCTTGTGTAAAGCAGGGCTTCTGCCTACTGGGATAGTCTCCTCAGTTATTAAGTCTGGGGAGAGACACGGGCCTGAGTACAGGCGTGTACCAGGCCCCCTTCCCATGAAGTTGGTACTTGGTTGAACAGATGCCTGCACTGTGAGTGCCTGGCTTGATGCCTTAGCTCAGCATCTGTTTGGGATCAGTTGGGCTATCTTAGGAACATCGTCCTAATTAGAAATTAGACCCAAAAGGGAAGGAACCAAAGCTTAAAGAAACATTCAGGAGACTGTCATAACCACAAATTAGGGAAGAGCTGAGTTATCACCCACAATCTGAGGATGGGGGTTTCAGTCTTCATGTGTTGGCAATGGGACAGAACTAGGATGTGAAAGGAGCAAATCAAGTTTGCGGATGCAAATCTACAGACTGCGTTAGTTTCCTTCAGCAGCTCTAACAAAGTACCATGGCTTCACTGTCTGAGGCAGAAACTTCTTGTTGCTGTTCTGGGAGCTGGAAAGCTTAAGGTCTGGTCCAGCCTTTCTCCTTGGCTTGTGAATGGCTGTCTTCTCCCTATATCTTCACATTGTCTTCCCTCTGTGTCTGTACCCAGGTTTCCTTTCCTTATGCTGACTCCAATGATGTCAGTATAGGGTTATGCTAATGATCTCATTTTAAGTCAATTATACCCTTAAGGATTCTGCCTGACTATGGTTATATGCTGAGGTAATGTGGACAGGACATCAGCCCGTGTCGTTTTAGCCATGTCAGACAAAACGGTATGGGCAAGGATTTGGAAATCACCTGTTCTAAGGAGCAGAGTGCTAGGCTTTGCCTCTACTTCCTGTGAGCAGAACCAATCTGTGAGTAGAAGACAAATTTTAGGCAAAATTTTCTACCATGTTTTCTTTTCTTTTTGAGATAGGTTTTTACAATTATATTTGTCTACAGTTGGCTCTGAAGTCCTGATATAGGTCAGACTGACCTTGAATTTATGACCTTTCAGGGTCAGCCTTCTGAATGCTGAGTTTTACTAACATGTGCCACCATGTCTGGCAAGGTGCATTTTAGATTACTATTCATGGGGGGAAGGGGTTGGAGTCAATTCAGGACATGAAGCATGAAAGACTAGGCTTGTGTTGAGCTGGGTTGGTCACTTCAGGCAGGAATTTCAGACAGAGTCTCTTGACCTAACTACATCATCTGTCCTGAACACTGCCTGGGAATTCAGTTACACACAAGGTGAGTTCTGTGGGAAGAGAGAAGCCAAATATCTGTGGAGTTAAGTACAGTGTTTTTAGAGTAGCCATAGATAAAGCTTTAGAGCTCTGGATAGCATGTGGAGATGCCTCTGTGTCTAAGTGTGTATGTGCATGGGAGAGAGGAGCTGGTTTTTTGAGCCAGAAGAAATAAGCATGCTTAGGAGGACAGGATGGAGTAGGATGAGCCTAGAGCCTCCCTTCTTTTTTTCAGCCTCCATAGCCACAACTGGAGTGGCTTACACAACAGAATCACATCTTAGTATAGTTCTAGAGACTCATGCTCAAGATGAAGTGTCAGTATGGCTCATTCCTGGTGAGAGGAAAGTGGGAGAGAGAGAAAGAGAGGGGGGTATGGTAGATAGAGAGATTGAATGTCTTTCCTTGTGACAACACTAGTCCCACTGCGCAGAACCCCACCTTCATGACCTCATCAAACCCTAATCCCTTCCAAAAGTCCCTGCCATATTGTGATGGTGTACTGGAGCTTTAGCCTGTGAGTTTTGAGAAACACCAGGACAACCTCATAACACTGGCCTCAGAATTTTTCTTTGCTATGTTAGTCTATTGAGCTGCTATATCAAAGACCTCTGGATAATTATAAATGGTAGAATTTTGTTTCCCATTTTTCTAGAAGCTATACAATCCAAGATGAAGATCTGGTGAGAATCTTTTCTCACCAGAGAGACTTCTTCCTTCATCCCTTCATGACAGAAAGGTTGAACAAGCAGTGTCTGGTCCCTTTTGTAAAGTCTCTGTGTCACTTACAGTTGCCTAGCCCTTCTTCTGAGAGGTGCCACAGCTTGGGAGGATAGCACGCTGGCTGGAGGCATGAGGCTGCGGGTAACATTTCAGATTTGAGTAGGGCAAGCGCTAATCTCATCATGAGGATTTTCTCACCTCCTGAAGGCTCCTTTCTTACTTCTGTTGCATTGGTGATCAGCCTCGCACTGTGAATTTGTGTGAGGACATGGGCGCACATGTCTTTGGTGTAAGGACACAGGCAGTCGCGCTGTAGCACCTTCATAACTATGCGGTCTGAGGAAACTGACCTACCCTTTCATGGTCACTGCTCCTCCATGCCTTGTGGTAGGCATGGCTAGAGAGAGTAATGGAAGATCCCCAGAGCCTGGCATAGAGGGTTCCTATCACTGAGAGCACCTGCTTGCTCCTCCATCTGTTCAGCCTCTGTCTGTGGTGTCTGGTGTAAAAATTACCCTCCAGGGTAAGGTGGGTCAGTGGGTAAAGCCACTTGCCACCAAATCTAAAAGTGATCAGAGCTCAATTCTTGAACCAACAGACATAGTTAAAGAAGAGAAGCAACTCTTCTGACCTGTCCTCTGACCACTACATATAAATGCTTGCACAGAACACACACATGTATACACACACACACACTGTAAATATTTTTAAAAATTACCCTTCATAATGCTGAGTATGGTGTCACAAGCTTATAACCCCAGCACTTGGAAAACTGAGGTAGGAGGCTCAGAGGATAAAAACCAGCTCTACTTACATAACAGATTCAACACTAGCCTCGGCCATAAGCTCCTATCTAAAACCAAACTAAACTAAACTAAACTAAACCAAACATAATTACACTTTATACTTAGAAGAATATTTAAATCATGTGTATTTAAATGATACAGTTTAAACTATTTTCCTTTATTTTCATATTCCTTTTTCATTTGTTTTTCTTTTGTTAACTAATCCATTAAATGGTTAGAAAGCCAAAAAATATGAGGATCTTTTTTTTTTTTTTGAAAAAAAAAAAAACCCAAACCCACTCTACTTGTGACTTGGACTAATGCTCTTCGGTGGGGTAGAGTCAGTGTTTCTGTGCATTGCCATCACTACAGGACAGTCAATACACATACGCTGGTACACATGGATTGTTATTCTCCCCATTTTGCAACTTTTCATGCCAATTTCCAATTAATTCTGTATTCAGCTGCATTACTGCACATGTAAATATTGTTCACAGCTGAACTGAGCACTGATTATGTCTCCTTTGTTCCCTTTGTTTTTCTTCAGCTTAATTTTTGTTTGCTTGGTTTTATGAGTAGCTGACGTAAATTTTACACTAAAATTTTCAAAAGAGCTGTAAAATCCTACATAGCACAGCCGTTCACCCAGATAACCTATCAATTCAATATCTTTCTTTTTTCTGGAAAACATCTCTTTTAGAGCCCATCTCCTGCTCTGCCCCAATCAGGACAGCATATACCTGCTTTGGTTTTCATGCAGTGGTTAGACTTGCATTGCAGAATCATCTGAAATCCCCCAGACTTTCCTGTAAATCAAGCTGGATTTTGACTTTTTTTTTGTATGTTACGTCTTTGAGATCCCTAGGTGGAGAACCCTAAAAAATCCTAGCTAGGTTTTGGCTTTCAAATTTTGATCATGACTTTCTTGAGTTACATAGAGAAGGAAGGTAATGGTAAGCAAATATGATATCATTTATGCTAACATCACAATGAAGCTCATTGTGTATAATTAATATGTACTAACAAAAACATTACAATAAAATAAAAGTCAACGAATTGGAAAGGGACAAAGATAAAAAGAAGCCAGAGAAATTGGGGTATGACCTGTCCATGGCCTCACTCATCCATTGCTTTGGATCATAAAAGAGGGCTTAGAAAATGACATGTAAGTGTGTTTTTGTCATCTATGAGTTCACAAAATGTAGCTGTACTCATTGACTCTGTTACCCCTACTTGTATGTTTTAAGCAAAAAGGTCCAACTCTGACAGTGAAAGTGCATCTTCAGTGCATGCGGTGCCTTGTGACTTAGATCATAGGCATGGCATCATATCAAATGGACCAGAGAAAGCTCGCAACCACTTGCCTTCCTGATGGTTGCACTTGCCTCAGTGCCCGTGCCCTCCCAGCATCTATCCTTAACATATTCAAAAGTCCTTGTAAATATAAACTCTAGACTGTCACTCTTCTTTAGTGCCTTCCTGATGTACTCAGAGCAGAAGCCAACGTCTTCTCCATAGTCTGAGTCATAACAGAATCTGGCCCAGCCACCTCTCTGACTTCATCCCTTTAGCTCTCCTATTTGCTCGTGTGGTTCAGCCAAAAAAGAACTTGACACTATTTCTAGAACATTCTGTGTCTCTGACCATAGTCTCTGCCTAGACTACTATTTCCTACTTTCCCCTCTCCCAATCCTTTTTCAAGTTGTAGGCTTGGGAGACTTGGAGACTTCCTTTCCATTCCAGAAGGGATCCACGGCTCACCCCACCCCCTTGCTTTGTTTTTAGTATACCACTGTTCACCCTGTGACAGGAGATTTTCCTCATGTCAGTTGTTAGCTGTCTCCACCCACTCAGCAGGATGTGCTATATGGGCTTTTTGTCTGTTTCCTTTACAGCTATGCCTCAAATAACACCTGAGACGTAGAAGGAACTAGTCAATATTCATATGTCAATCACTTTTTCATGGAGAAAGAAAGTGAGATGTGGAGAAATTGAATTATATGTCTATCATCACCTAGGACGCAGGTGTGAGACTTAAGACTCGAACCCAGGGCACCTTCCATGGCCATTTTTAAGAGACTAGTAAGATCAACACTGGTTTTCTAAACCTTTTTCTTGTTTTTACAGCAGGTTCCTTATCGATCCCTTTTCAAGTCAATCCTTTATTCACTACTGTCCTTGAAGCCTATATAGTTAACTATCCAAATAAATCTATATCGCAATCACATCCATCCCCCTCTTAAAAATGAAACTTTTATTATTTACTAAAATGACTGCTTTCAAAAACAGTATATCATTATTCTGGTCACATGCTGAAGTGAACTGCTTAAGAAACCTTCGAAATAACAATGTGAAGAAATTCTTTCTATACAAAGATAACAAATGTGATTGAAAAAACATGTCCTGCCTTTCATCTATCTATTCTCTACCTGCAAATTTGACCACTCTGATTTTTTCTCATTTTTATTATTCTGTCAAAGTAACATTCATAACTGGAATGGCTCCCGAATGCCATCGTGCCTTGTGATATTAAAAGCCTCAGCTCTCTCAACGGAGGATTGCAGGCAGGTAAAGGGGACCAGGTGACCCTTCAGGTTTTCCATTCTGATTCATTCAGAGATGCACAGGGTCTATCAACTTGGTCCAGTTTGATCACTCCCATATGAAATCTTATTAGCTGAAATGAAAGGTTCTAGGCTGAGGATGTTGCTCAGTGGTAGAACACTTGCCCTAGGTTTAATCCGTAACTTTGTGTATGGAAAAACCAAAAGCAGGAGAGTGCCACAGAAAAACAGAAAAAAAAAACCATATACAAACCATTTGCTTAGTTATTTTACAGCCGAGACCCAGAAAAGCTACTTACTTAGCAGTCCTTCCCCTGCTCCGTCCAGCCTTCCTTTCCCAGCTCACAGTTTTATGACCATTTTCAGGGTTAAAAATACAGCCACACATGCCTTTATTACTTGGAGTATCCATGAAAACTGAGACTCTTTAGACCTTACTAACCACTATGGCAACAGTGTGCATGGACCATGCATGTCCCCCAAGCCCGTGATTTTAAACAAGTTGTACCACGAAGTCTCACACTCACCACTCAGCCTGCGTGTTCTCCCTTCTCACCAAAGTGACAGGACCCCAGCTACTTTGCTGTGTCCACTCCTCTGCCGTCTCTCTCCATCAGTCATTTTAAACACTGGGAGATGATCATCCACTTCTATTGGTGTGAGCATGCCATTTTGCACTTTCTGGTCCTGGAAAGTTCCTGGATTCTTTGAGGTTCTTATATAGAGGAAACCACACGATCCAGAAATCTGTCATGTTGGTGTGTGGGTGGTCTGGTAGGATGTCTTTCAGCAGTTTACTCTGCATGAATGTGGAGTTGGTTAGTCGCGGCCACAAGATGGTAGCTCGAGCTCTCTGCAGCCTCAGGAGCCACAGAGCAGCAAGCGCCAACCAAGTTCCTTCTTGTGATACTATCACTGGCAATACCATCTATGATTGGCTTGGACCTTTTGAACAATGAGTGACGGGAAACATAACAGGTAATGTTTATGGCTCTCTCTTAGCAAGCACTCTTGAGCTAGCCTAGGCTAGCTCAGCAGCTCCTGTGTTAGTATCCAACATTACTCAGTCTGTGCCCAGCTGCTCATCTTTCTATCAACCAGTTGTGTCTGTGTCTGCCTGCTGTATGGTTCATATTACAGCAGGGAGGAAAAAGGGTAGGGGAGGGCACAGGAGTCTTTTCCTAATAAGTCCATGACAGTTAATCTTGATCATCAGTCTACTGGTAGGGAACTTAGAATCACCCAGAAGTTACACCTCCAGGCTTGTATATGAGAACATTCCAGAAAAGGTTGAACTGAGATAAAAAGACCCACCATGAATGCGGGCTGCATAGTGTCATAATGGACTGAGGTCCTGGGCTGGCTAAACATGAGAATGTGAGTTGAGCATTTACCTCTCTGCTGCCTTGGTCCTTCTTGCTGTCCAGCTGTCTGCCATGATGGGCCATACTTTCAACCACTAGTCAAAGTAAACCTTCAGGAATCAGAAGATAAAACACTAACTAGGGCTGTTCCTCTGTTCATGAACAAGTGGATTTTCATGAAGCCACCCCTAAGACCCAGGGATCTTCCTACTGCAACGAGAAAGGTAACTAATTATGAGGCTTTGCTTTATAGCTGCAAAGAAATTTAAATTCTTATCTAAATTCTTTTAGTCATCATTATCATCTATTCAGTCTGGCTGTGGAGAAGAGAAGTTAGATTTTGTAGCTTGTGTTCTAGAGGAAGACAAAGGAAAAGGTGTGTATGGGTGGTTTGTGGGGGTATCCTAGATACCTGCTCTGCCACAAGGGGAGTTCATCATTACATCTAGTCCATCTAGCCCATCATCAGAGTGACCTAATAGTATAACTGTTTATAATAGAGATACATGAAAGAGCAGGGTAACAGCACCTGGGTAACAGGGTAATGCTAAGGAAAGCCCTAAACCATTAACATGTGAGGAACAGATAAGCTTAAAAGCACAGGAATGCACATGAGAGAGCTGTTGATGTGTTTGGTTGTGTTCTTAAGGTAGGAAACTGGGCAGTGTAGCTTTAAGGATAATAGATGGACTCCAGGCTATGAAATATAGGTGTATAGAGGTTGAGTGGCACATGCTTCATATCAGGCAATGCCAGTGAGACTCTGAGAGCTCTAGACACTCCTCTGTTGGGATTATGAATACACCAACGTAAGAGGAAGTAAGACAGTGGCACAGTCAAGGCCGCAAAAACCACAGAGTATATTTACAGTCAACGTCAAGTTGTCACAAGCTGGTCTCTGCTCTCACCCCCTGTATGGCCCATCTTGGCAGAGGTTTCAGCGGCATAGTCAGTCTGTGCTTGCTAACCGCCAGACCACTTGCTTCCTTGAACTTAGCTTTCCTGTTTTCTTGGGTTCTCTCGATTTTGAGTGTGCAGCCTCTCTTATTTGGGCTGCCCTTTGTTGGCATCTCTGTGACTCCTTTTCTGCTGACGCAGATAGAATCTGTGTCTCATGTTCATCTTGCTTGGCTACTTTTTTCTCTGTCCCACTGGTTCCCAAGGGCACCTCACTCAGTTTTCTTTCCTCTTGGAAAACCTTCAGAGTTTCTTTCTGCTAAGTCTTTCCTTCGGGGTTTCTCTGCAGAGCTCACTGTCACACGTTATGGCTGGAACCTGAAGTGTCTCCCAGAGGTTCATGAACGCTTGGCCTCCAGCATGTGCCAAGAGTTTGAAGGGTTGGCACCTTTAGGAGGTGGGGCCTGACTGGTGGAAGACAGCAACTGGGGGCAGGGCTTTGATGATGATTCTACTTGTGGTTCTGACTGTAGTCTCTGCTTCGCGCTCCATCAAGATGCATGGATGCTGCCCACATAATCTGGCTCCCATGAATTCTGCCATGACTTCCTCACCCCAGTGGAGTGAAATCCCTCTGAAAACATGAGCCAAAACAAGCCTTCCTCCTTTCATCTGTTGCTTTCAGGTATTTTGTAACAGTACTGAGAGATGTAAGGACTCCATCACAGCTTAAGAAACCGAGTCTACATTTCCCTACTCTTGAGTGTCCCAAGAGTTATGCAACAGCAGGAACTACAGTTTTATAGCTCCAGCGTTTACTGAGTGTCATCTAATAAATAAAAGTCAGTGTTTGTGAAATCAGTGGATGCATGGAAGTGTTAGGATTTATAATGCGTATAATTCTACAAGGAGAAACAATCAAGATGACGAAGGAGGAAGACCGAGTGCAGGGGTGAGGCAGAACCAAGGAGGTTACAGTGAGACAGACCTAGATAGGCATTTGGCACATGTGATTTTACTATTGCAGTGCCTCGTAGGATACATGCTATCGTACTCACGTTATGGTATTGAAAGAAATGGACATGGAAAGAAATTTAGCCACTCAGCTATAGTAAGTGAGATGAACTGATAGAGATAATACTAAAAGTTAATAGGGCTTCAAATGAAGCCAAAACAAAGTCTCGAAACACTGCAGATCAGCAAAATGTTCTCTGTCCATTTTTTTTTCCACACAAGTGAAAGGGCTCTTGCATCCCCCTTCTTTTACTTTGACTTCAAAAGCAAGGAGACAAATAACTCCTCAGGGGGGCTGTCCTCGCTCTGTGAGCAACTATTCTTCCATGAAACTTGGATACCAGGCCATGACAGGTATCCTGAATCTGTCCTTTTGGGAGTAAAGGACTAAAGTACAAGCTGTCTCCTGAGATACCCCAAAGAGCCTGTTTCCTGGGAATAAGGGGCACTCTGAGTTCAGTTTTTCTTAGGAAGCTTCTGTTACTGTGTTTCGGGAGGAGAATAGACATTTCCATCAGGATCTTGGCTGAATTCACCAACCTGTCATCTTTGAGTATAATTATGTGTTACCTAACAACAAGGGACCACTGTGACAGATGTGTTCTTGCCACTATATTAACATCTCAGAAAGCATTTACACATGTTTTTAGGTTGTAAGTTCGTCATCTGACCTGGGCTCACCATGCAGTCGAGTGACGCAGTGAACACAGAGGCCTGGAGGCTACCACCCCATCACAGGGCACATTTAAAAATCATCTGTGATTAAAGAACAGCACAGCATGCTCTTGGGAGATGGCTCAGAAGAAAGCACTTACTATGACAGTTCAGATCCTTGGCACCCAAAGTAAAATCCAGGTGTGGTGGGGGCACATGTATAACCCCGCTGCTGGGAGTGGAGACAGGCAGATCTGTGGGACTCACACGCCAGCCAGGTTAACCAAAATAGCTATTCCAGGTTAAAAAAGGGGAAAAATAATAATAAGGAGGAGATACTTGACATTGACCTCTAGCCTCTACACATGCACATGTGATTGAGTATAGCTGCACACAACATTGTGCACACACACATACAACATACATACACAAAATTATAGCGTAATGAGAAATAAAGTAGTTGTGCTGTTTAATTTTAGCCAGGCTGACATAAATTAGAGTCCCCTGGGAAGAGAAAACCTCAGCTGAAGAATTGTCTCCATGAGATTGGCTAGTGAACAAGTCGGTGAGGCATTTTCTTGATTATCTCAATGATTGATAGGGGAGGGTCCTGTCAACTGTGGGCAGGGTCACTTCTGGGCAGGTAATCCTGGGTTATGAAAGAAACCAATTTGAGCAGATGATGGAAAGCAAGCCACAAAGTAGCATTTCTCCTAGGTCTCTGCTTCATGTCCTGCCTTGAGTTCCTGCTGTGGATTCCCTCAGCGATGGGATGTAACTTGTAAGCCAAACGCACGCTTTTTTCCGAAGTTACTTTTGGTCAGTGTTTTATCATAGTTCCAGAAAGCAAATGAGGGCAGCAGTAATATAGTCTTTTGTTCTCGAGCACTGTTTGTGGAACATTAACTGATCACATGTGGGGTGGGTTTGTTTAGACAAGCACCATAGCACACACTGTCACGTTACAGTGGCCACACCTTCACCAGGCAATACTGAGTTTTGGCTCCATTTTAATCTTATTGGATCACCATTGTCTTTATGCTCTGACATTGACTGGGGCATTAACTATACCATTGACCTTGATGAAAGACAGTTTCATTAAAAAAAAAAGTACAAACAGAGCAGCTGAGTTTTCTTCTATGACTTTCCCTCATGCTTTGATGTCTCTCCCCTCTGGAAGAAGCCTACCGTGGCATCACTCTGACCATCCTATCCACGTCACTCAGCATAGTCTGCCTTGGAAGAGTTCCCATTGCTGAGCCCTAGCCTGTGGCCAGGTGGCCTCAGGGTTGGTTGCATCAGTGTCGTCTGCTAGACTTCTGAGAGCCTCTGGGCTGAAACTCTGTTCTTTAGAGGATTTGGTACATGCTGCTTTCAGACTTACCTCACTGCTGAATACTAGGTGAAAAGGGTATATTTTATCCCAACATTGGCATGATTTTTTAAATCTTTTTCTCTTCTTTTCATATGTAGAACTTTATTTTAACAAAGGAATAAGATCTCTATATATGAATCAATGAACTTTGTGAGAAAAGATTGTGGAAAAAAAAAAGAGTTTTGGCTTAATGGACTACCACTCTTTTGCACGGTGGCAGCCAGAGTTCTGCCTGTATCCCATCAGGCCTCAGTGGAGCTATGACAACCTCAGCATCCCTTTGTCTGAGGGCTGAGTTGTGGGGAAAAGAACAACCCTGGATACGGTCCTTAATCTATGACTGACAAGAACTGACTTAAACAAACAAACGAAACAAAGCCCAGCTCTTCTGTTCCTTAGATCTGTGAGGTGTGTTCTAACTCCAGCCAGAAGATCAGACCTTCTTCTGGAAGCTTCCATAAGGACGTGGGAGGAAGGAAGTTTACTCTGGGCCTGCCTGCCCTCACATTGTTAGCAAGCCCATTTTTTCCTACATGTTGGAGCCCGCTTGTTTTGGGATTTCAGCTTCTCCTGAAAACCAGCTGAGATTTCCAGCCTCTTGGACTGAGCAACTACTGGATTCTTGTCCACAGCCAGCCATTGTTGAATTAGCTGGACTATAGCCTGTAAGCCATTCTAATAAATCCCATATAAATATATTTAATAAGATAATACATCTAATATCTAGTAAATATACTTAATAAATCCCTGATATGTATACACGAAAGCATATTCTGCCACCAGAGATTTGTGTGTATGCACACCACATAATACACCACACATACCACACACACAAACACACACCATACACACCATACACAATACACACACCACAACACACACACAACACACACACATACACCATACATACACACCACACACCACACACAACACACACACACACACATTTGTACTTTCAGAAAGCTATTTTATTTCTGGAAACATTCCTAGGTAAGCTGGGTGTTGGGCACGTGCCTGTAATCCCAGCATTTGGTAATGAGGCTAGAGAATTTCAAGCTGTAGGCCAGCTGTAGGCCACACCAGCTGTAGAGGTGTGGTAGAGGTGAGGTGAGCTGAGGAAGAGGGTAAGGTAGAGTTGAGGTAAGGAAGAGGTGAGGTGAGGAAGAGGTGAGGTGAGGAAGAGGTGGGGTGGCGGTGCAGTGAGCACCGCTGACAGAGAGCAGTGCTAAGTACACGTTATTTCTAAGAGGAAAAGGAGTGATTAGTGGCTCACAAATATGAGCTGCCAGTAAAATTTAACAAGGGAGATAAGGGAATGAGTGCATACTGGGACTGAGAGGGAAATTTATGCTAAGCCTGCCAGTGTCCTTTAGAACGGGAATCTGGTTTTTCTTGTATGATTGGCAAGAAGGGGAAAATGTTGCTATGAATACACTAATAGATGGCAGGGCGGATCCCGCCCCCCCCCCATATTGGATAATACTCAGGACTGAACTATGACATGTGCTGCGGTGACTGTCATGCCCGAACAAGGCTCTGTGAGGGGAGGGGGCTGGCGAAGCTATGAGTGAAGCACCTGCCTTGCCAGTCTAAGGCCCCAAATTTAGTCCTCAGAATCCACAAACATGCTAGCAGTGGTGGTGTGCTGTCAGGACCTCGGGGCTGGGGATGTGGACGGAGGGCTGGCCTCACTGCCCAGCGAGCTTTCAGAGCACATACCTGCATGTGCACAAGTGTGTACACACCCAGGTGACGCACATGCATAAAAATAATGCAAAGACGGAAGCTGGAAAGTGTGCTTTAAATTGTTAAGGCTGAGAAATCAGCATAGGCTAGAGGATGGGGATGCTGGCCAGAACGGTGATCCAAGCCAAAGTGATGAGCCTAAGCAACACATAGCTGAACAGAACTCAGAGGACGTTTGTTGTATTTCTGATCTTGGGTGACTGTGGATAACTGTGGTGTTTCTGCAACACTTCCCTATAAACGGACTAGTAGAACATGGTAGCATTGCTCTCATGTGTATTTCAGAGGAGCGGGAAAGAAAGAGAGAGCCCCTAAATATTATTGGTTTTTGTACTTCAGGACCCACTGAGGATGTCTGAACACACGAGAACAAGTGATATGTTTTGGTGTGCATAATCGCAGGGGTGGGAGGAGCTGCCCCTTTTCTGCAAATGTCACATTGCTCTAGCAATGCTGTCAGTTGCTGTACTCCCATCAGGGTGGTAGCAGAAAACAAAGGAAGAGTGTCCAGAACAGTGCAAGTAACAACCAAAAAGAGGGTGAAAATGAGGAAGATTGTGGATTTGTCAGCACCAGAGACAAGGAGAGATTCAGGGAGTGCTGGGTGACAAAAACAATGTGTGTCTGATGTATTTATTATTCATTCATTCAGTGATGGGTTATTCGTCCATTTAAAAATTATATATGGAGCACATATAAGCATGCCTTATAGTACGCCAGCTATGCAGGAACTCAAACAGATATGGGCTCCTTGGCCTCATGAGACTGTTGGTCAGCCTTGTCAGGGCAGAGAAGTATTAATTAGTGAATCCCAGGAATGTCAAATTACATGAAGGGAAAGAAAATAAGAGGTCATGGACACACACCAGTGGCAGGCAGTTCTGGGAGATTGGAAATTTCCCTAAGGAAGCAGTCCCAGGAAAACAGGAGGAGCGATCATACACAGGGAGACTTTCCGAAGCTTTCCTGCTTACTTCATGTGGTTGGAATTTGTGGGGTGGCTGCTCTTTCTGGTGCAGTGTCAATGTTTCTGTGTAATTACTTGCTAATTTGGCTGCATAATATAGCAGACCCATGTTTTTGCTGTTGTTACCCAGCACTCTTTGAATATCTCCCTGGCCCTGGTGCTGCCCAGTGAATGTCGCCAGGATCCGATTAGAAATTGCGCAGATGCATATTTATTTTCTGCCACAATGAAATGGCTTTCATCATTTTCTCTTTGGTTATATTCAAAGCGAAATTACCACTGTCCATCATCCTGTCAACCACATATTGTTACAGCATTTCTGTTTTTTTTTTGATCATTCTCTTGGGTTGCTTAATATTGTTCAGGTTTTCCTGTTTAATTGTTGAAGAAAATCTTAGCAAAACTCAGTTGACTTTAAGTGGTATTAAATCAATGAAACCAGGCATTTTAGACCATGTCTGAGGACCACTGACGGTAAAGGCGTAGATGCTGCCTCGTCGTTAAGGTGGAGGAAGATAAATTGTTGCCCCTAAGAGTCAGTAAAATAGTTTTTTTACAGTCCATTACACTAAGTGTTTAGAATGTGTATTACCTGATTAATCAATGTGTCATGAACCATGACAAAGTCAATGGATTTTCAGTATTCAGTGCAGGGATAGTAGAAGGAGTAGAATTATTCAGGGTTCTGTTTGCTGTGGCGTTCATGAGTAAAGGAAGAAAGGAAGATTGGTATTGTGGGAGGACAGACAGAAGCATGGAAAGACTGCCTTTTTGATTCGCAGTAATTGAACTTGATGGGTTAAATCTTGTCCTATAAACTCATTATTAATTATTTATTGGGTTGCTTTAGGCAAAATGCTAATCCAGGGCATAAATTCATTAATTAGCAAAACAAAAATGACATCTCATAAAAGTTTACGAGTACTAACTCTGTCAAGTGCAAGCTTTCCCCTAAAGGTTTTTTTTTTTTTACATTGCTTTTTAGATATCAAGATTTTCCTTCAAAACAAACAGAAAGAAAGAAAGAAAAAGAAAAAAAGAACAGAATTATTTTAATTCTTGTTCTCTCTCTCCCTCCATCTCCATTTTCCTCTTGGTCTCTCCCTCTTCTACCTCATTTTCCTCCATTTCCCTCTCTCCCCATTCTCCCTCTTCTGTGTATAGTGTGTGTGTGTGTGTGTGTTTCCTAAGAGGGCAGAAGAGAGCATCAAATCCCCAGGGACTGCAGTTATAGGTGGCTAAGAGCCACTTGAGATGAATCCTGGGAATCAAACCCTGGTCCTCTGCAATAGCAGCAAATGCTCTTAACCACCGAACCACCTCTCCAGTTCCAAGACTTTCCCTTTGCCACATGAATCAATAGTTTCTATTGGCTTAGGTTTTGTTTGTTTGTTTGTTTGTTTAAAAGTAGAAGAAGGGACTTACTATCACTGTTCAATATAAGATGGAAATTATGTGATAAAAAATATAAAATTTCTTATTAAATCCTAAAACGTATCTGAAAAGGAATATATAAGAGAGAGTCTTTATATTTCTCTGTTTGCTTCCAACAAACAGAGGGCTGTGTGTCTATGGAAAATGTTTGTCCTAAATGTCCATTTAATTTTATAAATTAAGGCTTGGTTTTAGATTTTGCTTACTCTGGGCTAGCTAATTGGACAATTTATAAGTGCAATTTTTGTATGTCTGTTAGCCCTCAGGTCAATAAAGTGTGTTCGGCAGAGCATGTACTGTGTCAGGGTCTGCCATGCATTGGGCTTCCCCAGAAACAGAATCTGGGATGGAGTTTGGTGTAGGAAGTTGATTGGAAAGTGCCTTTAGGAAGAGTACCCTCGAAGGAAGCTGAGCTGGTGCCGGGATGAGATGGACTGCACATCACTGTATGAGGCAGTTCCTGTTCCCGCGGTGTCACTGGATTCCTTCACAGTGAGTACTTAGGAGCTGGAGCTGGTGGGGAGGAGATCAGCCTCATTCAATGGTCAGCATCCCTCGAAGACAAGGGGCGCCAGAAGGAGCCTTTATAGAGAGGGGAAAGGAGTTCAGGAGCGCTGGGGCTAGAAGGTGAAAGAAGAAGGATCAAAAGGACGCTCTCAGCTCCCAAGAATGCACAGGGCCAGCCTGGGGTGTGTGAGCTCACAGTTAAAATCAATCAAACAGAACCCCAAACCTAAACACAACACCTAACTAAAAGAGGACAAATATTATGCCGATATCCAGAGGGGCTAGAAAGATTTTTTAAAGACATTTTGGAAACCAGAAATCGATGATCTTGACTTGAACTACTATGGAAAAGCAGAAAGGAAAATAGTTACAATCAGAAGCCATATGTCCAAATTCTCATCTCTGGTTTTGTAGATAATTTGAACAAGACCCTTGAGGAGGAAGCCTAATGTTTGAATCTTGTCATTTACTGAATAACTGGCCAGGTCACTGCTCAGCAATGCAGTTTCTTCATATGGGCCATGCAGCTCAACTCTAGGAAGCAGAAGTGAGTAAAAAAACCAACCACATAAACAGAAATCATATCACTTTTTTAAAATTTTTTTTTAAATAACTTATTTAATTTTGTTTTAATGTGCATTAGAGTGAAGGTGTCAGATCCCTTGGAACTGGCATTACAGACAGCTGTTAGCTGCCATATGAGCACTGGGAATTGAACCTGGATCCTTTGGAACGGCAGACAGTGCTTTTAACCACTGAGCCATTTCTCCAGTCCCATATCACTTTTTAAAACCGAAACACATAAAAAATAATTCAACTCATGGTCTTCAGTGACGGTGGTTTTTTAAAATCCCATTCCCTCTTTGATTTTTCTTAGCCAGAAGTCAGAGATTCAGATTTAGCAAATATTATGAAAATTCTATTTCTCCCTGGACCCTGTAGATCTAATGCCCCTTCCAGTGCTCTCTTCCTCCCCCATCACTCCCTGTTCTTTATTGTTTTCCATTGATGAGCAGTTTCTCCAAATCTGTCTCCTCCTAAGCTTTCACATTCCCTCTTCCTCTGTTAACTACATCACCTCTTCTCAACCCTTTACCTTTGATATACAAAGAGCCCAGGACTAGTCTTGCTGAGATAAATGGGGGATAAATGGGGGTGGGAGCCAAGTGGAGAGGGGAGGAAAGGCAGTTACAGGGTTCTTTTGGCAGTTTGATGAGGGGAACAGTCTTGAGACAGATTGCATTCTTTCAGTGAGCAGTCCTATGCCAGGGCTGAGCTTGGTGATGTCATGGCAGCGGGGAGCAGGGCAGACAAAGCTTCAGGGATTGGGATTAATCTAAGAAGCAAAAGAAAAATGCTCAGGTGTGTGTAGCAACCAGCCTCAGACAGGAGGGACGGAAAGTTGCTTGAGAGGGCTGACCATCTGGGATAACACCCACAAGACAAAAACAAATGTTTAAGTTAGAAGAACAACTGAATGTGCCAACCCTGAAGCTAGGGTGTGTGAAAAGTAGAGAGAATAAGGGCACAGAGGGAAAAGAGGGTGGGGGAAGGCAGTCAAAGCAGTTCTTAAGCCTAGGTATGTGGTGGAAGGACAGCCTTGATGAGGATTTTGCATTTTATTCCACTAACAATTCAGGGCAAGTTTTAGAGGTGACCATGACCATTAAATAGAGATGGACAGCTCTTGGGGTCACATGAGAGACTAGTCAGGAGACTGTCCAGTTAAATCTTGAAAAGATGAAAGAAGAGACAAAGTGATATGGGCAGACTGAAGACAGACCAGCCCAGAGCCTGGCTATAGGGAAGGAGTAGAGGCATTAAGGACAATAAATTTATGGCTTAAGAAGTTCATTGTCATCCAGGGAGACATAAATGACTAGAAAAGGGAGAAGGAAGTCAAGGGTTGTGCTTGGATCAGTGCTACATTTGAGAAGTGTATTAGACACTAAGTGAACATGCCAGCAAGGCTGGCTGCTGCTCAGATGAATCTGGAGCTCAGGGAGCCCAACCGAGAGGTGAGAGCTTCACAGATAAATTTAGGTGTCATCTCCAGGGTGAGTATTCAAAGAAGAGAATGGATGGGTTCTTTTAGCACTAGGTACAGTTGTAGGAGAGAACAGGACTGAGGAATAAGTTCTAAGGCTTTCCAAGATTTAGAGGTTTAGGAAGTAAAGCAAGAGTTGGCAAAGAAAAAAATTGTGATTAGTCAGTGGATGGGGGGAAACTGGGAGAACATGATTCTGATTCTGTGCATCCTGTAAGAGCATTTTCAGACAAAGGGTGGCTCCCTGGACAGCTCTTATTTAAGATGGGGAACGGGGATGTTAGAACACTGGGCTATTGAGTCTAAGATTTATTTGGATTTCAGCCTTCAAATAAATTAATTGCATGAGTTATTAAAGAAGGGAAAGCAGTGACTTCAAATAATTCCCTCAAAGGTGTTTCAAAGGGAAGGGGATAAAATGATGAGTAGGAAGAGGGAGAGATTTTGTGAAGTCAAAAGAGGAAGATGTTTGTATCTTGTGAGAATGAACCAGAGGAGAGGAAGATTCTGGTTATACAAAGAGGAAGAAGTGAGTTAATGTAGTTTTAAATAAAGCCTGTACAAACGCACACAAAGTGAGCTATGGTCGAGATGGAAGCATTGCCACATTCCCTGTCCTCCTATCCCCAGGACCCCCTTGACCAGGAGTATAGTTGGGGGCAGTTTTGGGGGCTGAAAAAGCACTTCAAGATGGATCTGTACCCATACCTCAAGGCCTAAAAGGTCCTGGCCACTGGACTCAAGTTGAAGGAAGAACAAGGTGAGACTTGGTTCATCCAGTGTTCCTTGGAGCAGGAGATGCGCCTTCCCTTTGCTGGGCTGCAGCAGTCTGTCTAGGACAATACCTCTTCTTGTGTCACTAAGAGAAGGTGACCACCTGCTTGGAAGAGACTTTATCAGAAACTAACCCTCAGGGCAGCTGATATTTAACTTTCAGCTTCTGGAGCTACCTGGTGACCTGGCCTGCCTAGACTGGTGTGACACCTTATTCTGTACCTTCCCTCTACTCCAGTTTTGAAACAACTGTTGATTCTACTATTTTAGCTGCAGGCAATTGTTTGGTTGACTGCCTTGCTCTGTGTTAGAAGATGTTTAAGTGAGACATTGCAGACTAAGAAACTATATAAGAAAGATATTTGATGTCTTCTAGAGGTCAGCAGTGATTAGATGGAAGCTCCATCAAAGATCTATTGTCTCAGTTTCAGGAACTCTAAGGAAAGAGTTACAGGAACTCTGAAGAAATATATGGACAGCCAGTACCTCCACTATTCCTCTGGCAGGAGGAGGATGTGATAAGACTGGTAAATTCTAAATTACCTTCAATTTTATCTAATAAAGAGATTTAAGAAGTGGAACAAATATATATTATTACTGGGAAAGAAACAGAGTTAAGAACCAAAAAGGACAATAAGTAGTTGAAGTAGATAGAAGCATTCAACGCTGAAGGAAAAAAATCCAGAATTGGAATAAAAATTATTATCCTGAGTATTTTATTACCAGAATTCAAAAAGAATGTAGTTTGTCTTTGACATATGGGGGGTGGTTAGTTAGATAAAATGCTAGCACTTGTCATCGTTTATTTCAAATTCTCCTCACTTCTCTTTTATGAATATACATTTACTTTGATTATGGGTCCATTTATGTAAAATTATTTAAGAACCCTATATGAAAGGAGATTACAGGTATGGTTCAGATGTGGGCATGATGATGCAGCCATTTTGATATAGCACTGATATGTTCCCCAGGCTCAGGAGAACAGTAACCTTTGGAGGATGGCAGCAAATACTGGCTTCAGCAGGTGCCGGCACATAGGCTAGCTATGAGTTACACCATCTCCTCACCCTCTGGCCAGATATCTGCTGCAGAACTTGTATGGCTTGGGTAGCTGCTCCGTGCCCCCGAGTTTAGGATCAGCTTCCCAATTAGAACGTCTGCTTTCTAGGCTTCTCATTGGATTAATCATTTCTCTGAGTCTTAGGCAAAGTATGAGGTCTGGCCAGGACAGCTGGTCAGCAGATGAGATGGAGAGAAGCAGTGTGAGGACACGAGCTGTGTGGGAGCCTGAGAAGCAGGGCCTTCCAGGTCACAATAATGGCTAACACTCACCAAAACAGGTCTTCACCTGAACATGGTGACACACTTTCGTGATCTCAGTGCTCAGGAGGCTGAGGCAGGAACATCATGAGTTCTAGGCTGGCCTAGGCTACACAAAGAAACTGTCTCCAAAATTAAGAAGCAAAACAAAAGAACAACAAACCTTCATTAGTAAAAGCTGAGAAAGTCTTCCAGCTGAAGGTCTCCAAGCATGCTGGGGGAGGGGCATGATGGGGTAAAGCAGAGCAAGAGACCCAAGGGGTAGTGTGGCTCCAAACAGATTAGCTGTCACTCTTCTGGGTTTTGTTTAAAAGCATAATGACAAGGAGTAGCAGGAAACACTCCTTGAAAGCTTTTTTTGCAATGGAAATCTGTTCATCTGAACACATAGGATATTAACTCTCATTAGAACTCACTACTGGGTGTGATCCTAGACTCCTTTCTCAGACAGGTAGGAAATAGGAGTCAGTGGTAAGCAGGTGAAGAACAGAGGACCTCCTGGTAGGAGGTGCTTTAACAGCCATCCTTACAGGGCTTCACAGTTTCTGGGCTCTGCCAACTTAGAACGGGAGAGGGCAGGCTGAAAGGAAAAGCCCCACCCACCCCTGATAAAAAAAAATGAGACAAAGTAGCTCCACTCTACCTAGAGTCAGGTTATCCCAGATTGTGAGGGGAGTCAAGCTAGGACGATGTGTCCACTGGGAAATTGCGAATAATGTAGTTCAGATTTGTCAGAGGTTTATTACTCCTGAGTTGCCTGAAATGACACTTGATTGACTGCACTTCTCAGAACCTAATACCACGTTTGAGTCACTTCTCTTCCAGCTTTTCAAAGGTTATGTCTTTGTGCCGTTTCCCGGTCGGACTTCATCTGTAATTATAGTGTGAATGATAGGGCTCTTGGGACAGTCCCCTAACCTTTCTTAATTACAGTGTACCTAAGCACAGTAAATTTGGCTTCGTACTTCCCTTAGGATCTCATTAAATATTAATGAGAAAATTTAAATAACTTCACTTTAAATGACACAAAATCTCAATTAAATAGAATCAAGAGATTGGACCCATCAGATTAACTAATTCTTATAATTAGCAAGGGGATTCATCAGAAGATCCTTGTTCTAGGAGATCTCTCTCTCTCTTGTTCCATTTTTTACTGTGACTGGCCTCAGAATTTACTTTTTCCTCCATGAGTTACAATCTTGAGTCCTCAGGTCTGTTGGGCTATTTATTCATGCATCAGTTTGAATTTATTAGATAGTTGTGAAAGGTGATATAGCAACAGTCAGCTATGACACATGGCAGGGGCTACACTCTCTTCTTATACCCAATCCTAGCCAAAAGCTTGAGAAGAGATAGGAATTCCTTCTTCAAAAATGTTTTGGTTTCTATCATCATCTTATAAAATATAGGTTGCAGGGAAAAAGCAGAAATCTCTGTTAAGATTGGCCTGTCTCTCATGAACTGAATAAAGCAGTTCCCCTCTTTGTAGTCCTGAATCTAGAAATAATATTTTTCAGATCTTTTGTGGTTTTTTTAAATATTTCTGAAATCACAGGAAGGCAAGATGTTCCATTTGCTATTTTTATTATTATTTTTGTGACGTACTCTTCTTATTTGATTTGGGACATAAGGTATCCCCCCAATGTTTGAACATAAACACTAACAGCCATGAGAAGATTTTCAGGCACGTGTACTCATCAACTGGTTCTTGTGGTGTTGAAGTTTCTGTGACATGTGACTTCCCTGAAGTCTCTACCTTCGTTAGGCAGCACCATCCCACTGGCTCTCAGCTTCCTATCTTCCTTCTTTCCTTATCATGATTCAAGAACAGACCACTCCATTCACAGAAACTTGCAATAGTAACACAGACTTGGTATTGCAGGTGTGCACATCTGTAATTCCAGAACTGCCTAAGGCTGAGGGAGTAAGCATCCAAATAGGAGGCTAGTTTGGGCTTAATAGCAAGTTTGAAACCAGTCTGAGAAAAAGGGGGGAGGGGAAGCAAGGTGTCTTCCCATTAATGATCTTGTCTCAAAGGTTGATTTTCTGAGATTGGGTGAAAACTATTCAGTTAGCACAGAAATGCACTCGCTTAGTTGAGAAGAGCATGCTGATTGTCCTTAGAGAGACAAGATGGGTGTTTTCAGCATCGAACTAACTGACATCTAAAGACATCTCCAGAAAATGCATCCCTTGATGGCTTCTCAGAGGTGACCTGCATCTTTTAGCTGTCTTCAATATTTTGCATAACGGACATTCAAGGGCTGCGTTCCTAGGGCCAGATTTCATGTAAGGCTGTCTGGAGATTTCGCTTTGGTGCAGGTAATATGTGCTCTGCAGCAGGGCTGCTGGGGGACCAGAGCCTTGCAGCTGAGTCAGAAAAGCAATTATGTTAAGTGTTCTCAGCATACAAGACTCCTCTTACACTACTTCCTTTGTTGTGCCTTTTTATATGGAAAAAAGAATCCCCACTTAGTGACACGCGATTTAGCTCATTTTTACTCTCCTGATTTCCAAATTACTTTATTGCTTTTTGC
>CM053760.1:21675785-21765979 GCA_028658305.1 Pachyuromys duprasi
ACATTGCAGCCAGCCCTGAGGAGACAGGATAAGCTGGGGTTGGATGGAAGGGAAGGAGGTCCTCCCCTGTTGGTGGACTTGGAGGGGGCGGGGAGGAGGGAGATGAGGGAGGGAGTGGGAGGGTAGGAGGGAATGAGGGAGGGGGCTATGCCTGGGATTCAAAGTACCTAACCTGTGATTGAGATAAAAATAAATAAATAAATAAATAAATAAATAAAAAGAAAGGTCTGTCTGGGGTCACAGTTCAGGAGTTCAGTGGTTGTGGTGGGGAAATTGAGGTGGCTGCTTGCATTGTGCCTACAGTCAGGAAGCAGAGACTGGCAGACGCCTGTGTTCAGCTTACTTTCTCCTTTTTATTTAATTCGGGACCCCAGTGTACAAATGGTACCCCACATCTTTCTACAATTAACCTTATCTGGATAATCCTGTGTAGATATACTCAGGCTCAGAAAGTTTTCCTGTGGTGCTTATAAATTTCATCAAGTAGGGCAACCAAATTTAAAAAAAATTAATATTAGTTACAGTTTATTAACTTTATATCCCATCTGTAGCCCCCTCCTGCATTCTCTCCCTATCCCTCCCATCCCTCCCTCATTTCCTCCTTGCCCCTTTCCAAGTCCACTGATAGGGGAGGACCTCCTTCCCTTTCATCTGACCCTGCTTTATCAGGTATCTTCAGGACTAGCTGCAAAGTCCTCCTCTATGGCCGAGCGAGGCTGCTCCACCATTGGGGGGAGTGGGGAAGCCAAAGAGCCAGCCATTGAGTTCATGTCAGAAATAGTCCCTGTTTCCCTTACCAGTGTACCCACTTGGATACTGAGCTACCATGGGCTACATCTGAGCAGAGGTTCTAGGTTATATCCATACATGGTCCTTGGTTGGAGAAACAGTCTCAGAAAAGACCCCTGTGCCCAGATATATTTGGTCCTTGTGGAGCTCCTGTCCTCTCCAGGTCATACTAACTCCCCCTTCTTTCATATGATTCCCTGCACTCTGCCGAGGGTTTGGTTATGAGTCTCAGTATCTGCCTCTTTCAGAGGCCCTCTGTGGTAGGCTCTTGTCCTGTTTGGGCAACCAAATTTTAACCATCATGGGCTTTTAAGAAAGAGACCATGGGGGCAGAAGAACTTGACTCTGAGACTTTTAAGGCTGCTTTCATCAGTCCAGCAGATTGACACCACCTGGGAGTCTATTAGACACGAAACACATTAATTAGGCCCCACCCCCATTTACTAAATCAAGATTTGTATTCTAATAAAGTTACCAGAGGATCCAAGGGCATGTTGCAGTTGGAGATGCACCACCTCACAAGGCAGCCAACACCGTAATAAACAGTGCAGTGTTAAGTGCTGTTGCTGAATGCCACTTAGCACATGGGCTAGCTACCCATTCCCATCACCATGCTGAGCTTTTCCATGCATTATCTCCCATGGACTTTGCATCACTTTCATGTGAGAGAGAGCATTACTCACAGATAGAGCAACATTAGAGGTGCAATGTGTAGCAGGCTAGAGGCTGGAGAGAATGTCCTTTCGCCACCAACATTAATCTTCTCAATCGGTATACTCTGTTTATTCAATCCAGAAATGACTGCAGCGTGCCTATGCAGGGTGCTGAAGGATAACTTTTATAAGACAGTAAGATCACATCTCACAGAGGAGTGAGAACGAACACGGTAAAGCTTCTGTGTATCAGATCAGTGAGTAAACTTGTGAGATGTTGTAACAGATTTAAAGGAGAGTTTATACAACAGACAGACTTATAAATTAGAAAGAAAGTTGAGCGTTAAAATATTGCAAAACCATTTTTTTTTCTTTTTGTGCATCTATGGAGGGGTTGTCTTTCTACAGGAAAAAATTCATTTGCATGCCTATAAACAATAATGCTTTTGTGTTGCAATTGTTATCTACAATGTTTAAAAGTGAAAAGAAATGGCTCTAAGAAACAAAATCACTTATAACAATTTTTACAATGGTGAGCCAGACTTTATTTAGATACCTATCAAGGTAGGTGTTATTGTCATGGAGTTTTATAGTAGATAAACATGGATTCAAATCTAAGCAGAAGGAAAAGCAGAAATTTGTAACTAAGGGCCAGGATGCATACGTATGTGCAGGGGTATCAATGTATAGGGAATTATTAGTGGGAAAATATTTAGGGTAAGGAGAATTCAAGTGTGAGAGTTTGGATGATGGCAGATCTGAATGATCAGTTGCTTTTCTGGTGCTGTTATAAAACACTAAGGAAAAGGAATTTAGGGGAGGAAAAGTTTATTTGACTTACACTTCCAGATCACTTTCCATCACTGAAGGAAGTCTATTGCAGGAAACCAAGGCAGGACCATGAAGCAGAAACCATGAAAGAAGGCTTGCTTGGTGGCTCTCTGACAGGCCTATGCTTACTTTCTTATATAGCCCAGGACTACTTGCCTAGGAGATGGTGCTGCCCACAGTGGGCTGGGCCTTCCTACAACAATTAACAATCAAGACAACCCTCCGTAAATGTTCTCACAGTCCAGTCTCATCTGCGAAATGCCTCAGTGGAGATGCCCTTTTCAGGTGGCTCCAGGCTATGTCAGGATGACAGTTCACGCTAACTAGGGCAGTAGACAATGAGTTTGATCAGATACTGAGAATGTTCAGCAAGGGTGAGGGCTCCAGGATAACCCGACTTAGCAAGATTAATGCTGTAATTGAGCTCTTAAGGGCATGCCTAATAATAGGAGGTAGTTGAACAGAGTTCAAGGTAAGATGTAACAGAATTTGATCCAAAAAAGAACCCTTGGCACATCCCATGAACTCAGAAGAGATCATCAGAATGAGGAGGCAGCAACGCTACATTGAAATAGTACTCCGTTGAAGGGTGATGGAATAATGTGGTAATTACTCACACAGAATCATAGTATGTGTATTCAAAAATTTACTTTTAACTAGAAGAGTGATTTTAGAGATGCCTTATTTTCCTCACCTACCAGTATTGAACTTACATGTTTCTGATGAAAAATAAATGAACTAGACATAGGGAAGGTGTTCAAAACACCCAGGACCTAATGACTACACCCTGCATGTTCCTCTATATCCTTTATTCTTAACCACTAATATATTTACCAATATGTGTAAATTTTTGCACCAAAATCATGTTGATACAGGGCTAAGGAGATAGTTCCATTGGTAAAGTTTCATCCTTAGAACACAGCTGGGTGTGGTGGTCCATACTTGTAATCCCAGTTGTCGGGAGGCAGCGGCAGATGGAGCTGTTGGGTTACCGTTTATCTAGTTTAGCCTGCATGACAAGCTTCAGGCCAGTGAAAGACCCTGTTTTTATAAAAGAAGATGTGTGGTTCTTGAGGAATGACACATAAGGTTGCACTCTGGCCTCCATATGTACACATGCGCACACGTGTCTATATGCACCCTCACATACGTCTATATCTACGTGCATGCAACGTATGTGCGTACAATGCACACACAACTAATATAGGCACTTTATATCCTTGACATACAAGAGACTTTCTAATTCAAAGTATTTCAATGAAAAAAAAAAAGACAATCCTGGCTATAGAGTGAGAGAATACCCTTGAAGGTAGGTCATTAAAAAGACTATTTTATTCTAAAATTACTTTAAGAGCTGGAGGAAAAAAAATTTCTTTGTGGGCAGACTCCTTACCGACTTAACACTTTCACACTTGCTTCAAGCACCTGAGGATTTTACACTTCTGAACCAGTCAGTGGAGAGTGAGACATGGATGCCCCAAGGTTTACCACTTATTCCCAGCCTGCCCCCATTTTGTTTTCTTGCCACCTAAATATTCCCGTTCCTGTTTAAGACCACCTTCTTGTCTACTAGATTAGGGTTTTCATAAATCTCTATATCAGAACTGTTCTTTTGGACCTTCCCTTCACCCCCCCCCCCACACACTTTAGTCTACTCATGAAAACCAGTTCTTCCTGACTGTGTTGGAGAACTCAAAGAGACATCCATTTCTCTTTGAGGAAACCCTGGGGGAGAGAGTGACTGGAGTTTAGAAAAAGCAAAGCCAATTAAGTTTGGTACAGTGAACTCATTCTTTGATGTTGTAGGGATGGACAATGATGTTGTTAAAAATGTGAGAAATGTTTTCTTTCCTTTTTTTCTCTTTTTATTGAAAATATTTTTTCCCTCAAATAATATGTCCTGATACAGTTTCCACTCTCTCTGTTTCTCCCAGTTTCTCCCCACCGTTTCTTCCATCTAGATTCATTCCCTATCTGTTTCTCATTAGAAAACAAGCAGGCTTCTAAGGAATAATAATAAAATAAAATAGGATAAAACAAAAACTAACACATAGAAATAGAACAAAATAAACTGAAGGGAAAGCACCCAAGAGAAGGCACAAGGAACAGATGTAGAAGCAGACCCACTTATTCACACACTCAGAAATCCCATAAACACTATACTAGAGGCTAAAATACATATTCAAAGAACCTGTAGGGTAAAAAGGGAAAATATGTGTAAATAAATAAAATAAGAATTAAAAAAATAAGATTGAAAAAAAGACTTAACAGTACATTCTGAGACAGGACCTTCCACAGCTACATTGAGTCCATTTCTTGTTGGCCATCTGCTGGGCATGCCCTTTATTCTAATGGTAGTTGGTTTTCCTGGTGAGACTTTCTTGAAAAAACTAAATTTTCATTTGCAACTTGTTACCAATTGGAGATTGCTTTTGAGTTGGGGATAGAGGCACCCTTACACTTCTACTTTCAGCTCTAAGACCCTGTCTGGTGTAGACCTGTGCAGGCCCTGTGCATGCTGCCTCAGTCTCTGTGAGCTCATACGTGCATGCATGGATCCTGTTGACTTAGAGGACCTTGTTTCCTTCATATCCTCAGGCTCTGGCACTCTTTCTGCCTCCTCTTCAACAGGGTTCCCTGAGGCTGACGGGGGAAGGTTTGATGGAGACAGTCCATTTAGGGCCGAGTGTTCTGAGGTCACTCATGCTTTTCATGGGTGTCTGGCTGTGGGTCCCTATATTTGTTTCCTGCTGCAGGAGGAAGTTTCTTTGATGATGGCTGAGCAAGGCCCTAATCTATGAGTGTAGCAGAGCATCATTAGGGGTTGGTTTATTGTGACATGCTTTCAGTAGAACAGTAATATTTAGTTTTACCCTCAGAGATTAGGATATCTAGTCTCAGGTTCTTGGTCACCTAAGCAGTGTCAGGTGTGGGTTTCATCTCATAGATGGGGCCTTAAATCAAATGAAATATTGGTTTGTTACTCTCACAAGCTTTGTACCACCATTTTCCTGGCATATGTTGCGGGCAAGACACCATTGTAGATCAAAGAGGTTGTGGCTAGTTTGGTGCTTATATAACTCTTTTGGTAGCAGGGTACCTTTCTGTACCAAAGACACTAGATGTAGGGATGAAGTCTATGTAGGCACCAGCTCCACTTCTCCATGTTCAGTGAGTCGTGTAGGTGTTGTCTTCAGCGGTAGGGCCTTTCCATCAGTTTGTGAAGAGCAACCTATAGTCTTGGCAACAGCCTGGGTTGTTTCTATGGTAGCCTTTCCGCCAACAACTCGATTAGATGTACTGCAGTCCAAGCACTGGAAGAGATGGCCAACAGGGGCTCAGTCTTGCCCGTTATTGTGTGTATATGTATATGTATATGTATATGTATATGTATATGTATATGTATATGTATATGTATATGTATATGTATATGTATATGTATATGTATATGTATATGTATATGTATGTATGTATTTTAGAAAGCTAAGCTAAGATTTCCATACTGTCCCTCAAATGCCCCTTAATTTTAGCTGTTTTCTACATATTCCCACTGTTTTCCTTCTCTTCCCTCCCCTTCTCCACTTGATCTCCCATTCTAGTCTCCCCTCCCCCATCCATCCATAACTATCTATTCTATCTTCCCTTCCAAAGAAGATCTCCAGCCCCCAAGTTTCTTATTCTATAACTAACCTATGAGGTTCAAAGGATTATAGCTTGGTTATTAATGACTTAACAGCTAATTAACACAAAAGCTAATATATATAATATTTATCTTTCGGGGTCTGGTTACCTCAACTCAACATTATTTTTTTTTCTAGTTGCATCCATGTACCTATGAATTTCATGTTTCATTTTTAAATGGCTGAGTAATATTCCACCGTGTAAATGTCGCACACTTTCTCTATTCATTTATATGCTGAGGGACATTTAGGTTATTTCCAATTGCTGACTACTATGAAATGAGCAGCAAAGAACATCGTTGAGCAAGTGGTAGGATGAAGCAACCTTTGCATATATGCCCAAGAGTGGTATAGCTGCATCATTAGGTAGATCCCTTCCCAGCTTCCTGAGGAGCCACCACACTGATTTCCATAGTGGCTGTGTGGGTGTACACTCTCAGCAGCAATGAGTGAGTATTCCTTCTACTCCAGAGTCTTGCCAGCATGAGTTTTCATTTGTTTGATTGATCTTAGCCATTTTGATGGCTATAAGATGAAATCTCAAAGTAGTTTTGATTTGCATTTCCTTGATAATTTAGGATTTTGAACATTTCTTTAAGTGTTTCTCAGCCACTTGGGTGTCTTCCTTTGAGAATTCTGTTTAGATCTATACTCCGATATTTAATTGAGTTATTTGTTTTCTTGATTTGGGGGGGGGGTAGTTTTTGAGTTCAATATGTGTTTTGAATATTAGCCCTCTACCAGATCTGTAGTTGGTAAAAATCATTTTCCATATTCTGTAGGCTGTCCAAATGTTGGTCTCAAAGGGGCTAGCAAATGCCCTGTTTAGAGTTGGGCACTCAACTCTTCCTTATTTTCAGCATCTTAAACAGCTGCCAGTCTATACCTTCACCACAAGTCATTGCAGAGTGAACCTTCTCTGATTAAGGCAGAGAGTAGCATATGTATGGGTGCAAAACGTGTATGTTTAGAAGGCAGTTTGATGTCCCATCGAATTAGCAAAACAGCAGTAGTATGTTACCCCTGCAAAGTGTAGGGCCTATGATCTCCCCAGCCATGGGCTGCCAGCAGATGCACAGTTCCAGGCATGATTTCCTCCTGTGGGTTTTGCCCCAAATCCAAGCTGAGAGTGGTTTGTTTGCCCCTATAACCGGCAGATGGGCATTATTATTCATAAGGTGTATAGCCAGATAAGTCTGCTGATGCTTTTGTCTCCCCCAGTGACCATGAAAGCCAAGCAGGTTCATTTAAGTTTGCTGTGTTTAGAGCCCACAACTCTGAGTTATCTTTGTCCGATCCTATGGGAGCTGTTTTAGAACTCCAAACTCCAAACTGTAGACATCATACAAACTAATTTTTGTCTATAAATATGCAAATTATCTTACCTCTCCCTACCTGGTTTTACCTCTGCATATTCATCGCAATATTCTTGATTTATAAATGTGTTGGCACTCTGAATTCTTCCTTTAACTGGGACTCTTATGAGCAAAGCAAAATCCTTAATGTATGTTATTTTATATATGTACAGAAGTTCTGAATTTTTGATTTTAAGAACTGTCTTTGTACTAAAGGAGTATTCGAGAACACATCTTGATAACTGATTCAATAGTTGAGGGATGGCTAATTAATCTTCATTGATGGTAAATAGAAACAGATAAGAGCCAAGAAATATCTGCAGACTATTTTACAACTTACGTTGCCAGCAATGTTCATGTTTAAAAGAATAAGTCTCTATCTATATTGTCACTTTAAAAGCAGTTCCCATATTTTGAATTAAATGTACAGATTCATGATTTCTTAAAATTAATATGATTATGGAAAACAGTTGGCTCTCATGCTATAAAGACAAATGGAATATGTGCATCTACTTGCTTGCCTTCCCCAGCAGATGACTTGCTCCAAGGTAGCAGTACTTTGGCCTTATTCACTGTAGTATCTCAAGTGCTACCCATCTACCAGGCACATGGTATGGACTCCACACGTAACTGATGAATGACCAAGCAAAGAGAGAGACCAGGATCTGCCTGTCTTCTTTGTAGAAACACATCTAAGAATGATTTACAAGCCACAACACTACTTTGTTAGTGGAGAAGAGTATGCAGCTACACAGTGGGCTGGATGCCCGCTCTATACAGCCTTCTCTGGAGGAGCAGAATTGATAGAATAACAGTTGTTATAAAAGATTGATCCGGGTGGCTTATACCAAAGGGACCAGCTAGTCCGACAATAGCTGTCTGCGGGTTGGAGAATCTTGAGAACCTCGTAGTTCCTCAGTCCACCATCCTGGGCCTCAGCTGTCTCCATCTGGTACTGAAAACCTGGAGAATTCCTGGAAAGCCCCAGTCTTCAGAAGAAGCTGGGTTCTAATGCTAGCAAAGAATGGCAATAGCAGTGACCACGAAAGGAGAGATGCACTGACCAGCAAGATGCAAACACACAGAACTACCCCCCCCCCTTGGAACTCTCAAATCTGGGCCTTCTGGAAGGTTCTGCCCACTCTGGGGGAGGCTCTTTTTCATTCAGTTCACCCTTCCCAAGAACACCCCTCACAGACTGTCCAAAGGTGTATCTCTTAGCTAATTTTAGTTCCTACCATGTTGAAAGTCAAGATTATTCATCAAACTTGCCCTTCTCTTTTCAGAAAGCCACAAAGAGCCAAGGGAGCACACCGTAAGAAATTTGCCTGCTGACCTTAGAGGTAGGACTCAGGAGATCACCATGGCCTGAGTCCCAGAGGCTAGCCAGCCTGCTGGACCCCTCTGCATAGGGCTTTCTGCTGCCGGTCAGCATGCTGCCTGCTCTCAGTACTCTTGGATGAAGAAGGAACATTAGAAACATTAATTTAAAGAAATCATTCCCTGAGCTTTCTGCTTTTAGAAACTATTCTCTGCCTATTGTTAATGTATCCATTCCTCAGAGAGTAAAATTGATTAGGTTTTAAGCTTTATGTTGTGGTACCCATTTTGCTACCATAAATAGAACTTAGCTGTACTTGTTCCTGAGAGCAGTCAGATTGTTTCTTCGGATGTTTTGCTTGGCCTGGGGACTGATTGCATGATTGTATGATTACAGGTCACACTCAGAAGGTGACGCTCAGTCTGAGCTTTAGAGATCTTGCTGGATGCTAAGTACAAGTGACAGTATTCTGCAGATTTGTGTAACATTATTCCATTGAGAGATATTCTCTGCATTATCTGTTTATTATCTGGCAAGAACCAGGACAGTCTTCCAACTCCTAGCATTTTGGTGGACTCTTGCCAGGAGGACTTGTAAAGTGATCACTTTCAACTCAAGGATGACTTATAAAAACAGGATTTTCAAGAAATCCCAGCATCTGCAGAGATAACAGTGACGGGAAAACATTGGCTTTTGTGTCTCTTCTCCCCCAGTCTTGTTAAAAAGTTCTTCCTCCTGACATATTGAATTGCTGAAAATGTGCCTAAAGGCCTGTTTGTTGGTACCAAACAGACAAATTCTATTATTCAATAATAAAGATGATCAGAATTCATGGTATAAGACTTTCAGGGAATGGAGAGAAAAGGAAATTTGTACCTTTTAATGGTTAGCAAACTGTTGTTAAACTCCTGATCAAAGGCCAGGCTGATACATGGCTGGCATTTTAGATATCCCACCAAGGGGTGGGCTACATGTCCCGAGGGGGATGATTTGGAGCAGAGAAGTGGCATGATCAGATCAAGCATATGTGAGAGACAGCCCTCCTTGAGGCAATGAAAATAGATGAAGGAAAAAGAGGTCTGTGAAGAAGTTTGGGGAGAGCAGGCAGGTTGCAAAGGCAGGAGCCCAGAGGCAATGCACAGGAGAACACCTACTGCTGAATACCAGTCATCCCTTTAAAGTCACATCAGAAAAAGACTAACAGGCAATACCAAGACATACAGAAAAGAAGCTTCAGAAGGGCTGTGACTAGCAACCAGAGGCTGGGGAGCAAGGAGGACTGAAGGTGGAACAAGATACTGCTGCAGGTTGGGAAGCTAAGGCAAGGCACTGAGTTCTCCTTTGACATAGTGACACTTGCTGAGAGCCAGTCAGTGAATTTATAAATAGAACAAGTGGGCAGCTGTGGTTACAATTAGAATAGGCAACAGAGAGTGGGGAATAGCAATGTGACTTATTTTACTTCTGCTTTTTGAGATGGTAGTGAATTGATCGCGGCAAAGACACTGTCAGAAAAAGTAGTAGGGCGGGACCCGACTCAGAGGAGACACAGAAGGATGGAGGGGCAGATACATTGTCATCATGTGAGACAGGAGGCCTTTCTTTCAGATGGAAGGTCAGGACTGACAGCTGTGGGTTAATCACACCCAGCAGCACTGTGTTCTCTGAAACAGGCAGCATGATTGAGTAAGATGTTAGGAAGGCAGAGAATGGTCAAGACAGTAGGAGAACTGAATGTGTAGAGTGACCACTGAGAGAACTGGGGCTTGAAATGGAATTGTTAAGAAATATAGAGGGCCTAACAAATTGGACACCATGGACTTACCAATTCACCAGCCCTAAGGGCATCGGATCTAGGGAAGTCTATGGAAGGAGCTCTATTTCTTTAGTCACTTATTTTGCAAGGAGTGAGGGGATGTCAGTGGAGGAAGAAATCAAGGGTGCTGGCAAGATGTGACAGCTGTGACAAATGCTACAGATGTAGAGTGAGACAGGCATGCACAGGGACAGGTGAGTAGGATGGTCATGTTGCAGAGGGCGGGGGGCGGGGGGATAGTTGGAGTCATCTCTGCTTGCTGGTCTGAGAAGCTTTAAAGGCCAACTTAGTCTCCAAGTTCTAGTCCTCAAGGGGAGAAGAGCTGAGATATCTAAGACAGGTCTCTGTGATGGCAGAGGCAGGAGGGTATGTGGGGCGTGTGCTTGTTGCGGGGGTTTGGAAATAAATATAAGCTTAGAGATGGCTTTTTAAGATGCTTTCAGCACAAAATTACAATGGACTGGAATTAAACAACAATAAGGACTTGGAGGGGACAGAAACAGAAATCTTGGAGTTTGCTGCATCTGTCTTTGGGGTTTTGGAGTTGTTGAGACAATGCCTGGATGCTCTCTGAGGCCAGGTCTGATTTCTTTCCTTCACCAATGGCTCAGACCACCCTGTGAGCTAGTGCCATACAGACGCTGTCTTATTCATCTCATTTAAAATGAACTCCTTGTAGCAGACTGTGATGCTGTTTGCCTCTGTGGCTTGTGGTAGCCAAGACTGGTTCCCCTTCACCCTGGTCCTTTGGGTTGGACTAGTCTGACCAGATCCTTGGGAAGGCACACATATCAGCCCCAGCTTGACCCACCTCACTGCAATCTCTTGTTTTACCAGGTTGCTTCTGACTCAGCCTTTAAGAGTTCCTGCTTTCCTCTTGACATTCCCCTCTTTCTGTTCCCTTTAACTTATCAGAAAGTTGCCATAACATCCCCTTTGGGCTGCGTGCCCACACCTAAGACATGATCTGAGTTTTCTCACCTCAAACCTGTGGAGGGTTCATGTTTCCTTCCCCCAAGAAAGGTAGAGGGAAGGAAAGAATGTGAAGATTTCAAATGAGAAAAGGGACAGAGAGACACAGAAGGCAAAGGGAACTCCAAGGGCCCCTGTCCTCTTGAGACCGAGTGACTCCCGGCAGGTAGAGGTGTTTGTAGCCCCAGTGGTGGCAGAATAACTGGCCTGGTGGAAGGACTGACTTTCCTGAGGACAGAGTTCAATGATGAGTTTAGAGCAAGAACACAACTGTTATTTATTGGCTTCTGTGTCCCAGGCCTTTTCAAACCTACCCCGTTTAATCCCTTTAGCTGTTTTACTGGGAAGAATTAAGAAAGAGAGACTCTGCAACTGACAGCTAAGAAAAGAGCGAAGCCCAAAGGCAAGGTCAGCCCCACTAACTCCAAAGACCTCATTTGCTTCTCCAGACTCCATCCAGGTCATCTTCACTGTGCATCAGAATCTCTCATCTGATTTGCATACAACCTTCCTGGTTTGTTGCTGGGCAAAGCTATTTTGTTTTTATTGAGAAGGATACTCTCCAGTTTCAGGAAAGGTGTGTGAGACAGTTCTGTTGGCGCCTGGTTGTCACCATCCTACAATTGAGCGTTACAAAGCCATCATAATTCAAAGCACTGCTGGCTGGGTAATGCACTTCATTAATGGTGCTGCCTGAATAAAACACACAGCAAATTAGAAATAAACAAATGCTTGGGAGTGCGATTATACATTTGAATAGCACAGGAAGTGCTGTTAGAGAGAGAATGAGACAGTGCTGTGGGTGAGGAAGGGGGGAGAAGTAAGGGGAAAGAAATTATATCGGGATTCTTAGAGATTTTATTTTCATCAAATTTATTGTTGTTGTTATTATTGTTGTTGGGGGGGGAGTTGTGAAGGTCAGACAACAAAAGCAGGTCACCAAGCTTGGAGTCATCTTGCTGGCTCTCAGAGACATTTTGTGAGCCCAGTATTTTTAGAAAGCACCTCCGAGAAATATTGTAGAGTTAGTGATGACTCCATCTTGCTTATCTCTTCACCTTCATGCCCCCTTCTCTCTCACCTCTATACCCAGTGTATAAAGAAGTCCAGTCTATCTTGACTTCAGAAAAGATCTCAAATCTCTTTGCTTGGCTCCTTGCTGGTAGACCCAGATACAGTGTGTCTCCATTGAACACTGTGTCCATGACCCTCACTGTGTCCAAGAGTCAGTTAGTTAACATGCCTATGTCCACAAGATTTGTGATTTTGGAGTCAGTTAAACACATGCGTGTGCCCATGAAGCTCATTATGCACAAGGGTCCATTTTTTTTCTGTCCTGATACTGGTTTTTGCTTTGCTTATGCTCCACCCCTGATTTTCTGAGTTCATAAAAGCAAACATGTGGGGCTCCTATACCAGAACTATTACAATAATCAGAGGCTAGATCCACCTGTGTCCTTTATGGAGAAAATATTAATTTCCTGTGTGTCTAGGCGTCTCAGCAAAGACAGTGCTTTAAACACACACACACACACACACACACAAGGCTGTTTGTACACAGTGATTAAACTATAGCTTATTCATTATAAGTACTAACCTGAAAATATGCAAAAAAGGAAATACAATGCTTTCAACATTGATTTCTTTTTAGTTTGGCTTTATAGTGTAAATTTTTTTAATTTAGATCCATCAGAGGTGAAAATATCCATTTCCTTTCCCAGGGAGAAATTCAACAATGGAATAAAAATCAGTACATACCTTATCAGTTAAATCAGATTTTTATTAATAAAAGTTTTAAATCATTTTTTTCTATCTCTTTTAAGAAACAGCACCTATCTGGAAGAGAAGTCACTCCAGCTGACAGAAAAATGCAAAAATCTGCAATATGCCTTGAACTCTTTATCTAACAAAACAAAACAGTAAGTTCCACTCTTTACACTTAATTTTAAATAAGTGTTTTGTATTCAAAGCATTGCAAAGCATATCTGAAATCGTTTGGAAAATAAGGCTGGGCTCACTTCAGGCTTGATATTGGCTCTGAGAATACCCAGTCCCCATCCCTCCGCCCCACTGAGGAGGATGGAGCAGAGACAGACTGTACAGAGCAAGGTCATCCCCTGGCTATAGGACTTAGCTTATCTGTCTTAGGTCCACATTTCTTATGCACAATCTGTTCTGGCTAAAATGTAAGGCCTGAATACCCATCTGAGAATTTGATGTGCATTTGAGGCATTTTTCTAGGAAAATGCTCCCTCGCACACAGTTTTGCTTACAACTTCAGGTCACCGGTTTACCCAGCCGACCCCAGCGGCAGCTCACCCATCACTCACTGCTGTACTGCATCCTCTTCTTTCAACTAGCAGGAAGGCAAGTTGAGATCTCTACACTTTAGGCATGGAAGAGGCATTGGTGGCCAGATATTCTGATATCTGGATCACTGCTTGGATCAAAGCTGGAAAGACTAGCAAGGCTGGACTGAGGCTCTGTGTGTGAGGCACGGAATTGTGTTGTGCTGTGTAGCTCTAGAAGAGGCTGGGCATGTATCTCAAGTAGTAGCGGTTTGTTTAGCACATACAGGGCCCTAGGCTCAATCCCAGGACTGCCAAAAAGAAGAAAGGTAGGAGAAAGAGAGAATCTTCTGAAAGGAGGTATTCTAAGTTTCATTTTGCTATGTGCTTGGCTGAGAAAGGGAGAAAAAAGTAATAGACAAGAGATGGAACTGAGTGCGTGGGAGGTTGAACAGAGAAGAGACGAGAAGCCAAGGTGTAGGCAACCTGGTCCAGCCTGCTTTACAACTGTACCTTGAGACAAGCCAGTTTAGGACTTTTATTCAATGCACAGAGCTCCCCAACAGGCTGCTTCCCAGCATGCAGGAGGCAGGCACCCCTGGAGAATGTTCCATAGGCCTTGCCCTTTCTTTATATAGCCCTTTCTTTATGTAGCCTGCTGTGAGAAGAATCTCATGCACCTCACAGAGAAACCTCATTGACTGTTCTAGATTAGGCTCACCGTGGGAAGGCAGGACATGGCAAACCTTGATATCCCTTGCCTCTCTCTGTTTTGTCTGAGCTTCCTGACTACCCAGATCCTTGGAATTATTGGAAAGCATAACAATATTTGTGGGCTCTGATTTGAGTCCATCCAGTTGGACACCCTAATCCTGTACAACAGATGGACTATTGGGGACTTAGCTTCCTTTTCATTGGATCTAAATGATTAGCACTAAATCTGCTGGAGAAAGCTCCTGTACTTTGTGGCCTCCATTGCCACACCTGATGTTCTGCTCACCCTTCCAGCTTTTGTGACTCCCCAATTTTTGGTTGTCTTTGTTCAAAATGGCAGGCCTACACAATCTTCCTCTGTAGAATTTAGGATCTTTTCCTACGTATTTGTTGGATCTGAGCTCCAAGGAACACACATAAGGGATTTAAAGGAGTGAGTGAGGAAAAGAAGTGCTCTTCATGCAATGCCATTCCAGGTTTCCAGGTTAACCACAGCACGTCATTGGCAAAAAGATGAATATGACTCCATGAATTTGTTCTATCTATCCATCCATCCATCCATCTATCCATCTATCTATTTATCTATCTGTCTGTCTGTCTGTCTATCATCTTTCTACCTACCTATTATCTATCCAGTTGTCTGTGTATCTATCTGTGCACCTATCTCCCTCTCTCCCCATCTCTCTCTACCTCTCTTTCAGCTCAGTGATATACTGTTAATAGTCCTTATAATCTGACCTCACCTTGAGAACATGTCTGTAGAGGGATCGGGACAGTAGCATCAACACTCGTCACCTTGTGCAGTCCCCTCACGTGACTCAGAACGGCTCACACATTGTAGACAGCTGTTTTGATCCTGTTGGAACTGTTGTCTTGCTTTTCAGGTCTGTGGATGTTCTGAGGCTTTGGTCTAGCATTTCCAGAGAGGCTTTCAATTATAAACCTCTTGTAGTTCTCTTCACATTATCAAACATGTGACACCAAGAAACATGAAAGTTGGAATTAGAAAACATTATTCTTTGCTTCAGTGTGCCCTACAGAAATCTGTTTACTCCTTCCCCCAAATGCAAGTCAGCATATGGCCCTCGCCCCTGACTGACTCTCTTACTGATATTGTCCATGTTTGCTCCACAAGCTCGTCAACAGAAGGATTTTCAGCATTGGCACATACAACGTACTGAGTCAGCATGGGGGAAATTCTCTAATGTTCTGACCCTGAGCTGGGAGATCTGACAACTCTTGGTGTGCAGGGACAGAGATTAACTACAGCATGCTAATGAGAATGCCCAGGCACATGCTCTCCTGTGCATTTTCTCAGCCTGGTCCTGTTGTTTGGGGTTTGGTGGCGAGACCTTCCCCCAGCTGTTCTTCTAGGGCTTGCCTTCCAATTACATACACAATTTTCAACTAGCTCATAATTAGCCTACACTAGTACTCTGCACAGCAAAGGTCTAGAGAGAACAGGCACGAATGGCCCACTGCTAGGAAAGTGTTATTCTTGCACACAGGAGACTAATATATTTTTTTTAGTTGTATTGTCTATTGTCAGGAATTGTGCGTTCTACAACCAGGGGACAATTAGGAAACTTGCAGGGGACAATTGGGAAAGCCATTCAGTGTATGGTGATTTAAAAAAAAAAAAGCAATTTCACTTTCTTAGAAATAATTATTTAGCCCTATTTTTGTCATGGTCTGTTAAAGACTTAGAATTTTCTCTTTCATCGGGTGATTTGTCCCTTTCAGGTTGCTAAAATAGGATTTAGGAGACAGAGTTACAGTGGGAGGGAAATAGCACTTTCTTTTTTTTTCTGCTTAGTGTTGACTACATTTTTGAATAAAAGAACAATTAAGCAGTAGAATTAGGACAATCAGTAGAATGAATCTTATGTATGGCAATTTTCTTTCTCTGACTCTATCTCACTGTCTTTTACTGACTGTCTGTCTCTCTGGGTGTGTTGTGTATGTGTGCTATATGTACTTGTTAATGAGGTTGTGTGCACATGTGCGTGCATGTTTGTATTTGTCCACGAGGGCCAGAAGTTGATGTTGAGCATCTTACCAATCACTCTCCATTTTCAATCGGAGACAAGGTCTCTCACTGAGCCTGAAGATCAACTTGGTTGGCCAACGTGGTCATTGTGCTTCAGGGATGTGTTTATCTCTTCCTCTTTCTGCAGCTGGGGCTCAGGCATAAAACACCTGTCTTGCCTTTTGGGTGGATTCTGGGGCCCAAGTACACTGTGGCCCTCATGCTTGTGTAGCAGGTACTTTACCCACAGCCCAAGCCCAAGATTCTGTAGTCTCTGTTTAAAAGCATGGTCTCCAAGGTGAGAAATGTCTTACTTTTAGTTCTGTCTCTGGTGCCTTATAAGAATTCACTGTTCCATAGGCATTTATGGAATAAGGAAGTGAAATCGTTTATTCCTTAAGTCTGTAAAATGCTTTTTATATCTTATAATCTGCATTAAAAATTATCATCACTCAATCCATAAGTTTTAAATTTTTTGATGCCAATTTCCTTTACATGACTACTTCCTTTACTTTAGACTTGGGCTTTTCTGGGATTGATTTTCTAACTGATCCTTGGCCCCTGACTGTCTCTGCAGGTTTCTCCAGTATAATCCTTTTCACTAGGTTTTCTACCAGGTGGAAATATTAAACTGTATTAAAAGTGCAATATTATCACTATTAGTTTGCCCATTAGTCATTATGGCAAACTTATTTTTTTTACTTTTTTTTTTTTTGCTTTTATGTTTAGAAAAATGGTTGCGTGGATATTCAAGCTGCCCGTTGTCTTCTTTATTGCTTCAGACAAATGAAGTCTTATCTCAGAGCAGTTACTTCAAAGGTGCTGACTGGGGCATTTTAAACTGTCTCTCTCTTGGTTTTTCTACCTCTTTTGAGGTTTATCAAGTTTCTTTTGCCGTAACCAATACCAAAGACAAATCTTCTTATTAAGAGAAAATGTATTCCAGGACCAGAGTTTTAGATGCTTTTGTACATGATCATACAGAGGCCTCTGGTAGGAAAGTAGCATGTTGTGGCATGTTTACCACATGGCTAGAATGCAAAGCCACAATCCCACAATCCTTTTCAAAGACTCACCTCCAGTAATGGAAACCTTCCTACCAGGCCTTACCCTCAGTTTCCACCATCTCTTAAGAGTTCCAAACTGGAGACAGAGCCTTTCACACATGATTTTTGAGGGACATGTAATATCCAAATGCTAACAAATTTTGAATCTTTTCTTCTTTGTGGGTCCAGGATCTCCTCCCTAAATTAGAGTTATTTAATCTCTACTCTTTAGTCAAAATGATGAGCTGCCCAGGGGAAATCTCTCAGAGCTCAATGTGTAAATGCAAAATTCTATTCGTCCACATACACTGCTCAATAGTCCTTCCTGATAAGGTAGCTCCTTTGGGTGTCCCACCTCCTGAATACTGACTCAGTGAATCTGATAGTCATGTCTAACAGGCAGTGCCCCGGAAAGACCAGGTAAAATCTCGTACTCTATACAGTTTATAGGAGGCTCCAATTATACTCACTTCCTGCCGTCTGCTTTGAGTCAGTAGACTGTGAACGGGGTTGATGCTGGGTTGGTGTTCAGGATGTAGTGTGTGTCTGGGCAGCTGCTTTCAGCATAAACTTGAGGCTACGGGAAGAGAATGCTGTCAGTGGAGGTCAGCCAGGTATCTCCACTTTATATGTATTTTGTAGATTTACCATCCTGACCATCCTAGTGATTATAGGCTTTGTCCTAGTTTGGATTTCAATTGCTGCAATGGCATACCATGACGGGCAGCAAGTTATATACGAAAGGGTTTATTTGGCTTACACTTACATATCACTGTTCATCGCTGAAGGAAGTCAGGACAGGAACTCAAACCGGGGAGGAACCTGGAGGCGGGATGATGCAGAGGCCATGGAGAGGTGCTGCTTACTGGCTTGCTCCTCATGGCCTGTTCAATGTGCTTTCTTATAGAACCCAGGTCCACAAGCCCAGGCATGGCACCATCTACAATGGGCTGGACCTTCTCCTGTAAATCACTAATTAAGAAAATGCCCTACAGTCTTGCCTGCATCCCGTTCTTATAGAGAGATTTTCTTAACTGAGGTTCCCTCCTCTCAGATGACTTTAGCTTGGTCAAGCTGACATAAAAGTATACAGCACAGGCCTCCTAAATTGTCTCTTCAAGTGAAAAGATGTATTTCTCTTATAGTTAAATACTTAAGAGATGTATTTCTCTTATACGTTGTCATATAGCTCATTGACAAAGTTCTCGCCTAGAATGTACAAGAAACTCTGGGTTGGAGCTAGTAGCATATAAAATTGGGAGTGATGGTTGTAATCCCAGCACTTGGGAGGAAGAAAGGGAAGAATGCAAAGTTCAAGATTCTCTTCACCTCTACAAGAAGTTTGAGGCTTGGGATAGACATGGTGTCTCAATAAAAAATAAAAACAAACCAAAAACAGAACCAACCAACCAACCAACCCAACAAAGAAGCTGGAGAGATAACTGTGTGGTTAAGAGCACTGTCTGCTCTTCCAGAAGGCCCTGGTTCAATCCCCAGAAACTGCATGGTGACTCACAACTGTTTGTAGTTCCACTCCCAATGGATCCAGTTCCCTCATCTGCCCTCCAAGGGCACATACGAGGAACACAGACATGCATGGAGAGGAAATACCCATACACACAAAATAATAAAATAAAATGCATTTTTAAAAGCAGAAAAAAAAGGATAACAGCAATCTTGTACAGCTTTTGAATCCTTGAGCCTTTTATATGGCGTTTCTACTGAGAAGATCAGAGGTCTTCTTCAGAAGCAAGTGTAAGCCCAAGCCTTGTAACTTTCTGCAAAATCATTAAAGCATGAAAGCCCACTCTGTATTCAGACAGCTTTCTGGGGTAAGTTACAGTGCTCAGCGCTAAGATTCGGAGCTTCTGTCCGACACCGCTGGGCTGTGACTGTTCCATAGACTACCTAGTCAGTATATATGCTACTATGGCATGCCATTCCATTTTCAATTACGATAGAATTTCCTGAAAGATAGCTTCTTCGTGAGGCAGCATAAACGTGCTCCTTAAGCAGGTGTGGCATCGCAGGTGACACGTGAAGTGGATTGAAAACTGGCCCTAAAACGTTGTCATTCTCTATTACCCTGGAGAGAACAGCCTGACCTGATTACTGTGTGAAGAGATGGTGTAAATTACAACAGAGCAACCAGAGTGTGAGCTTTTCACTCAACAGCCGCCAACAAAGCAAGGATTTCTAAACCTCACGTTGCCTGGTAGACAGAACAGTTTTTTAGTCATATGCAAGATCTCTTGGTCCTAGAATGATGACCAAGTTATGTCCCATCAACTTTAAAGTTGGTTTGAAGGTGACATGCACAACTCTTTCTCTTTGTTCTTCTCTGACCTTTAAAACTGTTTTCTTTCTGGTCAGTTTTGAAGGACCCTGAGATCTCACATGCCTTTACGTCATTGGTGAAGAGAAGTAGGCCAGAAAACAGCAAGTGAAGACCAAAAAGTTTAGCAATGAACAGAATATAAAGTCCATATCTTAAGAGGCTGGTAAGAGGGCTCATGGTTAAGAGTTCATGTGGCTCCTTTAGAGGACTCTAAGTTGTACCCATGTCGGGAGCTTACAGCAGCCTGCCACTCCAGGTCCAGGGGCTCTAATGCCCTCCTTTGGCATCTGCAGGCACCTTTGTACATGTATGGAAGCATACAAAAAGGGAACCAGACTTTACATTTCTCCCAGAAGCCCAAGCAAGGGCTGCCTCTGCTGATATCAACATTTAAGCTGGGAGGCATGTGGTCTGGTAGCGACATCTTTCTGCACTTTCAACAAAAGCTGTTTCTCCGCCCCCTTTCAAAGGGTGTTTAATGATTCTCTGCACCTTAATGAGCACAAAAAACATGAACAATCAGAACTCAAGAACTTGAAGCAATAGTTTCTTAAGTTCTTCCTTCCCATACACAGTGTTTAGTTTTAGTACATTTATTTATTTTTGAAGATAAACAAGATGTAATTACCTAAGGTTAAAAAGAATGGGGTGAGGGGAAGGATTATGACTTATTCCAAATAAGCTGACCTAGTCAGAATGGGTAAAAATAAGATTTTTCCCTCCTTGCCCCATATATGTGGTTTTCTGATGTTGAAAGATAACCATCACGATATCAAATTCCTTAATCAATGCACTCAGCCGTAGTTACTTGTTGTCATTTTTACCATGCAAACTGTATTGTTTTAAACATTTGTTTCAAAGGAAAATGGAAGAAATGACTTTCTGGTTAAGATTGATTATGTGTTCATATCAGATACTTTAAAAAAGCCGTTAGTGGGAAGATTATGACAATGGAAGTACTCAGAATTACTTCCAACTTTAAAATAGCTACAAAGGAAGCAAGTGTCAGTCTTCAAAATCTTCCATTGTATCATTGCTGTCCCATAGAACCAGCAGGCTACTGTAAGATGGGATGGGTGAATTTCCAGGCTATAACAGAAGACCTCTGCCTTGGTGCCCTGTGGATTGTTTGATGTGATAGAAGTTGGCTACCTTGCCATGAAGACTTGGTATGGTCCTCATTCAAGAACCTGCCACCTACTATCAAGGGCTAGCCTCATCTTATTAGCCATGTGAGGGAGATGTGTAGCAGTGGATCCTTCAGCTCCAAACAATCTCTTGAGGCTGCAATCTATAATATAAGATGATTATAGCTACTTGACTAAAGCTGCTCACAAATTTTGGACCTGTACAATCATAGATGCTTATTTTATTTGTTTGTTTGTTTTTCAAGACAGGGTTTGTTTAAAAAATTTATTTATTTGTTCACTTAACATCTCTATCACAGCCCCCTTCCTTCTCTCCTCCCAGTCCCACCCTCTCTCCTTCTTTCCACACCTCCTCCCCTATTCCTCAGATAAGAGGAACACCCCTACACACCCACCCCAGCTCATCAAGTTGCATCAAGACTGAGAATGTCCTCTTTTCCTGTGGCCTGGTGAGGCAGCCCTGCAAGGGGCTGGGAGTGATCAGAGATGCCCCACTCTCCTTATTAGGGAACCCACTTGAAGCCTGAGCTGCTCATGTGCTGCATCTGTGTAGGGGGCCTAGGCCGGTCTATGGGTTGGTGCTTCAGTCTCCACAGCCCCTCTGAACCCTGGTTAGTTGGTTCTGTTGGTCTTCTTGTGGAGATCCTCTCATCTCCAGGTCCTTCTATCCTTCCCCCAACTCTTCCACAAAACATTGTACATTTCGCCCAATGTTTGGCTGTGAGTCTCAGCATCCGTTTCAATCTGATGCTGGGTAGAGACTCTCAGAGGACAGCTGTGCTAGGCTCCTGTCTGTGAGCACAGCAGAATATTGTTAATAGTGTCAAGAGTTGGCACTCTCCCATGAGATGTGTCTTAGGCATTGCTTGGACTTTCTCTCAATCTCTGTTCTATCTTTTTCCCTGCACATCTTTTAGGCAGGGTAAATTTTGGTTAGAAGATTTTGTGGATGGGTTGGTGTTCCCCTCCCTCCACGAGGAGTCCTGTCTAGTTAGAGGCTGTCCTTTTCAGTCTCCATGACCCCTGCTACTAGGAGTCTCAGGTAGTCACGTACATACCCTCCCAGAAGCCTGCCAAAGACAGGGTGTGTGTGTGTGTGTGTGCGCGCGCGCGCGCGTGTAGACCAGGCTGACCTGCTTCTGCCTCTGAGTGCTGGGACTTAAAGGGGTGCACCACCACCTCCCAGCTTTATTATTTTAAATAACCAGGCTTTATATTAATTGACCACATACTTATAGACAACTAATCCATTTCTCAACTCATAATGCTTTGCATCATTATATTTTCATCATAATGACAATAGTTATTATGACTATGATCACCAGCAGTGATAACCACAACTTCCTATTTCGTAGCTCAGTTACCTACCAGCTTGCAACTTTAAATGCTTGCAACTATTCTCCAGGGTAGATTTTATTATTGCAAGCCCAAACATGTGACAAATGAGCTCCAAGTGCTTCTTTGGCTTGCAGAACATCAGATACTGACAGTGGCTGAGCCAGGATTTGTTTTTGTAGGATTTGTTCTTAACATCTCTAAGGTACAACTTATCCTGAGCAGGATCATAATGTGCACATTTTTAACAGAGAACAGCATTTGATTTTATAATGTGAAGCTACTCAGAAGCAATTCATCTTGAAATGCTTGTCCATTCCTTTTCCATATCTAATTTACAAATTTCTATAATGTAACTCTATTGGTATAGTATTATTGCCCGTATAGAGTTGCCCTAGTCACAATTTGGGTGATCAAGGGCCTTCCCTTGGTTAGAACATGGTTGGTTACTAATTTTTGTCATGGTTCCAGAATTAATATCTAAGATTCTTTATGTCTGAGTCATATATTACATTTTAATGTCACATAGCAAATAGCATGTATCTGAGTCTATGACAAGCACAGGCAGAGATGTTTTTATTATGTCTCCTGTCAGTATGCCTTATATTCACTTGGAACTTTCAAAAAGTGTATGTGGTTGAGAGCTCTTAAGTAAGGAGCATGTTTGTAAAGACATTTTTTTTAAATACTAGATGTTGAAACCATAGTCTTAGGCTGGTAATCTACCACTGAACCACATCTTTTTCAGTCCACAGTATATTAAGACATTTAATCTAGTTAAATATATTTGCGATGCATTGGTTTTTCTTCTCACTTTTCATTGCAGATTTCTCCTCATTTTTGACACTTGAGTGTGTCCTCAGCTGGGTGTGGTGGCTCACATCTTTTAACCCAGCATGCAGGAGCCAGAGACAGGTGAATCTATGAGTTTGAGCCCAGCTTGGTTTATATAGAGAAATCCAGGCAAACCAGGGATGCATAGTGAGACCCTGTTTCAAAAACAAAACAAACACACAAACACTACCATCACCAACATCACCAACAACCCAAAACAGCAAGTCCTTCACTGATCTGGGCAGCATTCTCCTAAATTCCATTTCCGAGTCATCCCTGCCCTCCATATCATTTCTAGTTTGTCTGTCCTGGTATTGTCCCAGGTTTATAACCTTGGGATTATCATCAATCTTACTCTTTTCATAAAAGCACCTTCAAGCTGCCGTTAAGCTTTCATGGCCAATATCATGTCACATCTGGAACCCAGAGACTTCTAACCACCAAACCCACTACGGTCTGAGCCTCCTTCATCTCTCCCTTAAATATTCTTTCACCTCTTGCTGTCTTAGAGATTCTTAACAACAGAAAAATCTTATTTTCATAAATCAGATTAATATCTTTCAATTCCACTCAAAATAAAAGTCTTTTTTTTTTGAGACAAGGTTTCTTCTTGTAGCCTTAGCTGTCCTGGATACTCACTCTGTAGACCAACCTGGCCTTGAACTCATAGAGCTCCATCTGACTTTGCCTCCCTGAGTGCTGGGATTAAAGCCATGCACCACAACCACCCAGAAAAAGTTGTTTTATATACCCTACAAGAACCTTTTCTTTACAGAACTTTTACATATATAAAATGTATTTAATAAACACACATATATTATACACCAATAATAGCAGAACAAAGCTATAGTGTGCTAAAAAATAACTGGGCACAATCATCTAATAATTAACACAATATGTGGTTGAGGTTTTTTAATTAATAGTTTTGGGTAATAACAAGTCATAAAAGGGGGAATAGATCTATGCAGGAAGAATGTTTCTACCCATCATAGCAATATACATAATATAAATATGAATTTGGTTTTGGTGTTAAGATGGGAAAAATGATTAAAGCCATTAGAATTCTTCATTAGAATAGTCAGTCACCCTTAAGGCAAGAAAGCTGTAAGGGACAACAACCAAAGAACAAAAGTCATAAAACACACAGCAAACAAATAAAATAGCAGCCACAAATATAATCAAATAATGCCATTCCATTTCAATGGAGCAAATATTTCCAAACTGGGATTAAAAGACACCACACAACTTTCTATTGTCTACAAAAGACAAACATAAAACAGACTGAAATGGAGATGATGTCGTCCTAAAAGCAATCACATGAGAGTTGGAACAGTTTTAGTGATATCAGACAACCTTGACCTTCTTTGAAGACAAGATCTGCCAATGTTGCCCCAGACAGCCACAGACTAGTAATCCTCCTGTCCAGCCATCTGACTGTTGTGTTCTCAACCATGCTCATGCAAGACAGTCTTTTAAGACAAAATAGGTTAATGAATAAAGACAAAGATTTCATAATGACTGAAAGACCAGCCTCTCAAGATTGTATGATAATTTCATACATATGCATCTAGTAATAGAGTATTAACATATATGAAGCAAAGTTTGGGTGCATAGCTCTTAGTAGAGAGATTCAAGGTTGATACTTAACATTAAAAAATATGACAGCAGAGAAAAGTAATTCAAGCATGTAATTGGAGCTAGGCATGGTGGCTCATGTCTGTAATATCAGCACTTCAAGGCTGAGGCAGGTGAGTTTCTGTGAGTTCAAAGCCAGCTCGAGTTATATAGTGAGTTCTAGGACGCTTGACCTACAGGGTCCCTGTCTTAGAACTGCACCTCTCTCACCTGCCAAAGAAAGACTCCAAAACTCCACTTTCACTGGCAGATGGAACAAATGAATATGTCAACAAGAAATATGTGCTTCAAGAAACTGTAAGTCAACTAGGTTGAACAGGTACCTGTGAATACCCAACTATAACAGAATGTATCCCTCAAAAACATGGGAAACAATGCTGGGCCACTGAAAAAAATAGTAGATTTAAAACAGAAACAATACCACATGCCTTAGCTTATCACAGTGGAATGAGAGTCAAAATCAACAGCATAAAATGATTTTTGGAAATCCACAAATGTGTAAAAATTAAAGAATACTTTTCTTAATATCCAATGTACCCAAGAGAAAAATCAATACAGAAAAAAAAACATATTTGACATGAATGAAAATGAAGACAATAACTCAAATTTATAGAAAGTAAAAGATGATAGTCAAAGGAACAGGGATTCCTCTTGGGGATAATAAAGGCTTTGTAAAATCATAATATTGTTGAATATGTATGTGAATATAATAAAAACATTGACTGATACACTTGCATGGGTGAATCACATAAACAAATTATACTTCAATAAAGCAGTTAACATTAAAGTCTTCCTATGTCTACAACCACGTGGGGAGTTTGTTTTAACAGAGGCTGTAAACTTAGGGTAAGGCCCAAGGTCCTGAACTTTCCACAAGTACCTGCTGTGTGATGGAAGATTGTTACTCTGAGTGGCACAGCTAAATGAGGCTCATGATATCAATTGTTCTTTCTTTTGCCTTCGTCTGCTGAAATTTTATTAAATGTCATCTCAGCTATCTTGTCCTTGACTGTACTTGTTCACCTTTGTCTCTTCCCTTTTCTCAGGATGCCCACACCCTATATAAACAAGGCCTGACAGCCTCCTTCAAATCTCCACTCAACCCTCGCTTCCTTGTTTAAGAGCTTTCCTGGCCACTCAACAATTGACACCCTGTTCTATTTTTATTCCCTGTTACCTTGTTTGTTTGCCTCAAATCACTTGGTGCATAGAAAAGCTTAAACATGATACTAATCCATGTGTTAACTTGACTTACAGCAGACATCTCCTATTACACTACAAACATCATGAGAGTATGGGGTTTCATGTTTAGTTTCCTGTATCACTGATGCATGGAACAGTAACTAAATCACAGCAAGTGCCCAGTGCCCAAATATTTATCCAATAAATATTTGAAAAAAAACGTTAAGTACAATAGGAGTATAGATGCATGTAGTGAATAGATGATGCAAAAGATATAGAAGTGAAGGGTCATCTCTGCTGGTGTGAGTCAAATGAATATGAAAGGCATAAAAGGTGAAATAGCCACTCACACATGGCTGACAATCTTACTGGATGCTCCAACTCCTCTGGCTCATTGACTATTGTAACTCATTCTATCTATAGGATGTTGTTCAAGGGGCAGGGAATACTGTATTTTATTGGTTCTCTCAGACTGTTTGTAATATAGAAGATGTTTCTACCATTTGCCACCATAAGATCACTAGCCTGCTGCTTTTATCCACTTATATGTCTGTACATTCCCTTCTACAAGCTTGAAAAGTAGGTCATCGTTGTTTTGGGTTTTTTTTTTCATCTTCCAAAATCCGATATTGGTTCTATTTTAAGAATAAATATGAAAATCTTAAACAGGATGCTCATTCTTTACTTATTTATTCTTCATTTTCTGGTGACATATTTGCATATTGCAGAAGTCTATAAAGGAAGAATTTTCCAGATACTCAAGATTTTACTTTGTTTGCTTCTGTGAGGTTCTGATTTATTTTTACATTGTTTCAAAAGTTTCCTCTAAAGCAAAGTTCAGTTATTCCCAAGCAATACTGGGAAGTACCACCACGAATAGGCTTTCATTGATCTTGTGTAGTCTCTGCTGTCCATCTAGGAGTAGTCTCTGTTATCCCACCTTTTATGCTGCTCCTGGAGTCTGGCTTCCTTGTGCTGGATGCATTAGTTGGGACTCTCTGGTTAGGGTCAGCCAAGGAATAAATACCAAGAAGCAGAGAAAGTAGGAAGTCTGCTAGAATACATTACTCTGGCTACATCTCCCATCATGGACCTCAGTTTCTGACAAGTGGCCCTATGCTGGTCATATTTTGTTTTTTGTTTTGTCCATTTGACACATCTCTGGTCATCTGGAAAACCGTCTCCATCAAACTGACCTATAGGCAACCCTGTGGAGCATTTTCTTGATGAATTATTGATGTAATTGGTGTGGGAAGACCCAGTCCATTGTGGACAGTGACCCCTGGGCAGTTATTCTGGATGCTGTCAGAAAACAGGCTGAACAAGCTCCAGGGAGCAGGCCAGCAAGCAGCATCCCCTAACCCCCGTGGTCTTTGCTTCAGTTCCTGCTTTTAGGTTTCTGCCTTTATTCCTGCCTTGACTTCACTCTGTGATGGACTCTAAACTCTAAGCTGAAATAAATCCTTTACTCCCCAAGTTGCTATTGATCATGGTGTTTGTCACAAACTAAGACAGGATCTCTTCAGAAAGAGCCACCGTAGCTCTTTCTGGGAACCCATGAAACCCATGGAACCATGTGGAATGGTAACAGCTTTCCTGGTCTACCTTTTTCCTAACCCTACTGTGCATCACCAATTAGTGTAGCCTTTATCACATGCTTTCCGCCAGGATAGGAGATGACTGTTCCCTCCCAGTTTGCTAGGGTTAGCCACAGCTCGTAGCATTTCATCCCATGTATCTAACAGAGTAAATAATGACAACCCTAAATTTTAATTTCCTATGACAGAGAAAACATTCTTTCATTAAAAAATCAATGTCATTTTCAAATAATGTGATTAGTACCCTGGACACTTCATTTCGACTGCAAAGAAGTACTTTTAGGAGAGTGAAGCTCTGAAGACTTTCAGTATTATTTACTTAACTTGTCAGAGAGATGTTAAGAATTTCTGAGAGGATAAAAGTTTGGAGTTCTTTCCTTCCAGGCCAGTTGACAGTACCTACAGCAGTCTGGTTTTAGGTTGGCATCATACAGAGTTGAGAACTAACGTAAGCTGAAGTGTCTTCCGTTGTGGATGAAATAGCAGTGTGTTCACATGGCTCCTCTAATTCAGAGACACATGCTTCTTTTCATTTAACTTCCATGCACTCATAAGGCATGTTTTTAAAAAGTATTTCTCAGTAGAAATGATTAGATGAGTGGACTAAAAATTTTACACACTCTATTAATTTACAGGATTTATTTTTGCGTTTTTACTTATGTTTGTATGTGTGTGTGTGTGTGTATCTGTCAGGAAGTGTTCGTACAGAATCCAGAAGTCAACTTCAGGTGTCCTTGTCAATCACCCTCTACCTTATTTTTTTGAGACAGAGTCTTTCATACAGCCTGGAGCTCACCGATGCAGCCACATAGAGAGTCCGCTATTTCTTCCTTCCAGCATTGGGACTGTGGTGTGTGCTGCCATGCCTAGCTTTTCTATGGGCTCTGGAGATCAAACATAGGTCTCGTGCTTGGGTACCAACCAAGCAATTTACAGACTAGTCATATTTCTATCCCCACAGGTTTTATTTCATGCAGAGCTAAGCGCTGGTAATGGCTGTAAATGATTCTGAGCCATACAACACCACACAGAAACTGACGTGATAGTACTGAGCTGTTCCTACCAATTTCATTGGGCAGGGTAGGTGAAGAGATGCTGGAAGAAACTAAATGAGTGTCACAGATGACTGGATGGGACTAATAAATGAATATCCCCAAGATAACTTCAAGGCACCTAGTAAGTGCCCAATAAATGTTTAATGCATCAATTAATTACCCATAGATTAAAGCATTTTAAAAGCCCAGTTTTAGCTTAATTGACATAAAACTAGTCACAGCATATGGATATTCATCTTCAAAGAGATATTTCTTGAAAAAATACTCAGATATTTAATATGATATTTATTTAATATCATTTACTGTGTTATTTATAATGTGTCACATTTTGAGTATTAGTAATGGTGACTTAAGTAGACAGTATTTATTCTGTTGAAATAACTTGCTACATTATTTAGTGTGTGTCTTGGGACCAGAAAATGTTTCTGATGAGATTAATTTTCAGTTTCATTATAAAAGTAGATGAGATGCAACATGATATACTACAAAGTGAGCCGGAATGTAAATCCAAAGACATGAGCTTAATTCTTAGCTCATCTGCTAGCAATGCAATATTGAGCAAGCCGTTTACCTCCACAGACGTTTCAGCATCACTTTCTGTCAACGTGGAAACCAGAGCTGCTTCTCAAGACTTTAGCGTAGCATTTGTACCTTCTAAACTGAACACCAGCCGTGTAGTCATAGACAGTTTCATGCCACTACTTCATCAGCAGGGTGAGAGCTGAACCATGATTGGCATCTTCCCATATTAAGTTAAATTGGAGGATGTGCGTCACAAAAACCAAAGTGTTGTGAATACTGTCATACTTAGGATTTTATTGCTCTGAAGAGACACCATGAGCGCAGCAGCTCTTATAAAGGAAAATATTTAAATGGGGCTGGCTTACAGTGCAGAGGTTTAGGCCGTTATCATCAGGGCAGGAAGCATGGTGGCATGCAGGAAGACATACGCTGAAGAAGGAGCTGGGGGTTCTACAGGATCCTCAGGCAGCAGGAAGAGAGAATGGCGCTGGGCCTGGCTTGAGTGTTTGAAACCTCAAAGCCCAATGCCAGGGACACAGTTCCTCCGGCTATATGTGTTTCTGTCATCTTAATTTTGGCAATAAATGACAAATTTAATGTTACAGACTAAACTTGATATGGAAGTGGAGATGATTTAAAAATGGTTCAAGTATCTTTGTGTGTGTATGTAAAACCAAGTGAAAATGTAATTAACTCAAGAGAATTTACACCAGATCTTAGTGAATGCAAAAATCACCTTTAATATGCCAGGGTAATGATTTGCTATTTGGATCTTTTAGGGTAGATTTGTTTAGTTGAGTCTTTGGACAACTCTGCATCAGTTTGCTTGAAGAATCAGGTGCCGCCACATGTGGCTTCCTTGGCATAGCTCTTAAGGCTGGAACTACAATGGAGAGTAAGTGTTTGTGAGTTGGACTAGCGTTACACATTTGAGAGGAAGTGTAAGAAGTAGAGTGGACTTGGACACAGGGAGCAGAAGACAGCCCCTTTTTTCACATTTGCCAAATCCTGTGGTGTGAATGCTCCCACACGGGCCAATTTCAAGCCAGCAGTGGCTTAGCAACCTGTTCATAGCATTCCTCAGAGTTAAACTCCTACAGAGCTAGCTCCAGTTAGTAAGACAACGGTTAGTGAGAGGAAAACAAGGCTTCCCATAGTCACCATAAGCCAACAAACCGTCAAGAAAAGTTACTTAGTAGCAAATGCAAACGACAGCCAAACTGCTGTAGGAGTAAACGACAGCCAAACTGCTGTAGGAGTATAAACTGAATGGGGAATGTCCCCCATAGGCTTAAGTGTTTAAACATTTGCTCCCTGGCTGGCGTCACTGTGGGAAGATTTGGATCCTTTGGGACAGAGAGCTAGGTTAGCAGAGGTAGGTGCCTCTAGGTGGGCTCTGGGGGTTATAGTTTGGCTTCTTTACTCTGCCTTCTCTGCTTCCGGGTCTGCTGAGGGCTGCAGAGGCAGTTCTACCATGTGCTTCTAGAAGCTGCCCTGGATGCTCTTATATCCTTTGTGGCACAATGGAGTGATTCTTTCCCAAACCATGAGGCCAAGCAAACCTTTCTTCTCTTAAGTAGTTTTGGTCAGGTATTCTGTCACATTGCAAAGGAATTTACCGTATTCTCTGTTTGCTAGACGTTAGATCCCTACTGCAGAGCAGCAGAAACCGTTCCTCCACTTCCTGTGTGAAGAGTTGAACAAATTCTGTAGTGGTTGCTTGGAGTCCCAAAAGGATGTTAAATTCAGTCAACACATGACTGGCTAATGGATTGGACAAGTCAGTGAAAGTCAGTGCTGGGGAAGTTATTAAGTAGAAGCCAGAATGCATGACATCAGGAGATGTTGCTTTGAGTAGCTGATGGCCTGGTCACATTTTACATTTGTGTCCCTAAGGCATAGTGACATTCTCATGTCCTCAGGAAATGTGTTTAAGTTCAATTGTTATAAATTTGATATGAGAAAGGCCATTGAAAAACATTGGTCAAAGTCCTCCAAAGGTTCATGAGAAGATGTACTATATGTCCAGGGAACTCTAAAAATCTTATCATTTAAAATATATTTGAATTTCATGATAAAATTCCAAATTTTAGATGTTTGATCCAGACGAAGGCCTGATAGAATACTGTTTATTGCCAAGTATTGTCATCATAGAAAAATATAGTTCTTAAAATTTTTACTTTATTATTGGGCATATGATATTTGTAGACATGTATGGACACATAAGACATGGCATGCATGTGGAGGTCAGAGGACAAGTTTGTGGAATCAGTTCTCTCCTTCCACCTCATATGTATTCTGAGGATTAAATTCAGGTCACCAGGCTTGCAAAACAAGTGCCTTTACCCATTGAGCTTTCTCTCCAGATACTTCAAAATATAACTTTAGTACAATTATAATCACTGTAAAGGTTTTTAAAGGACTAAATAATGTTATGAACGCCCCAACCTATGTTACTATTTGAAGGGTCTTACACATCCACTGACTACAAAGGTTCTGAAACTGTCAATAACCTGCAGTTTTCTGGGCTCTTTTTGCCGTCCATCTCTTCCATGGCTTCTCCACCTCTGCATGCCAACCTCAGGTGACCCCATCCTCAAGTGACTGCTGGTGTGCTTTCCCATTCTGGTCAAGTGTGCATGTTTCTGATGTAATTTGTGCTGTGGATTATTTTTGAATCTGGCCTCTTGACTTTGTTATAATTCTTCTGAGGTCTCTCTATATTGCTACCATAACAACATTTCATTCTTTTGTACTGTTGAATAAAAGCAACAGATTCCACTAAGATGTAGCTACAATAATATTCTATAGTCCTTTTGGATTACATTGGGTAGTTTTCTTATTGTGGGGGAGGGGTCTGGTACAAATAAAGTTGATTTCATCAATTGTGTTTGGGTCTTTGGATTTGTTTTCATCCCTCTTGAATATGATAATATGATAATAGCAGGGTTTTCATGACATGTATATGCTTAATTTTGAAGGAACTTCAAAATGGCTTACTGAAGAAACTATTTTCTATTCCCACAATAAGCAGGAGAGTTCTGGTTGCTCTGTGTTCGTCAACCTTTTTATGATCCTGGTGGATGTGTATGCAAACTTTATGATAGTTTCACGTTGAGTCATTTTGTTGATGTGCTGTGGCATATCACTGTGGCTTCAATTTGACTTTCCTAATAACTAATATTGTTGAGTATTTTTTCATATTTTATTGACAAAGTGTCAGTTCAAATCTTCTCTCCATTTTTTATAGGTCTATTTGTGTCATCAGAAGTTCTGAGAGTTCACTATACATACTAGTTCCTGTGTGTGTTGTGTATCTATTTTTTCCCAATCTATGCCTTTAAATTTTTTCTTTATCATGTTTTCCAAATATAATATTTTCTTTGATATTTAATTTATAGATTTGTGTTTAGTGTGCATACTCTGTATATAATTTGTATAAAACCCAGTACCTGGGCTGAGATGACTCAGTTGGTAAAGTTCTTGCTCAGTGCTTGCTCCATGAGCCCAGAAGCCTTAGCCCTTAGTCCAAGTCCCAGGGCACACACTGAAAGGCAGGTATGGCAACCCAAGCCTACAGCTCCAGCGCTGGGAGTGCAGACAGGAGACGTCTGGGCCTTGCTGCTCAGCCAGGCTCGCAGGAAGAGCAAGCTTCAGCCTCAGGGAGACTGTCTCAAAATAAAATAAAATAAAATAAAATAAAATAAAATAAAATAAAATAAAATAAAGTAAAAGAGGTGGTGCCTGGTGCAGTGGTGTACTCTGTCATCCCAGCACTCAGGGAGGCAGAGGCAGGCGGATCTCTGTGAGTTCGAGGCCAGACTGGTCTACAAAGCGAGTCCAGGACAGCCAAAGCTACACAGAGAAACCCTGCCTTGAAATAATAAATAAATAAATAAATAAATAAATAATAAAGGAGATGGACAGTGACTTAGGGAAACACCTGAAGTAGATTTCTGGCTTTTACACACTTATAGGCAAGCACACCTGCGTATACATGTGCATACATGACCACCACACACATGCACCATGGGTGCACAAATAGTACATGCACCACACACACACATACCCCACAGGCATGTGCACATACAGAGGTACCACCAAGATTTTTTTTCCTCACAGAGCTCTTATATTTAGATTAGTAAACCATTTAGAGTTAATATTTGTATACTGGGCAAGATGAGAGCTGATGGTTTGTTGTTGGTCTGACTATCCAGTTGTTGAAGCAATCATTGTTTGAAAAGATTGTTTTTCCCTTGGCACTGCCTTGTTGAACATCCTTATTTCTAGATTTCTCATTTTTTCATAGCTGATTTTTCTGTCTGGATTGAAATATGACAGAACCTGCTCACTCGGGTGATGCAGTGAGTCCTAAATTTGGGTAGAGCCACTCAGCTTTGCTGGTAGGTTTCTGATTCTGCTAGCCATGCCTGGTCTTTCTGTTTCCATGTGAACTTAGGCTCAGTTTTTTTTTACATTTTGGAAACAGGGTCTTACTGTGTATCCCTGACTACTCTCCAATATGCTGTATAATCCTGAGCGTCCTCAGACTTGGGTTCTACTGCTTCTTCTCTTTAAAGTGCTATAATCACTTCCTTAATTTATTTCAAATAATGACAAAACACTAATGTAATTTTTATTTAATTTCACAAAATCTCTAAATAAAGTTGAAAAATTGACAATCTTGAGTTTTCTGACTAATGGACATGGTTCCATTTAACCAAGTTCTTTACTTCGTCTTTACAACATCTTGTGCTTTTCAGTGCGTGTGCGTTGTACAATTTTGATCAAATTTCTTCCCCCACATTTCATGTTTTTAGATATTCCTCTACACAGGACTGTTGCCAGTCCCAGTTCCAATTATTTCAGGCTGTTGCACACTAAAAGTAAATTTTATTAATTTTACTTTCAGTTATTACTTCCAATATAAATCTTTCAGATTTCCTAAGTTACTTCTTTTAGCAGCTTTTCTGCAGATCTGGTCACGTTGACTTTAATTGGAGGCAATTTTACTTCTTTCTTCCAAGGCAAGAAGGCTTTGCTTCTTCCTCTTGGTTTACTGTGCTGGTTGGACCTCCAGTTCAAGTGGACGACAGCTAGAGAAAGTGGCATCCTTCAATGTTCTTCATCTTGGGAACTTTGCCCTTGAAGTACAACCTCAGCCCTAGACCTTTTTGTGAGTGCTTATCACGGAACCTCGAAAATTCCTTTTGGTTCTTAATTTGTTGTCATTTCTGTGGTGGTTGAATTTAGGCTGGACTAAGTTCTATTTTTATTTTCATGTGTTAAAATTGTGCCTGGGTTCTTCTCCATTATTACATTAATGGAGTGAGTTGCAATGGTTGCTGTTCTCAGAACCAACCTTGCATTCCTGATACGCCCTCCCAGTTGTTCATGGAAAACCTATTCTTTTTTTTTTTTTAAGATTTATTTTTGTTTATTATTTACACAGTGTTCTGCCTGCATGTGTGCCTGGAGGCCAGAAGCAAGCACCAGATCTCATCATAGATGGTTGTGAGCCACCATGTGGTTGCCTGGGGATTGAACTCAGGACCTTTGGAAGAATAGCCAGTGCTCTTAACCTCTGAGCCATCTTTCCAGCCCCAAATCTACTCTTTTTGTGTAGCACTGGACCTAATTCATATTTGTATGAGCATATTTGTATGTATGCTGTTAAAGGATATTTGTACATTCTAAAGCGATGTTTTTATTCTGACTTTGGGGTCAGGGCAACACAGTTCTTATAAAGTAAGTTGGGGGATACCTAGCCTTTCAAGTTCTTGTAGTTTTTATTATCAATCCTAAAATGTTTGATAAAATCAACAGAGCTGTTTGTGTACATGTTTTATTTTCAGAAATTATTTTTATTGCAGTTTTAAAATAGCAGTGGCACTATTTCTAGACTCTGGTAATTTTACCTTTTAGTAAGTGCAGCTACTGCCTTTAAGTCAGCTAAACTGTTGCTGATTATCCCATCATTACGACAGTTGCTCTGCAGGCTCATCCCCAACCTTTCTCATTTTGTATCTTCTCTCACTTTTCCTTGGCCAGATCAGCAACAGGTTTATATGCTTTATTTCTGATCTTACCCTGTTTTCATAATAATCCTTGCTCATATATTGATTTTATACAATGACATGTAATGTTTGGACTATAATGTGACTATAACCAGTCAAACTTTGTTTTGGGGTTATCATTCTACTGTTTCTTTTTTTTCCCCAGCATTTTTTTATTACAATTTATTCACTTTGTATCCAAGTTGTAGTCTGGTCCCTCATCCCCTCCAATCTTGCCCTCCCTCCCTCTTCTCCTCCCCTGCCCTTCCCCCAGTCCACTGATAGGGGTCTACTGTTTCTTTTATACATTTTATGCTTGTATGATGGTGGTTTGCAAAAAACGTATGCTTTACCACTTTTAAAGAATTCAGTCTCTCAGTCTTTGCCTTCTGATGAGAATAGCTAGATCATTTAACGTTATTGTTCAATAGTTGTGCTTACTCCACTCTCTTGCTATTTGTTTTTTGTTTGCCTGTTCTTTGTTTTTCTTTATCTGCTTCCTCTTGCTTTGAGTATGTTTATGATTACATTTGTGTGGCTTTCTTTGTTTCTTACTGCTTATTTTAGATAGAACAAACATCTCTTTTTCTACTGTAGTCTACTTACAAGTGCTGTCTATATCTCCTGTGCCTGCTTCTACCACTCCACCCTTGCCATCTAGGCTTTTTTTCCCATATTTCCATCTATTATTACTATCTTTACTTTAAACTGTCAATTTTCTCTTTGATTTTTTTAAAGAAATGTGTGTGTTTGGAGGGGGTTACACATGCCAGTCAACAGAGATCAGTCATGGATACCATCCTTCCTTAGAAAGGCTGTTCACCTCCTTTGTGATAGGTTCTCTCATGGCTTTGGTTCACCTAATAGGCTGGGTTGGCTGGCCAGGAAGTCTCAGGGATCCTCCTGTGGGCACCTTCTGGCCAGAATTACAAACACGTGTGTCATCTTGTCATTTATACCTGGGTTCCGTAGTCAAACTCAGATCCTCATGCTAGCCAGGCAAGCTCATCGCTGACCCAGCCCCAGTTGCCTTTTGAAGAAATGGGGGAGAGTAAGGAAGAGGTTCCTGTGTGTGTTCGTATATTCTATTTCTGCAGGTCTTCATTACCTTTTGGTCAACTCGGACACCAATTTGCCTTCATTGTTGTTCTGCCCAGAGACTTCCTCCAACATTGCTGCTGACAAAGCCTTATTTTACCTTCATATTTTGAAGGATTTTCTGAGTATTGAATTCTAGAATGAGCTTCCCCTACAGTCCCATTCTGCAATTTATGTCACTAGTCAATTGCCTTCCAGCTCCTATTCTTCCTGACAAAAAGCTTGTGGCAGGCTGTTGTTTCTTTGTACATACTGTGTTGTATTTCATTACATTTAAGGTTTTTCTCTTTGCTGATACTAAGAATTCATTCTTCTGTTGTCATTTTCTTCATGTTTCTTGTGCTTCCTGTTTGTCAGGTTTCTTTGGTCTGTAGGTTTATAGTTTTCATTAGCTTTGGTGATATATCCCATCAGACTTCAAAGATGCTTTTCCTCTCTCCGACAGGGACTATAATTATACATATGCCAAAAAATTTGAAGTTGTCTCCTGTTGATTTTCCTCTTCTTTTAAAAGCTTATATTTACTTGTTGATAAGTTAAAGCAATACAGGGCCTTGCTCAGCTCAAACCCTTGATCCCTCTACCTCAGCCCCGCCCCCACCCCCGCAGAGGGGAACTATAGGCTTGCACTTCCAGGCCCTACTTGTTCATATTTCATTTAGCTTTCCCCATTTGTTTTTAATTTTCAATGGTTTTTATTGCTTGATCATCCAAGTTCGCTAATCTGAGGCATACATCATAAAATATTTCATTTCTTTTTTTTTTATCTTATAAATAGCATGCCAATAAAATTTAAACTCTGTTACATCTAGTGTGATGATAAAACAATGCCTTGCTCTTTCTTTTATTTTTCAATTGTGCTTCATCTTTACTTCAAATGCAGTTGCAATTCTCATTGATTTAATTAGATATGTGTTTGGTCTTCCCTTTCCCTTACACTTTCTCTTTGATGGAGATTAGTGGACAAAAGCTGTTTGCTTACTTGTGTGTGCAGTGTTCTGACTGTTCCAATAACACTCTGAAAAGTTTTAAAGCCTTGACTTGCTAATTGATAAGATTTTTCAAGACAAGAGACATGTCATAGCAGTGACCCTTCATGATCCAGAATTGAGAATACTTTGGGTAAGTTGCTGAATGAGTATTTTTTTATTTGTTTGCTTAATTTTAGTTTAACAGTCATTTACAGAAAGTCTTTGGTTGTCTTCAACCCTATAGAAGCAAGCACTTCAGCCAGGAAATATCTCATCTTGATGGTTTGGGAGTCAGAGCCTAGAGCTCTTATGACTTAATGTACTAGGACTCCTGTAGTGATCTATCTGAGTCTGCTGTGTTTGGGAACTGTGTGCTTACAGCTATTTGCAATCCTTCTGTTGGAAGCTCTTGGTTTTGTGTTGCTTTTGGTATTCACTGTGTTCTTAAGAGATTTTTGTGGGTTCATCTGCATCTGCAGAGTCAGTGGGAATCAAATTGATTCCTGTTGCTAGCATTGTTGAAGGGAGAGAAAAGCCAAGAGGAAAGAAATGTCAGCTACAAAGGAATTCTGTTCTTGACTACATCCCACCTGTCAGAAACGCCTTCTTTTAGAGATAACCTTGGAGAATCTTCATTGCATTCCTATGGGTAACGGACCCACTCTCCCCATAAGGCTGTGCACTTTACTTTCTCTTTTCCACACACTCATCAACACCTTCTCTCTCTCTCCCTCCCTCCTACCCTTCCTTCTTTCTCTCTCTATTTCTCACACAGCTTTGATCTTTTTTTTGGCTGACAACTGGATAGCTGAGAGCTGAATGGAAAGAAAACTTTAGGTGTTTTCTTTTTTTTTTCAATTCAGAGGGATATTTGCATTTCAAATGAACACCCTTAAAGATGAAACAGCATTCTGTGCTTTAGGAATTAATACTTAATGGTGGAATTTCAGATTGAGAGATGTCTAAGGAAGCTGGGATTTTTATCCCATGCCTATCCTGTCAGACGATGTCACTGTCTATAGCTTTTTGTGCCTGTACACAGCTTTCTCATCACAGCCCAGTCTCAGTTTCTAATGTATTGCAGAAAATTAAAGCCAGATGATTACCGTGTGTGTGTGTGTGTGTGTAGGGGGTCCTAACTACATAGCCCAATGTAAAAGTATATTTTAACTTAGAATCTGAAAAAAAATCAACTATATGTTCATGCTAAATATTTAGAAAATATTTGTTACTGAATTAAAGTTAATATAAGATTGCTTTTATGAGCCTGGAGCTGTGACACAAGCCTATAATCCTAGCACTCAGGGAAGCAGGGGCAGGCAGAACTCTGTGAGTTTGAGGCTCTCCTGATCTACAGAGCAAGACCAGGACAGCCAAGGCTACACAGAAAAACCCTGTCTTGAAAAACAAAAACAAACCAACAAAAAAGGTTGCTTTTGTGGTCAGACAGATATAGAGACAGACAGAGAAAAAGAGACATACAGAGAGAACATATTTATAGGTTATAATACCGAAGTTTGCTTATGAGATGTGCAGTATCTACATTCATAAACCATCATCATCATATCATAATGATATTGATATTTTTCAAGCTCTATGTTCTTAGATATTTGGGAGCAAGTCTGATATTTAATGATTTCTTCTTGATTCCATGGCTAAAAGGAGGAGACTCTGGAGTGAGACTGTCTTGTCTGATCATGTTGATATTCATCTCCTTAGGTACTCAGAGAATGACTATCTTCAGATCATTGCAAACATACAGACATGCCCATGGAGACGGCAAGCAGAAGAATATGACAACTTCAGGTAAAGAACAAGTTTCATAAATAATATGAGTGAATAAAATACACTGCTTACTTGATTTTCAGGGGAGAAAAGCAGCATGCTGTTAACAAGAACAGTAGGAGGGGCTCACTGTCAATCGGAACAGCTGAACTTTACAATCTTGTCAAACTATGGCTATTCCAATAACTAATACAGACTTTTTTGATATAATTTTTATATTAACTACAGTTTATTTACTTTGTGTCCCAGCTGTAGCCCCCTCCCTCATTCCTTCCCAAACCCACCCTCCCTCCCTCATCTCTTCCCTGCCCCTTTCCACGTCCACTGATAGGGGAGGACCTCCTTCCCTTCCATCTGACCCTAGCTTGTCATGTCTCACCAGAACTGGCTACAGTGTCTTCCTCTGTGGCCTAGCTAGGCTGCTCCTCCCATGGGGATCTGGGGAGGTCAAAGAGCTAGGCATAGAATTCATGCCAGAGACAGTCCCTGTTCCCCTTGCTAGGAAAACCACTTGGATACTGAGCTGCCATGGGCTACATCCGAGCAGGGGTTCTAGCTTATATCCATGCATGGTCCCTGGTTGGAGAATCAGTCTCAGACAAGTCCCTGTGCCCAAATATATTTGGTCCTTGTGGAGCTCCTGTTGTCTCCAGGTCTTACTAACTCTCTCTTCTTTCATATGATTCCCTACACTCTGCCCAAAGTTTGGTTATGAGTCTCAGCATCTGCTTTGATACACTGCTAGGTAGAGTCTTTCAGAAGCCTTCTGTGGTAGGCTCCTGTCCTGCTTCTCATTTTCTCCTACTTGCAATGTCCATCTTATTTGTCTTTCTAAGTAAAGATTGATCTTCTTACCCTGGGTCCTCCTTCTTGTTTAGCTTCTTTAGATGTACAGATTTTAGTATGTTTATGCTATCTTATCTTATAGGTCTAGTATTCACTTATAAGTGAGTACATGTGTGTTTTTCTCCTTCTGGGAAACCTCACTCAGAATGATATTTTCTAGATCTCACAATTTGCCTGCAAATTTCATCATTTCCTCATTTTTAATTGCTGAGTAGTATTCCATTGTGTAAAAAATAGCACAATTTCTGTATCCATTCCTCAGTTGATGGACATCTGGGTTGTTTCCAGGTTCTGGCTATAACAAATAAAGTTGCTACAAACATGGTTGAGCAAATGTCCTTGTTGTGTACTTGAGCAACTTTTGGATATATGCCTAGGAGTGGTATAACTGGGTCTTGAGGAAACACTATTCCTAGTTGTCTGAGAAAGCGCCAGATTGATTTCCAAAGTGGTTGTACAAGTTTGCATTCCCACCAGCAATGGAGGAGGGTTCCCCTTTCTCCACAACCTCTTCAGCATGTGTTGTCATTTGAGTTTTTTATCTTAGCCATTCTGATGGGTGTGAGGTGAAATCTCAGGGTCGATCTGATTTGCACCTCCCTGATGAGCATTTCTTTTAAGTGTTTTTCTGCCATTCTATAATCCTTTACAGAGAGTTCTCTGTTTAGCTCCATACCCCATTTTTTTAATTGGATTACTTGATTTGTTGCTTTTAAACTTCTTGAGTTCTTTATATAAACTGGATACTAGCCCTCTGTCAGATATAGGGTTGGTGAAGATCCTTTCCCAGTCTGTAGGCTATCATTTTAGTACAGACATTTTTAATTTTGCTACTGGAATTAACTCCAAGTTAATCAAAATTCAAAGGAGAGCTTTTATTACGCTGATTACTGAGTATTAGACTGATGTCAGTCCTCTGTGAACTTTTTGCTTGCTCAATATTTATCTTGTAAATAAAATGTTATAGCACCAGAGACTTTGGGGAAAGCATGGAAGGAGGAGACTTGCCCATGATGTCATCACTTGAGAAGAGAAACTGGATTGAGGAGATGGCTCAGGGGTTAAAAGGCTTGCTGTGTAAGCTTCAGGAGCCCATTTGAGAAGGTGGGCATGTCCTGTGCACTATCCCCAGTGCTGTGGGGAGTGGACACTGGAGGACCACTGAACTTACTGATGGATAGACATGCAGATGTCATGATTTCCTACAGGACCGCCTCCAGCATTGGCACTTCTTTTGTCACCCCATGGTGAGAGGCTCTGTTGTGGTTTCAGTAAGGAACAGTCTTCACAAATGTACATGTTTACTATACATTTCAGTGCTGCTGCTTCTTGGCGGGGGAAGGGAGGGACTAAGAACTTCAGGAAAAGGACCTGGTTGGGAGAAGTAGGTCACAGGTAGTATGTCTTTGAAGATCCCTGGTCCCTTTTCTCTGCTTCCCATAAGCCATGAGGTGAAGAAATGCTTCTATCAGTTCCAGCCACCATGATGCTCCATCGGAAGCATGGGATAAACCCCCTGACCAAATCTTCTGTGGCTGTGTGCCAGAACAAGAAAAAAAGGTAGTTCTTCATGCTAAGATGTTTCATCAGGTATTTTATTCATAGCCACACAGAAGTAAATAATTTAGACTCAGCTAGGGATACCAGTTTAACTGTTTGAGCTCCAAGATATTTTCTGTTGCAACATCTAGTTGAAGACTAGATTTGATATCTGATGGAAAGTTGCACCATCATAAGCTAAGTCCAAGTGGAAATAAAGTTAGTTTCTGAGAGATCTCTTTATCTAGGCAGGATGAGCAAGAGAGGAAGAGGAGATACCAGGTATTGAGCTATTGAAGATCAATCTAACCTACTTAGCTACAAACAGGTAAAGTGACAGCAGTAATCAAAGCAGGGCTGTGAGCTCTTCTACTTCTGGTGTTGATTTAGCCTCTGGAGAGTGAGGCAAGAAAAACAAGTGGCAAGGGACACCCCTGCATCAGCACAGAAAGCTATGGAGGCAGGGGAGTCAAGGAAAGTGGGGGCAGAGGAGGAGGAAGGGCTCAGAGCTAGGGGAGGGGGAGCCCAGAATCTGAGACTGTTCTTTCTCACAAGATGTTGAATGTCAAAGGGCTGAGAGGAAAGAAGTTAAGCAGGGCTTCCAGAATCCCTCGCAAAGGCCAGTCCTCAAAAGGACTGGAGCCTGAATTAGAATTATTTCCATCCTCAGCTGGATTTAGGAGATGTGCACTTCGCCTAGATAACTAATAGAAGCAGAAAGCAAATCCTCTCTGGAAGGAAGGAGTGCTATTCAGAGACTTAAATTGGCTTTGCAAGTTCTCACGCACATCGGACACAATTAGAATAATATTTTCTATATCCCTTTTATCCTCTTTCTTTTAAAGATAAAGTCTATATGGCTCTGTGTTGTGTAACTGGCTACGTACTCAAGAATGTCCTTGGAGCCTGATCTTCCTGCCTCTGCCTCTAGAGTGCTGGGGTTACAGGTGTGCCTCACCGCTGGGGTTTATGGACTAGAGGATTTTGAACCTAGGGTTTCATGTGTGCCAGCCAATAATTCTACCAATTGAGCTATCTCCCCAGCTATAAACAAAAGTCAGCGGGCTCTTTAAGCCTAAAGCTACATGATGAGCTGGATATTGTGATGGATGGGAGCTATCTGATACACGGTACCATTTTTGCCTCAGTACTATTCCTACATAAAGAGTGTAGCAGTAACCATGGTGATTACACAGCAGCCTACAGCCCTTCAGGGCCAACTGAAGTAAACATCTGGGGTTTAGCACTTCTTGTTTGCTGCAATTCAAGAGAATAGCCACAGTGACATTTATCCGTTTGCTTGAATATGTATTATATTATAATGCTTATTTTATGGACATATTTGTTAGCTAAATGATATAAACCCTCAACAGAAGTTTGGGCAATTAAATCATAATAACCAAAACTGGGAGCCTCTGCCTATTTATAAATCTGGCATTGTAGAAATATCCCCTGTTATTATAGATGTCGAGTAGCTAAATAGTTTTCCATCTGATTTATTTATAGCATTTTATGTCAAACTGAAGGATAAAATGTATGGTTTTAAAAGGCAATAACATTCTTTTAGCAGCCATTACAAAAGTGACATTAAATTTTCAAGAATATGCGGAAGTGAATATATAATAAAATCTATCTGAAACCCAATTGTTTCCTATGTTTGTCTCCTAGGGACTATTTAAAAATTATAGGATTTCTGTGGTCAAATGAGCTAAAAATAAGAGAGTTTGGAAGTCTTTTTTTTTTCTCTTAAATAAATATGCTGCTTGCTAGGAGAACGGGTACAATTTATTCACCCACAAATATTTGTTTAGGACTTTCTGTATCAAAGGACAGTAGCTTCCTTCACTACCCTGATATAGTGCTATGTACAAAGAAGGCTTCAATAAATAGCTCCTTGGAAGGATACATGAAATAAGCAAGAAAATGCAGTCTCTTTACCAACCTCAAAGAATTTTGGGTCACTTCAGAAAGACTAAATAAACAAAATATGAATTTATTTTTTACTTAGTTTCAGAAAGATTATTTTAGACAAATATGATGTGGCAGTGCAAGATCATTGTAAGTGTAATTTCTTGATATGCTTTATGGAAGGAAACAGAGCTTGAACACTAGTTCTGAGGTTAGATAGATAGGAAGGGGGGACCGATATGGGGATGAGGAAGGCGGGTATTAATTTCGAGTTTGTCCAGGTGGGAGCTGTATACATGTAGTTGGGATAAGGGGATGCTTGTAGGTAAAGCAGAAGGGTTCGATGGTGCACAGGGTGCTCATTAGGAGAGACAAGTGCCTAGACATCCTGTGAATACCAGGGACCAATAGAGATGGTCCCAGCAGGGGAATTATACAATGGGTTTATTGCATTGGGGAATGTATTCAGTCAGCACACTTGTATAAACTGGAGCGTTATGTGGGAGTGCAGAGTCAGAGCAGTTAAGGGGCTGGTTGTAGAAAAGTGACCACAGGAGCACGGGGACCTGAAATATCTGTGGTGTCTACGAAATGTAAAGGGGAACACTTAACTTTGGGATCTTCTGGGCATGCCCTATCCTAACCTGTGTCCCCAACAGTCTGTCATATCAGTCTGTGTGACTGGAAGTCGGTAGGCCTTAGTTAGTTTTGATTTCAGATCCGTAATTAAAGGAGAAGAAAAATAGTTAAATATGAGAGTTCAGATCTGAGTGATTGGGATCATCAAGATGCTACTGACTAAAACATAGCTTTCTTCTCTCTGAGAAGAGGAGTCCAGTTTGGACAGACAGTGTTTAAGGTGATCCTGGGACAACAAGACATAGAAGACTTTCCCTTCTTCTGCAAATATATCAGTACTAAGGGAAATGAGCTCACCAAGCAAGAAAATCAAGTGCAGGGAACTTGCTCTTCTCAGCAGGCTTTCTTTTTCACTATGAGAATTTTTTTTTTTGTCTTTTATAGATGTGAAAGCTTTTATTCCTCTAGCATTTAATTGGTGGGCTTGAGAATTTTGAAGGTTGGTGTTAGAATCTCTTCCTTCTTTTAGATTTCATCTGGAAATAAGTGTTAATGGGAAAGACTCTTTGTACAATGCCCATGTGACTGCTTTCCTGAAGGCATTGATCCCAGCCCTGGGAAGTAGAGACAGGCTCCAGGCCGACATGGTCAACGCAGCAAGTGTCAGTCCAGGCCTTATACAAAACAAAGATGCAATATTAAATTACCATCAGATAGTTATACTCTTTTCCTAATGGAATGGAACATTGCTAGGCACCCATTTGCATCAGAGATTCTGCTTGCTGTGGGGTTTGATTGCTTATTTCCATTTCTGTGTAAACATGTTTATTACAGGACACACACACTTACTCCTTCCTCTCCTTTAGACAGTCAATGTCGTAGCTGTGGCTCATTTTTATGAAGTCTTAATTGGACCTAAAGAGATATTTAAGCAAGAGTTGAAGATGCTGTGTTTCTTTTCTCTTTACCTCCAACTTCAATACAGTTGCACAAAGTCAAACATATCGAGGTGCCTAGTATACCTGCTTTTAAAACTATTTGTTGATTTTCTTATGCGGAGTCTTCCTACTCCTCCAAGGCAGTACATAGAATCCACCTGGATTTCAGCTTATGAAATTCCTGTTCTTCATGACCTTCCCTCTCATTCTGATAAGCCAATCTCTATTCTTTGTTTGTCTGACACTGAGATATTTGAGCATGACACTGAGCTGTGTCATTGAAATTAAACATGTTTCCCCTTCCTCTCTTGCTCAACTTCATCCTTCAAAATTCTTTTGTAAAACGCTGAAAATGGCCGGTAAGCTGGTTTCATCCCAACAGGGCTTTGAGCGTCAACCATTAGTCTTAGATGCCCTAGGTAAATTGCGTGGTAATTACCACATTAGCTTTCCCAAGTTGAAAGAAAGTACTCATTTGTGAAATCAGTTACAAAAATTAACAAGGACAACAACCATACTTAACCCTCACGTTGCTATCACCTTTTCTGTCCCAGAAATACTATTACATTGATTTTAGGTTTTTTGGAGGGGGGCCTCTGGTACCAACTGATTTACTAAAACATACTCATGTTTCTGTGATATCAGATGAAAACCTAATGGCAGAAATATTGATGTTTAAGACGCATGAAAATGATTAGTAAAATAGATAGTTCGTGCCTAATTACTATTCCCAAAAAGGATTAGATGGCAACAATTTCATTAAATTGTGGGCTAACCCCCAGGTTTGATTAAATTAAATTTTCTTGAAAGTCATTCCTATTCTTGTGTTGAGCTTATAAGGAAACATCCTAAGGCTGGTGACAGTGAGGAGGCTCAGCTGATAGAGGCATCTGCCACCAAGCCTGATGGCGCGAGTTCAATCCCCAGGACCCTCGAGGTGGATAGAAGGAGAGAATAAACTCCTCTGGGTTGTCCCCCAGCCTCCACATGTGTGGCACAGTACATACACACGAACACAGATACATAACAAATGAACGTACTTTAAATTTTTTTAAAGACTCTAAAATTGTTTACTGGTTTCATTGGCAGGCGCCAAAAGTATAGTATTAGACGAAATAAACTCGCATAGGGAATGTTACATATACTAACTTTAGAAGTGTGTGTTCACGTTGTCAAGGCAGTTTTACTAAATTTAACTTGGTAGAAGTAAGCAAAGTCTGCAAACAAGCAGACAAAGGAGTCACTTGCAATCCTGCAAGAAGTCCTTGAACTGAAAAACCGAACCGAGTTTCACCACCAAGTTTTCATTCATCTTTATTCAAAAGCAATAGTTGTGTTTCTTTTCATTACCACCTTGTGAGTTTATTCTTCGTCATGCAGCCCATCCTTCGCATTCATGCTCCGGGCAGTTTGTTCTAAAATACACATTTCTCAGTGAGAAGCAAACGTCATCTCCCTTATGTGCTTCTGATTATACAAGGCCGCGCTTGTTTCCCTAAGACGCTGTTTTCGTCCTTCCGGTTCCCTTTTTGTTTGCTGTTTGTGCATGATGACTGTGATGACAGATCAAGCGATGCATATTTTATTGTTGTCCAAATGTAAGCAGAAGCATGCACTGTACGCTAGGTGTTCTGGGTCAGCTGTCAGACTGAGAGAGCCTCTTTTCGTTCAGGACCATTTTTCACCGTTAATACCCTGTCATATCACCGTCGGTGTGTCACACCATTCAGCATGTCTGTGCATTTAGAAAAGCAGCAAAACTCACACCATGCCATTACCGCTGCAGCGTTTCATAATAGAAGCCAGCTCTTGCACACGGGTAATAGTTCCTCTTCTTAGTTTTCAGAATCTGAAGTTCTCCATAAAAATGCACCACACTTTCCTGGGATTTATTGGCTCTAAATTCGGTTTCAAAACTTATCTGCCAAGTTGCACTCAGCAGTAACCACATTGCTTTACTCACCGGTGTGAGATAAGCTTCCCTGTGGACTGTTTCATCACTCAGTCTTCTTGTCTTCATAATATTGTTCCAGTTCTTGTTTAAGCATTGCTATCGCATCCCCTGCAGTTTGGTTTAGTCAGTGTTTTAACAGTGCCTCTTTACAATGGAGCTCTGAAAGTCTCTGCTCTGATAATCACAGTCTCTCGTGTCTCATTTTGCATTGGTTTCATTACTCAAACAGATGCACTCATCTTTCACAACTTAAAGAGATTAGCACATACACAAGCCATGAAGGGAAACCCTCAGTTATCTGTTGCTGCTTCAGTTTGGTCAGTATACATTCTCTCATCTTAGACAGGGGCTGGGAATAACTCTAGTGAGTTTGGGCTCACATTTAAAAAAATTCTCTCTCTCTCTCTCTCTCTCTCTGTGTGTGTGTGTGTGTGTGTGTGTATTTGCATGTGAGGGTTCCCATGGAAGCCAGAAGATGGTGTAAGATCTCTCAGGACTAGAGTTACAGTTAGTTGTAAACTGCCCAGGATAAGTGCTGGGAACGCAGCGGCTCTCTGGAACACCAAGAAGTGCTTTTAACTGCTGAGTCACAGTGTGTGTGTAGAAGTGAGCATGCCACAACACAAGCGTGGGGGTGAGAGGAAAGCTTTGTGGAATCCGTTTTCTGCTTGCACCTTTCTGGGGGTTCCAGGTCATCGGAGTTGCACAGAAACTGCTTTACCCACTGAGCCATGACAGTAGCACACTTGTGGACTTCTCTGTGGCTCGCAGGTTATGAAGAACGTTGAAGGGATTGAGGTGTTATGAGGTTGAACACTCATCAAAACTATAAACCATATCATACTTTGTATTTTATTTATGTCCGGTAGCAGTATTAAGTATTTGCTTCTCTCTGTCCAGTCCTTGAGTTCCATTTCCCTCTCTACTTTTTTAACCACCCATGAGTTGTTTAAAGTCCTTCTTTTTTATTTTTGCAATGTAATGCCTGGGGCTGGAGGGGCGAGGCCACCACACCATGTCAAGTTTTCATGCATTCAAATATTATTTTTTCTCATTTTTAAAAATTCCAGTTCCTCTCTGAAGAACCCACTAATCTCTGATATTCTAATGTGTCACCTGTGAGGGATTGGTGGCCTTCTCTGAAAAGAAGAGGAGGGAAATGAAGACATACTGAGAGCCTGCTCTATGTTGCCATTATAATTTGAACAGTGTATAATTTTAAAGGCACACTGTACAATTAAAAAAATAATTTAATATAACTCAATGTTTTTAGCATATTAACATCTATACAGCAATCAATATTGATAAATTCCAAAATATTTTTATCATACCCAAATATCTATTCCCATTGACACTAACTTCCTATTTTTTCTTCCTCTATGACTTTGGCAGCCAGTGATCTACATTCTGGCTATATGTGTTTGCTTCCTCAGGGAATTTAACATACATGGAATTATACAACATGGTCATCATGTTCTCTTTTATTTGCTGGCTTCTTTTACTTAGCATGATGTTTTATGATCTACCCATAGTGACATGATTAAGTACTTTCCTCTGTTAAGTTGTCATATAATGTCCTAGTATATGGATATGCTGTTTTGTTTACTATTTGTTTTAGTTACTTCTCTTGTTACTTATCAAAAATACTTAATCAAAAGCATCTGAAGGGAGAAGAAATCTGCTTCTTTTGGCTAATTAGCTACAGTTGATGGCGGGGGCAGTTACATCAGCAGGAACTTCAGGCAGTTAGTCATACTACATTCATAATCACAAGACAGAGAGTCAAGAATACTTGCGCTACTGCAAGGCACAGATGAAAAGAAGATAAATTAAAAAGAGGATCCAAGAGAAGGTGCATAAATCTCACTTGGAAGTGGGGGCTGCATTGGACATGGACCCACTTGTTAGCTTTTTGGTCACTTCCCCCTAGTGGGACTGTCTTTCCAGGCCACAGGGGAAGAAGACATGCTCAGTCCTGATTCAACTTGATGAGCTGAGGTAGATGGGAAAAGGAGATCCTTTTTTCTAAGGAATAGGTGAGGGGAAAGGGATGACTGGGAGGGGAGGAGGGATGGAGTTATAACCAAGATATAAATTGAACAAATAAATAAATTAATTAAAAAAAAGAATGTTCGTGCCCAGCTCACAGTCTCACTTTTATACAGTCTAGAATCCGAGCCTAGGGGATGGTACCACCCACAGTAGGTAGGTCTTCCAACTCAGTTAATCCAGTCAAGATAACCACCTCCACAGACATGCCCCGAAGGAGTCAATAGCCCAAGGATTTGCCAAAGAGCTTTTATCAAGGTGATTCTAGTTCTCATTAAGTTGATGATTGAGATTGTCAACTGTTCATTAAGGGATGAGCATTTGGTATGTTTTAACATTGTTTTTGTTGTGGATATGTTTATTTCTCTTAGTACACAAATAGGAGTAGAACTACTGGTCACATGGTAACTTTGTGTTTAGTATTTTGAGGACCTGAAATCTCTTTTCCTGACCAACTGCACCATTATACAGTCCTGACAGAATGTTAAGGGCAAAATTTCTCCTTATCCCCAATGACATTTCTGTGTTGTGGTTTTGATTTGCATTTCCCTAGTCATTCATTATGTCAAGTGACTTTAATGTGCTCAGTAGCTATCTACACTAGAACGATGTCTAATCCAGTCCTTTACTCACTTTAAAATTGAACTATCATCTTATTGTTCAGTCACTACTGTGATTTATAGATTTTTCGAAAGCAAATTTCTAATCATAAAAATGATTTGAAAGAATTTTCTCCCATTCCGTAGGCTTCTTTTTCCCTTCCTGGCCATGTCCTATAAAGTACAACACATTTAAATGTTTATGTAATCCAATTTATTCTTCTTTTGTCACAGATAATTTTGGTTTTATGTTGAGTAAAGTATTCCTCAACTCAAGCTTTATGACTATGTATGGTTTGAATACAAAATGACTCTCCCATAGGTTCATGATTTGAAAGATTGGTCCCAACATGACATTATTTTGGAATTATAGAAACATTAGAAGGTGTGTACTAGTTAGAGTAAGTGAGCGCTTAGGGGCAGATCTTTGGGAGAATAATATCTCTATTAACTTCCTGTCTCTCTTTCTGCTTCCTGGAATACCTGGTACACTGAATTGCTGTGCTCTACCATATTTTCCCAGCCATGGTGGACTGAAACACTCTAATACGTTTCTTTCCCTAAGCTGTCAAGGAGGAATTTCATGATGTTTGGAGATGAGTGTGGGCTAGAAACACTCTAGACTGTAAGTAGAGTTGAATTAGTAATTCTGGAAAGACTCAGAAGGCCGGAAGTCAGACAAAAATGCAGAAAAGTGTGAAGATAATTTGTCATGTCTCAGAAGTCAAAAGGACTTCACTAAGCACTGGACTAGTATTATAAACTGGCAGACAAGTTTATTCATATCCTAAAATTTGGAGGAAAGCTGACTTCAAAGATGACAACCCAGTTAATTTGATGGAAGACATTTCAAGACAAACAGCATTCAGGCTGTGGCATGGATATTGCTGACTGATTTTAGGTAGGTTTAAAGTTAAACATGGAAGCAAAAAGCTGAGTGGATAGATTTGAAAACATATAGTCTGGCCAAAAAACCATATGGGTTTTCCGTGATGGGCAAGGAAGGTCTTGTTAAGGAGATTAGGGCCTGTAGAGAGAAGCCTTGCACCTTGCACTGAAACAATAGGAATTTTGCCAGACCTCACTGTAGGCTCATTAAAAGTCTTTCCCTTGAGGAGCCAATAAAGCCCCCTGTTCGTACAAAGAAACCCAAGGAAGTGATTTTCTGGGAAATTGAGCCACCCATGCAATCAGTGTATTCTGTAGCTATTGTCTAAAGGCACCCACCTACTTCTCAAGCTGGCAAACACACCCTGACATCATCCATGTAATGCTGATTTTGTAGCCTTGCAGAATGCAGGAGTTACAGTGTCTTGGAGGCTCCACCAAGGTTCCAGAGAAAAGCCTGAGGTGTCAGGCAGCAGTTGACAAAGTCAGGCTCCCTGCATGAAGATCCTGACTGATGCATGATATTCTCGGGGGGAGGGGGGAGCCCAAATTTCAGTGAAGTCCCCAGGATGCCAGAATTCTATCAACGAAGGGCATCTCTTGAGGGAAGCTGCAGGGAATAAGTGAAAAGAGCTTAAGATAGAAACCATGTGGAAATACTATGGTGCTACCCAAGCTCCTCCTAGATAACACCGCAATAGCATGTACCCCTGATGCTGCTCATGGAATCCCAGTACTTAATATTCTTGCTTGGCTGAGTCTGGATCTTGCTATTCCTTTTGGTTAGTTGGGGAGTGGGAATGCTTACTGTATATTAGAAGTATGTAAACTTCTCATGTCACAGAGGCTCACAGCTAAGAGTTTGCCTTTGCTTTCAGAAGACCTTGAAACCTTGGACTTTTGAACAATGTTGGAAATGATAGTACTTAAAGAGACAGGCTTGTACCAAGCCTGTCAATCATCGGGAAAGAGAAAACCTCAACTGAGAAAATGTCTCCTGTAGGCAATCCTGTGGAGCCTTTTGTGTTTTGATTTATTTACGGGTCCCCAGCTCACTATGGGTAGTGCCATACCTGGGTACAACCCGTGAGAAACAATCTGGTAAGCCACATCCCCCACGGTCTCTGCTTCGGTTTCTGCCACTGGATTCCTGCCTTGTGTTCCTACTCTGACTTCTTTCCGTGATAGAGTGTGACCTGGAAGTGTAAGATGAGGCAAACATTTGCTTCCCCTGAGTTGCTTTTAGTGATAGTGCTTATCACAGCAATAGTAAGCAAAGTAAGACACTGTAGGATTAAAAGCATTTGCCGAGCTGGAGAGGTGGCTCAGAGATTAAGAGCACCATCTGCTCTTCCAAAGGTCCTGAGTTCAATTCCAAGCAACCACATACATGGTGGCTTGCACCCATCTATAATGAGATCTGGTACCCTCTTCTGGAGTGCAGGTGTACATGCAGGCAGAACACTGTATACATAACAAATTAATAAATCTTTCAAAAAAAAAGGTATTTACCTAATGGGGTGGCCTTGACTATATGGATGACAGGGGTGGAATGCCATGGCTTGAATATTTAATATTCCTTAGAGGATCATGATTTGATTGCTTGGTCTAGGATGGTAGTGGTGCTGTTTTGGGGGAATGTGCGAACTTTCTAAGGTGGGACTTTGCTGAAGGAAGTCAGTCTTGACCACTTTCTGCCTGTTTGCCTCCTGGGCCACTGTGATATACACTGAACTACTCTAGCATGCTACTATAACCATCATTATCACTTGCTATGATGTTCTGAAATCTCCAAAACCATCAGTAAAATAAATCTTTCCCTTTTAACTTTTCTGAGCCAGGTTATTTGGTCACAGTGATGGAAAATAAACTAAAAGAGTCTATGTTTTCTTCAAAGAGTTTCAGTTTTAAACTTTACATTTGATTCCCTGACTCATTTTGAATTAATTATTATGGCATAAGATGGGTCTCCAAGTTCATATCCATTAACCTGAGTACCACTTACTGATAAAATTGTTTTCACTGTACTGTCTTGAAAGCCTTAAGGAAAAATTGGGCCAGTGAGATTGCTCAGTGTATAGCCACTTGCAACTCAGGCTTTGAACTTGTTCTTTCTTTCTTTTTGAGACTGGTTCTTGACATATAGCCCTGGCCATCATGGAATCTTCTAAGTAAACTAACTGCTGTGTCCATGTACCACTAAAAATCACCAAGGCACATTTTGTATTTAACTCTTTCCTGTTCGTGGCGTCTGTTGTCGGTCCATCATCATCATCATGCAAGTCTACTCCTTATCCTTAGTCTCTTTGTTTTCTAAAATGGAGATGATACTTACCTTTATTTAAAGAAATAGTCCCTATAGTAAGGTGCTTGGTAGGAAGTTGGTTATCATTTAGCCTCTTACTGTATGACAGCTGTTGTTATTTCCAGTTTAAAATAATTTCTTAGCTTACTATTAGCATTTCGCTAAGAATATTTAACATTCTTGATATCTATAACCAATATAACATGTATATGATATAGCAGAGAAAAAAAAGATATCAAAACCCAAACAAATAAACAACTTCAGATCCAATCCTCTGCTTACAGAGAGGTATAAACACACAAATGCCTGAGTTTTTCTTCTATGTTCATTTCACATAGATTTTGCCATACCTGTCATGAGGACCGGCACTTCCTATTCAGTTTGTTCCATTAAAGCTTTCTTTGATCCTTTCATGATGGAAAGTAGGTCACACTGAACACCAAGTACAAAGCCCCAGCTTTCTCAGTTACAATCATCTTGAGCATTATTTTCCTTAGCAAAGGACATACCATTGTAGGAGTCACTGGCTGTTTGTTCCTCCTCTTCAATATGGATGATCAAGTCACATGTGCTAAGGTCTAAACAGAAGTGACTGTGAAATGCCTGACAGTTTGTCAGCACAATGATAGGAAGATCCTAGAGTTCTGTGTGCCCTAATTAATTACCCTGCAATTGGGAATAAAAAAGAAACAGAAAACCCAGGGTGGGGATTGGTCATTCATATTTTAAATGCTGTTGGGCAGAGCCTGAGAGCAGATTTGAAAAGTAAGGATCTATACAGAAGCCAGAGGTTCAAAGGAGGAACATGTGTCTAGTTCCCAGAGGCCACACAGAAACAGAAGCTGAGTTTGGGACTAAAGCCAAAGAGCAGATGATAAATTCCACAGGGAATCCTGGTAGATGTCTTGGAAAAATGCCGGGGATGAGTCCTGGCTTTCTAGGAGCAGTCAGAGGACAGCCGTGGATGAGAGCCAGCTTCGGTAAAGGACCATGTATGGAGCCTACTTACCTCATCCTCCTATCCAGATGTGGACTTCCATCCAGAGGTTTCTTAATGCTTTTTACAGGTGGATTCAATTGAGTCTTGATCTAGAATGTAGACATTCATAGAATAATGAAAGCTTTTGGAAAAGACAATAGCATCCACACAAAATAAACCAAACTACTACTCTTAAAATATGCTTCAGGGAGTTGTCTCCATGGACAAAAATGCCTTGGTGAAAAAACCAAGACAATGTGAGTTCAAATCCTTAGGACCCAGTCAGGACAAACATTGGCATGTTTCTGCATGGTGAGGTGGAGAAAGGAGACAAGAAACTCCATCTGGAAACTTGCGGTACCTCAGAACAAAGTGGAAATTAAAGGTCAACAGTCAAGGTTTCCTTGGGCTTCTCTTCTACACACACACTATGGATTGTGTGTGGTCTCATACATGTGTCCAAGCATACAAACACACACACACACACACACACAGAGAGAGAGAGAGAGAGAGAGAGAGAGAGAGAGAGAGAGAGAGAGGGAGAGGGAGAGGGAGAGGGAGAGGGAGAGAATGCTTGGCAGAGTAGCTTATTGGTATCATCAGCATTAAAATAGGACAGGACTTCATTCAGGATCTCACAGGGTGCTCATCTGGGGCTGCAAAGCAGCAACAATGGCAAGAAAATGTTTCTTGGTTCTTCTTTTCCTTCCCTAAAAACATCCCACTAATTAAAACTATGAACTTTGTCAACAAGAGTTCAGCACAAATGACTTCTTTGTTTCTTTTATTGAAAATTGTTTTTTTTCCATACAATATATTCTGTTTACAGTTTTCTCTCCCTCTACTGGCCTTAGTTCCTCTTCCCATCTATATCCATAGGCATCTAAGGGATAATAATAAAGCAAAATATAATAAGATAAAATAAAGCCATACAAATCTTAATAAACAAAATAAACAGAAGGAAAATAGCCCAAGAAAAGGTATAAGAAACAGCTATAAATGCAGAGACCCACTAATTCATACATTCAGGAATCCCATACAAACACAAAACCAGAAGCCATAATATATATGCAAAGCCCTTAGGGTTAAAAAATAGACAAATATAATAAAATTAAAAATTAAAAAAGTGCTGAGATGACATTATGAGACAAGGAACCTACAAGGATGCCCTTGGATTTGTTTTCTGATGATCATCTGCTGCTGCATGCGATCTACCTTTAAGAATAGCTTGTGTCTCCTGGGAGAATCCCTTGGAGAAAACTAATTTTTCATTTGTAAGTGGTTATCAATTGGAAATAGTGTCTGAGTTAGGGATGGGGGCATATCTCCACTTTCTCTTTCGGCTCTAGAACCTCATCTGGTTCAACACGCAGGCCATGTGCATGCTGCCTCAGTCTCTAAGAGTTCATATGTGTGTTGGTCCTGGCTTGTTTTTTATGTAGGCATTACATTTATGCACTTGCTTCCATTGTGTCCCATAAGTTTGTATATGTTGCATATTCATTTGAAGTCAATTCTAGAACTTTTCATTTATTTATTAATTTCTGTCTTGACCCACTTATCATTCAGTAGAGACTTGTTCAGTTTCTACTAGTTCATAAGCCTTCTGCTGTTTTTGTTGGTGCTGATAATCAGATTTCATCTGTGGCATTCAGAGAGTATGTAGGGTGCTTTTTCAGTTCTCTCACATCTGTTGAGACTTGCTTTGTGCCTATTTGACTATGTGATTAATATTGGAGAAAGTTCCATGAGGTGCTGAGAAGAAGATATAGACTTTTGTGTTTGGGTAGAGTGTTCTATAAATATGTTAGGTATATTTGATTTATAATGTCAGTTAGTTCCCGCATGCTTCTGTTTCAGTTTTGTTCTGTCTGATGACTACTGGCGAGAGTGAGATATTGAAGTCTTCCACTATCAGTATGAAAGTCAATATGTAATTTAAACTGTAGTAGTGTTTCTTTTTTATATAGGTGCTCTTGTGTTGGGGACATAGATGTTAAAAATTGCAATGTCCTCTTGGTGAATTTTTCCTTTGATGCATATGTAGTGTCCTTGCCTATTTCTTCTGATTAGTTTTGGTTTGAAATCTATTTTGTCAGATGTTAAAAATGGCTGTAACAGCTTATTTCTTAGGACCATTTGCCTAACATATCTTTTTCTAGCCTCTAATTGTGTAGTGATATCTGTCTTTGACATTACAGTGTGCTTCCTAGATACAGCAGAAAAATGAATCCTATTTTCACAACTATTCTTTAGTCTGTGTCATTTAATTGGGGGACTGAGACAGTTGGTATTGAAGGATATCGATGACAAATGATTGTTGGGTTCCTGTTATTTTGTTGTTGGTGGTGGTGGTAGTAGTAGTCTATGTATGAGAGTGCTTCCCTTTTCTTTGACTTTGCTGGTCTGGAATTATTTATTACTGTATTTTCTTGAACATAGTTAACCTTTTTTATTCAGTTTTTCCTTCTAGAAGCTTCTGTAGGGCTGGATTCGTAAACAAATACTGCTTAAATTTGGCTTTATCTTGGAATGTCTTTCTCTATCTATTATAATTGAGTATTTTGCTAGGTATAGTATTTTGGGATGGCATCTGTGGTCTCTAAGAATCCGTAGATCATCTGTCCAGGCCCTTCTGACTTTTAGAGTCTCATTGAGAAATCAGATGTTATAATAGGTTCTGCCTTTACATGTTACTTGGTCTTTTTTCTTTGAAGCTTAGTATTCTTTCTTTGTTCTGAATGTTTTATGTTGTTATTATATATTGAGGAAAATTTCTTTTCTGGATCATTCTATTTTATGTTCCTTGTGCTTCTTGTATCTTGATTGAACATCTTCTTTTCTAAGGAAGTTATTTTTTATGATTTTGTTGAAAATATTTTCTGTGCCTTTGACCTGGGTTTCTTCTTCTTCTTCTACTCCTATTATTCATAGATTTTATCTTTCATAGTGTCCCAGATTTCCTAGATGTTTTGTACCTGCAATTTTTTAGATTTAACATTTTCCTTGACCAAGGTGTCCATTTCTTCTGTTGTGTCTTCAGTGCCTAATATTCTTTCTTCCATCTTTTATATTCTAATGGTGAAACTTGACTCTGAAATTCCAGTTCAAGTACCTAAGCTTTTCATTTTCAGATTCTTCTCAGTTTAGGTCTTCTTTATTGATTCTGCCTTTCAGGTCTTAAACTGCTTTATTCATTTCTTTACACACACACACACACACACACACACACACACACATATATATATATATATATATATATATTTAGGGGCTTTGTTCATTTATTCTTTAAGGACTTCTATCATATTTATAAAAGCTATTTTAAAGTCCTTGCCTTTTGTTTCAGCTATGTTGCATTTCTCAGAACCTACGACAGTAGTGTTGCTAGGCTTTAGCGGGGACATAATGCCCTGGCTCTTATTATATTTTTTACACTGGCATCTTGGTTTGGAATGATTTTAATTCTAGGTGCTGATATCTGGTCTTGTTTTGTTGTGTGGGTAGTTTGTTCCTTGTTTTATGTTGCCCTCCCTAGTTCTAGGAAAGTTTGGTGGTTGTGTGTTGTCTAACAGGGAATGCTTCTGAGATCCTTCTTGGAGTGGTTAGTGGGGGTTCTGGTTACAATGTGTCTCTAGGTATTGGGAGCTGATGCTTAGGAATGGAGATAGTCTGGGGGAATTGATAAGGTACACAGGAAGGAGGAAAGCAGAGCATTTCATCAGGATTTACTTAGTCCCTTGAGAATGGAGCAGAGAGCAAGGAGAGGCCACAGCAGGGAGTCTACTACTGAGCTGAGGATGAGCCTGCAGAATTGTATTTGGGGAAAAGGAAGGCAAGTGAAGAACAAAAGCTAGCCTACTTGCTTCACCGGTCTGTGTGGCCGGTGGGTTCCTAAGGAAGGCCTGCTGGATAAGGGAGCTGGGATAACAGGATGAGTAGGGAGGAAGGCTGAGGAGAACTTTGTGATCTGCTGGAGATGGGGGAAGAGAGACAGGGGAAGCTGCAGTAGTGGTCTGGGGTAAGAACTGGGGCACTGGATTTGGAAGAAATATGAAGATCTGCAGGTCACAAATGACTTCTTTTCATCCCCTTCACACTATGCAACAATGGCAGCGGTGCCTTTGTTCTGTCTGAAAGCTAAAGTGCATCTCAGCATTTATCTTCGTTGGTTTGGTACTTTGAGGTTGCTTTTCCTCACTCAGGTAAGTCACAGTTAACATTGGGCAGTTTGGAAAGAAGCAGGGGACAGTCATGTAACTGCAGAGCTAGGAGCATTCCCAGTGTTCCATTCACCATTGGCTTTTTCCAAACCCAGCTGCGGGCTAACTCTTTCCTATTCTCACACACTCCACAGCTCTGCTCTTTCTCAGGCCTGCTTCCCTTTCTACTGGTGCTAGGTGGCAAGTCTCAATATGAATTAAAATCTATAGTAAGTCATCACCTTTATTGTGTGCGGTAGACTGGCTACTCTCTTATTTGGATCTTCCCTGGAGTTTATACTTCTCGAGGATCTGAGCTGGAAGCCCAGGCTTGACTCTGGCTATTATTGGTCCTTGCCTATTTCAATGCAATTTTTAAAATGTTAGCAGTTCCGTACCCTTAATACGATTCTAATCTATCTACTCCTTAGAACTCTCTCTGTTCTTGTCTTTTTATCATACATTTTTCGCTCACATGGTGTTCTGGTTTTAGTTTATTTAATCTGCTTAAGTATTAAATCTGATATTAAAATATTTAATAACCGTTTCCAAAATTCTCAAGGTATATTTTTCTTGTGAAATCAAAGCGATGCCATGTCTCGTGACAGAGGCCAGGTGGACTGTCTGCCGCTTTTCTCTTTGTGTGCTGGTTTTTGCTGTGGTTTTATTTGTTCATCTGAGGGAGAGGGAAGAGTGTGGCGACATTGGCTAGGCCACCTGGGTTCAAATCTTAGTCAGGCTTGCGCTGTGACCTCAGGCAAGTCATATCACTTCCAACTCGACTTACCTGAAAACTGGGGAAACAAAGTGATTAAAACAGTGTTTCCCCTCTGGGCTGTTTTGAGGATTAAATAAGTTAACATGGTAAATGCTTGGAGGGATTCTGTGTTTGTATTTGCTATTATTATTTATTTATGTACAGGAGCCTCAGGCTTATGTTCCTGCTCTTCCTGTTCCTGTGTGGCTGTCTGTTGGGTCTCGTCCTGCCTTTCTCTCTGTGCATGGTTTTGCCTGTGGAGAGCTGAGGTTCTGTGCGTGTTTACGTCTCTATTTCATGTGTCACATGTCTCTCGTTTCTGTGTGTGACTGCCTTTTATCCGCTGCTTTTATGTCTCTGCTTTTCCTGGTACTTTCTTTCTCTAACCCCCTTTTCCATGTCTCCTCTTTTTTCTGCTGTGCTTTGTGCTATGCCCATCCATTTCTTTGTCCCTTCTTGGCTTCTCTATTGTTTTAGTTTGCTCTACCCATCTTCTGTCCTTAGCAGAATATTTAACAACCCAAATAAAAACCTCCTGAATTCATTAAGGTATTTTCTATTACCTTTTCAAAAATTTATTAAGTTTATGAACACAGTATTCTCTATGACTCCTGGGGGAGAGAATCGAATTGTTCTTCACTTACACAAACATCTATTGATTTTCTTCCTTGTGGTTCCGTGACCCTTTGGAGAAAAAAAAACATAGATTGCTCATTTGGCTCACCTTTCCAGCTAACCATAGTTAACAAACCATTCATCACCTCCATTGCTCTCCTCTGGGATTCTTCCCATTTTTGTTTTCATCCAAATTATACTGTGGCTGGTGCAAGATATGAGGCAGGAATAGGCTTGACATGTTCACTGGCCAGAGCAGCCCACATATGGGAGATGATGCTATTTGTAAGTATTTGTGAAATGAATGGATTTTACCTGTCTTTAGAGAGAGTCTAGAAGACCACCTGTCACTCAACATTTGCCTTGTCGACTAGCAGCCTTTACCCCTTCTGTTTGTTTTCTGAACTCAGTAAATGTATTTCAAATCTGTCTCTTATCTCCTTTGTACCCTAAACTACTTGCCTGTACCCTGAGCCCCAAGCTAGCTAAGCTTTGAAAAACTTTTTTAAAAGACTTATTTTATATGTATTTTGCTCACATTTATGTCAGTGTACCATGTGCATGCATGGTTCCCACAGACATACGTGTGAGCAAAAGCATGATGCCCACCGAGGTCAGAAAGGGTGTCAGATCCCATGGAGTTGGAGTTATGGATGGCTGTGGATGCTGGGAACCAAACTCTGGTCCTCTGGAAGAGCAGTCAGTGCACTTGACTACTGTTCCATCTCTCTAACCCCACCCATGAAAACTTTTTATTAGTATATGTCATTGGGCAAAGTGATGAGATTCATAAAGGCATTTTTGTTTGCTCCTACATGTCCTCTCTTTTCAGTTCCCATTAATCTTCCTGCCATCACTCCTGCTAGTCCTCTTTATTTTCCACTCCTATCCCATGGCATATATGTATGTCTATCTATGCATATGTATCATATGCACACACAGGTTGCAGGTTCCACATTTGAAAGAAAAACATGATTTGTTTTTTTCTGGACCTGACTTATAGTGCTTACTACAACAATATCCAGTCTCATCCATATTCCTGCAAATGGCACAATTCCTTTCTTCTTTATGAATAAAACTCCACCATGTTTGTATAACACATTTCCTGTATCCATTCACTAGTTGGTGGATACTTAGGTTGGTTCCAGCTTGGCTATTGTTAGTGGTGCTGCAATAAACACAGATGTGCTATTATCTCTGTAGCATGCTGACTTAGGTTCCTTTTGATGCATTTCCAGGAGTGGCTTAGCTTGGTTACATCACTGCTGGTGGAAATGTAAATGCATCCATCTTCATGGAAATCAGAATGCAGGTTCCACAAAACAAACAAACGAACAAAAACAAACAAACAAACAAAAACAACTAAAAGTGAAATAATCAAAATGTTTGATTAGAACATTTTCTTGTAGTAGCCTGCCACTCCCTTTCTCTGGTCACCTGCTGCTTTCTGTCCTCTGATAAAACAAAACACTGTTTTCAAACATAGGCTGTTAGGTGAACAAGCGTTTACTGGGGGCTCTGATCTACTGGATGGTCCCCATGCCTTTATAGGTTCTCTTGCAAGCCCCGCTAACCTGGAACTCTTCTCATGAGCTCTTTGCATCAGGCCTTCTCACCTCAATCTTTATTATGTCAGATACTATCAACATACTAATTACAGCTCTTGTCATGTAAGCAAGCTCCCAGAAGGCAGGCCATGTTTTATCCATGCTTGTTTTAATAATTGTGAGTTCTAATTCCCATGACCTTTGACCTGCTGGCTGCCCAGTAAAATGTGTGTTGAATTGTTGCCATGCGCTGACCCTTGTTTTAATCAGCACTAGCAGCTGTCACAAAATACCATAGTCTGGGTAGTTTAAACGGCATTTATCCCTCACAATTCTAGAAGCTGGTAGTCCAAGATTGGGTACCAGTATGGCTCTGTTAGTGTCAGGGTAGATCCTTTCTTCAGTTGGCACAGGAAGCCAATTTTATGTTCTTATGTCCTCATGACCTCATCTGTCCACTGTCACTTTCCAAAGACTCCTTCTCCTAATACCATCATCTTGAGGCCCATAGCTTCAATATACACATTTTGGGGGATTCAGGCACTCAAGTCCAACAGTCCTCATTCTGTACCTTGGAGTTTCATGGTTTCATTAATTCTTCATATTAAAGTCTTTCAAATATTAAAGTTATTGTGTCTCCAGTGTGGATATGACTAATTCACTTGTCTTGGATTTCAACCTACTCCCTCCAGATAGGACTTTGCTAATGTGCCTTTGAAAGAAAAGCTTCCATACAGACCTGACACACAACCATGGTTCATCACAGTGCAAGGTATCTATCCCTCTCCTCTTAGCCACTGTTCCTTTAATTATGTAGTTTAAGACCGCATTCAAGTTTGGTAATGGTCTACAATGCTGATTTACAGCAAGACAAGTTAAAAAAACAGAAACAAAAACCTGCCAGTCTTCAGCATCCTCAATCGGGCCACAGAGGCCACTTAGTGTCAGCCACCATGGCTAAATTATTCCTTTCTTCTACCTTCCCTGTATCTCATCCCTCACCACTGCACACATAGACCCACATAAGACACACAGTCCCATCCCGTCCCATCTCCCCCTGCCACCCCCAAATCCTGAGCCACGAGGGTTGTATGTAGAGGCCAAGCAGGGATTAAATGCATGATGTATGTGGCATGAACTGAAGTAAGAAAGCCCTTTGAGTTTATGTGGTTATCTTTATTGTTAGGAGGTGCTGCTAAACATGAAGTTGAGGATTCAAAAAACATCTATTGAATCACAGTTGTTTAGACTAGGAAAAAAAGTATACTCGGAATTTTCAACAGTTCCTCTCTGAGGAGCTCTGCACACCATGGTTTTAGGTAGGCAGTGTGGTACAGAGTACAGATTTTAATCTTGGCTTTGTTATTTAGTACCTTACAATGAATGCATCCTTGTAATTCTCCTTAAGAGTCCCGGAACACTATAAAGGCAGAGACACTGATGTTTTATTCACCAATGTATAGACAACCTCTCATAGTACTCACGATTTAATAGGTACTAAATACCTGCGAATGAATGAAAGAGTGAATGAATGATCAACATGCAAGACCGAATGAGCATGATTCATGACTTCCTTAACCTTGGGTGTTTGTCCACATCTGTAAAAACAGTAATAACTGCACACACTTTGTAGGGTCTCTGTTGTGCTTAGATGTCACAAAAGCATTAGGCACAGGGTGAGACTGTGGTAAGCATTTGCTAAACTGCTATCAACGAGTATTATTGGTCAGTCCATGAGTTGTATGTTGTATGGCAGGTGGAGAGTGGGAGGCAACAAGAAGTGGCCATCAAATAGCTTCCTGCTCATTATAAATTTAAAGAAATGAAAAGATGGGCTGGAGAGGCTGCTCAGAAGTTGAGGGGTTTTGTTGCTCTTGCACAGGACCCAAGTGTGGCTTCCAGTTTCCACATGGCAAATCACAACCTTCTGTAAACTCCAGTTCCAGGAGATCAACGTCCTCTTCTAGCCTCTGTAAGCACAAGTAGCACACACACACACACACACACACACACACAGAGAGAGAGACAGGGGGGGTGGAGGGGAGGGGGAGAGGGACCATAGATTAAAAAAAATAAGTCCTTTTTTTGAAATGAAATAGTAATGAGAATAAACAGGAAGAGAGGCAAGTGGAGGATTGCTTGTCGTAGGTGGAAGCAAAACGGAATTGGATTGTTAGTTAGCAATGGTTAGAATGGGAAATTGTAAGTCTTCTGCATTTGTGTGGATCCTTATGCTTTAAGACTCCTAGAATTATAGAGAAGAAATGAATCCTGGAAATGTAGCTCTTTTGAGACCTAGAAGGAGCCTGCAGCCTCTGGCCCTAAGTGGCCCACATCTCATTAGGGAATCTCACTGAGAAGTAAACAGAAGGGGTGCCTGGGAGCCCTGGGCCCAGGCTGGAAGGTCATTAGTATGCAGGCTGTCCTGCCGTGTCCTGCCCACTGTCTGCCTTACGGAGTGATTAACATTTCATGGAAAACCCAAGAAGCATTTTTCTCTTAGAACTGAAGAACTTTCCTTGAAGCTCCATACAAATAAAATAAACCGAAAATAAAAAAGAAACGAAAGGAAAGAAAGAACCTAATAAAATAAATAAAAGGGAAGGAAATAGGGTGGAAAAGAAAAAAGACATTTCAACGACCTTGAAGACCTATATCCTTTTCTCAAAAGTCTATTTATGAGGCTGACTGAAGAGCACAGATAAGTTTGCACATTTTCAGATTAATCTTTAAAGATCAAGACTCAACATGTTAGTCTGGGTTTGGCCGGGACAGCCTACCCCTTGGAAGCTAAGCTCTGCCGAGAGGCACCTCACCTCACCTAAGGTCTAGAAACTCATGTACTCCAAGACTGCGACAGCATGCTCTCTTTTCTTTTAATTTTGTGTGGAGGAAGTGGCTGTCGGTGGGACCCCGCAAGAATTTAGGGCACAGTGACAGTGTCGCTTGATACTGCTGGCTTCATACAAGCCACTGAATTATATACAGAGAGTTTGAGGTGTTTGATGTACACAAGCTGTACAATGACCTGTAAGGTGTGCTGCTTGAAGCATGATTTTGAGTACTTGTTTTATCATGGTAACATTTTGAAACATGTCCCCAAAGAAAAGGCTTAACCAAGGAGGCTTAGGGAGGCAGCATCTCTCCTTAAAATATACTGACAGACTGGAGAGAATATCGTGAAATATATCAGTTGTTTGCAATCTGCATTGGTCTTCCCTTCTTTTCTCCCTGTTTTCTTCCCTTTTCCACTCTAAGATTTTACTGTGTAGCCTATGCTGGCCTCAAACCAGCCACATAGCACAGGCTAGGCTTAACTGTTCAACCTCCTGCTGTGGCTTCTTAGTGCTGGAATTACACGGCCAAGCCAGAGTGTGTGGCATATTTATATCTCAACCCCAGTTTCCTTAAATGGGAATAATGAAGTCGTCTACCACTCTCTCGGTTGTGGAAATTGAGTGGGATAGTGTGTGTCTGCAAACGCTCGGGGGAAATGCACAGGGCTTTCTGGTTCATGAACCTTGTTATTTACTGTCGAAGACTGTGGAGCTACTCACAGCAGATGGTCAGTAGCCCTGAAGTGGCAAGTTTTCTAATTAACATCAGCAGTCTTCTCCATTTCTTAATGTGTCCCCACTTTCCACAAGGAGGGAACAATCAGCAAGCCTATATCATTGTGGCACATAGTTGACCTCGTCACCCCTGAGGGCCTGGCTTTTATTTTAGAGGGACTGGAACGGAATAACAGTTGTTTTGTTTTGTTTTGCTTGTTTGTTCTCTGGGTTCCTTGGTGATTACAAGCAGCTTAGTTTGGCGTCGCCTCTGGATGCTTTGCATAGACAGAGCTTGCGTCCCTTAGTAGGGACACCAGAGTCTGAAGTGAATGCCTGTAAACCTAGCACCCAGGAGTCAAAAGCAGGAGAGTGTGCCACCAGGGATGGAAGGTGTTGAGAGTGGAGTCATATTGAGACCTGCGGTTCAGACTGGTGCAAACCTCTACAACAGTGAAAATGGACTGGCAGATGCACAATGGGGCTTATTCAGTTAAGAGTTAATTGCAGATTATTGGTTGGTGGTTACTCAAGTGTTCGTTGTTCAACCTTCTTGTAAGTTTAAAATGTTATTTTAATGCACTTAAATAGCACAATTCCAGAAATGCCTTTTAATGTAAAAAAGCACTAATGGGAAACCTGGTTGGTGTCTTTGGTTTTGTAAGTGCTCTTACAAGCACTGAATATCTTTTTAAAGTTATTTGTAAAAAGTAAACGAGAATTCCTTATGTTGCCCTTTCCTAGGACACCGGATTAAAGAGACATTTAAAGTGATGAGCTCATAGGGAGTTTTGAATTTGCCAAGTGACAAAGAAATTGTTATCAAATTAAATTTGTAATGAAAAACTTCTTAGTATTGTATTTTTATTTCCTTTGTTTTTATTATTTTGTTTGTGGATTTTTTTTCCTTTGGTTTGTTTATCTTTATGAACTACCTTTTAGAAATGGTGGATCCTAAGGAACAGAAAGATGGAAGGTAATAAGCTGCTAACTAAGAACAGAGCAATGTTTTTATGAAGCAAGCTACCTGATGAGTGCCGTAGAAAGCTTTGACCTTGGGTACAAATGACATTACCTTTACTTCCCATACCCAGAGAGCTACGGAATTCAGGAGGATGAAATTTTAAATGAGCACAAAGAATTAGAGCACTGTGTTACTTCAAAAACAAAATTTCAGTAGGGATGTGTCTGAAAAGTGCGCCCCTCAGAACCAAGACCCTAGAATAAAACTGTGGGGGTGGAAGCGACTCTCCCACAGCCAGCTCCCACTGCTCAGACACTGCCTTTTCTGTACGGCAGGGCTCGAACTGCATACATATTTCATGAGTAATAAAAGAAATGGACAAGCTTAAAGAGTGACGAGATGATGAAAATAATGAAAATGGGTTATATTCAGAAAATACAAAAGGAAGGGAAATTGTGCAGACTCTTGCAAGGTTGAAAGGTTAATCAGATGGCTGGTTACTGTGTTCAGCTACTTTAAGAGTTTCTAAGAAAATGAACAGAAAAAAAAAAACAGACCTAAGCAACAAATAGCTTAGTTGTGTCAATAGAAGCATCTCCTGACTTTAAAGTGGATTAAACCCTAGAATAATTAATTATGAAGAGATGCTTTGGCATCTACATCCCTGATGATAGGTTATTTTTTACATTGGCCTGTATTTTAATAACCAGGACTTCTAAATGCACTGGTATAATACTTGACATCTTTCTGAGATTTCTTTTTTTAATAATTTTTATTTTTTAATATTAATGACAGGTTTTTTACTCTGTATCCCAGTCGTAGCCTCTTCCCTCATTCCCTCCCAATCCACCCTCCCTCCCTCATCTCCTCCCTGCCCCTTTCCAAGTTCACTGATAGGAGAGGTCCTCCTCCCCTTCCATCTGACCTTAGCTTATCAGGTCTCTTCAGGACTGGCTGCAATGTCCTCCTCTGTGGCCTAACAAGGCTGCTCCTCCCTTGGGGGTGGGGATCAAAGAGCCAGCCATTGAGTTCATCTCAGAGACAGTCCGTGTTCCCCTTACTAGGGTACCCACTTGGATACTGAGCTACCATGGACTACATCCAAGCAAGGGTTCTAGGTTATATCCATACATGGTCCTTGGTTGGAGAAACAGTCTCATAAAAGACCCCTGTGCCCTGATAAATTTGGTCCTTGTGGAGCTTCCAAGGTTTCTATTAGGATTAGCCACCTTCAATTTGTTCCACTTAAAAATCACTGTACTGATTGATTGTTCTAAAATGATGGTTATACATTATTGCTTAGGCAACTGTAATACTACTCAACTTAGGTTTTTTTTAATTTTTATAATGATTACAAAACAATTGTTAAATTATGCTTTCATGTCTTGAATTGTTTCTATTATCTCATTCAGCTGTGTTTTCTTGAATTTCATTAATGCATTTATCATACCCTATTTAAAGTCCTTGAACGTATTCATAATTGCTATTTTGAACTACTTGTGTGTGCCTCAGCTAACTTGTTTTTCTCTAGGCTATTACAATAGGCCCCTTTGTTCCCTTGTTTCTTCCTGCAGCCCCTTTCAGCCATTCTTCGGAGCCCATCTCCATTCCTTTGTGATTCCCCACCAACCTGCAGGATTGCTCTCAAAGCACAGCCACCACACTTAGCTAGTATATTTCTGAGGTTGGTGTGCTGTCTTAGCTGTTCATTTTTGTGTTTTTGCCCCTGGATCTGGGCATCTGGGGTTGCGGTGCTTGTGGTGTATCTTGATGTAGCTATCTGGTCTCACCTTGAGGGATGTTCTGTTCTCAGTCCTAGCTAAGGGTGGCTGCTGTGGGACCTTTGTAGAGAACAATTCTTCAGGTTGACAGGGAGTCACAAAGGAATGGAGATGGGCTAGGAAGAATGGCTGAACAGGTCTGTTAGAAAGAACCAAGAGAACCCTGAGTCCTCATCACAAGGCCAAGTCTGAAGGGAGTAGAGATGGGTTTAGAGGAGGAGCTCAGGCAGGTCTATTACAATATACTTGTATACTATTTTCCTCCATTATCCCTGAGAAATCCATTACAGAACCTCCCTCCCCACCCATGGCTTTCTGAAATCCCAGATAGTGCTGGGCCTCACATCTACTATCATATACATATGTGATTAATATGTATGTATATATAGTATATGTATAGCATATGTATAGTATAGTATACTACATATGTAATATGCAGTATATGGTATAGTACATATATTATCTGTGTACCTATAAATGGAACATATGGTATATATACATAGTACTTATTAAGTATACATGGTATACATAGAATATATGTGTATATAAATACATTGTTTATGAATATTACATATGTGTATATGGAATATTATACACATATATGTTTAGTTTATAAGATCAACGCAGTACAAGATTAACAATTGCAACTCATGATAAAATACATTTAAAACTAGGGCTAAAGAGTGCTTTAGAGCACTGTCTGCTTTACCAGGTTTAATTCTCAGCACCCACATGGTGACTCACAGCCATCTCTAACTTCGGTTCCAGGGGACCTGACACCCTCTTCTGGCCTCTGCAAGGACCACACACAGGTGGCATCCAAGCATACATACAAATAAAACACCCACCTGCATAAAAATAAAATAATTAAAATTACAACCATAACAATGCGCTCTACTAAAGAGATGTGAAGTGGATCCTTCCTCTTGACGTTCTCTTGGAGCAGAGTCTCCTTTGGGTGATGGAAACCTCACAGAGCATTACAGCTAAAGGGGCTACTCAGATGGATTCCCTCATTTCTCTATTTGTCATGGCCATCTCATGGCAGAGAGGTTTTTTAATCTTTATAGCTGTTGTGTAGCTGACTGTTACCTGCCGTGAAATAGGCTACAACCTAAGGTGTGCACATTTTGTCACCATGCTCCCGTTCAGGCTGCAGAGGAAGACCGTCACATCAGTACCCTCCTTGTCTTCTCTTTGAAAGTCAGCAGCCCAGGTCCCCTTTTGCTACAGCCACTGCCATGTCCTTGTTCTCCTCTTCATCGTGTTCCTCTGCTTACTTTCATTCTCATCCACTGTAGAGCAAAACTGACTTCCTGTTGTGATGCTGTTCAAAACTTCGTGGTTTCCCAGAACAACACTCCAGTGGGGACTAACATTAGCTACGAGGTGGAAAGCAAGAATAAAATCCTCATTCGAGAGAACATTTTCCACATGTTCCCAGTGGTGAGTAAGGATTGCTTGACCTTATAACCCGGAGTAGTGAAGGAACAGCTTTAAAGCTAGCGTGTTACGTTATGGCATATGCAATATATATCGTGATGGGACTGTCAAAGAAGGCAGGTCTTTTCATTTATATTTTGCCTGCTGGAAACTGAACCCAGGACCATGATCATGATTGATAAGGACGCTGCCACTGAGATACATCCCCAGTCCCTACCAAAAGCAATTTTGAATGCAGTATGGCTCCCTAAGAAGAGGTTTGTATCATGAATGACATACTCTTTTAGCCTTCCACTCCTCTTGACTTTTCAGTAAGTGAGCTGAGTCAATATAGTGTCAGACCTATATTGACTGGGACTTGGGGAGGTGACCCCATGTTTTGCCTAGGATCAGAACAACTAGAAGACTCTGATCCAGTTGTTCTTTTGGATGACTAAACTCATCCTTGTACAAAAGGTTTATGAGGCTTATCTTTGTTATGTGACTATGTGAGAATTCACAGTCAAGCCTTACAGTGTCCACAAAGACAGGGTTTATCATCTACCGTGTTCACTGCTGTGTTTCAAGCTCCAATTTTCACTTTCCCCAGTGAATATACATGTCTATAAATAAACATGAGTAAATGATATGTACTCTGCTGTTTGGTATGGTGAGAAAAAAACTTTTTATGTAATATAAGTACAAAATTGAGGAAATTTTTGTCATGAAAAAAACATCTCATTATTGATAATCATGCATCCACAGGTGTCTCTTTATGATGTTTAAAAGCAATTATGCCTAGTCGATATGATCAGAATGAGATCACCATGTTTGTGCAGCTGACTATCTGTAGATAGGGTTTCATAATTAATCTCCTCTTTGTTGCTTGTTTGACTTCGTGAAACTGATTTATCGTGGCTTGTGTGAGGTATTTCAACACTGTTGTATCATATTTCAGAGAAATAATAACTTGCTGAGAGTAAATGAGAAGTAACTAGAAAATGATAGAAAAATTACTGCAAATTTTCTAGAAGAATGGGTACTCATAAAACAGACAAAATCTTTTTCAATAAAGACAAATCTGGCCTCTTTAAATGACTAATCAAACAATGCAGTTTATTGTGAATAACTGTACCTCAAGAAAGTTTAAGAAAATAATCTTAGGTGAACTTGGCTAGTTCATGCATGTAATCCCTGTGCTTGGGAGGTGGAGGCAGCGTACTCCTCTTCATGCTTGATGCGAGCTGGGGCTACGTAAGGAGGCTATCTTCAAATACCAAGAGCTGGAGCTATGTGTGGCTTAGTGCAGACAGAACTCTTGCACCTTAGGCACAGGGTCCTGAATTCCATCCCCTAACTACAAAAACATACAAGAATCATCCAAACAAGACCCTCTGAAAACATTCTGTTATGCGTTAAGACCACCAGTAAGTAAAATTATACTAATAAACCAGCGTTTCTATGTTCGTGGGAGGCCTAGGACAGTCCAGTAGACAGCGTCTCTTCATCTAGTCACATTTTATTGACATTTACCTTGCTTTTTGCTTCTCATCTCATGCAGCGCCTAGAAAAGAACTGACAGAAGTTGGCAATTCTGTATATTAACAGCTGCATGCACTTCCTGTTATCTGGAATTTTATGGTTTTAGTTAGCACACGAGAAGTTCTGCTAGTGACCTGGGTGAAGTGATGTTACCTTGTGTTGCTGCTGCGTTTACCTTCCATGGCTGCGCTTCAGGATGGAGCTGACCTCCTTCCTACCCTTCTTCCTACTGCCCACATGGTCTCCTCTGCTCCTCTGTGACCACAGCTTCCTGGGACTACCAGAGCAGCCTGCTATGAAACCTTTCCATTAAACACTGTGAAGTACCTGCCTCCAAAACCTGCTTTATTTTAGGGGAGATTGAGGTCTGTAATTTATTTCAGCTCTTGCAGAATGCTGGCTCCCCAAACATATGGCTGGTTCTTCCCAATTGACCAAGAAACCAGAGGAAACAGTCATTATTTTGAGGGCTTAACTGAGATGTGTTTCCCTTAGTAATCTTTTGTATTGTACCATAAAGAGAATATTTGCATTATTGCATCCCATCCAGTCTATAAAATTCAGAATTTATTGAGACACCATCTAGTAAAACCTCTGGAGCCATATTGAGCTTAGATTTCAGAGATGAGGAATGGTGTTTGCTATCTGGAAAGCACTCACTTGAACCGTCAGGTACCCTGCTGGGCCTTCTGGATAGAGAGGAATGAACTGTGTCCTGAACAAGTTAATCCATAAGCTAGTAACAAACTGAGCTGGGAAGTGGCTTGGAGCAGCCTGGCTGGGTCATAGCCCAGTTCCTGCCTGTCCAGAGCTTTGCTCCAGCTTGCCCTCTACTTTACCATCTGTAAAATGCTCGCACAGTGGTTGTGTGAGGCAAACTGCTAGTAAGTGGAACAGTGTTTCTCATACAAAAAAAAACATAATGCGACAATTAAAATTCAAAGGGAAGCCTACAGAAAGCCCTGTGTGATTGCTAGGCAGCTCCCTGATGCAGTGTCAGGAGCAGGCAGCTGTGAGCATGGCTCAGGGGTTGTCAGCACTTGGAGCAGCTCGGAGCCACTGCCGTCCTAGGGTCTTGCTAATGGGCCCAACGACTTGGCTTTGGGGACAGAGGTGCCTTGGTATTGCAGCCTCTCTCACACTCTGTGGCTTAGATACTAACATCCTGGCCAATTTCATGTTCCTGGTGATTTAAGTGCCAGCTCACAGAACTGTTGAGTTGCCCAGTCAGCTCTTGCAATGTCAAATGAGCCAGCTCTAACAAGCAGCTGGGATTGCACTGGACCAGCAAGTGCTTATGAAAAACTCACTATGAGCACTGCATTATTCTTACTTTGGGTTGAGAGATGGGGGGAAATGAAAAATGAAGAAATGCATTCTCTGCTTGTGAGGATGTACATTCTAACATCTAAGAGACAAAGGGACCCTCATCACTGTGGGGTTCGAGTCCAAGGCTCTAGGACACTTTACTACTTGGGGGAAAGAGAAGAGCAAGGGAAACATTCTGGATGGCAAAGTATTATTTTGTATGTGAAAGTTGTGGAGGGAATGGGCAAGCAGAGTGAGTGAGTCTTGGGGGAGAATGCAAAATATGTCAGCCCAGAGTTGGCTAGTGGTCCCAAACTGCACTACTGGTCACTTGTTGGCTGGCATAAGTCTGATGACCCCACTGAGCCTGCATGTCTAAAGATTGGTGAAGCAAAGAAAGTTTTCATAAATTATCATTAATTCTACACATTAAAATAAAAGACTTAGTGCTGTTTTCTAACCTCTTTATTTTCTTTCTTTTTAATTCTGAAATGTTCTTCCTTGTGAAGATACAATGTGTTTTTTTCCATTTTTCTATTTTTCTATGTAGTAAGACATATGGTATGTTCATGGGAGGTAGGGACAGGAGGATCAGGCATTTTGGACTATCCTCAGTCACAGAGTGATATTGAAACCAGCCTGGGTTACATAATGTAATAGCTACAACAGAAACATTATGTTACAGTTTGTATACACGGATATTCTTTTTAAGTTTTACATTTTATGTAGTGTTTATCTCTCCCAAGAGAAATGAAATGTGATTTTTTTTGAAGTATAGTGATCATAATGATATGCATTTATTTATTTAATCAGTTCGATTTTGTGAGGGGGGCATGTGCACATGTGCACATCCATATGAATAAAAGGGCACACACATATGTAGAGGCCAGTAAAAGATGCTGGACGTTTTCTCCATAGCTTTCCACCTTAAGTTTTGAGACAGGCTCTCTCATGGAACCCACAGCTCACTGCTTAGGTTAGACTGGCTGACCAGCAAACTAGAGCTCCGAGGATGCACCTGCCTCCTTCATGCTAGACTGCAGACATGTCTGTGGATTTTATATGGGAGCCGTGGATTTTATATGGGACCCGGGGATTTGGACTCAGATCTTCTTGCTTTCACGGCCATACTCCTCCTCGAACAGTCATCTCTCCAGCCCCTATCATGCTTTTTTTTAATCCCTCCCGAAGTCTGCTTCTGTTTCTTTTTCTTACTCCTTTTTCATCTCCTAGGCACACAAAGAAAGTCAAGTTTCTGGAATCCAGCTGATGATATTTGTGGTTTCCTTTCTGTGAGGGTTCTGGAAAGTGGATCTCTTCTACTGAGCCACAGTGTATCCTCGGTTCTAGTTCTTGAGCAATCCTGAGTCATGAATGGTTTCTGCTCTCTCCCACCAGTCCCAGCCTTTTGTGGACCACCCCTATAACCAGTGTGCAGTGGTTGGCAATGGGGGAATTCTGAACAAGTCTCTCTGTGGAGCGGAAATCGATAAAGCTGACTTTGTCTTTAGGTGAGTCTTGTCAAGATGGTTTCTTGGGAACCAATGGGCTATTGACTATTTCAAAGGGTACCTAAAACACCTTGTGTCAATTTTGCCTTTGTCATTGTGATTGAGTTGTTATTATCTACAGTTGCCCAGGTAGGTTTTCCTGGAGGTCATGAGACTCATGAGTTTCTCATCATGTTCACATCAGGACCATAAGAATAAGCAAGAAGAAACTGGGTCAAATTGCAGTGAATGGCTTGGGACTGTGGGACATCTCAGAGCCTTCAGCCTGTACAGGGGTGTCATAGTTTTCTTGGGAAGGCTCCCAGGAGGGACATGTCTCTGACGTTGAAGATTTTGGTTCTCACAGACCATTGCAAGTGGGGCTGTTCTTCAGTAACTTTAGGAAAGATGTTGACCTGACATTTTACAGCTATACACACTACCATTTTCCAGTGTGAGAATTAATGTATATTATACACCTGCTCAATTCTTGTCAAGTATTTTTTTCTGAATCCAAGGTAGTTTATGAAAATAGACACAAAATTGGATTGTGTGGGCTCTATGCTAATAATCAGTATAAAACATCCTACTCTAGGAGAGGAGAGAAGTGACTCGCCCAGCTGTAATGTGACTTAAAAGAGGGAGCAGAAGAAGTCTACTTCTTTTTGTTCTGGGAGCACTGATTTTGATTTTGTACACCGACATGCTTTGGTCCCTTTGGATTTAATGATACTTGTTCTACATTTCAACAACAATCACAAAACAACATTCAAAATTAGCCCCTCCCTCGCTTTCATCTCATGTTTGTAATTTATATTGGCAGTAATTTATACAATGGTCAATTTGACAGTCCAGAAATTATTGAACACTCTCTGAATTCTTGATGGAACAATTCTTACATTCTTCATGTTTCACACTGACAAAATCAATATTGGAATGGGTTAGCCATTGTTCCAGTCCTCAGTGTCTCTGTGTGGTGGGGGAGCCAAGATGAAGATGAGTAATGCTTCCTGTGATAGGCTTTTTAAAGACTCTGAATTTCCCCAAACATCTGTGGTGAATATTAAGCAAAAGCATTAATTTTACTTTATAGCAGACATAGAAAGAACAGTTTAGGCTTAAAGTCTAGGAAAAAAAATCTCAGCAGATAGTTGATTTATAGCTTTAAGACAAGGCCTGGGTTTCCAGCTTCCACTTTAGCTGATGCTCGGATTTTTCTGAACATGCTTTTTCTTCTGAAGTTGGCCATTCAATCTGAAAGCAAAATTAAGACTACATATGGTTGGTCCCATTAAAATATAGTTAGTTTCTCAGCCTGCACTTATTTTGCCTATGCTTGTTCATCACACATAGAAGTTGCCCATTTATTTTCATTTCAAACATTGGGAACTACAAATTAAGTGTATGGGGAACAAATATGGGCAATAACTACATTATATAGTATGCTATAACTATACTGTTACATCTGTGTGGGTATTTTACATAAATATCTCCATATATAATAAACATGTGCATGTAAAAGGATGCACATGCATGCACACGTGCACACACATGCACACACACACACGCCTTGATGTTTTCCGTGAAGTTTCCAGTTATATTAGAAACCACTTTTAAGCCTGGCCTGGTGGCTTATGGCTCAGTTGGGAGACTGAGGCAGCAAGATCTTATGAGAGTTTAAGTCTAACCTGGGCATCAGAGACACTCTGCCTCAAAAAACAACAGACCAGTTCAGATTCTTCAAAAGAATATGTTTCTGTGATTTGTAACAAGAGGCCACTGATAAGGTCCTTTCTGTGGCCCCCTACCTATAACAAATGCGTATTTCTCGTGTATATTTTATATCAAAGTGAGAAGCATGTATTTCATTTATTCCTGAGTTTCATAGGAGCAGAGTCCTGCAGCTCCATCCATATTTGCAGATGGTGGTCGGCTGTCCACGGCTTTCTTGGGGGCACTCAGTGTTTGCTTTCCATGCTGCTCTTCAAAATGATGCTCTACATCAAATTTAAAGTATATTCTCATTTTTCTGTGACTGGAATCTACTCAAAATTAGTATATTTTATGATTTCCCAATGAAAAATTAGTACTCCAGGTTTAGGACAGCGGGATGAAAATTGCTACAAAAACACTAGGGCGTCCTTGATAAATTACCTAATTTGGCAACAAAGTTATCCAGATGGAAATCAGGAGGTACTAGTGTTGTATGTAGAAAGACTTTATCACCATATTTTCAGTTCCTCGGTTTCTTTAACTCTGTACTGATCACTCCATTATGAGAATATAATCAACAGTTGTCAGGTGTGTGTGTGTGTGTGTGTGTGTGTGTGTGTGTGTGTGTATGCACATCCACTTTTTACGAGTTGTATTTTGAACATGTTTTCCCTTCTTTATTCCAGGTGTAACCTCCCCCCAATCACAGGGGAGGCTAGTAAAGATGTTGGGAACAAGACGAATCTTGTGACTGTGAACCCCAGCATCATAACCCTGAAGTGAGTGCTGCACGATGCATAGCTAACTCCTCAGCACACTCTCTGCTCACTGCAGACACGTCTCCCATTGCTGAGGCTGACACACCACATAGCTGAGCTGGCTTCTGGGGAAACACAAAAGGATACATCTGCCAAGTTTGACATGTCATCCAGGCAGCGCTTCGACAGAAGAACGACTCAGTTGTACTTCTAGTCATGAACTACATGTTTCTAATCAAAGGAGAATTTGTCTTTTCAACTTAGAAAGTAGAGAAGTCGGTTTCTTCCATTTTTTTTTCAGAGTCTTCACGATAATGACACTTTTCCCTTGGTAGTTAGTGCTTTCTTGACAAAACTATTTTTCTAGACATTTCAGAAGAATCCCTCGCATAGTCTGGCAAAGAGCTGTCTGCTTTCACTTTGAGTAGTTTGTTATTCTGAACAATTTTCAAGCCCCACTTCTGCAACGTAGCTGTTACAGAATGTTGATTTGTTCATATGCTTTCTTTTAATTTCTGTGAAAAAGAGACTGCTAATCATTAATAATAAAATAGACTCCTTGAACAGCTCTAGAATCTCAGAGTGAAAACAAAACAGTTTAGCTGCCGTCCAAAAGCTAATTGTGAAAGCATTTTACTTGAAAGAGTTCTTCCTAAGGTGTCATGTGCAGCATAAGAGGGTAATAGCCTAAAGCATGAAGGATATTATAACTATATATATATATATACACATATATAGTTATACATATAAAATATACATGTATGTATATATACACACACTTTGTGTGTATATATGCTTTATGCATACACATGTATATATTATATACATACACATATATACATATATGTGTGTTTTATATACATATACATATGCATATATTTGCAGGCAAGCATAGATTCTCTAAATAAAACCTTTTGGTGACTGAATATATATAGTAGAAATATAAATTATAACTTTTAAATATATATAGGCTATGGTATTTGGTTATGAGTATGTTTAAAGTTATTAAACAGCCAAAGCAATACTACATAATTTTGCTGGATTGTAATATAATACAGTAAAAGAAACATCTGTCTAGTAATAAGTCTCGGTAGGTCAAGAAAGAAGAATAAAGCCGGGTCTTTGATATCTATTTGATAATTGATTGATTTTTTTAAGTCAGTGCTTCGACTTTTTCATATAATGGATATAAATAATTGCATTTTTGACCACCTGTATTTTCAAAATAAGACAATAAATTATTGCTTTGATTATTATTATTATGACTGTCTTTTTTTAATTTGGCAGATATAAAAATTTGAAAGAGAAAGAAAGGTTTCTGGAGGAAATTTCCACCTATGGAGACGCATTCCTTCTTCTGCCAGCCTTTTCCTTCAGGATCAACACTGGCCTGTCTTTTAAAGTTTACCAAACGCTTAAAGAGGCTAAAGCGAGGCAGAAGGTTCTGTTTTTCCATCCCAGGTACCTGAAAGATCTCGCTGTTTTCTGGAGAACTAAGGGGGTGACCGCCTACCGCTTGTCCACGGGCCTGATGATCGCAAGCCTCGCGGTGGAGCTGTGTGAAAACGTGAAGCTCTATGGGTTCTGGCCCTTCTCTAAGACCGTTGAAGAAACTCCACTGAGTCACCACTACTACGACAACGCGTTACCCAAGCGTGGTTTCCATCAGATGCCCAAAGAATACAGACAGATGCTCCAGCTCCATATGAAAGGCATCCTCAAACTGCAATTCGGGAAATGTGAAATGACTTAACGTTTTTAAAAATAGGAATAATTAATTTCAGTAGGTGTAATAGGTGCATCATGGTGTCTCCAAACACTAAAAGAGGGTTACAGAAGAGCTCCCCAACGTGGCTAGACCAAAGCTTCCCACTATTTGCAGCCTCCACAAGTCACTCATTCTAATCTTCAACTTTCTTTCTCTGAAAATGGAAATCATGGTATCAGTCTCTGACAGGTAAAATGAAATGATTTTTTAAAAAGCCTCTTAGAATTTGATTTGAGGGGCTGGCTGAATGTTTCCTTGTTCCTATTTGTAATAGCCATTTTCACCTTTACCAGGGTTGGTAATGAAACTGTGCCAAAGACACTTTCTGAAGAGAACGCCTGAATCATGATTATTCATTGATTTCTTGCCCACAGCCCTCCCTTTATTAACAATACTGTTCCTATTATTCTCTCCCTCCTACAAGAGTGCATACAAAAAGAAGTCATTTAACAAAATACCCTTGATTATTCAGGAAAAAAAAATCTTTTTTTGCATGGCAATGTGCCTGCTTCTGATTCAGTTCACTGGTGACGTTAGATGCATTGAGGTGTTGGTTGGATTTGGGGCATTTCTTTACCTCTTTTCTCTACATCATTCTCACCTTTATCACTTTAATCACTATATACTAGCTTCCTGCTTCAGAGTTCTGCTTTTTCTCCCTCCCACTGACACGATCCAATCAATCACCCAAAGTAGTTCCAATACCCACTACTTCTCACCTGTTATCTTGTCCGTGAACTTACTCATCTGATTTTTAAAATATTGAGCAGCAATTTGATATCAGACTCTAGAAACAACCTCTTGTGGGAGGGTGTGAAGATATCACCACTGGCAGAAAAACAAGTGCACACCATTAATTGATAAGATACTACAATCGTCACCATGACAGTTCCGAACATGGTAATGGAAGGGTCATAGACGGGAATGGTTAAACCCGTTCCACTAGAATTGACTTCAATGTATCTGTTTCACAGAAAAAGTGACTCTAGAATTAAAACTAGAAAATGAGTCAATTCTTAGCAAATTAAGAGGATTCTAGGTAAAGAGAACATAACAGGAAGAGAACGCTGTTCCCTTGATTCTGATTATCAAAATGAGTATGCTAGAAGGCAGAAAGTGTTGCCCTAAAAACTCCATATTGGGAGACGGAACGGTGTAAGGGTGGCAGCTTTTGCCCACACTAGTGAAGTGGGAGTAATTTAGACCTGGCCATTTCAAAAAGAAGACTTAGTAAGGAAACACCTAACACATTTCTTCAGGGAGAGAAGAATGTTTTGATGAAAAATTACACTTATAAGTTAAGCATCGGTTTTGAGTAAAATTTGAATAGATATTACATATGAGCATTTATACTCCTTACTAATGTTCCAGTGATATCCCTTAATGTTAGCACATTTATTAAGTCATTAGCCTTAATAAATATTTATGAGCATATATTCCTGTTCATCCATGGATGTTCCCAAGAAATCTAAGATAGGAGTATAGCAGATGAGGTCCACATGCCAAGATAACTGTAAGTTTCACTTTTTAATTCTTACCTGAGCCAGCTTGCTGTTTATCAAATACTTTTTTGAGGAAACAGTGCACTGTGAATTCTTCATTCTGATATAATGTCATCATGTATTTGACATTTGTGATGTTATTTCAGGTTTACATCTTTTTTGTTCTTTTATAGCAAATCAAATTTATTAGCTTTAGAAATTTATCAAAAGTTCATATATAAATATTTTTCAAAGGGTGAAAAGCTTTTTGTTACATAAAATCAAATCTATTTATTATCTTTCTTCTTCCAGTGAATAGAGGCTCTTGCTATGCTGCTGCTAACGAATTTAATTAGCTTTAAGTAATCTCCTAGCAACATTGGTCATGTTTCAATCATGCTATTAAAAAAGAAATGTTTTTAAAAGTAGATAAGAAAACTATTATTTTTATAGTTAATATTTCTCAATATTTTGTGCTAAATAAAAACAGTCTTTTGATGCCATTAAAATATATGACTGAAAAAAAATATGACTGATGAGCAAATGGAGTAGGCTATACTGACATAAATGATTAAATAGACAATGTGGAGATGTTACAAATTGCTCTAGCAGAAAGAAAAAGTCTGGTCAGGATGTTTTGAGCTTGTTAGTGGCTTCCCATTTAAGATGCTATTTTAACTCCTGAGATTTTTCTCTAGAATATCAAAACAAAACAAAACAGAAAAAACTCTTCGGTGTCACACAACATCGATTTCAGAAATTCCCAAAATACTGTGAGGTTAGTGATCATGATGGCAGCCCTGTCTCAACCAAAATTCAGTAGAAAAAAATTTGAAATTTCTGTATAGAAAAGCACAGACCTTTTCATGTATACAGATCATCGGTTTAGTTCTTGTTTCATGTTTCTGCTGCCGAACCTGAGCATGTCTGAAATTTTACCACAACTCTACCTGGATTAACATAGGCAGGAATCAGAAGGCAGGCTGGGGCTTCCAGAGTGTTGCGCTCACGTTGCTTAGTCTGCAGGGCTGCAAGATGGAGTTCAGAGGTTTTTTAATTTTTTTTTTTATTTTTTATTTTTTGGTGCTTTGATCGTAGTGTGACACTTGCAGCAATTCACTGCCATGGGACAAAAAGAACTGCGACGGGTAGTTTGCAGTTCCCAGTGCTGATGTGCTTTTTGTACAAACTCAGGTTTTTGTGCTGTGCATCTGATGCATTCTATGCCACCCACATATCTCCAACACGTCCCTCCTTTGAATCTCCTTCCCAGATTCGTTTATAGTTGTGATTTTGCCATGACTTGAAGCTATTGGCTGTTACTCAAACTCCCTTTAGAAGAGTCCACATCCAGCAGGAGTAGGTGGTTCATTTACATCAGGATGCCTCCTACCTGGGCCTGGTTTTCCTTTTGTTCCCCTGTGTTCTGCCAGTAATGTCTCTCTGTTCCCCAAACCACCATGACTAATATCATTCTAAAATACGCTGGCATATGAATTTGGATAATTCAATATATCAGCTACATAAATTATAAAACAAAACTCAGATATTTTTGTTTCCTAATGGTGGATGATAACATCTCACCCTTCCACCAAGCTCCAAACACAAAAATGACCATCAAATCCTCGTAGGCTTGCAGATTAACCACATCAAACCTGAGAACACTGAAAAGGACTCTCTGCATGGCAAACATTGCTCAACTGCTGGTAGATGGATTGAATCTGATATTCTGCTTCTGAGTTCCAGTCTATCTCTAGGCATCGAAGATAGGTAGCCTGAGTACTGGTGATAAGTAGACTTTCAGTAAGGGGTTTTAAGATACCACATGCTTCTAGGTGCTCAGAGAAATACTAGCTTGCTTGCTTTTATCTCCTGTTTGGTGTTAAGCATCATTGAACAATGGAACAGAGCAATAAAGTTCCAAAATGATTTCTCACCAATTCCACAGGAAAATAAGAACTATTCATCCAAGTTCATCATCCACAGTGCTGCATGCAAGAAGGGCTCTGTAGAGAAAAGGGTAGCTGGTTTTTAACTCCCAGTGAAAGGCAAAGGCAGAGTGTGGGTTTCATGACATATTGTACTCTACACGCAAATTTAAACCTAGTGAATGTGTGGACTTTCAACAGATAGTCAAGGGCATTTGTCCACGAGAACTTTCTTTTTATAGAATACTGAACTGGGCCATAAATCAGACCCATTTTTGCTTCAAACTTTTTTCCTTGCTTCCAAAAGAATCTTGCTAGTTAAGTGCTGTATCTTGTCAAGTATTCTTAATCATTCGTGGAAATTTAAGAAACTTTGGAAAAATTGAGAAAAAGTTGCATATAACAGGTAGGCTATGACTTTATGATGGTTACAGAAGTATAATTTGATGTGACATATACAATATTTTATTTATGTAATATTATATGAAAACATTATTTTGCTATTAAGCACTGAAGACATTGTAAGAATCTATCAGAATCTGTTATATCCAGTAGACATAGAAAGATTCCTTCTCTATACTTAATTCCCAGATCCAGATGTGTTTAACATCTCCTGTGTGGTTCTGAAGGCTGGATAAAAATACTTACTGACTTTTTATTACCCTGGGTCTTTACTCTTCTAGAGTCATTCTTCTTTTTTTTTTAAAAAAAAACATTCAAGTGATATATGATAAAGATCCATTGCTTGTGTAATGGAGACAGTCAAACTCTTTACCAGAGAGTTTGGGAACACATATCATCACATGGGAAGGAAGGCATGTGTACCTACATAGCACCATATGAGACGAGAACTCAGACTCCAGGTACATTAGAGGCTAACAAAGTAACAGCATAAACCCCAAAGGAAACACATAGTTACAGATTGTATTTCTGCACATGACACAGGCAATTACTTTAAGTAACTAAGATAAGATATGGCAGATGTGACTATATTACACTGAAACATTTCTACCCAGTAAATGTCATCTCAATGCTCATAGGCTCATGACAGACATTTCAAGGAACTGGCCATCAACAAGAAAGATTTTTAAATGGGCAGATGTTAATACAGGTGTGGTTTACAAAGGAAAAACTTGGGTAGCTAATAAGAACAAGAATTGCTCCAACTGACTAGAAAACTGAGAAGTAAAAATTGGAGTGAATTGTATTGGTAAAAGTGAGTGACATCATTAATTACCAATATTGGCAGATTTCAACTTTTTGGAAGTGATGACTAAAATTAATCCCAAAGCTTTCCTATGGCCAAACCATCTCCTTTTAGGACTTATGGGCCAGAGAACTTCCAGGAGACAAATATTATGACAGACAATTACACAAAGAATTTTGCATCTTGGGGAAGTTAATGAGTTATGTTTGATGGTTATATAACAGGAAATAATGAAGCAGTTAGAAGCAACTTGCTATAGAGAGATGGAGGGACTAATAAGGAGAGGTCTTAAAATGTTAGAATAAAGGAGAAATGAGCTATGATGATGCCATTCTGTTACTTTAAAGTATATACATTAGTGCATATATATCAAGGTCATATAACAAATACAAGTAGAGTTTCCACTTAAGAGAGGGCAATAGGAGTGAGCTTGGGGATAAAATATACATCATTACCTTTAACACAGCCACGGACACATACAGTCTTATCCTCACATAAAGTATGTTATTAACATAAAAATCGAATCTGAAACACAATAGTGTAAGTAAGGTCGCCTCACAGGAGCAGAGGTAGCATCCAGACTCTCCTGCCTGACTATAAAGCCATTTGTCACCCAGTATACAAGTGCAGAGGATAGACTGACATAACCGACTGCATATGCTGAAAGTGTACAACTTGGACAGCTTTGACCAGTGCGTAAACATGAAGCCATCTCCACTCCCAGGATGCACATCCATTTTCCCCCAAAATGTTTCCTGTGCAAATTTATACTCAGTTAGACCTTCTTACCGTCTGATGTTTCTCCCCTACTTCCTAAGAACTCCCAATCTGCTTTTCTATAGAGTAGCTTACATTTTTACAATATAGACTGTTTACACTTTTTTAAAATTTTGTACAAATGAAATCATGTTATATACATTCATGTTCTGTCTTTCCCTTTTTTCTCAAAATGACACTATTAAGATCAATTTGTGTGTCAATAGCTTTTATTTTCATTTTCTGAGTAGAAATGTGTTATATAAATGTACCAAAATCTGTTTATACACTTAACTGTTTATATACAACTTTCTTGTCTATACTTGTGGATGCTGCTAATAAAGTTATCACTGACATCATATACCAACCAGTCTCTGTAACTGTGCATAGCTATTTCTCTGGGGCAAAATCTAGTATGGAAATGGCTAGGTCATATGGTCAATGTGTTACATCTTTAACAACTAGTGTGACTAATCAAAGCTTTAGAATTTACTCAATTCTAGTTTATTGAGTTTATAAACTTTCTGTTTGAAATTACAAACTGTCAAATCCAAGGTCACTAAGATTTCCTGTGTTTTTTGCTTAGGCGACTTACAGCATAACTCTTCCATTTGGGTTAGCAAGCCATTTTGAGATAATTCTATTTTGCATGTATTTAAGGTGTGAGGTAAACTTCAAAGTTAGTATTGTACATACTAACCCATACATACCCAAAAATACTTAACACATATCTATCCAACTTTTCTAGGAAACTTGCTGAAGAGCTATTTAGACTTACTTGTGAGTTCTATTTACCAGCAATACCAGCTGAGATGTAATTTTCCACGAGGGAAGATTTACTCTCAAGCAGTTTCTTGAGTAGACATGGGGCAGTTCAGCTTTTTTTTTCCCCACAACTTATTCATTATATATCCTAATTGAAGCCCCCTCCTTCAAATCTTCCAGTCCCATAGCCCCTCCCTCTTCCCTTTCTCCCCTTCCCCTAGTTCACTGAAAGTGTGTTGGGGGTGGGGGAGTTCTCCACTATTGCCATCTGCCCATAGCTTGTTAAGTCTCATGAGGACTGCCTGGATCCTCTTCCTCAGTGGCCTGGCAAGGCTGCATCATCAGAAGTGAGTGAACAAAGGGCAGTGAACTGAGTTCAACAGAGGCATCCCTTGCTCCTCTCACTCAGAGATTCACATGGAGACGGAGCTGCCAATCGGCCACATTTTCGTAATTTGGTTCTTAAAAGAATTTACCTTGTTTCTGTAAATGGTGAAACTGAGTGTCCCAAAGTTGTTCATTGCTTCCCTTTTCCCATTAATGCTGTGTTGTCTGCTGTGATTTCCCCATCCTTTTTTTTTTTTAATGATTATTTATTACAATTTTTGGCTTCTCTTTTTCCCTGATCAACCATCTCAAAGAAACAGCTTTTGGATCTCTGAATGAATCTTCAATATTTACTTTTTCTTTCATTATAGCTGTTTTTAACATGGGAGTCAAAGGCTATGTTTCTCTCTAGATAGTATTATCCATATTTTTTTTCAATGCTGGAGCTTAACTTGGGGGCCTTGCCTATGTCAGGCAAATGCCCTCCCACTGAGCTGCACTCAAACAAACTTGATGTGTTGTGGTTTCCTTTTCATTTGTTTCAAAATACCTTCTGCCTTTTAGTATCTTTCTTGTCCACAGGTTATATAGAAATCTGCATTTAGTTTCCAAATATTTCTGAGCTTTCCCAATATAGATCTTTAAAATAATATCAGTGTGATTTGAAATCCATTTGGACAGTTCAAGACTTTTCATTCACAGTCTTTTTTTTTTTTTAATATTTGCTGGTGTTTATTTGGAAACACACACACACACAAGAGAGGCCAACCCACCTATTCACACAGAATTATCAATAACAAGGTTGTCTTAAATATTCTTTTATGTTGAAAGCCGTGTTGTACTCAATGCTAATCATACAGTTCATGTTTGAAAATGTTACAAAGGATGCTTGTACAGCTTTGAGCATTGGGGCAGTCAGAATTCTTACAAAAGCCTTTACACATTATTGGGTAGAATTTTATGCTCCACACACGGTTAAAATAGCACCATGACAGTGACACAGATATTTTTATTTTATTTATTTATTTATTTTAGGTTTATGGCCCACTTTGAACTTTTTTTTTTTAATTTTTAAGACACATGGTATATACTCACCACTTATCCTATAAGATAGGATAAACATACTGAAATCTATACACCTAAAGAAGAAACAAGAAAGAGGACCCGGGGTAAGATGACCAATCCTCACTTAGAAAGACAAATGGGATGGACATTGGATGTAGGAGAAAACAAGTAACAGGACAGGAGCCTATCACAGAGGGCCTCGGAAAGACTCTACCTAGCAATGTATTGAAGCAGATACTAAGACTCATAACCACAGTCTTCTTAAAGCAAATTAATTATATAGGCAGAAGTATAAAATCCTCAGTTATAGTCATGGCTTTATTTCTTTTCATTTTAATAACTTTCAGTTCACGTATTTGAGGCACTGTTAGTTGCACATATGCTCAGGATTTCTGTATGGTCCTCATCCGCAGCCCAGTTACCATCATGAAGCTATCGTCTCTGCTCTAGCAATATTTCTTTTCTCTACCCTAGCAATATTCATTTTCTCTACCCTAGCAATATTCATTTTCTCTGACCTAGCAATTTACTCTTAGTTCAGTTCATCCCTGATTATTGTGTCCATTCTAACTTCCTAGTTTTACTTACATTTTCTTATATTTAAAGTTATTTTTATTAAAAAAAAAAACACGTGCCTGTTGAGAGACCAAAAGATTAAAAATCAGTGGTTATTAAAGTTTAAGGCCTGAACTAGATGGGTGGAGAAGTCCAGTAATGCCCTGAGGGGAAAGAGTCACCTTGCAGGATTCTTTCTCCACTCACTAGAGATACAGTTGCTAGGAAACTGGCCCATCCCCCTAGGGAGGGACACCAGTTCATTGATAGGTTTGGGGACCTTCCTATAGCCAATCAATTCAAAATGCAGCATTTGCTTGCCAGGCAGGAATCGCCCCTGCCTTGGGCATGCTGGGAAAGACCAGAATCTTTAAATCAGCCAACTAACCTGAGCATGGGGCTCATGGCTCTCACCACTTTGGCGGTGGGGGCTCTGGGCCCAAGCTGCAGCTTGTAACTTGTAATAAACAAAATCCTCATGTATTTACAGCAGAGTCTATTTATTCCTGGTCTTTTGGGGTTTGTGAACTGGGCACAACACCTGTCCTTTGTACTATAATCTGAAAACTTCATTTTTATTTGCTTGTTTGCTTGGTTTGTATTTAATTCTGCATATCTTATTTCCACATGTATTAGAACCCCAGGATACATTGTTACTGGTTTTTTTTTCTCCCTTAACTTCTTATCCTTTTTCTTTGAAAAATACATTATTCGTTTTAAATTAATTTTAGGTTGATATAAGAGGCAATAGGCTACATTATGCCACATTCATACATGTATGCCAACATTTCTTCTGCTCTGTTGTTTCCACTCTCCCTGTCCTACTCCATGCCCATGTCTGGCAGGTTCCCTTCCCTTCTCAGCCCACCACTGTGTTTCCACATCACATACACTCTGCTACTCTTCCTCACAGTCTCTCTGTCACCACTCACGACTCCCTTTCTGAACTGTTTATGACCTATACCTAAACATATATAGAAATACATATGTAAATTTATATCTAAATTGATATATGAGAGAAAACATGGTATTTGCCTTTCTGAACCCGCCTTATTTGTTTAAAATAGTTATTTCCAGCGTCACGCATTTTTCTGCAAAATTTCATTGTTTTCCTTTTCTTTACGGTTTCATTAGCATCCTTTATGTATACGTAGTACTTTTTCCTCTATCCACTCAGTCCTAAGTAGGAGAAAGAAGGTTAGCAGGGAGAGGGGGTGCAGACACCTTTACTTCTCCTGGCTGTTTAGGGTCCATGGGTTCCTTTTGGAGTTAGATCAGTCTCCGACAACAGCAGATGGAGCAAGCCGTCTCCTCCAAGCCGCTGCATTGAAATGTTTCTCTTCGTCTGTCTCTAAGCCGCCACACCATCCATCTTTGGTTTCTGCAAACTGCCACTTGGCACACGCCACGACCACATGCCATACCTTTTTTTTTTCCTGGGCTCTCATATTTATACCCTCAGATCCTTAGACCATGGCCCTCTAAACGCCACACTTGGCAGGCCATGACCAGCTGTCCAAGGCCACATCCTGCGTGAGGCAGTTAACAGCTGTGGATGAACTAAAGCCCAAACTAAAATCCCACAGGTGGGATTAAAACAAAAGCATATTTACATAACATAACTGAGTTTTTAAAGAAACCAAAGCTTCCATTACAGCCCTGGGGTGTGCTGACCTCATGATAAGTATTCAAAAGTGGGACAGCTGGCTCAGATCATGGTCTACTTGGCAACCACACAAATCTCAGCCTATGCTATCTTAGTTAAAACTAAAGCCTTTGGGATACATTATTTTTTCTTATGTCTTTCTAACATTTTAAGATGTGTCTTAGGTAAATCTGTAGTTTTATTATCTTTGTTTGTTTTGAGGTAGGGCTTTAGATAGCTCATTCTGGCCTTGGATTCCTGATCTCTTGCCTCAACTTCTCAAGTGCCATGTGCCACCACACTTGTCTTTATTATTTCCGCTGTACAAATGAGAAAATTGAGGCTAAGAAACTTACCTAAGCTCATATAATACTCAAATATCAGAGTCCAGGTTCAAATATAGAATGGATGCCCAAAAGTTGTGAGCTTAGGCAGCATTTGATCCTGTGCAGTTTTACTGCTTCTGGTGATATTTATTTGGAAAAATATAACCACAATATTTAAAATTTTAGAATTTGACCATCATCCCATTGGATTTTTACTTTTACCATATTCGTTATCAAAGTTCCAAATTCTAGCTTTCTAGCTTGAGAAATTATCATTTAAGGATAAATATATATTTCTGAATTCATATATAAATACATCTTTTTATATACATAAATTAAATACTCCTGAGTTCTTTTTCAAAACTGAGTATTTAGTATGGAGAATTAAGACAATGTGAAGCTTTTAAAGATGTGTGTGTGTGGTGTGTGTGAGTGTGGGGTGTGTGTGTGAGTGTGGTGTGTGTGTGAGTGTGGTGTATGAGTGTGGTGTGTGTGTGTGAGTGTAGTGTGTGTGTGTGGTGTGGTGTGTGTGTGTGTGTGAGTGTGGTCTGTGTATGTGTGACATCTAATAAAATACCACTGAACTATTGTATTCTCTGTCTTTTGGTGGTCTCAATGAACTTTAATATCTTTAGCTCAACTACTACTGTGTTCTTTGGTGGTCAATACCAATAGTCTCATCCAGTATGCAATATAAATAATCAAAAGTCAAGGCTAATTGTTTAAAAAAACTAATAGCAAGTATGCAGGATCCAATTCCAAACTTTGTTATCATGTGTTAAACTTTTATGTTGTGCAAAGCTCTCTATATAATACTTCTCGTGTTACTATGAATTTTCCCAGGATTGTAAGATAGCTATTTATTTGATTTCACAGATGAGAAACCATGAAAGACTCAAGTTCATTCCGCTACAAATATCAAAAGCCCCATTAATGTGGGCTGAGCTCTTTGGCATTCTTGGTCTACAGATCTAGAAGTTCAGACACAGAATAGCTCATCCTCTGGTCCTGCCCTCATTTTCCTATGAGTGTCTCAGCCCAGCTTAGCTCCGTCTATTGATCTTAGCTGAAGTCTAGCTGTAGGATAAATGCCATCTCTTCAGGAATTAAATTATGCACATATCATGGACATGTGTGAATGTCCATGAAAGTGGACATGACCACTTTGGACTGTTCAGAGAAGGAAAGAGAATTCATTTTCTTCAAAAATTCCAGCAAACCCTTCCTTATTTCCAGTTAGCTCAAACTATTCACGAGCCCATAGTTGAATCAGTCATTGACAAAAGGATTTTATGTGTAACTTTGACATTTAGTAAAACCCTGGTGCAAAGACGGTAGGTATACCCAGATAAGAAGGGTATGTGGGAAAAGGAGAGACAATGGAACAGATCCTGCGTGGGCCTTGGCCATGTTAGAGAGGAAAGGGGTGTAGAGCTCTGTAGGCTACTTCCTGCTGATTAGGGATGCAGAGCTCTTGTGAGAAGTCTAATCTTCATCTGCAGAATCTCCAGCAGTTCAGCAAACCATCAATCCAGCAATAGCAAACAACAGAAAGCTTAGCAGCAGAATGGAGCAGCAGCAGGTGGGAGGGAGGCAGGGAGGGGAACAGCATCCGCCACAGGCCCTCTGGGGCTCTCCCATTTATACCCTCTCAAGAGTTCCCAGAGTTAATCTGCAGCCCTGCCAAAGCATGAGACACATTATACTTAGCTGCTATGGATAATCTGAAGCAGCCCACAGCCGACACATGGGATTAAAACAGAAACATAGCCTCATAACATAACTAGGTTGTTGAAGAAACCCAATTTCTCACTACAGTAACACTTACATTTTCTTTCACAAAATTAGTCACTATGCATAAAAATACATTCATTCATGATATAAAACTACCTTTTAAAAACTCCTTTGGGTCATGGGTCCCCCTTTTGTGCTAAATCAAAATATAATATTTAGGATTAATTCTTATTTGCCTTCCTTATAGAAAATATCTTGGTTAACTTTACATCAAATATGTAAAATGGAATAGTTGCTCATATGTGAAGTTTTTAAAACTGCTATTAAAATTTTAGTTCAGAGGAGACTTTCTGTGCTTTTGATCTTTAGGTAAAGTTATATTTTAGTAATGTTGCCTAAACAGTTCAAAGCTGATGTCATTATAGGTTGGCAACCTTCTTATTAGGTACTCATGTGTTTCTCTTTTAAGAATCTTGAAATTCTTTCCATCTTGGGACCGTCATAGTGACCTAATTTGGTGGAGTGGTTTGCCCTGAGGAATAAATGTTTCTAATGGTTTCTTTTTCCATTATGCATCACTAAACCAACATTCTGTGGACAATTTATTTCTCACATGAAAAATCTCACGTCCTGCCTTTTGCAGACCATCCAAGTTCATTCCTGTTCATTCCAGCAGGTGTCCAGCTTGGTGCTTTGGATATCTATCTAAATCAGGTTTCCTTTGGGGAAGGTGATTTTTTAAAATATCATTTATTTTCTTTTCCTTTGTGAGAAAAACTGTTCTCCATGGATTGCCTTCATATATTAAATGTTTTCAGTGTCTTAAAGGTAAAAACACCTGCCTTTCAACATTTTTCACGTTTACCTTTTGTCAGCTTCTCAAAATGATTCTATGTAAAATGAAAGTTAGACTTTAATGCTGCCAGAGTTATCATGTAATTCTCATAAGCACTGGAAAAGAAAAACAGCAATGTGAACAATAGAACTGGTCTGGATTACAACTTCCTCAAGCCAGGCTCCTCAAGAGGAAACACCGATCTTTATTTTTTTTATGTTGATAAAATGTTTCTCACACTTGAATGACACTGAGGGAAAGTAAAAGTTTCATTGTCTTGAAAATAATGTTAACATTGACGCTAAAATACTCAATAAAATCTTGCAAACCGAATCCAAGAACACATAAAAGATATCGTCCACCATGACCAAGTAGGCTCCATCCCAGGCATTCAAGGGTGGTTCAATATATGCAAATCCATCAATGTGATCCACCATATAAACAAACTGAAGGAGAAAAACCACATGATCATCTCCCTAGATGCCGAAAAAGCATTTGACAAAATCCAACACCCATTCAT
>CM053760.1:21766479-21787732 GCA_028658305.1 Pachyuromys duprasi
GGAAATCAATTTGGCGCTTTCTTAGACAATTAGGAATAGTGATTCCTCAAGACCCAGCCATACCACTCTTAGGCATATATCTTAGGCATATATGCTCAAGTATACAACAAGGACATTTGCCCAACTATGTTAGTAGCTGCTTTATTTGTAATAGCAGAACCTGGAAACAACCCAGATGTCCCTCAGTCGAGGAATGGATACAGAAATTATGGTACTTTTACACAATGGAATACTACTCAGCAATAAAAAAGGAGGAAATCATGAAATTCTCAGGCAAATGGTGGGACCTGGAAATGATCATTCTAAGTGAGGTATCCCAAAAGCAGAAAGAAACATATGGTATATACTCACTTATAGGATAGGAGGGTCATGCTGAAATCTATACACCTAGGGAAGATATACAAGAAGGGGGACCCATGTTGGTATGATCAATGCTCATTTAGATGAACCAATGGGATGGACATTGAATGGAGGAGAAAACAAGCAACAGGACAGGAGCATACCAAAGAGGGCCTCTGAAAGAATCAATATAGCAATGTATCAAAGCAGATATTAAGACTCACAACCAAGCCTTCGGCAGAGGGCGGGAAGTAATAATAAAAATAGGAGAAGTTAGTAAGACTTGGGGAGAACAAGAGCTCCACAAAGACCAAACTGAGCAGGGCACAGGGGTCTTTTATGAGACAGTTTCTCCAACCAAGGACCATGTATGGATATGGCCTAGAACCCTCGCTCATATGTGGCCCTTGGTAGCTCGGTGTCCAACTGAAGACCCTAGTAAGGGGAACAGGAACTGTTTCAATCATGAACTCAATGGCTGGCTCTTTGACCCTCCCCCATACATGCCAGGGAGTAACAGCCTAGCTAGATCCCAGGGGAGGACATTGCAGCCAGTCCTGAGGAGACAAGATGAACTGGGGTTGGATGGAAGGGGAGGAGATCCTCCTACTTCGGTGGACTTGGAGGGGGTGGGGAGGAGATGAGGGAGGGATGGGGAGAGTGGGAGGGGGCTACGCCGGGGATTCAAAGTACCTAACCTGTGATTGATATAAAAATAAATAAATTACATTTAAAAAAACAAAAAATAATGTTGAAAATAATTATTACTTGGGCTGCATCTAGGAAAACAAGAAAATGGCTCTCTGATATTTGTCTTTTCTTTCTTCTTTTCTGTCTTTTCTGTTTTTTTGAGAAGCTAACAAGAAAAATCTGGATTCTAGTTAAATGTTAGTACCATCAGCTTCTCCATTTGGTTTCAGTTAGTAGATATCTTTGGATTAATATATTGGTTTATAATTTGTCTGATGATTATTGTGTTATGATGTGTTTACAATGCTTGAATTTACGAAGGTTAAATATTGTTGCATATAAATGTCCATTGAACAAATATGGTTTCTGCATATGGTATTACTGTAGTGGTTGGTACATGTAAGGAACTAACTGCTTATAATTGGCCCAACTTCAATTCAAGACTACGAAAATAACTTTTATTATTCTATTAAACACTAACTATCTTTCTCCAAGCTCATCATCATTTCATTGACTTCTTTGGGGTTGTTACTAATTAGATTATCCTTTTTTATAGATGATGAAGGAAACCAAAGATTCAAAACAATAGGAACTCAAGCTAACTTACACATAGAAAGTAGAACCTGGGGAAGGTACAGGTAGTAGCTGTTATCTTGAAATAGTTTGTATTTACAGAAAATAACACAATCAGCTCTTGGTTAACCTCTCACAAGGACCCACTCTTTTTTGTTGTTGTTGTTATCAATCACAGGTTAGGTACTTTGCATCCCATGCACAGCCCGCCCACTCCCTCCCACCCTCCCCAACCCTCCCTCATCTCCTCCCCGCCCACTCCAAGTCTACCAACGGGAGGACCTCCTCCCCTTCCATCTAACCCCAGCTCATCCTGTCTCCTCAGGGCTGGCTGCAATGTCCTCCACTGGGATCCAGCCAGTGTGTCACTCCCCGGCTTGTATGGGGGAGGGTCAAAGAGTCAGTCATCAAGTTCAAGACTGAAACAGAAGGACCCACTCTTGATGTGAGGGTAAATGGATGGGGTCATGACGCTTTGCCTTACATCAGCAAGTGTTTCCTAAGACTACAATGAGGCAGTCCTTCTACATAACCCCAATAAAATTAGCAATGAATCCAGGAAGATAACTGTCCTCTTAAGCAACATGCTTGATTATTTCTTTATCCCTAATAAAGAATAACTATGCTGTTTACATGCTCACACATATATATCATTTAGAGGTTTCTGTAAAATATTTTTACAGCACTTTTGCTGCACTCCACCACATTGTAGTCAACTAGCTGGTGCCACTCTGAGTTGTCAGGAAACAGAAGGTGAAAAACTCTTCAGAAAATTGTTTTCATGATAATTCCTTTTTAGCCAGTGTTTTATCATCCCTCTTTGACCCTAAGATGTAAACTAAGAAAATCAAAGAGGTGAAAATCAACAGCTTGTCCACCACTCAACAACTCCCTCAGGTGAAATTTCTGCAGCAGTCAAACAGCAAAGAATGCTTGGGTGCTCTACAGCCCCTGGCCTCTGGGAGTCTTGAGACAATATTTAGGTAGTGCTTTGTTGTCATACTCTGCAATGCTAAAGACCACAGGCTTCTTCCATCTTCTTTCCACTTCCAAGAGACTCGAATGCTTCATGTGTGTGAGCAAGCAGGCAATTCTGCAGCCACCGAGACTCGTATTCTAAGCATGTATTCCCCTTTTCACACATGTGTGGAAAGATAAAATCTAATCACTTCTGACATTTCATCATCAAGCTACACCACCTACCAGCATTTTCCTATTTTGAGTTAAATCATGTTTTCTTCTTACAGGTTCACTTTAAATAAATAAATATATATATATATTTAACATTTAAATATATACATTATGTGTGTGGGTGTTTTGCCTACGCGTTATTTCTATGCACCACATGTGTATAATTCCTGGCAGGGTCAAAAGAAGATGTTCAGTCCTCTGGAATGGGAGTTACAGGTGGTTTTGAACAGCCACGTGGGTGCTAGTAAATAAACTTGAGTCTTCTGCAAAAGCAGCAAATGCTCTTAACCACTTACCCATCTCCCCAGACTCCAACCCTCACCCTGACCCCCACACTATTTTTAAAAGAAGGTCTCATATATCCCGGGCTGATCTGGAACACACTGTGTAGAAAAGGATGATCTTGAACTTCTGGTCTTTCTGCCTCTTCATCCTGAATGCTGAGATTATACCTGTTTGTTGCCATACCCAGCTTATGTAGTTCTGGGATTTAAACATGGTGCTTGATGACTGCTAGGCAAACACTCTGACGATTGGCCTACATGACCAGCCTCTCAGCTTAACTTCTTAAGTGTGTTGGTTTTGTTTCTTTGTTTGTTTGTTTGTTTGTTTGTTTGGTTGGTTGGTTGGTTGGTTTTCTGAGTCAGGGTTTGTAGCCTTGGCTGAACTGGAGCTTGCTCTGTAGACTAGGCTGGCCTTGAACTCACAGAGACCCACGTGCCTCTGTCTCCCAAGTGCTGAGATGTGTAGCACCACAGCCTGGCCGAAGTGTTTGAATATCCAATGAGATCAGTAGAAAACCAATTTTAAAATCTAACATGTACTATTGCATGAAAACAAATGCTGTCTTTGTTAATTCTTCAAGTGTTAATAAAACTTCTACTCTCTGTGCTAGTGGCTAGATACAGCAACACAATCCAATGTATTCTCAAAAAACCCAGCGAAAGGTGGAGTTCAGTAATATAGTGTTTATGTAGCAAGTGCAAGGCCTTAGGTTCAGTTGCCAGCACCAGGACAAAAAGAAAACTTGGATTCTAGAATTGAAGCTAATATGTTTAAGACGATTTACAACTTAGTATTGTTGTGGGGTCCAACACAATCCATAATAACTCAAATGCCAGTCAATGCAGATGACAAAAAAAAATGTATTGTAATCAAGCTGCTACTGATTGATCAGGGCCGAAGAACAGACTTGGGAGCCGAACTGCGAGCTGAAGGGATGTTGTACAACATATTTAAAGAATGAAACCTTAAAGTGAGGGGGTGGGCTGCCACACTGTCCAATCATATTTGGATATATGGGGTTGAGAAAGAGAGTTTTCGTCAATCAGAATAGGAGTTGGTTCCTGGGCCCGGGAGCGTGAACTTGGTTTGACGGTGCCGCAAGATGGAGAAGTTATTCTTAAAATGGCTGCACTCAGACAACTGTCTCCTTACAAGTTGCCCCTGAGATGGCTAGACTCAGACACTTATTTCTTTATAATAGAAGCTGTTCAGCTATTGAGAAGTGCCCAGTTCCCCTAAGGCCTGGGACTTTGAGTTTAGTTTTTCCCTATGATTAAATGGAGTCTGAAAACTACATGGTAGTATACTTAGAATAAGTTTCTTTTGCTTGTTCCCAACAGTACTAATAAATGGGGGTAAAGATAGTCTATTTCTTAAAATAAATATAATTTACAAAATATAGTACAATTAAGTAATCTTATAAAGGGGCCATGCCCTGAGGATTGTAGGGACTTAGCTATGATGCTCCTCACTATGCCTGGCTGTTTGTTGTTAAATGAAAGATTTTCAACATCCATTTAAAGGTAGATACACAGGAACAGACAGGGATTATAGTCTAGACTCACCAAATTTAATTTTGTTACTTTAATTCTTATTAACATTTTTCCTAATTAGTTGATTTTCATCTTGCCTCCTCAATTAAGAGAGTCTTTGGCTAAAAACATGGTTGAGCAAATGTCCTTGTTATATACTTGAGCCTATTTTAGATACATGCCTAGGAGTGGTATAGCTTGATGTTGATGTAACACTAGTCCTAATTTTCTGAGAAAGCACCAGATTGATTTCCAAAGTGGTTGGATACTCCAACCAAGGACCATTCATGGATATAACCTAAAACCACTGCACCGATGTAGCCCATGGCAGCTCTGTCTCCAAGTGGGTACCCTAGTAAGGGGAACAGGGGCTGTGTCTAACATAAATTCATTGGCTGGCTCTCTGATCACCTCTCTCTGAGGGGGGAGCAGACTTACCAGGCCACAGAGAAAGACAATGCAGCCAGTCCTGATAAGACCTGATAGGTTGGGGTCAGATGGAAGGGAAGGAGGACCTCCCCTATCAGTGGACTTGGGGAAGGGCATGGGAGGAGAAGAGGCAGGGAGGGTGGGGAAGGGAGGGGATGAAGGAGGAGGCTGTAGCTGGGATACAAAGTGAATAAATTGTAATTAATAAAAAAAAAAAAGAGAGTCTTTGGCAAAAACTTCACTTAATTTTTTTTTCTTTGTGCTTCCTATGCTCTGACCATTTTCCCTCATCTGTTATGTGAGATCACGTGGCAATAATTTGTGCCACCACAGGCGCCATGGAGACGGTACATTGTCTGAGCATAGGAAGTACGATTGACATCAACCAGCACATATGAATGACACCAAAATCGGGCAGCTATTATTGACCATGCTTATCCGTAGAGCTGCCAGGATGTTAAGCAAACTAAAAAGACTTGCAGTCTGCACCCAAGACCTCAATATATGTAGCCATTGTTATTTCTGTGTCTCAATACTTTTAGACTCCTTAACATGTGAGATGGTGAATGCACTAGAGAGAAAATACTAAAAGCTGATGATGTCGAGTGCAGCTTCTGGGGAGGCAAAGTCAATTATTACATAGGAAACAGTATTGACATTGAAATATCTGAGGGGAAAAAAAAACAAAAAGAAAAGCTTAAAAGAAAAGAAATTAACCCTGAGACTATTATAAGGTGTCCTGAGCCCTTTCTTTTGAGGCGGATGAATGAATGACTTTTACTTCTTACTTCGTCATTCATAAATTTTCATGAGCTATCCTATTTTCAACTACTGAAATATTGTTCTAACGTGATGTCACCTTTGATAGCTTTCAGGAGTTTATACTGCAAGAAAGCTTTTTTTTCCCCTCAAAATAAATAAGTGACAACTGGTTACAAAGAAATAGTAAATTGGAAGGCTTTTGAAAATGTTAAGATTTCAGAGAGGCAAAATTAATGAATTGCTGTTTGCTTTAAAGTAAAAATTAAATATTGTTAATGTGGGGTTTTTTTTGTAATTATGCCTTGGGCTTAAATTCTTGATGCACAACAAAGATATATGTGGCTTCCCATCATTTCTTCAGAGTTCTGTAGCTTTTACTGACCTTTCTTTTTTTAATGTTGTATAATATTCAACACAGGCTGGGTACATTTTTATGAGAACACATGCAAACTCTAAAGCAGAATATTGTCCAATGACTTTCCTCAGATATTTAATTTCATGGACTATGTCTAGGTAGCAACAGTCTCAGTTTCTTGCCATTTGATTTGAGGAGATTCTTGAAATGTAGCACAGCCAGTTTACCAGAAAACAAAGTGAAAAGAATTTAGAAAATGATAGCCAAAAGTCAAATGCATTAAAATCATTAAATATACAGTTTAGAATAAGCCTAGAAAGCACACCCAACACATCGAAAAGATGATTCCAGTCATGGCTATTTCCAACTCAGGAGAGCTGAAACTATGTCTTTGTAATTGGCTGGCAGGTCCCTCCTAAACCCCAGCCCTGGCTGGCCCTTTGTCTCTTCCTATCTGAGCATGTGTCTGTTTTCAGCAAACAGTTTCTTAAATTTTTCTACCCATACTCACCCCACAGAAAGAGAAAGGACATGGACAAATGTGAGTTTGAGAGGTCTCTTGTGGTTATTGTTTTGTTTATTTTAATGGCTAGACATGTGTAAAAAATAATGCTTCTACCTCCATGGATTGACAGAGCAACCTGCCTTCCAGTAACTCACAAAGATGGTGAGTAGGAAGGAAAAAAAGGAAAGGTTGCAAGGAGCAGCCAGCAATCTCTAGAAATCAGATATTTAAAAAATATTTTTGCTACTGTCACATAAAGAAATTCAGTTTCTTTCTCTCTCCCTCCCATCTTCTGCCTCCTCCACCTCCTCCCTCTTCAAATAAGTGAGACTAGATCTTCTTTTGTTCTGAGTTACCACTATGTGACTTTAAAACATTGTGAGTCTGCACACTGCTTAGTTTTAGTGGAATCTCGTAGGATTCATGAATGTAATTGGTAGTTTCCAACTTATTTGGTTAATTGCATAAATGAAACAAGCATCTAATTAAATCTATTGTAGTCTTCATGAGATGTAATATCCTCATAATTGCAAACAAAATTCAGTAAGAGATGAAAACATATTATCTTCATCTATAAGTCATGTACCCACTTGCATTTTTATATATAGATGTATATATGCGCACACAAACACTCTTACGAAGCCATCAACAGTGCCACTGAGGAGATATAGAAATTTCAGACTTGAGTCTCTAGAAAAGTGTGCTATCATGATTAAAAACCACATTTTTCTACCAATGTACTTTTTATCCCTTTTAACTTAAGTCAAAGTCTTTCTCTGACATCAGGCTTTATTAAGTCTAATCCCAAATTACTCACAGGAAAAACAGCATGATGTCAATAATGAACATTTATTGAAGATACTTGTTAACAATTTATATCTTACGAAACTTTCACTGTTCCCCTTATATCTAAATCCTATTACCTTTGGTGTGCATTTTATCTTTTGTTAACAGGAAATTCACGTCAAAATACCTCACACCCAAACAGGAAGTTTGCTATGGCTTCGGGTCAAATTGAAGAGCTGTTTGGCTTCATGACATCAAGACAGACACCACCTCAGCCATGCCCCCTCTTTCAGGGACCACAGTGACTTTTGCTGTGCATCCAGCTTCTTACGTCATTTCTGGGTGCAGCCTAGCCTTCTCTGTTTTCCCTTTACACAAGCTAGGTCCAGACACCAGACCCAAGCAGAATTTTTAGATTCATAGGATTCCAGAGCCCAACTTGTTTGACTTTGCTGCTCATCATCATGTTTGGTATTAATTGGTATTTATTGGAATCAGCGTCTGTGCCTTTGCTGATTGGTGTCAGATGGTTATAAATCCTAAATAAATAGAAAACTCATTACAGTCATAATCCTCAGTTAATTCAGAGGTTTTAATAAAATTTCAGTTGGCTGGCCTTTCTTAGGATTTCCTTAACACTAAACAGACACTCGAGAAACATGATTTTAAAGCCTTTCCATTAATTTATTGGCCCACTGAATCCAGTGGATGGCACAGAAATTATATATATATATATATATATATACATATACACACATATATACAGATGCATACAAATTGTACATGTACATACGTACATATACACATAGCGTTAAAGTCATGGATAAGTAGAAATATGAAGTCCTTTGGGCAGATGATGTTTCAGTATTGCTCCTTGGGAGGGGAGGGTTCCTTGATACGAGAACCAGCTACCAGAGAAGTTCCCCATTCTCTGCTAAAATGGAACAAAGGAAGCCATTGGGTACCAATTGTTTTCCTGGCTATGACACTTCTGGTCTGAAAGGCAAAGTGACAGCTACAGATAGTGAAATGTTTGCTGTCGAGAGGAAATGAAATTTTATGATTCTAGGAAAACACTAGGTAATGAGGGCAATCCCTAGTAAGAGATTCCACTCAGAAAAACATAAGCTTGTAACCTCCCGACGAGCAAGCGAAGTGATCCCAGTCTGTGGAGCTTGAACCTATCTAAATGGAAACAGGTTGTCCCATAAAATCAGCACGAATTCAACATACAATGACTTTTTTGATGTGGATTTACTGTCTTGCAGGGCCCTCTAGGGACTGAACTGCAATCTTAGGAACTCGTTTCAATCAGACCCCAGAACCTGAGGTAAAACCCAAACACTCAGGTCAGGCAGGTTCCAGCTCACCGTTGCCACCAGCAGCTTTTCCTCAGTGTGTTATTTGACTTTATCTGCTGGGCGCAAGGCTGATATCTTTGGGGTAAAGGAAGGAGGCACCACCATATTTTCTTACAGGATTATTACTCTTTTAGCTGAGCGCAGCTAGAGTGAGCAGAAGTTTTGCAATCACCGCTATCTCATGACAGCTCACTCTGTGGTGAAATCAGCTTTGCTCCTCCACTGAAATGAAGGATTAGTGGAATTGCAGGCACTGAGATGGCAATTTGATGTAAGCCTCTATTTTCTGCAGTTTGAAAGAGCTGAGAATGGTTGGTACTGTATGACCCCAGAGACACCCAGTAGAATGCTTAATATGGCTACATGGAACAGCACTTGCTCTAATAGACGGCTTTTGCTTTATTATATGCAGAATGCTACAAACCGGTTATAAATGCTGCAAAACTAAGAGTTCATAGGTCACAGGCACAAAGCTCTGATGGGTGAAGCTGACTGGTGGCCAGAGTTGGCAACAATATGCACTCGTGTCTAATCTTTACAAGTTTTCTAAGGATATTTTAGATTGCTGATAGGTCAGTGTTCCACTTTGTTTCATGGGAAAATGAAATTCTTAACTTAAGTAGGAACAATATTTCACCCTAAAAAATGTGCAGTAGAGAAATTTCCCAAATTCATTTGCTCAGCACTTGCCTAAATCTCTAGTACTCATGAATTTCAGCTCATACATGCCCTAGGGAAGACAATTCTAAGCATTCTTGACTGTATCTTTTTGATAGTGAGTCTTCTATGTTTAAATAACCTAGGGAAATTAAAAAAACATTTATTGATTCATAATTTCATGCATGTGGTATGAGGGACTAGGAAAATAGAATAGTGTTTCTTTTTAGATAAGCTTGGGCACATTCAGGCAAGGGTGACCACAGAAGACTGTTCCATTTTAACTAAAATAATGCGCAACGAAAAGAAGGCTCTCCTCTCTTTGTCTTTTTCTTTCTGTCTCTGTCTGTCTCTGTCTTCCTCTTTGCCTCCCTTCCCCTCCCCCCTTTTATTTTCAGGCATGTGAGCTCTGGGGACAGGTCTGAATCACACTTAAAGGGTGTTGAGGGCAATAGCAATAGCCGAGGAGAGCCTCAGCTTCATACCACACGACGTTGTGAATTAGGGGAAACATCCGTTACTGTGAAAATCAACTTCTGATTATTCGTTTTGTGCTACAAGACTTGCAGTGTCTCCAAGTACGTGGGCATTTGGCATATATCCAAGGACAAATCAGACATGGCTCCTGTGCTCAGGAACATGACAAACCAGGCAGTCAGTAAAGACGTAGAATAAAGACGTCTAATAAACATGACAGTGCAACATGGTATGCAAAAAGTGTGACAGCCATTGCATGCATCACACATCTCCTAATGGCTCCGTTCCCCACTGGAAACCCACAGTACTGACTGTAAGGAGCTCAGGATGCTCTATAGAGGTCTCACCTAGGCCTTGCCCACCCTAGTCTGCTCCTCTAGTATTAGAATGCAGCCATTTCTGCTAGTTCAAGACTCTAAGAGTCCATCTTTGCTCTGGGCATCCCCATGGCCTCATGAGACTTCAATGATGTTTGAGGGCACCTCACTCATCTCCCCTCCATTCTCTTTTCTCCTGTTTGCACATATCAGACTCTGAGTGTGGTCTGAAAACTTTACCTCCTCACTTTGATTTCAAATTCCCCTTTGCTTTTCAGAGCTAAAACTTTTAAATCCCTTGCATACCGAATTCAATCATCTTTCCTAGAACATTCGCACCAATATTTAAAGGTACAGTAGCTTGAAGACTCAGAAGAGTGATCAGTCTATATATATATCACAAAAGGCAACATTGGAGCTGGGCCTATCTGGGACCAGAAACAAGTAAAATCACAGTGAAGTCTTCAGCACATTTGTAACCAAGTTGGAAACAACCTACAACAATGAATGTCAATGCCGTTCTTTGAGGCTGCACAGAGCTCTCCACTCACGTCAGCACCAATGATACAATAAAGTTCATCATTAGGATGCTAAGCGCTCTCTCCCACTGTAAACCAGAAGACCTTTTTGGACCTTTCTTCTCTTTTGCTCCCCACGTTCTGCAGAGGAGAAAACTGAAAAGCTATAAAGTTCCATAAATCACTGAGGGCAGCCCAGTGACAGGATGAAGAAAAGATGTTCTACTAATGATCCCAGCCTTGAAAGAGCCCACTGCCAGGGGAGGATTTATGACTTTGTGAAGACAACCGTTAGTGTCTGGGATCTCTTTTATATATTAATTTACTACAAACATTTACTCTTTCAAAATGCTTCAGTAGCTTTTACTCCTCAGAGAAGATAAAGGAGAACAAGAGTTCTAAAGTGTTCCTACTTCCCAAAAGAGAGGGGGTAAATAAGTCTCTGGATAAATTAGATCTGGAGACATTTGTGTTAAATTTTATACTTGTAGAACTTACTGCACATATTAGCGTAAGGAAGGCCCTGGAAGAGCCAAGGTAAAAGTAGTCACTCGCATTCATTTATTTCAGTGTTTCCCAAACTTAAGTGATGATGGGATTCTCCATCATCCAGCCCACCTAATAAATATCTCATAGAGCTAGCTTTATTTGAGAAAAATCTGATCCAGAGAAGGCAAAACTCACTATCTTCTTTGTGTTAACAAAGAAAGTTGATTTTAAAATCCATATCCTAATACCCTACAACTCCACACCATTTCAGTTCGAAGACTTCCCTTTCAGACATGTCTTTATGTGGACAAATACATAAAATGGTGTGTAAATGTCATAATGTTATTCATTTAGTCTGGAGCCTCTCCGTATTGTTTCCTTTCTCTTTACTTCATTCCTCCTCCTTTGCTCCCCCTCCTCCCCCTCCCCCCATCCTCCCTCTCCCCTCTCTGCTCTCTCCTCTCAACTCTCCCTTTTTCCCTCTCTCCTCTCCTTTTTCCTTCCTTCTCAAGTATTGGCATTGCTACCATCTCATATTCTTCCCTTGTCACTTGGGTTCCTAGTGCAACGGTTGTGTGTCCCTCTGGCCATGCTTCAGACTCCATGAGAGCACTTGGCTGGGGATGTCTAACCTCTGCAGATCCAGCTACTGACCCTGCATGTTCTGGAAGGCCTGTCCTTGCGTCGAGCCCTTTGGTGGCTCCTGGCAGATAAACTCTGCCTGACCTTAGCTTTTTCACATACTGAGTTCTTGGGCCACGTGGTAGTAGTTTAGTGAGATAATTATGCCAACAACATGATTTCTGGGGAAACCTGCTTTTATTCTGGTGGCTGAGGTCACTCTCTTAAACACTAAAGGTATTCCTTACAGACGGACTTCCAATAAAAGCTCTCATTCTGAAAGGCTCAGGTTCCCTCCTCTGGCTTGTAAGGCCTCAGCACAGTCTGACACCACTTCTGAGAGAATTAAGTACGTCCACGTGACTCCACTGGGCAAGAACATCTGCAGTTTGCACCTGGTTTCTCACAGGCTTTTCCCTACAGGCCTTTTGTCTTTGCTGATTTAATGCAGACCCTGGCCCTGCGATAAATGACAACTCTGAGGACAATAACTTTTCTGAGCCCGGCCTTGAGCATCTCATACGCCGCGCCTGTGGTCGCCATCTTTCACCAGATGCGGTGTTCACTGTGTTTATCGATTCTACAGCGCAGCGGCCTTCCTTTCATTGCTCTCCCCACAGATCACCTTTTCATTTTGATCTTTTTTTTCTCTCCTGTGAAGTATTTGAGGAGGCCCTCCTTCCACCAGAGTAAGGGATACTTTCTGGTTTTGTTTAATTTCACTGACCTGAAGTCAGAGAATCTGATTTCTTAACAATTTTCATTGTTGAAAATGTGCTTGTCCTCTTTGTTTGTACATAGATACTTTCATAATCCAGTACTATTCCTTTATAAGAATATGAAAACACTATAGCAATGTCTACACGCTTCAGACACTGTTTCTCTGCTGCTTCACACAATGCAGCAGAAGTGAAACATATTTAGAATAATTTTATTTTTCTTTGACTTCCTCTCAGTCCAATCCCAGGTTTGACTTGATTTCTTTTTACATTTATTCATTTCTTTGGATATGTATGTATGTGTGTCTGTGTTTGCCTGTATATATGTATATATACTACATGTATTCTAGAGGCCTGTGGAAGCTGGACGAGGGCATTGGGTCTTATGGAACTGGAGTTACACACAGTTGTGAACTTCATATGGCTGCTGGGAACAGAACCCAGATCCACAGCAAGAACAAGTGTTCCAGCCACTGAGGCATCTCCAGCCCCACCCAGGTTTGGCTTTTATGAGATTCCTGTTGACACTTCCCTCATGGTGTGTAGAAGAATACAACTTTGTGCAGGACATACACCGCTCAGGTTTATCAGAGGCAGGCTGAGTCATTTATAAAGTTGGAAAAAGAAGTGTGTGGTGAGAGAGGGGGGACTCTGTAAAACAGAGGAGCAAGCACTGTGTGGTAGACTCACCGTCACAAGGTCAGGGTGGCCACATCCTTAGTAGGTTGTCACTCAGAGGATGAGTTCATTCACAGCTGAAATGAAGAAAATCAGTTCCCTGCAATGAACATGTCAAAGTACAATGGTTAAGGCATTATATTATAGGCCTCGTTGTCAAATATGGATTTCTCAGGAAGTCTCTGTTTTGTTTTATAATTTTCTAATCTCATTTACCTTGCAGCATAACCTTGAAGATTGTAGATGCTTCTAGGGAGTACCCAATGCTGTTTGCTTGCTTGTTATTTAATAAGCTCTAGAGTCACCAGGGTGTAAACATTTTTTACCTTTCGCTTCCTTATCTCTCTCTAAGATTTATTTATTTATTTATTATTTAATCACTTTACAGCCTGATCCCAACCCCATCCCTTTTCTCCTCCCAGTTCCACCCTCCTGCCCCTCCCCCCCACTCCCTTCTCTCCTCAGAAAAGAGGAGGCTCCCAAAGGGTACCAACCCACCCTGGCACCTCAAGTTGCAAAAAGACTAAGTGCATGCTCTCCCACTAAGGCCTGACAAGACAGCCCAGCTAGGGGAAAGGAATCTAGAGGCAGGCAACAGAGTCAGAGACAAATCCTACTCCCACTGTTAGGGAATCCACATGTTGACCAAGCTGCATATCTGCTATATGTGTGTAGGGGGTCTAGAGCCAGCTCATGAACACTCTTTGGTTGGTGGGTTCAGTCTCTGAGCCCCCATAGGTCCATGTTAGTTTGTTCTGTAGGTCTTGTTATGGTGTCCTTGACCCTTCGGGCTGCTGCCTTTTTCCTTCCCCTCACTCTTCCACAGAATTCCCCAAGCTTGGGCTATCGTTTGGCTGTGGGTCTCTTGTTGAGGATTGGTCTGGTCCTCTCTATTCTATGATCTATTACCCCTGGAGGCCAGTTTGCTACAAGCAGACACTCACCTACCCCAAATGACATTGTAAAATTTGCCTCTCTGTTTAACCAATAAAACGCCAACACACCTGGGTAAGACAGATGGCGAGGTTTGGCCAAGAATCACAGGCTTTTGGGAGGACAGAGAGGATCTTGGGAAGGAGACAGATGGGAAGAGAGGAAAGAGGAGGAGGCCACAATGGGTTATTGTGGAAAAAGAATCACATGGGCCAGGAAGAAGGACTCTGAGAATGCCATGGAAAGGAGCCATCCAGATGAAGAATAAGGAATCCAGATGAAGGATAAGCAAAGATTTATGGAATTATAAATGGGAAATAGGCCAGATAGGTTATCTGGATGGCCTGAGATGGGACTGGAAGATAGGAGATAGCTTAGCTGAAATATCTAGTAAATAAGGCAATTATAAAATTTAACAGGTGTCTATGTCTTATTGATTCTGTTAGTAGGTTAGATAATACCACCATAATAATCACAGAGCCAATAATAATAAAATTATTTAGCCCAACACTATTTATTTACTGCAACAGTCTCTACATATGGATGAAGCTTCTCAGAAGACAGTCCTGCTAGGATCCTGTCTGAAAGCAGAGCAGAGTATCATTAATAGTAACAGGAATGGGCTCTTTCCCATGGGGTGGGGCTCAACTGGTGTACCATTCCCTCAAACTCTGCTCCATCTTAATCACTGCACTGCTTGGAGGGAAGACAAATTTTTGAGTGGAAGGTTTTATGGGTGTGTTGGTATTCCTCTCCCTCCACTGAAGTCCCACATGGCTACAGGTTCCTTAAACCTCGCTGCTAGGAGTCTCAGCTAGAGTCATCCAGGAGCCTCCCCTGTCCCAGAGATGCCCCTATAAATTGCTATTCTCTCTCACCATCCTGTTCCATCCCTGCTTTCCCCACACCTAATCCCCACCCCTTTACCCTCCCTCCCCCCTCTTCCTCTTCCGAGTGAGATTCAAGCTAATATCCAAAATATAGAGAGAAATCAAGAAATTAAACACCAAGAAACCAAATAACACAATGTAAAAATGGGGTACAGATCTAAACAGAGAATTCTCAACATAGGAATCTCAAATGGCTGAAAAGCACTGAAAGAAATGTTCAACATCCTTAGTCAACAGAAATGCAAATCAAAATGACTCTGAGATTCCATTTTATACCTGTCAGAGCTGGGAAGGTGCAGATAAAGATCCCTGAGGGTCACTGGTCAGCCAGCCTTGACAGTGAACACCAGGGCCCAGTGAGGGACCCTCCCTCAAAAATAAAGGTGGAAACTTTCTGAAGACTAGCATTTGAAGTTGACCTCTTACCTATACACACATATACATACATACATATAAACACACATGTACATGCACTATACATACATATACACTCATAATAAACATACACATACAAACCACACAAACATATCACACACACGCATACACGCATATACATATGCACATACACACACCATAAAATACACATACAAATCACACACACATACATAAACACATATACACACACATTCATGTGCACACCACACATACACATATACACACATGCGCACACATATCAGTACACACACACATACACACATATGTAAATGCACACATATTCAAGACAGCAAAAATTAAAAGAAGAGGCCAGCATGAAAATACTCAGGTGGCGTCTTGGCAAATTTTTAGACAAAGAGTCTCCAGTATGACCTGAAACTGCAGAAATGCCACAATCAGTGTGATTTTTCTGCCTCGGTTTCTATACTGCTAGAATGACTGGCAGGTACCACCAGACCTGGCTGCTCTCTCACCTTTCAAACTTTTCTCCTGCTATTTCCTAGCCAAAAAAAAAAAAAATTCCATTTTAGCTTGGAGATCATTCATTTAGTGTAACTAGGCTAGGGCCCTATTCTTTAGCAATATCTGTTGACATGCTAGTGTTCAGTTTTGTTTTAAACTTAGAGGTAGCAGGCAAAAAAGAGGGAAGAAAAAGTTTCCGAAAGACAAACAAGGCTGGTGAGATGAGTCAGTAGGTAGACACTTGTCACCAAACTGAGAGCCTGAGATTTCTCCTCAGGACCCATAGAGCAGAAGGAGAGAATCAGCCCTGGGGTGGTCCTCCAACCTCCACTCACACTGTGGCAAGCACTTGCCCTACCCAAATAGTAAAATGTAATTTTAAAAAGACAAACAAAGCCAGTTCCAGTATTGATTTTATTGTCTAGGAGTTAAAGCTGCAAGTTTGTGGTAAAGAGAATTTGACAGTTCCTGACCTATGTGGGTTAAGATGGCCTCAGGCAGAATTAGTGGGAACAACTCACATGACCTGGAGTGCAACCAAGATTAGGAAAGACAGAAGAACTGACTGGATCTGGTAAAGCCATACATAAAATGTCCAGCATGGAATTAAAAAACAACTCAGGTAGTCTGGTTACACCATTTAGAATTTGATTGTTAATTAGAAGTCTTGCTTTTTTTTTTTAATAAGAATTACTGCTGACTCAAGAATGCACACACACAGCAAAACATTTTAATGAGGGAGATGTGCTCTCAAATACACTTCTTTATCAAAACTTTGTATTACCACAGGCAGAAGCAAGTAGAAGGCGTAGGATTATGTTTTAGGTTATCAGACTGAAAGCGAACAGCATTTAAGGAGTGAAGTAAAATATCATCCAGTGTTCAGGAAAGATTGTAATATTGTATAAGGGGAAAAGGTAGTAAGTACATGGTCCATAAAAGAAAGTCCCAGGTATGGGCTGGGTCAGTGGAGATGCGGCATCTCTGGGTCTGAGAAGGGGCAAGGGTTGTTAGAGCAGAACCCCCTTAAGATTTTCCAAAGGAAACCACTCATCACCCAAGAATTTGTATGTGATCCCAGACGTATAGATATCTAACATAAGATACAAATGAAACAGATAGTAACTCAAGAAAATTCATTTAAATTTCTTGATATATACATATATTTTACTTTGTCTTTATTAAAGACAAAGCTACATTTGAATAATAATGAGATATTATAAAGAGTTGGATTTGGTCTGAATATTTGATGAACACAGTATATCTTTAACATTTAACATCAGAGTTCAACAATATTTTGGCTTTAGAATTATCAATGCCAAGAATGCCATGGAGATAACCTAGAACCCCTGCACAGATGTAGCCATGGCAGCTCAGTATCCAACTGGGGTGCCTAGTAAGGGGAACAGGGGCTGTCTCTGACATGAACTCAGTGACTGGCTCTTTGACCACCTCTCCTTGAGTGGGGAGCAGCCTTACCAGGCCACAGAGGAAGACAACGCAGCCACTCGTGATGAGACCTGATAAGCTAGGGTCAGATGGAAGGGGAGGAGAACCTCCCCTATCAGTGGACTTGGATAGGGACATGGGAGGAGATAAGGGAGGGAGGATGGGATTGGGAGGGAATGAAGGAGGGGGCTACAGCTGGGATACAAAGTGAATAAACTGTAATTAATATTTAAAAATTAAAAAATATTTTTAAAAGAATGCCATTTCATATATATACATGACACATATCTATTTTGCATTTATATGTTTGCATATTATATAATGTGTGTATATATACATATGTATATCACAAAATGTAATAATGTTTGTTCAGAGCCATTTCAGAAAATTTTGAAATCTCAAATGAATCCGAAGTCAACTTCATTGGATATATTTTAAATGAGAGAAAAACCAGCCATTCGAATATCAAAATTTAAATCCAAACATTTAAACACCACACAAGCTAATCTGATACTTGAATGTTCAGAAATTGCAGTAGGGAACTATTGATAGATTTTACTACCTACAATTAAAAATTATTTTTGTCAGAGCAGAAAACTTGGTTTGTACCTAAAGACACATCTGTGTGTGGCCAACAAGATGGTTCACCAGCTGAATGTGCTGGCTTATTAATTATTTAGTAGACCAAGTGTTTCTTTACCGTGTTCCTTCTAGCATATGCAAACTCCCCCACTTATGTCTGTCTGTCTTTCTGTCTGTCTGTCTGTCTGTCTGTCTGTCTGTCTGTCTGTATCTATCTATCTATCTATCTATCTATCTATCTATCTATCTATCTATCGATCTAATCACTTTACAGCCTTATCTTGGTCCCCTTCCTTCTCTCCTCCCAGTCCTACCCTCCGTCCCTTCCCTCCGTTTCTCACCTCTCCCTCTTCTCAGAGAAGTGGAGTCTCCCATGGAGTACCAGTCCACCATGGCACCTTAAGTAGCAGGAGGACTAAGCACATCCTCTCCCACTGAGGCCCTATAAGGCAGCCTAGCTAGGGGAAAGGGATCCAAAGGCAGGGGTAACAGAGTCAGAGACAGCCTTTACTCACATTGGTAGGGGACCCACATCTGCTACATGTGTGTAAGGGGTCTAGGTCCAGCACGTGCATGTTTTTCGGTGAATGGAAATCAAGTGGGGAGGATTTCTGGAGAAGGAGGACTTCTAGGATTCTATGGGGTGAGCCTAGCTGAGACTCCTAGCAGCTGGGGTTCAAGAACCTTAAGTTGCCACTTCCTATAGCCAGGTGGGACTTCCAGCGGAGGGAGGGGACACCAAACCAACCATAAAACCTTTGATCCAAGCTGTCTCTCACCTACAAGAAGTGTAGGGATAAAGATGGAGCAGAGTTGAGGAAGTGGCCAACTAATGACTGGCCCAACTTGAGACCCACCCCATGGGAGAGAGACAACCCCTGTCACTATTAATGATACTCTGCTCTGCTTGCAGACAGGAGCTTAGCATAATAACTCTCTTCTGAGAGGCTTCATCCAGCAATTGATGGAAAAAGATGCAGAGACCCATGGCCAAATAATAGACAGAGCTTGGCAAGTTTTGTGGAAGAGTGGAAGGAAGGATTGGGGGAGCCAGATGGGTCAAGGATACCACAAGAAGACCTACAGAGTAAACTATTTGAGGCCTATGGGGACTCACAGAGGGTATGACTTTTGAGTGCAGGCTTGCCTGCCAAGACCTCGAAGGTGAACTATGACAGATGGACTATGGCCACACGGATGTTAGGATATCATCCTATCAGGCTGCTTCCATTGCCTAGGCCTTTGCAACGGCAATAACAATAGAAGGGGCATGCGTTGTATCAAAGATGGCAAGCTACTGGCCTTTTAAACTTAAAAGTCAGCTCTCAGTCCCAACAGTAAGAAGGAAACCTGTTTCAACAGAGGCTTTATGGGTTCCCAGCATCTCAGAAGCCCCCCCCCCCACACACACACACAAGATAACCACAAAAATAGGCTGTAAACCATTCAAATGCCTCATTGATACTGGAACACAGAAAACAATGTTAAGACACATGGTCGGACCCTGCTGAGTCTATGTGCTGGAAACCATGGCTCTGTTCCAGGGAAAAGAGTATGAGTGTTTTGTGGATGCTTTCCTTGTGGGAGGCACCCGAGGAGAAACTCTCATATGCCTGGCAAGGGCTGGTGTGAAAGAATCTGCAGCCTCAGCAGTTTTTCCTGGAACTATCCGTGGGGTGATCCCTTTCCCTTGGCCCAACTCTGTGTATGTCTTGGTAGCTTTTTCTTTCACTTTGTCTGTAATGGGCATGGCAGCGGCATAATAGAAATCTCTTCATAATTCTAAGGTGGATTTATTAAAAACACATGATGGAGCAGAGTGCAGTGGCACAAGCCTGTAATCCCAGCACTCAGGGAGGCAGAGGCAGGCAGATCTCTGTGAGTCTGAAGCCAGCCTGATCTACAAAGTGAGACCAGGACAACCAAGGCTACACAGAGAAATCCTTTCTTCAAAATAAAAACCAAAAAAAAAAAAAAAAAAAGAGGGGCTTGACAAAGGACACTGTCATCTGAACGAAACGACAGCCAACAGATTGGGAAAGGATCATTACCAATACTACTTCTGACAGAGGGCTAATATCCAGTATATATAAAGAACTCAAGAAGTTAAAAAGCAAGAAACCAAGTAATCCAATTAAAAAATGGGGTATGGAGCTAAAAAGAGAACTGACTGTAGAGGAATATACAATGGCAGAAAAACACTTAAAGAAATGCTCAACGTCCTTAGCCATCAGGGAGATGCAAATCAAAATGACTCTGAGATATCACCTTACACCCACCAGGCCGACGAGTTTTCCTTTTTTAAAAAAACAAAAACAAACAAACTAACAAACTATATATATATATATATATATATGATGTCGCCCATTTGTCATTTTTTTAAAAAAACAAAAAAAAATATATACACACACATGAGGTCGCCCAGTTGTCCTTTTTTTAAAAAAACAAACAATATATATATATATATATATACACACACATGAAGTCTCCAAGTTGTCCTTTTTAAAAAAAATAAAAATAAATAAAAAATATATATATATGAGGTCGCCCAGTTGTCCTTTTTTTAAAAAAACAAACCAAAAAAAAAATATATATATATACATATACACATGAGGTCGACCAGTTGTCCTCTTTTTAAAAAACAATATATATAGAATGGCTAAGATCAAAAATTCTAGTGACAACGCATGCTGGAGAGGTTGTGGAGAAAGAGGAACCCTTCTCCATTGCTGGTGGGAATGCAAACTTGTACAACCACTCTGGAAATCAATTTAGCGCTTTCTTAGACAATTAGGAATAGTGATTCCTCAAGACCCAGCCATACCACTCTTAGGCATATATCCAAAAGATGCTCAAGTACACCTCAAGGACATTTGCTCAACTATGTTCATGGCTGCTTTATTTGTAATAGCCATAACCTGGAAACAACCCAGATGTCCCTCAGTTGAGGAATGGATACAGAAATTGTGGTACTTTTACACAATGGAATACTACTCAGCAATTAAAAAGGAGGAAATCATGAAATTCACAGGCAAATGGTGGGACCTGGAAACTATCATCCTAAGTGAGGTATCCCAAAAGCAGAAAGAAACATATGGTATATACTCACTTATATAGACCTATAGGATAGGAAGGTCAAGCTGAAATCTATACACCTAGGGAGGATATACAGGAAGGAGGACCCAGGTTGGTATGATCAATGCTCGTTTGGATGAACA
>CM053760.1:21788232-21874614 GCA_028658305.1 Pachyuromys duprasi
AGACTGGCTAGATCCCAGTGGAGGACATTGCAGCCAGCCCTGAGGAGACAGGATGAGCTGGGGTTGGATGGAAGGGGAGGAGGTCCTCCCCTGTTGGTGGACTTGGAGGGGGCGGGGAGGAGGGAGATGAGGGAGGGAGAAGGAAGGTGGAAGGGAATGAAGGAGGGGGGCTACGCCTGAGATGCAAAGTACCTAACCTGTGATTGATATATAAATAAATAAATTTATAAAAAAATTAAAAAGAGGGGCTTGAGAGGATGATTCCTAAAGCAACTCAACCCCCCAAATTCTAAGAAAGACAAACCAGAGACCATACAATCTCTGGAAGCACATAATTATTCTCATAAAAGCACTAGTATCCTCTGACTCAAAAAACGGCCCTTGCAAGAGTCGATCAGATAAGTTAACGAGTACACAAACATGATGCTATTACCTCAGGAACAAGGAATTCTGTAGGTACCAGAACCTCAGGCAGCCAAAAATCAGGAGGGGTTGGCCAAGAGTCAACCAGCTCTAGTGCCGACATTATAAATTTCCCCATCTTGGCTGTGGTTGTGCGGAAGAGAAATGTAGATACTGTCAGAGGAGAGTCAGATAAAAACTTGTAAAGTTCATCCCATAGGCTGCCAGCTAGGTGATTAAGACACAGTGTGCTAACAACAGTGATCACAGAGAAGTGCTTAACTATGAGGCCATAAGATTAAATATCTGCCCAAGGAAAATAAAGTGCATGAGGAAAAAAGAAAAAAAAAACTTGTGAAAAATTTCCAGAGAATTATTATCTGGTTTCTTGGAACATATTTGAGGAAAGAAAACTAAAAGTGTATGCTTTGTGACTTTGCGGAACAGCAAGTTGGTGGTAATTTTCTTTTCTTTTTTTTTTTTCCTTTTTTTTTTCTTTTTTAATGCTGATGCTGTATCTCAGTCTTGGGGCCCTTGGACCCACCAGAGCTGGATTCCAGCCAGCATCAGTGAGCACGATACACCCTCTTGTGGCCAACATCACCACCAATCTTCTAGGAAGAGATACCCTGGAGACTCTGGAAGTTATTCTCACTATTCAGCCAAAAAAAAAAAATGACAGTAAGGTAAATTATTATACATGTTATAATAATTATACTCATAAAAGCTTTAAAAACCCTCCCATTAGTTACCCCTAATTCTAAGGGCCACTGTTAAATATAACACCCCCTGCCTCTACTGGCTCTCCAAGGAGCCTATCTGGGTTAAACAGTGGCCTCTGTCAAGGAAAGAACTTGAATCACTTACACAGGAAAAAAAAAAAACACTCCAGTATCACCAAATTCAACCTTCCCACAGTCCGTGGATCCCCCTTGTGTTTGCTATACGAAAGAGCTTACTGGGATGGAGACTGCTACAATATTTAAGAGCAATTAGTAACAAACCATGTGGGTTTGGGGGTCCCCCAAAGGTGGCTAACCATCATCTCCACCATTCCCATTAATATTCCTGTCTTAGCAATAGACATCAGAGATTGCTTTTTCTCTATCGTTCTCTACCTCCAGGGGTGCAGCCCTCTGAGTTTTCAATAGCCCATTAGCAACTATGGGCTGGCTTTATGATATGAGGGGACAGTCCCACCATCTGCCAGGAGGCTGCTGCCACAGCATTAAGGCCCTGCCTAGACAAAGGTATCCATATTTACCATAATATAAATGGTATCTTGGCGTGGGGAGACTTTTCCACCTCCTCCTCCCAATGTAAGGATCAATTAACACCTTCCCTATCCTCCCTAGGGCTTAAAATAGCTCCTCACGAAGTTCAGCTCTTTTCTGCCAATCACATTCTTGGGAACAAGAATTTCTCTCACCTCATTATACCCTCTTAAACCCACCCTTTCCTTCCCTCAAACCTTAACTCTAGCCTCCCTCCAGAGCTTTTGGGAAGACCTTAATTGGGGTTGACTGTGGCTTTCCCTCTCCCCTGGCATCCTACAGCCTTGATCTCTTAAAGGGGGATAAAACTCCTCCTGCCCTCAATCTCTCTCTTCTGAGGCAGTTGAGGCTTTAGGCACCATTAATGCAACCCTAAAAGACTTGCCACTCAGTAGGAATGATCCAACAATGCCCGTACAGCTTATTTTTAACACCTCCCTACCTTCGAGGCAGCACTGTATGCTATCAGGGAGCAGTGGAACTAGAATCCTAACTGAAGGTGACACTCACTGTTATGATTCGAAATGCCAGGGATAGGGCCCTGCAAACCTCGGGGAAAGAACCCGATTCCTTGTGTTAGGACCGATCAATGAATGTATGAAGCTCACAACAGATCTTATATGAAAGAGGTTTATTAGGTGGAGAGCAGGACATGATGGGGAGAAAGAGAGAGAGAAGGGAAAGGGGGGGTGTGCCCCAATAGAGAAAGGACCAAGAGAGGCCAAGAGAGAGAAGAACCAAAGAGAGAGAAGAACCAAGAAAACCAGTACGTGTTGGGTTGTCCCTTAAGGGGCAAGGTAACCACGCCTTCCAGGTGTGGCCACCTGGCCAGAGACACAAGATGACATCATAAGTTGCTATGTAACCCAGAATCAGGTTTTGGTCTAAAATCCTAACACCTTGTCCCCCTCTTTCCTCTCTCTGATACTCAATGGCTACTCAGAAATCACTCGCACTTTGCTGGATTCCCAGGACAAGTTGATATTTGTTACCCTAGTAAGCGATGGGTTTCTGACCTATGCCTGTTGTGGTAGCTATGGCTCCTCCCACTCTTTTCAAAGAAGCCCATCACTGAGGCCCCCTCAGGATTTAAAGAGAGGAGCCTCAGCAATGATATTCTACTCCCCCAGAGATGAACCTCCGTTACTCACTGTACAGAGTTGCCCTATCACTTCCCCCAACATGAGGAACTGTATGCTATTTATTTAGCATCAAAGAAGCCAATGGTCCCCTTAATCTTTTCTTAGACAGTATATACGCTGTCAATTTGCTCCCCTGGTTAGCAACATCCAAACCCCCAGAGATCCATATCTAAGGCCTCTGGAATGAACATTGGAGCACATGAGTAGTAGGTAGGTTCTACTCGCACCCATTTCCTCAATATCCTGCCTCTGACTTTCATGTTTCTCAACAACTTGTTCCATAGCCACAACCATTCTTAGTCCATCAATGCATCATGGACCAGAAAATCAAAATCACCAAAGAGGTTCAAGCCTCCCTTTCCTGGTTACAATACATGTAGTACACAGCTGACCGCCTCTCCCTAACAACTCACCCCAACCCCTCCAAGTACTCTTTTTGAGCTTCTTTTCCCCAGATGTTGCCATTAACATCTCCCTTCATGAGCCCCCTGGGTCCTTACCCACATGAAAGTTAGAAAACATTCCTTTTAAAAAATCTATCCTCTTCCTTTGCCTCATAAGGCCCCTTCCAGGTCCCATCCTGCATATTCCTGTAACATCATTGTCACCAAGCCAATAACTGTAACACCCCACTTCTCTGGCGCAATGACATCATCAGTCTCTGAGATAACTCTTTTCTCCAAGGTTTTTACACCCCCATAATAATCACTACATAGGTTTAGCTGTACAACTCTAAACAAAACACCCGGTGGCTAGGAGGGGACCAGAAAAAAAGAGATCTCCATTTCCCTGCTTGTCAGACTTAGCCTGGTCATATCAGCAGCAATGGGGGCTACTGGGGTAGAGATACAACACCTGGCTGACAACTTCCAGGACAAGCTTGAATAGGCCATGGCCTCCACCTCAGTCTCCCCCTGAGTCCCTCTAGTGGCAGATAACCTCCTTTTGAGGGGTTGCCTTACAGAACAGGAGTACTCTGTGTTATGAATAAAGCCTCTATGGACACAGTTGAACATCTGTCCTTGTTGTATAGTGGAGCATCTTTTGGGTATAAACCCAGGAGTGATTTAGGTAGTGCTGTTCCCAATTTTCTGAGAAAGTGCCAAATTGGTTTCCAAAGTGGTTCTACAAGTTTACATTCCCACCAGCAATGGAGGAGGGTTCCCCTTTCTCCAAATCCTCTCCAGCATGTGCTGTCACATGAGATTTTGATCTTAGCAATTCTGATGGGTATAAGATGGAATCTCAGAGTTGTTTTGATTTGCATTTCCCTGATGACTAAAAACACTGAGCATTTCTTCAAGTGCTTCTTGGCCATTCGAGATTCCTCTGTTGAGAATTCTCTGTTTAGCTCTGTACCCCATTTTTCAAATTGGATTATTTTGTTTGTTAGTGTTTAATTTCTTGAGCTTTTATATGTTTTGGATATTAGTCCTCTCTCTGTCAGATGCAGGGTTGGGAAAGAGCCTTTCCCAGTCTGTAGGCTGTCATTTTGTTCTGATGACAGAGTTCTTTGCTTTACAGAAGCTTTTCAGTTTCATGAGGTCCCATTTATTGATTGTTGATTTTAGAGCCTGAGCTGTTGGTGTTCTATTCAGGATGTTGTCTCCTGTGCCAAGGAATTTAAGGCTCTTTGCCACTTTTCCTTCTAATATATTTAGTGTGTCTGGTTTTGTGTTGAGGTCTTTGATCCATGTAGACTTTAGTTTTGTGTAGGGTGATAAATACAGCTCTATTTGCATTTTTCTACATGTAGACATCCAGTTAGACCAGCACCATTTGTTAAAGATGCTTTTTCCCCCCATTGTATGGTTTTGGCTTCTTTGTCAGAAAAACAAGTGTTTGTAGTTATTTGGGTTTATTTCTAGGTCTCCAATTTAATTCCATTATCAACTAGTCTGTTTCTAGGCCAGTACCATGCAGCTTGTTTTTTGTTTTGTTTTGTTTTTTTACTGTTGCTCTTTAGTACAGCCTGAAGATCTTTTATTGTACAGGATTGTGTTAGCTATTCTAGAAACAACCCAGATGTCCCTCAACCAAAGAAAAGATAAAGAAATTGTGGTACATTAAACAATGGAATACTATTCAGCTATTAAAAACAAGGATATCATGAAATTTGCAGGCAAATGGATAGATCTGGAAAAGATCATCCTGAGTGAGGTAACCTAGACCCAGAAAGACATGCACGGTATGTAGACACTTATAAGTGGATTTTAGCCATACAATACTGGAAAACCACACTACAATTTACAGACTTAAAGAAGCTAAGTAACAAGGGAGACTCCAGGGAAGATACTTAATTCTCATTCAGAGAGGCAAATATAGAATAGACATCGGAAACAGTTAAAGAGAGTGAACAGATCAGGAAACTACTGTAGATGACCTTTGAAAGACTCCACCCAGGAGGAGATGGAAGCAGATGCCAGAGACTCACAGCCAAACTTTGGGCAGAGCACAGGGAATCTTATGGAAGAGTGGAGAGATAGAAGGACCTGGAGGGGATAGGAGCTCCCAGAGAAGACCAATAGGACCAACAAATCTGGGTCCAGGGAAGCTGGTGGAGACTGATGCACTAACCAAGGACTATGCATGGAAAGGACCTAGCCCCCTACTTCGATGTAGCAGATGGGCAGCTCAGTCTCCATGTGGGTTCCCTAGTAAGAGTAGCAGGGGCTGTCTCTGACATGAATTCTGCTGCCTGCTCTTTGATTACTTTACTCTGGCTGAGCAGAGTTGCCAGGCCACAGAGGAATAGGATACAGGCAGTCCGGATGAGACTTGATAGGCTTGGGTCAGTTGATAAGGGAAGAGGCTCTCTCTTTCTGAGGACTGGTAAGGATAGGGGGGAAAGGGAGGGAGTGTGGGGCAGAGATGAGAGGAGGGAGTGGGCTACAATGGGGATGTAAAGTGAATAAATTTAAAAAATCAACACACACATACACACAAAGAGATAAAGGAAAAAAAACAGGACTCTCAATCTGCTGACAGCTGAGAGGGGAGAGATTTGTGTTGTGCTGGAGGAGGAATGCTGTTTCTATGTTAATGAATCTGGGCTAGTAAAACAAAACATACAAGTTCTTAAGGCTCTCTGGTAAGATCTCAGAGCCCACTATACCCCAGGTACATCCATACCATGGTACTCAAAACCTCTAGTAGCTTGGTTTCTTTCTTTCCTTGCCCCCGTACTGGCCATTAGGACCTTCCTTTACCTGGGCCCCTATTTCATCCAATTTCTTAAAGTCAACACCACTGCAAAGTCATCACCAACAAGGTTCAGGTGCAACAAGGTTCAGGTGCAATACAAAGTTATTCCAACCTAGAGACTGATGACTATGATGATACCTTCTCTTTATAGATTGCAAAGGGGGAGGTGTGGAACTGGGGAGCCTTGGGACTGGGAGAAGCTCTCCCAGAGCAAGAATGGGGCCAGAGGTGTGCCCAAACCGTGGAAATCTCATCCTGAGATCTTCAGGAAAAGGATCGTTCCTCTTTTGCCCTGGGCCAGCCTGTCCTGGTGCACAAATCCCTGAGTTCCCACCTTTGCCCCTCTGGAGGGGATCTTGTAGCCTCTTAGTCAGGTTAACAGTCCTCTCTCCTTATAAGGTCATGCTCAACAACACCTGGAATTCTTCCTCATGCAAATGAGGCATCTCCAGCACCCTGGCCCCAGCCAATGAAATACCCTCACTCTTAAGGCTCCTACACAGCCCCAAAAGATTTAAATAGTATTTGTTTCCCCCAATTAAACAAGCTGCCTCAGGGAAGCTGTCTCCCAAGAAGTCTGTTTCCTGGTGGGCGAACAGCAACCTGAGGTCACTTTCACTCCCACCCCAGTCCATTCCTGCCCCCACTTCCTCTTTCAGGATTCACCTCTCAAGGTCTCTAGCTGATCAGTCCAAAACAGGTGGGGAAATGAAGTCTGAAGAGCACCTTTTGCTTATTTTAAATCACAGGTATAAATTCCAAATGCCTTAAGTCTAAAATTCCTGAAAACATCTTTCTTAAGTTCATTGCAGTTGGTCTGATAATGTCACAAATGGGCATTTGGTCAGCACTTGCAGATGTTTGTGTATAACAGGTTTCTCATTCCCTAGGAGAAGGAGATAATAGTACTTACTTTGTGCGAACTGAAATATCTTTTGGTGTATACAGCAATTATTTTCTTGTTTCAAAGTGTCATGTTATGGTCATAGACTTAGAAAGGAAATGTTGGGTGTGTGGGGTGGGGTGAGGGGTTTATATGTGTGTGTGTGTGTGTGCATGTGTAGCATGCTTTTGGTGATTTGGTGTTTAATGTCTAAACGTCTGAAGAATGGGGTTTTTGAGGGAAATATTTGTTTTGATTATTTGGTTTTGTGGGACTATAGATTTAATGCAGGGCCTTGTGCATGCTAGACAAGTGCTCTAACATGGAGGTGAATATGCAGATAAGAATAGGGACTTAATTTTGTTCAGTTGCATTGTTAGTGTCTTAAAAAAAAGATTGCCTGGTATACAAAAGAGTCTAAATATGTGTGACATTTTACTCTTATGAATGTTATTACAATCTTCTTGCTATAGTTTTAATTATTTGAGCCAAATATTTTACTTTTCTAACATGTTCCTGTCACCAAGGAGGACTCTCCACCAGATGTTAATGCACAAACCCAACTTTAGATGCTGATAAAGAATAGAGCAGAAGACCTCAGCTTCATTTCTCAATAAGCTTCATTTTATTGCATCTCAACTCATCTTTATTAATTTTGCTTTATCACTTATTATTATTACAAGATATTGTAATGTATTATTATAAGATATTACTTCCAGTGGTTTTGTTCACAAGGTTTAGGTAACTGATATTCACTTAGGAGAAACAAAAATAAAAACTAAATGATGACTTTCTTAACTTTTACATCAAGGATGTGGGGCAAAGAAAAAAAAAATCTGTGCAAGCCTGGGGCAAATCTAAAAATTTTCTCAAGTTTTCCAAAACATCTTCACTATTTTCCATCTTTACATATATTTACATAAATGCATATATTTAAGTGATAGCAATACTAAGATAATGTTTTAAGATTGTTGTGATTCCATGTGTTTGATAAAAGAAATATTACATCCTTTCATGTCTTTAAAGTCATTTCAAATATTTTAAAGTAAGTACAAGATTGAAAATGAGCTGTCCATCCCTGATCCACTACAAGCAATGGGTATTTTAGGCTCCACAGAGGGAATGATATACATCATAGAACATCATTTGATTCTGAAATGTCCCTAACAGGCCCATGTTTTGAATCTTTGTTCTGCAGTCATTCACGGTTATAGAACTTTAGGGCGTTGTACTTAGCTGGCAGAAGTTGGTTATCAGGAACAGACTTTTCAGGGTTGTACTTGGCCTTTAGTTCCGAGTCTGTGATGACATGAGGAGCCTCCTCCACACAGTCCATCTCTCATGAACTATCTGTCATATTTTACCTACCATGGTGGATTGAAAGCATGAGTCATAGCAAGTTGGTCCTCCTCTAAGTTGTGGTCACAATGATGAGAAGTCATGAATACAATGGCCAAACAGGTAAAAGCCACCATTTTGTTTTGCAGGCTTATAGGGGATTAATATATCTTCAAATCTCAAATATCTATCACCTTGACATTTACTAGTTAATACTTAAGAAGCTGGAAAAAGCAAAAAACCAGCAAGGAATGGAGATAAACATTGGACAATCCTGTCTTAGTCTTAGATCAATGAGAGAATAAGAGTTCAGATGGGAAAGTAACCAAAGGTAAGACTGATATTCTGTAAGACTAAATTATAGATCATAGGAATTTTTTAAAAAATAATTTAACCAAGGTTTTCATGTCCTTCAACTAAAACACTATAAAATGTTGATATTTCTAAAACGTGGCTTATTCTGTTATTTTACTTTGACATTCTGTAACTATCTTTAGCTCAGTTCTTTGTAGAGAAATCAAAATAAAAGAGAAAACTGAGCCCTATTGTGAGGCTGTCTTTTTTTCCTTCTCTACAAATTTAATCTCTTAAAGTAAAGAATTTGAAAAAAAAAAAAACTAAGTTCATCCCACTCAAACTTTGAAGTTATTTCAAATAAACTTCTAATAAAAATATCTATAAGTTGAATGGAGCTCAAGGTTAAGGAAGCAATTAGGGCATTTAAGAGAGAGACAGGAAATAGTTATTTTGACAGAGTCAATTTCTTTCTGAATAGGGCTTTAAACTGGGTTTAATCTCTTGGTAATATGGTCCATTATATGGATGCTTTCAGGCTTTCTCAAAATATTGAATAACTTTTTACAGTTCTTCATGTGCTAACCATAGATTATGTCATGATAGCCTGGTTTTATTTCTTGGACTAAAATGAAACTTTTATTCTTGAAGAAAGAAAATGTCTTCATTCTGACCCATCTTTACACCACTATAATATTAAAAGCGCACTTGCTCTATGAATTGTGCATTTCCTTTGTTCTGTTCTGCAATGCGCATGATAGACAAGTGCTCGCAAGCTGAGATGCAGTCCCAACTCCTTATTGGCCGTGACTTCACAAAGAATTCAATTATCCAGCTACTATGGCAGCACTGTGCAGTGATTGGAAGTGCTGGTCAGATTTGCTGTGTGTATTTGATAGGAGACAGTTGGTCTCTTTTCACATTACCTCAGTTCAATGGATTTTTCTCTTTTCTCTAGGATTCTTCATGCCACACAACCTCATGGGCTTCAGGGGGTCATAAGAGCTTGCTGTGCTGATGAATTTCACCATCAATTATTTAAAGCACTGTTATTTATTAGTTTCCTTCCATATTTTTCTCTTCTGTGGATTGTAAGTTAGACTCCATTCTTCCCAATGTATTAAACATCAGTAATAATGAAACCCTGATATATGGGTAGAACTTTGTAAGATTTTCCAAGGCTCTGACATATATCATATATTGTACCTGAGACCCATTCAGGAACTCTTCTCTGTTCTACAGAAGGAAAGGCTTCAACTTTCTTTTCTAAAGTGATAGGTTTGCTTATGCATAAATGTCCAGTGTATGTGTCCGTTACTAATTACTTCTTTGCAGGAGCACATCTCACAGAATCAGTGTCTTGACATTAGTATCCACAAAACATCAACTCTGAGTCTGACTCTATTGAAGACTTCACAAAGCAAGACAAAAATAAAAATGCAGAACTCAGATGGGGGATGAGATCCATTCAATATCCATATTCTTCACCTTCATGCAGAAGCAAATGGAAAATCCGGGAGGCCTGATAGCTCTGAAGTTGACCGTGAGATAATTAGATATTTATATTATTTAGACAACTACAGAAGAGCAGGAAGAATAGAAAGGAAGCAGATGAGAAAATCTCCGTTAGTTTGCCAGATAGAAAGCATTTGTACATAATGATATTCATTACTATTGCTATTTTCCTTTCTAGAAACCTTGAGCAGAATCTTTTCACAGTGACCATTGTCACATGACAAAAGTACATTTGGGGAAGCATGGTATCACATACAGAAATTTTGTAAAAATGAGAGATGAATTGATTTTAACCCTGAGATTACATTAATAGAAGTTATTCTGCCTATTTGAAAAAAATGGAAATCAAATCAAGACCATTAAGTCCTCACTTGCACGAGCCCTGAGCTAGATGTTTTAAAATGTATTTGTTTTTAGAGCAGAGAAGGAAACTTCAAGGGGGCTTTAGACTCAGCAGAGTGCCAAATGGGTGCTTGAGTTTATAGCTTGTCTCTAGTACAAGGTAAGAGAGAACCCCTTAAAGTAGAGAACAATCATTCATTGTATTCCCTCTCAGAAATACAATTTCTATTTAGCCGACTAATGATCCTTAAAATGTCTCATCAAGGAAGCTGCAGACCTTTTTTTAAAAAATGTATAGTTGTTTTTCTTCTTTCCAGGTAATAAACACTTGACATTTAGGAAATGCAGTTCTACATTTATAAAGCATGCAGTCATTTTCAGCTAGGCAGTACTGTGAGGTGTTAATCATAGACATAAATTTATTGAGCAGGCTTTTATAGTGTGCTGGCATCTTTTTAGAAAAGGAGATAGATATTTGCCTGACTCAACAGAGAATGAAATGATATTGAAATTAAACGTTTTTAAGGGAGGATGATTGCCCTTTAATTCCTTACCCTCATTCTTATTGCCTTGTGTATCCCAAGCAATAATGAATAAGATCTTGGCAGTAACTGCAGTGAGGAAGGAAGTGCAAAGGAGCTGTTTAGGGCTTCACAGCAAACCACAGCATCCAAGGCTGTTCTTAAACACACAGATAAGTTCTAGAAGTTGAAGAAAAGCATTTGGACCCATGTCATGCTTTGAGCATTTCTCATTTTAAACCATTTATTTATTCTCCCTCTCCCTTTTCTCTGTCTCTCTCCCCAGTGTGTGTGTGTGTGTGTGTGTGTGTGTGTGTGTAGGCACCACAACAGTATGTGTGTGGAGATCAGAAGACAACTTGAAGGAGTCAGTTCTCTCTTTACCATGTGGATGCAGGGGAATCTAACTCAGGTCTTCAGAAAGTACCTTTGGTGGCAAATAGCTTTACTTGCTGAGACATCTAGCTGGGTCCAACATTGCTGGTCTTCAGACAAAATAACAGATATAAATGATGAGATCATTTTATGTTACAATGAACTTTTCTAACAATTTTATTTAAGTATCTTTATTTTCTCAGAACAGCTAGCACATGCGGGTTGGTCTTCAGAAGTCCGGCCTATTCTTTGTAATATAAATAAATGAATACATAGACAGATAAATAAAGATTTATTTACACAATGTTGATCCTTGAGTGTGATTTTTAAATTCATCTGGAGGAATGATAAAACAACAAATAGAGAGTTTAAATAAAGGCACCCTGTGTAAGTAGAAAAGACGTCTCCAGAAGCCATGTGGTTGTTGGGGTGGGTACCTCTCTATAAGTTGTTAGACAATGTGGCCCTGAAGCACACAAATCCAAAAGGCTATCACCACAGCCATTAGTTATGTGTCTGAAGTAGGTGGCAAGTTTCTATTCCTAAAGACCCTGCAAGCTTTGGCTAAAGGACATAGAGAAATCAAGCAGGACTGAACTGAATGTTGCCTCCAAGGGGACTGGATTTCATGGTACGAGAAAGGCATTGTTCAAATTGCTGAGAAGAATTGTCACCAAAAATCCTGCTTGATTATGGACCCATGTGAGCTGTACTATCAACATATCAGAGAAAATGTACCCTCTGGCACAATAATGGCGTGAGCGTTATAAATGCAACGATTACTTTTTAATTGGATTTAAGGTCAGCCTCATAGGAGAGAATTCACATCTGGTAATATAAGCTGCAACAGACAACTGTAGCTGGAGAGGTCATAGGCTACAGTGGGTAAGCCTGCTATTGTTTTTTTTTTAATAGTGTAATATGTGACCAAATTGCTTATGCTCATAGTCATTGAAGATTTCTTTTTACAATGGAAACTGTATCGCAGGGACTCATGATGGTCAAGCTCTTGAGAATATTTGACTTCCTTGTGCCACAGTGACTCAATACTTAGCCATATTATACCCTCCAATCAAACATCACAGAAGAAGAGGCAGAAAGAATGTAGGAACAAGATGGGTGGGGGGGGGGGAGAAGGCTGTACTTCCTATGAACTAAATCATCTCCTGCAGGGAACAAAGAGGACTAAAGGACTCAGGAATTACGCAAAACACACAAAGCCCAGCAAATGTGCAGGGCTCAGAAAGAATTTGAAAATTATAAGGTTCACAAGGCTCTTTCCCAAGATCATTAAGTATTAATAATTACTTAGCAGGGAGAAGAAACTCTTTGATTGGCTGTCCTATCTTCAGATCCTGTAGGTAGCTCCAGGAATATAGGTTTTGTGAGTTATTACCTAAATTCCTGCGAGTATTCCTGCGACTCCAGCAAACTTACTGCTGAACTAAGTTAGAACCAAAATTGGACCCTCTTTTATGTTTTGTAAACTGTGTCCTTTTGGAGTGAACAGGTATTTGCTCATGCCTCCCCAGGAAATGTCACACAGCATAACTCATCAGCAAAAGGAAATAGTGTCATGGCTTTAATCACATTTTCTGAGCCCATGGTGTTGCAACATTTCTTACAGACATAAGGCCATGTGCTTTGCCCATGTTACCCCCATATTACAGTTTGTCCTTCCCTCCCTTCTCCCACTCTTCCCACATTTCCCCCCGTGTGTTTATATCATAGATACTCTTTATGCATAATCTAGATTCCATATATGAGCAAAAGTGTCACATTTTTCTTTTAAAATTTCCTTAGACAAGGGTGGAACTTTTTGACCCGTGTCCTCTGAATGCTGAGATTTTTTGTCTTACTGGATCTTGGGCAGGTTTGGGGCATGAAGTTCCAGCTGCTGTGAGTTCATGTGTGCAATATCCAAGTCACGGCCTGCAAATGCTGTTTTGATTCGCATGTCTACTCCCTCTGTCACGTGCAGTACTTCTGTTCCCTTTTCCATGCTGATCACTGAGACTCGAGGTAGAGAGGAGTGTGATATATATACCACATTTGGAGCTGAGCATTCCATCGTCTCTTGTGGATTAGTTGTGGATAGCATGGATTAGTTATGAGTCACTGTATTAGGTACCATCTACTGCAAAAAGAAGCTTCTCTGATAAGAGCTGAGAGACGCACTAATCTGTGAGTACAATCAAAGAAGAGCACAGGAGGAAGTTTGTGACTATGCTTGCTTGGCAAAATAATAGTACTATCTTCTTCTCCAAGACCTATGACCTAGTCAGCCACAGGTTTTTAGGCACACTTAACAGTAGCAAATATGAGTTCCATCTTGTGGAATGAGCTTTAAATCCAATCAGAAAGTGTCTGCTTGTTCCCATACATTTTTTCCGCTTTTGCGTTGGTGAGCATATTTTTATGGGCCAATAGTTATTGCAGCTGTCAGAGTTCACAGCTTGGTAAGATTGTTGATGTCTTTTCTCCCCTAGTAGGATACATAGGACCTTCTAGCACCAGGAAAGCCAGCCAACAGGGATGAAGCCTCTAGGGTGATATAAGGTTGATATCTTTGTGGCCTATGACTCAAGTATATGGTTTTTGTTTTGTTTTGTTTTGTTTTGTTCAGCAATAAGGTCTTTCCTTCCAGAGAGTAACCAAAAGCAATAGTAGTAGCCTGTAATGTTAGGAGTGTCCATGGCCAAGAATGGCCAACAATTTGGAAAGAAATAACCCCAAACCCTGTGATCTTAATTGTTCATAAGTGTTGGAATCTACACTAAGTTTAAAGTTGAAGCAGAATAAATTAACCGCCACCCTTAACTTACCAAACTCCTCTTACAGGGCCTTTCTGACTAGAAGCCAACCTTCTCCCATGAGAAGTGTAATCCATAAGTTGATAAGGACAGAGTATTTAGAGAGGCTACTGGAATTGGAGGGCATGGTGATGTAGAAACCTAGTGTAGTAGAAACTCCCCGGAATCTCCTAGTTTAACTGGCTGCCTTCTCTAACAGGCAAAGTTCCAAGCAGTGGGAGTGGACATCAAAGCAGCCAAAAAAACTTTCCTCTACAGTCTTTTCTACAGGCAAGATGTGCTGGGGAAATGGTGGTGCATAATTTGTGGGCGTGGCCAGCCAGTGACTGGTCCAACTTGAGGCCTATGCCAGTAGAGGGAGCCCGTGCCTGACACTGCCTGGGTCAAGATGCTGGACTGTCCAGAGGCTTAGGAGAGAACTAAACATGACTGAAAGAAAAGTCAATGAAATGACTTGTAATGATATTCTGCTGTACTCATAAATCAGTGCCTGGCCTAATCATCGTTAGAGACAGGGTGTAGTCATCCAGCAACTGCAGGAAGCAGACGCAGAAGCCCATAGCCAAATACTAGACAGAGCCAGGGAACCTCTCAGAAGAGGGGGAGGAAGGGCTGTAGGAGACAGAGGAGTCGAGGACACCATGAAAATGTGGCCCACAGGATCACCTAAACAGGTCCCGAAGGGGCTCACAGAGAAGGAAGTGACACTGTATGGGTCTGAGCTAGGTCCTCTGTATATAAACTTATGGTTGTGTAGCTTGGTGTTCTTGTGGGACTACTAACAGTGTGAGTGAGGGATAGCTCTTGACCTTTTTTCCTGAGCTTGGGACTCTTTTCCTCCTGGAGGCTGCCTTGCCCAGCCTTGATATGAGGGTTTGTACCTAGTCTCATTGTAACTTGTTATGCTATGTTCAGTTGATTTCCTGGGAAGCCTGCTCTCTGTCTGTCTGTCTCTCTGTCTCTGGAAATGGAAGGAGAAAAGGATGGGGGAGATGGGAAGTGTGGGGAATGACTGGAAGGAGTGGAGGAAGGGGAACTGCTATCAAGATGTAATGTATGAAACAAGAATAAACAAAGACAGAAAAAGAAAAAGAAAAAATACGAAAGAAGGCAAGCATTAGAAGACACCTTGAGTCACCTGACCAATAGAAGGGTTTAGACCCCGAGGATCCCCTGAATTCAGAACAGCAGCCCCAGAGGGCTGATAGGACTTGTGGGGCCTCAGCTTCCTGCTTCTGCCGCTTGCATAGATGAAACAGAACCTTCCTGCAACAAGATTCTCTGTGATTTGTGCATGGGTTAGAGTTGGAGAAATGCCCCTTTAAATCACAGTTTGGTCAGTGGAGAGAGAATGGTTCCAGAATGTCTCTATCCTCTAAATGTAATAACAACTCCAACTCGTGAGCATTTGATGTGAACAAGGCATTCTGTTAATCACCTGTAATTCTCAGTGGAGCCATCAAGGATTGATATGTTTAATTCCTCTCTTCAGATGAAAAGTCTGAACATTACAGAGATGAAGTAATTTGACAGATATGAAAAAGACAATGAATAGAGGTTCTTGCAAGCCACAGCTCTCACTTTAAAGGGAGTTCATCTTGAGCCAAATCTGAGTGACCATGGCCTCAGCTGCCCTGAGTGATATGTTCCAAATGAAAGTCATTAGACAGATGTTTAAGAGAACCAAGAATCAAAAGTCATAAAGACATTAAGTAAATACATCAGTGGTAACCTCAGTTAGGGTGAATTACAGTAAAGTGAAGAGAATTCTGTTATATTTTTTATATGCTATCTGATGACTTTCCTAGCTTTGGGTCTAGTGGAAACTAGTGTTCTGCTAAGTTAATGCATTCTAAAGGTTTTCAGGTGCTTGTCACAAGGATGGTAGGTGAAACAGAGAGGTGGACAGTGAGTGGTGCTTGGGAGGATGACAGATAGCCCAGGGTAATTTTGACTCTAGATTTTTAACATTCCACTTTACCTCAGTCATAAAGCTCTAATCTGTCAATCAATTTTGTAGAATCTTTGACATAAATGTGGCTTTTTATTCTGCGACTTTCAGCTCACAAGACACAGGTCTATCTTCTGAATGAGAAGTGTTGCTTCTTGTTCTTTAATGTGTTTTGAAGTGTTGATATACAGGTTTGTTCTGAGTTCATGAAGGAAATGGAATCTATTTCTGCTACTCTCTTCCCAGGATGGTTGCTTCTCTTGCTAAATATTTTAACAACTCAATGAACAACTGTCCATCTTTAGTAAATAATAGAGAACCATAGAAAAGAATGTAATGGCTACGTCTTACCTCAAGTTCCAGGAAGGCTGAGTTGTACCCATCCTATTTTAATCCTAATTTCCTAAAACTGTAACAATGGACCTTGGAAAGGTTTTGTAACTTCTGGACCTGCCAGTAGGTGTCAGTATTTCTTTGAACACTACAATGGCCATGTCATTCTTTGTCATAAAAGAAATTATAGCTGAAGAATAGGTTTCTTCAATAGTTTTACTTATTTGGAACAATCTTCTCAGGAAAACTTCTCCAATGCTGGTAGAGACCCTAAAGAAATCCTTTTTTTATGGAGGGTTGTATATGTCAAAGGGATAAAGATCAAACCCAGCACATTCTACCACTGAGCTAGATCCCCAACACAAGCAACAACTCTTTGTCCAGCCTCTCCTCTCTGCCGCTCTCTCTCCCTCCCTTCCTCCTCGGTTCCCTCTCTTTCCCTTCCTACTTCTTTCCCTCTCTCCCTCCATTTTTCTTTCCTTCTCTCTCTCCATCTATCTCCTCATTCCCTTCCCCCTTTCTCTTTTCTCGTCTTTCCGCCCCATCTTTCCAGTTTTTGCCCTGCCCCTCCCTCTTTGTATTAAAAAAGATTCTTTTTCTCCTATGAAAATATTTCTACAAAGATGTTGGCAAAAGACATTTGTCAGACTCCCTGGTAAAACAAACAGACTCCACTATCAAGGAATTTAACAAACCCACCATGCTAAATGCCAGTCTAAAAGAAAGGACCCTTTGAAGTGAGTCAGCAATCCACAGAACACACACTGTCAGCTTTGAGAATCTTCAGTTACCTAGGGTGAGACCTTCATTTTCCCTAACGGCTGTATTTATTTCTCAAATGGTATTTTACATGCAAATATGTCCTAGGTCCTGTTTCAGAGCATTATTAAATGTATAAGGAGACTGAATAATTGATCAGGTTAACCGAAGACTAGGATTTAAGTTAGTATGCGTTTGACTTTAGACATGGCCTTTGATTCGTGTGGCTTTCTCATGGCCCCGCTGGCACCAGTTGTGCTAATAACAATTAAATTCTTCCCAGCTGAGTGCTTTTTCTTGTTTTGTGTTTTGCTTTTTTTCCCCGAAATGGCTATGCTCTCCCTGGGCCTCCACCCTTTAATCGTCGCTTTAGATTAACCACATAAATTCATTTGACAGGTATCTGAAGAGACTTACCTCTCTGACAAGGGAGGTTATTAGAGGCTTCTCAGTATGGGAAAAAGTCCTGAGAGGGATTAAGTAAGAGAAACATTTTCTGAGTCATTAGATGGTAGACAGGTTAAAGTACCAGAAAAACACAATGCAGCACTCCATTAGGCACTGGTAATGACTTAAAGACTCTCCAGATTTCTAATATTCTGTGAGGATTAAGCGCTTCTGGGGCCTGACTAGCAGACAGTCTCACTTCACATCTCAAAAGACAGTAGGACCCGTGCAACGCTGGGAGACTGAGCCAAGCTGCAGGATTACTCCCAAGGCCTGACTTATAGTTTAGTAATTATGTAGATTTACAGCAAGAGTAATTATGTTCAAAATGCCTGAAATCTGAATAATGTTCCTCAAAAACCTCCTCTTAACCCCTTTCAAGGTGGAGGGTTTTGACCTATTTTCTTTTTCATTATGTTTCTATGGTGATTGAGAAAACACACTTTGAAAGTGGACTCAACTCTCAGTTTCCTAATATGCTACCTGGATGGCCTGTTCACCTCTTAACTTCCACAAGCCTCAGTTTTCCCATCTATAAAGTGGGGGTTATAATGCTTGACTGGTTGATAACTGTGTGAGACACGTAAGGCAGCTTTTCTCCATCCCCGTTTTCCATTTCAGGGACTTGCTTTATAGCTTGAATGTATGGGCTGCCTTATAGTGGTGTTCTTTATCTGATAATTTCCTTATTAAGCATGTACTATCTATCAAGTAGTGCTTGCAGAATTCTGGAGATATGCCAGCAAACCAGATAAAGAAGACCTGTGAACTCATGCAATTACATTCTAATGAGGCCATATAAAACTATCAAGTGAGCAAATACGTAAGTGTGCAAGTAACAGATTAGACAAAAAAGTACTTTAGAGAAAATAAGATTGATTTAAAAAAAATTGCAATAGGGTCAGGAAAAGCCAGCTGGATGAGGTAGCATTAAAAGAAAAGGAAAGTGAGCAACAATGGCTAAAGAAGAGGGAGCTTGGGAATTTGGGGGGAGGACAGAAAAAAAGTAGGGACATGGGAGAGTAGGGCAGAGGGGGGTAGAAGAAATAATACAGTATATTGTGCTTAAAAAATAATTTTTAAAAAGCAAAATGTTAATTTTAAAACGTTGGGACTTTGAGAAGTTAAGAGAGAGGCCATCAGACAGATTACAAAATTAAGGATTTTCTTTTTCAGAGGTATGATTACGAAGAGCCTCGGTTTATGGTGCACAGATTAGTTACTTTTGCCCCATGTGACAAAATGCCTGTGATGGCTGCTCTTGGTTGTCAACTTGACTACCCCTGGAATTAACTAAAACCCAAATAACTGACACACCTAGGAGGGATTTTTTTAAAAAAATTAAATAGTTTAAAGTGGAAGAACCACTTCTGAACTGGAACTTTGAGGTAGAAAGATAAACCTTTAATCCAGATCTTTTGAGGAGGGAAGATCCACTGTTAATCTGGGTCACACCTTCTTCTGGAAGCCATAGAAAGGACAAGGAAGAAGGAAGCTTATTCTCTTTCCATGCTTGCTCTCACACTCCCTGGCAAGTCCATTTCCTCACTGGCATTAAAGACTACTCATTTGGGACTCTAAAGTATACTGAAGACTCTGGACTAAAGAACTATTGGGATTTCCGTTTCTAGGCAGCCATTGTTAACTACCACCACAGCCTGTAAGTCATTCTAATAAGTCCACTTTCTATATATATTAAGAGAGGTTCTTCCTACAAGTTCTGTTACTATAAAAAACCTTGACTATCACAATGCCCAACGTGGCAACTTAAGGGGAACAGTTGTTGGTGGGACCAGCTAAGAAGCCACAGGCAGATGTTTCTGAAACCTTGTGCCCAACGAATCTTTCTTCCTAAACTGTTTATCTTGGGTATTTTTTAACAGTGTTGGAAAACTGACAGATCCTGGTGAAAAGTCAGGGACTTCCCAATTTGTAAAGTTCTAGAGACCCAGATTGTGGTGTGCCTGGATGCCCTTTTTAAAGCAAAAAGCAATTATTTTAATTCCCAGTATCCTTTCCCCCTGCAAAATAGCACAGCCAGTTAAATCTCTTTCTGTTATGGAAGAACATAGTCCTCACAGATGTACTGCCCTAGTCCACTGGCAAGGCAAAAGGCTGCCTGCTTTACAGTCCAGAGGAGAAAAGAGCTTTGCAGCAGGGCCAGGCTATAGAACAAGTACCTTGATGCATCAGCCTAAAGTCCAGTTGACTTGACAGTGTGAGAAAAGAGGCAATATGTAGTTAATGGTAAACCCAAATAGGAGAAATACAATATTCAATACGCATCTCTGCAGGAAGTCCTGCCATATGAAGAGACACGTGTCATTGAGGAATAACTTATTACTGGACTCTAGTAAAGATCAAAATGGATATGTCAGAAATATATATATAAAATCAGTGAGCTACATGAGCAAGTAGCATGGTCCCCTTGTCAGTATGTATGGTTCCATTGTTCTCCAGCTGACACGTGGGCAATATGGGAAGAGAAGGCGTGCAAGCAGCTGAAGGAGGAGAAAAATAAACTTGGTTTACAGATGGGTTGACTTAGTTTATACATATAAGTTTAAACTCCATGATGGCTCCATTGCCTCCACATTCACAGGCAGCCTTGAAAGAGCGGAGACAGTTCCCACTGAACAGAATACAGCTGCTGTAACTGCTATTGATAGGGAAGTTGTCCAAGGTCAGACAACACAGAAATTACTGGGCTGAGAGCCATAGCACGGCTGGCCAGTCAGGGACCTAAAAGTAATAGGTCAGATTATTAAACAAAAACATGATTAAATAGAGGCATGTATAGAGCCATATAAGAGATGCGCAAAAGATTTATTGGATGCCAGTGCCTACCAGAAAGCATCTCACCACAGAGATGTTGAAATGCCAGGTGGAATAGGTGACTCAGCCATTTGGTACTAGACAGCCATCGGTTTGAACCATCTTGGAACTAGAAAGATGGCCATATAAATAGAGTGGCTGTGGTAGTACAATTGAGGCCACCCATAGGCCCAACTACATATATGTCAATTTCCCACAGGCTATAAACTCAAGAAGGTAATCCACTCCTGCACTTAGTGTGCAGCTTTTGTCCCACCCAGTAAGTCTGTCTTTGGCAGGAACATAGTTAGAGTATGCTAACTCTAGTAGTTAGACTACTTCCCCTAAAACTCCAGTATTTGAATTTGTAGTGTTCTGGTTATGTCCTGCTTGCTTCATTTGCCAAGACCAATTAAAATGAAGGTCTGTCTATTAATCAAGGTCTGTGAGTACTGAGTACCTTTGAAGTAACTCAATTTGTCATCTTCCTCATAAAGCATTCTTTCTAAAACCATTTGCTCACCATGAACATTTTCTTTCTGTTGCTGACTTTGGCAGAGAAAATAAAATCTCATCAACATGGTCTTGTCATGAGCACTTACAGCCAAGCTGAGAACTGTCATTATCTCATGTCCTGAAGGCCAGGCATAGACTTAAACATATTGAATTCTTTCTCTTTTTTCTTTACTATTTTACTTAAGTGAGCATACAGAGTAATAGCTTTCATGACATCATCTTCATACATATGTATTCATGCATTCATATACATATATATGCTGTCATACTTTACGCTTATTTGCTTGTATCCAGTTCTTGAGGAGAACACACTAGAATTCCATAAATGGGGTCCTGCTTCCTCTCTGCTCTGCCAGTCTGAAAGCAAAAGAGGAAAATGTGAGTCCTAGGCTTGAGAGGTGACAACTGAGAACATGCAGAATGACTTGCTGAAGCTCATGGCAATTGGAACAGAAAATGGCCTGTTTCTGTCAAAGCCCACAGGGAGAGACATTTGAAATGAATTCTGCCCGGAGCATATTACATTGTTTCACAGGTAGTTCTTCCTCTCTACCACCTGCGGACATTCCAGCCCAGCCTATTCATTCCTTTTATTCTCGAAGAAAACTAACTTACGATCCATGAATCACAGGGGAGAAGAGAATTTATCTGGAGGTGGCGGAGAGAATGTTCAATTATCTAGCTACACTCATGACCCTACACACATTTGATAATGTAACTGGAGCCTCTGTGTCCATATTTAATTGAAACACGGAGTGGATTGTGGCAAGGGAAGAGTCAGTGAACGGGAAGAGAAAGACTTTTAAGGCAGAATTACTCAACTTAACTTTAGACTATTAACATGAAATTAAGTTTGTTTGCAAATGAACACTTGGCTAGAAAAGTCAGGTAGTAGTACTACAATTTTGCAAAGTTAGAAATGGATGCAGGAACCGTCCCGCTGTGATGCTGTTTTCTAACGAAGGTAAGTGCTGCATATTGCTTCAAGTTTAGGGTGAAAGTAGCCAGAAAAATAATGGGACTCTGTTACAGAAAGCCATCAGAAATAGAGTTTTTATATATGTGGATTTGGGGCATACTCTACTACATATCTTTGATATTTGTTTCTGTGTTGATCTAGTATAATGACTCTTGGCAGGACATAATTCTCTCACTCTGGTATTACCATTTCATCAGCTCACCTTATCTTGTCTTGAATGACAAATCTCCCTGTAACCTTTTGCTCGGTTTAATACAGGGTTTATACATTGTTTCAGATTTTCCAAATAAGCAGTAAGGTCATTTATAATCCGTGATTTTAAATTTTCTTCATTATTTTGATTTAATTATTATTATTGTTTCCTATAGTGTAGTATGGTTTGGAGTGAAGATAATAGCTATTTTTTTGTAGCTATTCTTGTTCTGTTTAGTCTTATAGGACCAATTAGCTCAAGTTGGCCTCCAATCATAATGTCTCTGTTTTAGGCTCCCAAGTTTTGGATTACAGGTGTATACCACCATTCCTGGCCTTGCTCTTGACTATGTACTTTTTCCTGACATAAAGTTTTCTTTTGAAGTTCCTATACTCCTATTCGAAGAGTATATATAAAGATTAAATGATCAATTTAATCATAAAGATTAATGATCAATTAGACAGAGGGTTTTTTTTATTTATCAATCTGATCATATGTTTTTCATTTTCCCTCTAGTCTGTTAAATATTAGCTTCTGATTTGATTAACCTTGCTAGTTGGAGACATACTCAGCCTACAAATAATTTTAACATAGTTGAAGTACACACAAATATTTAAAACATTCTATTATCATATTTGTGTAGTGGCAGAAAAATATGTGACTATCATCTGCCTCAGGAGTATAATTAACAGACACGTGCACCTGCCACAACATGTGGTTCAGGACCCTCAGCTGTTCCCAACCAGTGCACACATTTGGGGAAGGCAGTGGTCCTAGCCCATGACTGCAAGGCTGCTCCACTGCTCCACTGAGGATCTCTCATTTGGCTTGCCTGAAGCCTTCTCTATTCTGCTGTCTGCAACAACTCTTGTTCTAGCTTTCCTTCCCTTCTTTCTCTGATGTCAGACCTGTGATACATGCCTAGGACTCACCTCACCTGTCCACTCCCTTCTTCCCATTCATCCTGCACAATAAAGCATCTGTTCTATCTAATTCACCCCTTCCCTTTGGCAGAACCTTGGTCAACACAATTTGCATGGCTGATTTTCTTTTTTCATTACAATGTGTGCTTCTGTATCAATGTATAAAATGGGATTACAGTGTACATTTTCCATCATGTCCTAATTTGGGGTTTGAAGTTAGGCTATTCACAGTTCATGTTGACAAAAAATTCCCTAAACATAAGTACTTAAGAAGCGTGGCTTTTAGAAGACAAATGTGTCATGAGGTCTCCACCCACATTAAAGAACATCCAGAAGAATTCATCTGTTCTCATTTCCTCTGTTGTTGCATCATCTGCAGACATGATTTCTGTTCCCTCCAGACAATGCAATGATAAGTTATCATTTTGGAAGCAGAGACTGGGATCTTAGCAGAAACCAAGCTTGCTATGCCCTGATCTTGAATTGTATATATAATCAACAGGGACCACAAGAAGCCCCTATAATAGCACCAATCTTTTTAGGAGTCATGATGTAAGCCTTTCTTAAATGTTTCACCAAAGTACTGTTGCAATGGTAATTGTACTTTAATAAGTTTTGGCAGGGCAACTATACAAATAATAGCACGTCACATGTGTTGTATCTTTTCATCCTCCCAATTCTTGTGGTAGGGCCATTATTGTCCAGTTTGGGCTTCTACATCAGATAGAAGCAGCTTGTCAAAACAAAAACATCTCCTGAATTGTGTAGGTAGGGTTTGATGCATCTCTGACTCTAAAGTCTAAGCTTTAAATTTTTCTATGTCATATTTTATTTATTTTTCTTTTATTCTTCTTTCATACATTACATCCTGACTACCCCACCTCCTCCCCCCAAAAAGAGCAGAGATATCCACTGAACACACCCTAAAGAGATACACTAAGACTAGGTGCAAACCCTTGTATCAAGGCTGGATGTGACAATCCAGTAGGAGAAAAAGGGTCCCAAGTGCAGGTTAAAGAGACAGAGACACCTCCACTCCCACTATTGGAGTTCCACAGAATACCAAGAAATACAGTCATAGAATATATGTAGATGACCTAGCTCAAACCCATGCTGGGTCTATGTTTGTCACTTGAGTCTCTGTAAGCCACTATGAGCCCTGTTTAGTTGATCCTTGACCCTTACAGTCCTTCCTCCTCCTCTTTGTGTTTGGCTGTAGGTCTCTGCATCTGTTCACAGAAGTTGCTGGATGACACCAGATTCCTAATCTCTGGAAACTTCTGGGTTTTTGTTGTTGTTGTTTGTTTTTGTAAATTACTCTATCTCAACAATACAAATGGATGATAACTATATAACACCATTTTTATGATCATGAAGTCATTTATTATGATTCAACACTTACATATTAAATAGTTTTATATGTTCAACTCAACTGTTGGACATCTTTTCTTGCTACTGTCTTTTAGTGAAGATTTAATTATTAATTCAATTATAATAACATTGTTCAGGTTTGCTGGGTCTTTCTGCCAGGACCTGGACCTTGACTCCCTGGTCTCCAGAACTTATTTTCAATAACATACGTTTTTTTAAACCACCCTGTGTTATAGGAAATGAACAGTGCAATATTGACCTTTTATTTATCTCTAGTCTAAGAGGTTAAAGGGACTATCTGTTTGGGTAACTTCCTTGCTTGTTTCAGAAAGCCTGTGAAAGCTCCTTAGGGACAGAATTTTCGTAATCTGTTTGGGTTATAGTTATGCTGAGTCCTGTATGGTTACATAGGCACTTATTGCTTACTGTTCCACAGGAACATCCAAGATGAAGGCATCGGCAGAGTTTGCATCTAGTGAGAAGCTGCTTCCTCGTTTATAGATGGTGACTTCTTTCTGTGTCCCGCCAGACAGAGTGTCAGATAAATTCCCCAGACTGGTTTAATAAACACTCAAATCCCACACAAGAGGGCTCTGCCCTCCTGGCCAAGCCACTTCCCAAAGGCAGAACCCCTGAACATTAGTCACACTGGGAAATAGGTATCGCTGTATGTCTTTTGGGGGAAGGGGTGCAGACATTCAGACAACAGCTGGAATAGAAGCTCATGTCCCTCTCCACTTCTCTAAGCGTTACCCAGGTCAGTCTGTAGCCATAAAAAAGAGACTTTGGATTCTTGGTGTCCATGTTAACAGCTGATGAGGGAAAGGCAGACAGCTGCTGTGCATCGCAGGCTGGTTGCATTTACATGACCAGAAGCTTCTTCATCTGTCACTGCCATGAGAGAAGAGGTTTCGTAGTCACTTTGTCCTCCGGCCTTCCTCAACCCTCTTGTCAATTTGTTTAGACTTACACTTTATGTCATCATCCTTTCTCCCCATCCCCTACTTTACAGAAAATAATCTCCTTTAATCTTAGATTAATGTTATACATGAAAGAACCAAACATTAATCTCAGCTTTCACCCTAGGTGATGAGAACGTAGTCTCCTTTTATTAGTTTTTCAAACTAGAAGATAAGGATAATGCTAACAGTATAATTAAAGATAAAAATAAAAGAAGACTTAATGAGATTTGAATTCCTATGAGATGGTCTCCCAGGAGGCTTTCCATTAAGGTCTAATTTCTGACAGTCACAGATAAGGGAGATGAATTCCACACCCAACACTCAATTCCTGGGTGTGATTTTGGACAGTGCTGTCAGGAACTTTGCAAGCTGGAAGCTACTAGTATCAATGGGTTTTGGCAGCACTCCTTATTGCCTTGGTCCTTCTCACCCTCTGGAAAAGATGTAACTTTAAATGGTACTAACTGCTAAAGGATCACATAAATGAAGAAAGTGAGTATGTGACTAATGGGGTTCCAGCCTCAAAAGTCTCAGAAGCCAAATTTTAGTTAGAAAGGAGAGGGGAGATAGAAAATAGGACTAGGACATTGAGAACATCATAAAAATGAATAAGGGACAGACAATGTTGCTTAAAAACTATGTTTATTTTCCAATCCTGTTGATATATGTGAATCATTATGAGCCCATTGAGGGAAAAACACTATTATCATGTACAATTAGTTACCGTTGTACTTATTACTTCCAATGCAGAAGCCTGGGGATCTGGGATACTCACAGAGTTCATTTTTACTTTGTGCTGAAGCTGGCTTCCAGCTTGCAGCAATCTACCTGAATCTGCCTCCCAAGTATTGAGATTATAGGCATCAACCACCATCAAGTCATAAATACCCAAGTGTTTCCACCAGTCACTGCAATCAGCACTCGATACAGCAGCTGTAACATGTGGCGTTAGAGAGCCAGACACATTCATGGTCCTTCTCCTACTAGATTATTCTAGAGACATAATGACAAGGTATCATCTACTATCTAAAATAAAAGGTGTGGGAGTTAGAAAAGAATCTCTATTAATAGTTCTTCTGAGGGATGGATGCAGTTCAGGTAGTAAAGCACTTGCCTTGAACATGAAGACCTGAGTTTCACTGACACATAAAAAAAAAGCCAGGCATGTAGGTATGATGGTTCATGGCTTTAATTCCAACACTCAGGGATTAGAAGCAGGCAGATCACTGTGAGTGCATGACAAGCCCAGTCTACATAGCACGTTTCAGGCCAGCTAGGGCTATATAGTGAGACCCTGTCTGAAAAACAAAACAAACAAATAAAAAACTAAATGTGCTGGGAAAGCACAGATACACATACATGCACACGTACACACAAGCCAACACATAATAAACACACACACACATATATATGCATAGCAAACACATACTATATACACATGCACACAAGCAAACACAAAATATACACAGAGATGCACATAGACAAACACAAACACACAGAGATACATGTAGATAAACACACAGAGACACATTCACACAGACACACAAATTGTGTTGATATAGGCAGGGATAAATTTTGACTTCAGTGGCCTATACTTTCTCTACCTTTGCTGTGTCTGTAACTATGATATAATAAACCACAGTTCATGTTACACCCTGTGGGTAAGGCTTTGAGCAAAGTCCCTTGACTCCAAAGAGAGACAGATACAAAGAAAAATCACTGCCTTCTTATCAGTCTGTAAAGGGTGGATAATCATAGTATAATAGGAACTTAGACCTTAGGGAAGGACAGGGGGGGCTTCTGCTCCAGAGCACACACTGTGGGCAACCCTATTCCATTCCATCTTCTACCTCAGATCTACCCACCATCCAAAGGCCTGTTCTCAGGGCACAGCCGAGGCTTTGGGGGTATACCTTTCTATTGCTCCAGGATTTGAAACCATATGCACTTTGAGTTATCATACTTTAACAACTTTAAGTTCATCTCCTCAGAAGAAAAAATAGAGGTTTTATTCTGTTAGATACATTTATCCAGATGTGAAAACTATCCACAGAATCTCTAACTGCTTATCAGAGGATCCATCTTGAATGACAACTAGGCTGTGTGCAAGGGGGAAACCCTGAGTGATGGGCTATAAAAAGTTTTGTTTTATAAATCTCTATACATCCCTCAGTAGACATATAGGTAGGAAGCTCCTGTGATATATGTATTCATACAGAAGAGCATAAGATACTCCAGTTTTTATAAGTTATACCTGGTGAACTTTATTCCTTTATATCTTTTCTATTGTTTTATAAAACAGTGTCTCATGTAGTTGATGCTGGGCGTGGACTCAGGATGTGGTAGGGGCTGTCCTTGAACTCGGGATCCTCCTACTTCAACCTTCCAAGAGCTGAGGTTGCAGGTGTGCACCCACATCTAGCAGCTCGCCTCTGTCTCATTACAGGAAGACATGAATCTGCATCTCAGCCATTGCGTGAAGTTCTAACTCACATAGTGGAGCTTCTGCTGCACGTACATAGCACAAGCTAAAAGACATCTTTATTTTTTAACTGTAGGAACCTTATGTGTCAAAATTGAGATCTTGCTTGGACCAAAATCCAGCTTAACTAATTTTGAAGAGAACTGTCAGCATCTTTGCTCACACTAACTTCTTATACAGGTGTCTTACTCCTGCAAGCGGGGTTATATCTTGATATGCCCATCATATCAAAGCAAAAGCAGAAAGTGCATTTAAGAAATCAAACCTACTTAACATCCTATACTAGCAGGACATATGAAGTCCTGGTTGTCTCCCCTTGTGGCTGTGTGGCTGTGTGGAAGCCACACCTTCATCTCCTGTGTCACCATGACTCTACACCAGAAACAGGCCATACTGCCAATTACAGCTTCTACTGAATGGCCGTCATTCTGACATATTGTGTAGTCATCAGTTGTAAGCTGAGTCATCATAAAATATCAAGTATTTTATTTTATTTTATTGTGTGCATAGTATGTGGTGTGTGTGTTCAAGCACGTTTGTATGTATGTATGTATGTATGTATGTATGTATGTGTGTGTATGTGTGCACATGTGCACTTTTTGGAAGGGTCTCTAGAGTTCACAAATTGTCTTAACTGGACGGTTAGCAAGCCCCAAGGATCCTCAGTTTTTGCCCTCTCCAGTGCTGGAATTACAGGTATACACTACCATGTTCTGCTTTTTACATGGGCTCCTGGAGTTCAAACTCCAGTCCTCACACTCATTTGCTAAAGACTGAACCAAGGGCCTGTGCATGTAAGCACACCTCTACCACTAAGTCATATACCCATCTCAAATGAAAACAATAAATAATTGAAAAGAAGTGATGGCTCTCTTAGAAAGCTAGCTCAAAAACTGAACTGAACTTATAACTTAAAACCTAAATACAATGTTAAACAAGTTAACCAACAGTACTGAAGAGAGTTGTTTAGATATTATAAAATAACACAGCAAAAGAGTATTTCTGAAGATTTATTGAAGCAGTAACAAGTTGGTCAGATATTTACTGGGGGGGAGAAAGCAGTTTTAATGGTATTCAAAAATACTTTAAAAAGTATTCTAGCACAAGATTTCTTCATAAACTAGATTATGTGGCAAACCTTCCCTACGTGTTTTAGGGGTGTCAGTTGTTAGGAACTAGAGCTTATTTCTATCCCCAATCTATCTTGTGCTCCTGAAAAACTGCAGTAAAGGCACTTGAAAGCTGTTTCCCTAAAATACGAATTTCTTTTTTCTTCTTCTTCTTCTTCTTCTTTTTGCTGGTACTGCGCTGTTGCACTGAGTCTGTGCAATTTCTACTCAAGGTCATCGTGATGCTGAGAAGTTTCATTGATCACCTGCTCAAAAAAGAAACAAAAATCAACCACGGTAAGGAGACACGGCCCTAATCAGACAGAATGTGTTGAGTTGGAGGGGAGGTTATGCTGAGTCAAGGGTTTAGAAGGAGACACATTGCCAAGGTGGCCTCCTCCTGCAGGCAATGTAAGTTTCCAGTGGAAGGTTGGGACATACAAAAGAATACCTGAACACTGTGTTTAGGGAAGTTTGCCATAGTAATCCTAAATACAAACCTCAAGAGCACCCAAGATGTATTAGGATGTATGGCAAATGCATTTATATCCTCATGCAACGCTGAGCTTTTGTAATTATAATTGCCTCTAACCATTTCTTTCCTGGCCTGGAGTGGTAACAAGAAACGGATTGAGTATATTCTGGTCCTTGTATTATACACATAGGTGACAGTCACTGACAGAGAGTTGATATTTCCAATGTCAAACCTTCCCTGATGTTCACTGATGCCATGAAATGAAGCAGCTTAAGGCAGTTCATCTCGGAGTTAACTTAAAGGTTATCTTACTCCCATTTCAAAGTACAAACTTTGGGGTGCAGGAAGCTTGCTGTCACATCCAAGGACCAAATAATTAGCTGTTGTTGTATTGGTGGAATTGGGAGTTATTTTTCCAGGAGGCATAGGGACCTTGAAACTTAGTTGCCTGCATCTGACACATATGCTCACTGATGCGTATTTGAAATGGCTGTATATTTATTCATTATCTAAAAATTACCAACCTGTCCATCTCTGGTTTCAACCGTCTTAATCAGGAGTGTTCTTTTTGAGTGGGTGTCAACCAGAGGGAGTGACTCCAGATTAGTTTCTGAATTAAAAAAAACAAACAAATCGGAAAAAAATTAAAAACTAACCATTTTACCCAAAGCATTATGCCTTTATTTTTGCAGTTGTTTAAAGGGCTACTCATATATAATCCTACAAAGCACTATCTGTTTTAATACACAGCACTAAGGCCTCCTTCACTCAGACTGAGACTCCCAGGAAGCAAATGGGAGTCTACACTCAACAGGGTGTGGAAGGCAGGAGTGTACTTGAGTTTGAAACTCAGGGTGTCAGGCTAGGAGGGTAGCTCAGTGGGAGAGTACTGCTTAGCCGAAGGCCCTGGGTCTGGTCCTAGCAATCGTGTAAACTATAATAAAAAAGGAAATGTGTCCAGTACCAGATGATCAAGCCTGAAACATAGACATACAAGTAACATTCTACAGAATGATCCATTGTGTTCATTTATCTAGGAATACATAGCTAGCTAGTTAGATTGATAAATACACAGATATGCGTGTATGTATGTGTGTAACAGCAATTAAACAAAAAGAAGCTATGAATTTAAAAGACAGTCATGTGTGTCAGGGAGTGGTACATGGAGGGGCTTGGAGAGAACAAAGGGAAGGGGAAAATGATATAATTATATCATAACCTCAAAACATATTTAGAAAATAAAATAGATAGGTGGATATATATTTATAAAAAGGAAATCGTGTTTCATAAAATTCTCTCTTGTATAGCACTGCTTAGGAAATGACTAAAAAGTAGATGCTGTACTATATAGACAGAGTAACTGGTTACAGATTTGTGACATTTCTTCCCATAAAAAGAAACAATGTGCTTACCTCTCAGGTTCAGGGAAGAAAAGTTCGGAAGAGGCAGAGAAATCCTATAAAAAAAAAAAAAGAAACAAACAAACAGAAACCTTAAAAACCAAGCACTTCAAGAAGAAGGAACATATTTTCACCCTTCTTGTTATCATCAAATAGAAAATCTATTGCTGTTAGAGACTTGTTTAAGAAACATCTACCGGTGGTTGGTCTCAGCACATTTAAATAACTGCAAGCATTGTCTTCACAGGGGCATGAACCAGAGGAATTGTAGAGAGGAAAAGTATTGACTTTGGCATGGTTGTGGATTCAGATCTGCTCTGCTATTAATTAGCTCTGACTACAGCAAGTTACTCTCTTTCAGCCTTAAGTTCCTTGTCTTTGAAAAGTGGAGCTACCCTAAAGAAATGGTCTCTAGGTTAAATGAGGTGGATCTAGAAAGAATGTTCTAGTCGGCCTTCTATACCTGCTCTCCTCGCCTTCCAGCAGCTTCCTGTAGGTGGCAATCTCAATGTCAAGAGCCATCTTAACATTGAGCAGGTCTTGGTATTCACGAAGGTGACGAGCCATCTCTTCCTTCATGTTCTGAATTTCATCCTGCAGGCGGCCAATAGTGTCCTGGTAGTTAGCAGCTTCAAGGGCAAAGTTCTCTTCCATCTCACGCATCTGGCGTTCCAGGGACTCGTTCTGCAGAAAGGGAGAAGGGCTTTTCGTGTGATTTGCTAGAAACTCCAGCTATCCCCAGACACATCTATAAATTCTGGGCAGTAATTCTCTTAATGGTAGGTGTCCACTAGTTTTGGATGGGGGACACAAGCACCCAGCCCCAATGTTTTCTTTTGTTAAGATACAGTTTTTACATAGAGCCTAGCCTAACCTTGAGTTTATAATCCTCCTGCCTCAGTCTCCAGAGTGCTGAGATTACAGGAGTGTACTCTTGTGCCAACTCTAAACTCCCTCTCATTGGATAAAAGTATGTGTGTGTGTGTGTATTTGATTTGTTTGTTGACCTACTCAACAGAATGGGTTTGAGCCCATGACTTTTCCCCTTAGATCATGGTACTCACAGTTCCTTTCAGTGCATCCACTTCGCAGGTGAGTGACTGCACCTGTCTTCGGTATTCATTTGACTCCTGCTTTGCCTGGCGGAGGGCATCATTGTTCCGGTTGGCAGCCTCAGAGAGGTCGGCAAACTGTCAGGAAGAAATCAGAAATGGAGATCGCTCCCCTCCAAGACTTTCCCCTCTCTTAGAAGAGTCCTCTGTATTCTGATTGGGTGCTTTCTAGAAAATGATTAAATGTCTGTTTGGGGAGCCAGGAAAGGAGACGTAAGAAAGAAGAAAGCACATTGGCATTTTGTTTTCAAACAGCATCCGCTCTGCTGCAGTTCTTTCAGAATGGTGGCAGTCAAGAGCACGGGAATAAGGTGTTCTTTGAAGTCTCAGTGGAAGATAATGAGCGGAAAGGGAGTCGGCCTTGCTAAAGGAAGCATTGTGAGTGATGGGAGCACCGAAACAACGATGTGGCACTAGCTAATGCCAGCTTCTGCGTAGAGCTGAAGGATGCTGATGGAATAAGAGGCAGGTGTTTGAGAGTGAGAGGCTTTCCTATTGTTCTTGCCATCCTGGCTCCTTTCATACCTTGGACTTGTACCATTCCTCTGCCTCCTGGAGGTTCTTGGCAGCCACACTTTCATACTGCTGCCGGACATCACGCAGGGCAGCAGTGAGGTCGGGCTTGGAAACATCCACATCGATCTGAACATGCTGTTCCTGAATCTGGGCCTGCAGCTCCTGGATCTCCTGAGGAAAGGCGAGACACAGAGAGGTCAGATGTAGACAAATGGGCGGGGTTCAGCCCTGTTCACCCGCTGAATGTGATGTCACCTACTTCATCATGCAGTTTCTTCAAAAAGGCAATCTCCTCTTGCAAGGATTCCACTTTACGCTCAAGATCAAGGCGGGCCAGAGATGCATTGTCAACATCCTATTTTGAAAAGAGAAAAGATGATGTGGATGTGCTGAACTCTATCCTTTTTCTCATCTATTTATATGTTTCTTTTCGTTTTATATTATGTATATGGGTGTTTTGCCTGCATGTATGTAAGTAAACCATGGGCATATGGTAGTCATGAAAACCAGAAGAAGGCATCAGATCTCCAGGCACTAGAGTTACAGAGGGATGTGAACTCCAGGTCCTGCAGAAGAGGAGTCAGTTTTAAGCTTGAAAATCAGTGTCACAACATTTAATTTTTTGAAAAGAATTTTTGTGATGGTAGTAGTTGATAAGATTCTACAACTTCATGTCTGCATGAGTACATGTAGTATAAACACGAGAGCTTCAAGAAAATAAAAATAAAATGTGTTTTTGGAGTGTGTGGTGTCGGGATACTGAAGGGATGGCTTAGGAGGTGAGAGTATACCTCTTTTGGAGGATCTGAGTTTGGTTCACAGCACCCCCAACTGGCAGCTCACAAAGTTTCACAAACCCAGTGCCAGAGGATCTTATGACCTCATGCATGCCTGCACAAATGTCCAGCATACTCACACACAGACACATAAAAGAGTCTTTAAAAAACTGAGCTCAAGAGATTTAACATATGTGCAAGCTCTTTTTGTTTTCTGTGTTCAAATCTCCTGATACTTATCTTTGGGATCTAGAGCAAGTGATCAGTTATCTGGCTTCCAGTTTCCCAGGCTGGACTCCCATGGAGTAGTAATGCATTATTCAAATTCAGGTCATGCATTTGCAGAGATATGCTTATCGGGCAAGAAGGAAAAGAAACAGAATTCTGAACTATATTGGTTTTGCCTTCTCTGATATAAATATATATTTCCCTGACTCTATAGGGTATTTCTATCTTTCTCAAAAAAATCACTGCATTGATTTTTGCCTGTTTTAAGACAGGTCAAAACACTTATGGTGAAACTATAATTAGGCTCCTTTACAGAGTTTATAAAGTGATGCAATTTAATCCAGAATATGAAATCTTGCAAGAGAAAGTTGGGATACTTATGTTCCTTCTCTTGTAAGCAATTTTATTTGCAATATAGTTTATAGCCTTACAGACCTAAAATGTTGAGTTACTCTGTCATCCTCAAAGAAAATACTACCAATAAAAAGGAAATAAGAACTTGAGCATAGTAACATTCATTTCTCACTTCCACTAAACTCTCAAAAAGATATAAATGATATTGGACTAACTTCCTTGAAAAAGTTCAATAAAATGTGCCATCTCATTTAAGCAAATGAAACAATTTTATTTAGTCCATAAATAAGAAATGTTGCATATTAACTCAGTGCTTTGCAGAAAACATTTCTTGGGTGGTGACCATAAATGTCCAAAGACTAAACTTAACCACATATTCTTGTACTGCCATGAAGTATGCAAATGGCCCTCATCTTCAAAGTGTTACTGTAGAGCATTCATCTGGAGAGTTTTGCAGTTGATCTTAACAAGTGTTCCCAAGGACAAGACTGTACTGGTCTGCTTTAGGATGCTAAATTAATGCCTAACTTTGGAGCAAAACTAAACAAATCCCTCCTTCATATAAAACTCCATTCTTCAGTCTAGGGTTCATTTTTGTTTGTGGAGGATGATAATGAGTCTACAACCCCGTAAAGAGGGTCTTTCCAAATGTGAGGAAGGACTGTAGCTTTAAGAATTCTGTACAACACATACCTCACAAGCCCGGGCCAGACATTAGATAACGGATGTTAGCAAATACTCGTGTCCAGTTGGAACTGTGGCTAGATCATTACATATTCAATAAGAATGTAGCCTGTTGCAAAGCTGCCCCGGGAACACAAAGGCTCCTTTTATTTCTGTCCAGAGCCACCGCATTTGCCAGAACGTCCGTATCTACATTCCATAGTGAAGACCATAGAAACCTTTAACACCCTTCAGCCGCGGGAACAGATGGCTTCTTTTCAACTTTGTTAGATTACAAAAATAGTTGTGCAACGGCACTTGAGCTAACTCTCATGCAGTGCCCAACTTCGGAGGAAGAAAGAGAACTTGGCTTGCTTCCAGTTAAATTTTCTCATCCTCCGGAGTATTCTACATTTCACACTTTAGGGAGCAACTGTGCTTTCTGTGACCTTGCGGAAGTTAGCCAACTCCACTTTCTCAAACCACAACCTAACCAAACTGTAACCGTTCAAAATCAGAATGTCAATATGTTTCAAAATATGAAAGGGGAAAATATTTGGGCGGGGGGGGCGCATGGGAGGAGAGAAATCTAGAAACGCAGTAGGAAAAAAAAGTCTTCAGGTCCTAAGGATTGCATAAATAATGGAGATTTTTCAATCTGTGTACTTTCTGCCACCAGGGGGCTTTACACGCAGACGTGAAGTTTTGCACCTTTTAAAACCCGAGAGAAGTAACTTTTAGAACCGTGCGTGGGGCTGCACGGGGCTGCTGGCTGCAAGTGGAAAAGGAATCTACAGACCTGTCTGAAAGACTGCAGGGTGCTCTCCGCTTCCTCTCGCTGGAGCATCTCCTCCTGCAATCTGAAGCAGTAGCGCATTAACCAAAGGGGAACTGGGAAACCGCCAGGGGCGGGGCGACCACACCCAACCACCAAGCTGCTAAGCCTGGAGGCCTGAGCTGCCGTGACACCTCCACCCACACCAGCAACTGCAGCTTGTAGAGCAGCACGCTGGGGCTCTGAAAAGACAATCACGGTCGCTCCCGAGACTTGCACGACGACCCCCCTGTCCCGACATCCCAGGCGCCCCTGCCGTCTCTTTGTCTGGACTCCGTCACACCCATCCTTTCCTCCTGCCTGGTAACTTCAAGCCCGAGAGAAGGGGCTAGCAAACTTTCTAAAAGTTCAGTGGAAGTGCTCGGGTGGGGCTAGAAGAGAAACGTTCATTACAAAGTTTAGGTCCAGGGTGGGGCCGCTTCCTCTGCTATCCTCCAGACAGCCACGGCCCCAGCCACATCCCCAAGGGCGTGGCAGCCCCTCGCTCAGGGCCCAGAACTCCCCTCCCTCCCACTGGCCCACCAAGGGTCAGCTCTTACTTCTCTCGCAGCCTCATGATGTCCTCCGCCAGGTTGTCCCGCTCCACCTCGACGCGGGCCTTGTCGTTGGTGAGCTGATCCACCTGCCGGCGCAGCTCCCTCATCTCCTCCTCATAGAGGTCGCCCAGGCGCGACTTGCCCTGGCCCTTCAGCTGCTCGAGCTCGGCCAGCAGGATCTTGTTCTGCTGCTCCAGGAAGCGCACCTTGTCGATGTAGTTGGCGAAGCGGTCATTCAGCTCCTGCAGTTCTACCTTCTCGTTGGTGCGGGTGTTCTTGAACTCCGTGTTGATGGCGTCGGCCAGCGAGAAGTCCACCGAGTCCTGCAGCAGCCGCACACCGGGCACGCTGCTCCGCAGGCGCACGGCGGAGGAGCGGGTCACGTAGGCACCACCGGGGGAGGAGGAGTAGAGGCTGCGGCTGGTGCTGGGGCGCAGTGCGCTGCCCAGGCTGTAGGTGCGGGTGGATGTAGTCACATAGCTCCGGTTGGAGCTCGGCCGGCTCGATGTGCTGGAGCCACCGAACATTCTGCGGTAGGAGGACGAGGACACGGACCTGGTGGACATGGCTTCGGAGGATGGGCTGGGTTGCTGCGGCTGCAAGGGCTGGCTCCGAAAGAAGAGCGAGGGCGCGGTGGACGTGAACCGTGGGAGCGCTGCTGTCTCTGGGGTCCCGGAGTGGCAGAGGACTGGACCCCGCCAAGGACACTGCTTTTATAACATTGTTAGGAAAGAGGGTCCCCTCCCACTGCCATCCTAGCCGCGGAGAGAGCCAGCCAATGGAGACCCAGAGAGAAGTGAGGAAGGAGGGGTGCAGGGGGCTCCCCCCTCCCCCGAGCCTTCCTCCTGGGCTGTCGGGGATTGAGCGCAGTCCCGTTACTTCTTGGACAGGGCTAGGACTTTCGGGGGCTTTCCGGATGATCACGTAAATTCTCTGCTCACCCCTGGGTGCTGGGAAAGAAGGGGTAGCGGGATGGATAAACCAGGGAAAGGGGGACCCCGGAAAGTTGAGTAAAGTGGTCCCTGGCACTGGGCCAAAGGGGCGTGGGACTAGGCGCGGCGGTGGGAGGGGCGCGGTTGCAGAGCTGTGGTCTGCTGGGACTGGGTGGGAGGGGAGATTGGTGAGCAGAGGAGCAGGAAGAGCCAGCAAAAGCGGTCCTGCAGATCGGAAGGCGGGGAGAGAGAAACAAAGAGAGCCCGGGTTTGGGGGGTGGAGGAGCACACAGCCCAACATATCAGGCTCAAGGCTAGGGGCTGGGATCCTCTGCAGAAGGCTTGTTTGGGGTGGTCCTATCCCGAGATCTAACGGGCTCAGTCCAACTCCAGAGGACCAGGATCCACTACCCCCCCCCCAGTAAAGCCAGGGGCCAAGGGTGGGGTCGCTGAGTCAGTGGCGATGACTCACTAAATCCCGAGGAGATCATCTAGCGGTTCAGGGAAAACCGTTAGTTGAGATTGACTCCAGACTCCTAGAGCGCCAAGCTCACTGTCCCAAGTTTTTAACTAACTTTGAACGTGACCGCTCTTTTGATGTTTGTGGAAACCCCAGAGTGTGCTGGAGTTCTCCTTAGGAAGAAACTCCTGCAGACCCTGGAAAGCCACAGAGCACCTCCCACCCCTTCCAGACCACAAACACACTCAGAAGGGCTTTTCTTGATAAGTTCCCTCCCGCGTTTCCCTCCCTCTGCTCTGCCTGCATGAAACCACACCCTAAGTTCTGGGTGAAAGAGGAAACTACATTGTTAGTTTCAAAAGCAAGCTCAATGATCACGGCCTTTTCTGAAAGTGGAATTCATTAAAAGATAACCAGAGCCAGACAAGAATTCGTTAGATGTTGTTTAAAAAAAGAAAAACAAATCCAATTTGATGAATAAGTTCAAATGAAAGGAAGTTATGTAACTCAAGTAATAGACTGGTGAAACAGATATGTGTTGTTTTAGGGCAGATTCTAGTGACTGGTCTGGACAAAACGTCACAGATCTTGTTTTCCACAAGAATTCGTGAAATCTAACTTGAAATGGAGACACAGCTGTTCACAGAACACAAGGTTCAGGTGCTGCTTAGACCCAGTGACTTTCGCCTTTCAAAGGGAACCGCACAGCTCATTGTTTTCAATGTCAGCAAGTAGGCACTAATTAAGGGGTCTCCGTTCTCCAAGGGAGATGGAGCTTTCAGGAGAGGGAAGCTGGGCCCTTGGGATTGAGCACCAATAGAAAAATCACAGTTGGTTTGTGGGGAGTACTTTGGGGGGGGCGGCGATTTACGGATTACTGAAAGAATTAATAAGTGGGTCCAATAGTGAACAGAAAAGGAAAAAGAGCCTGTGTTGCGTTTTTTATTTTGTTTTTCTTTGGGGCAGAGCATATTCCCAGCTTACCTGGCAATTAAGCAAAATAGCTTAGAGACACATGAAAGATTTATGTTAGCTTTTTTTTTTTTTTTTCTTGTACAAGACTCTTTGAAGCAATCTTGTGCTTACCTCATCTCAGTTAGTTCTGGGGAATGTCGCTGCCAGGGTTGAGACTGCAGGACCCTCTGGGGCCCAGCTCTCCCGCTGTGGCTCTTTTGATTCCTCCTTTCAATGAGAGGCCTTGGGTCCTTCCCAGAGAGCATTTCTGGGGTTAGCCTGTGCCTCAAGTTACCGTCCTGCATACTGAGAGCCTTTTATTCAAGCCACTGTTCAGCAAATGTCACCATTGTGAGACTGCTTGGAATGGCTCAGGATGAGAAAAGTGATTTCCCTGTAGGGAGAAGAGAGGGTAGTCCTTCCTCCTACACGGTATGTTGATCCCAGGGCAGGGCAGGGGCTCTGTCAGGGGACTCTTGCTGAATGAGTCACTATGGAAAATGAGGACTGGACTCTGGTGTGGCATGGCAGTGTGCCATGTGGGCATCCACAGCAAATTCCTCTGGTTCTGAGTGGTTTCTTCAGTAAGCGCTGGTCCTCTTCATCACCTGGACAGCAGCCCTTCTTCCTGGCCTGTTTTGTCCACCACTGATACGTTTTCTGACATCTCCATAATGGATGAAACTATGTGTTTATTTACATGCATGAACTCTTCAATTTATTCTTCCTTTTAAAGGTTTTTTGGAGAGTAAAGAAGTGAAAACTGCTACAAAAATATTTTTACTCATACACAGAGAAGTGGAGAACTCACAAGAGTTGGTAAAGAATTTGCTTCATTACACACACACTCACACACACACTCACAGAGAGAGAGAGAGAGAGAGAGAGAGAGAGAGAGAGAGTCATAGATAGCACTTTATCCACTAGGTGATATTCATGAAAGAAAAAAATCAGAATGTTGGATTAAATGTGCTACTATGTTTTTACTTTTGAAAGTCAACAATCTATAAACATAGCTTTCTTAGTTTTCATGCTTACTTTTGATTGCTATGAAAACCTATCCCCAGTATTTTTAAATCCTGGACTCATGTGTGATTCAAGTTTGTATATAAATAAGTGAATGGTCATATGATTTGTAGGACAGGCACAAACACTATCACATGTGAAGTGCTAACAGAGATTTTGGAATTTGCAAGCTATGGCCATGTCAGTTTAACAGGTTGACTTGAGTTGACAGACCAGCCAGCCGTGAGGACCGGAGCTTAGTAGCCTAGTGAGGTTTTGGCAAAACTGTCCACAGGAAGTCATGTCAAGAGAACTGCAGCTAGCAGATCCTTTTGGGTGAATATTAAAAATGGGAAAGTGGATAAAATAAGGCATAGCAAGGCAAACCTTTAATCCAACTAGTCAGAAGGTAGATTTAGAAAAATCAGGAGTTTCAGACCAATTTTCTTGTTGTTGTTGCTTAGCTATTTCAAAGACAGCCTTGGATCCATGAGACCCTGCTCTTCACCTAAACAATCAAAACATTGACAAAGGCATAATATCACATAAATATCCTACAAACACATAGCTTGTATGTATCAAAATTAAAGTCAAAGAGGCTAAAACCATGGCAAAACCTGTCATGATAATGAAGATAACAATCCAAGTATTTTATCATCTGTACTTATTGGATAGTAGGTATTTTATGCGCATAGATTTTATCTTACTGTGGCTACAGCATCCATTTTGGGAAGATAGTGTCTTTTTTGTTTGATTTCATGGTGATACAATCAACCAATTCAATTCATGGATACCATTTAGATATTTACCATGTCCTACAAAATGAACAGGCACAGTCATTATTTAACATCTGTTAGGTGCCAGATTCCTAGAAATTTGACACAGGCATAGAATTTGTCACTGAGCACAATCAATACTGATCAGGATTTGTTTTCCCTTTTACTTTATGCACATATGCTCTTTGCATAGGAGTTAAACATTGTCACCTAAACTCTGCCCTGTTTCTTCAGTTGCACTGTAAGCAAAATAAGACATAGCTCATCTCATGCCCTAAAGACCAGCATTCACAACAGCTTCCTCAACTTTACTTGTTGGGGGCACTACTGTGAGGAAACAGGACTGGACCCTTTGCCATTGCCACTCCCTACTTTCTGTATCTCTTCAGCCCAGTAGGGAGAGTGTCCCAGTGAGAGCTATAGGCTCTCACTGTCACTCAACTTTAAGTGTTTAAGTTCTTCTGAACCTCCTTCCTGTGGCACTGCAGCTGGCTTCCCCTTCATCCAGATGTTCAGTACTTCCACCAGAGCACCTGTCTTGGGTCATTACCCCCTTTTTCTTAAAGATTTTGCCCTTGAAATTCCAAGATGATCTAAGGACATTGGCTCTATGAGATGAATTTAAACTTTATAGAATGTTATTATCTATATTTTTATTAGTTTATTCAGAATATATTTATTGAATATTCAGCCAGTGCCAGACATGCTGCCAGAAGCTAGAGAAGACAGGTGTGGTCCATATCTTCTTGAAATGTTATATTGAGTGTGTGAGAATGTATATATGGTGCAGCAGAGACAATACTCAAAGAATTTTTTTTAGTTGTAATGAAGACCGTGATGCCCATATATTAAAAAAATAATAATTTGTATCTGTCTCCGGTGTATTCCTTGCTTCTTAATACAGTGAAATAAGTCAGAAAATTTTCCTATTTGTAAATAGGGAATTAAGAAGCAGCAAAGAAGTCAGAGCTGGTGGCTCATGCTTGTAATCCCAACACGTGGGAAGCAAGGCCAGCCTGAGCACAGGAGAGGCTCTCAAAAAAAAAAAAAGTGTGTGACAAGTAGGACAAAGAGTGAATGAGAATCATGGTGGAGATATGCAAAAAAAATGCTGGAGGGTTTAGATGAAAAAATTATACCAATATGAGGGGGATCAGAAAATGTATACAATAAGAGATGTTTGAAGAATGATGTGGTGGAGAAAGGATTTCCTAAGCTGGCCAATCAGTGTACACAAAAAATTGCACAGATGGCAGAGTGCTGGGGGCGGGGAGGGGGGGGAGGCTTTTAAAAACACCAAGAATCTCAGAGTTGCTGGATTGTGAAGCTGATGTAGGGGGAAGGGAACTGGAAGCCAACATGGGACCATGCGTTGGAAGACCAAATGCCAGGGAGAGGAGTTGGTAATTGATGTAGTGGGCAGTGGGAATTCACTGAGGTTTCTGAGGAGAAAGGCGTACTTGTTGCTCCATGTTGTTGGGTTGAAATGGGGAGACTGACTTAGGAGCTATTTGTAGTAGATCAAAGGAAACTGAAGTGGAGGTGATTCTTAGAGGCTGAAGATAGAGGAAAGACAAAAATGCACCTCTGGGCTTTCCAGACAGAGTAATCAAGAGAATGAGTACATTCTAGGCAGAACAATTTAGGTGGGAAATTAATTTGAGGGAAATAATTATTCATTAAGGTCTCCCACCAAGCAGGGTATATAAAACTTTAGTCAGTGTAGAAAAAAACACCTGGTAAAGGTGAGGCAGAATTGCTTCCACTCTATGCCATGTCTTACCCACTCACAGGAATAGTTCATGTTGGTTGTCTTTTACTTCCTGTTATCCGCTTTCAGTGTGTTTGGTTTCTAGATATGATAAAATCTTGAGTGTCCTCAGTATCTCTACACCATTCTTAAGAGAATGGAGGGCTGAAAACTGCAAGATACTTTTGTAGAGGTGTCTTTCTCTTTGGGAAGGAAAAGCAGATAGAATTGTACATAAAGTCTAACTTCTTAATAGTCTTGTTACAATCTCAAATAGGGAATACAGATGATACACATGTTCCATTTAGGCCTGTGCACTTAACAATTGCTTAATTTCAGCACTTCCTACATGAGTTTCAGCATTCACTGCCATTCTCTGCAAAAGGTAGCATTTTTGCTCCAGATTCAGAATGACACTAGTCTATGGCTATGAGCGCGAATATCTAGAAGACAGTTTGACAGCATATCCTTTTCAGGATGGGGCAACAGTACTCTTGCCCCCTTCAGCCTAAGAGATCTTCCGATACAGACTTTTGGACTGCTTTATAGTATCTATCAGAGTATTGCCTCCCGTGGAGCGGGTCTCTCATCCAGTCACACAGTTTTTGGGTGTCTACCAAACAGTACCACTATCATGCCTGTACTCACATCTTGCTTTGGCATGCATGTCCCATAGGTTGGAGGAACTGTTGATGAGTTTCCTCCCCCAACAGCCTACACCTCACCTTTGTGGCAGGGTGAGTGCTCATCGGCAGGGAGGGAGTGCTTCCGGGGTCTCCTTGGCATTCTTTTCTTAATTTATTTTTATTTTTTAAATTTTTATTAATTACACTTTATTCACTTTGTATCCCCCCCCCCCTGTAGCTCCCTCCTTCCTCCCCTCCCAGCTCCTTCCTCCCCCTTCTCCACTCATACCCCTCCCCAAGTCCGCTGATAGGGGAGGTCTTCCTTCCTTCTGATCCTAGTCTATCAGGTCTCATCAGGAGTGGCTGCATTGTCTTCCTCTGTGGCCTGGTAAGGCTGCTCAGAAGAAGGAGAAAACAGGGAACAAGTCAGGAGCCTGCCACAGAGGGCCTCTGAAAGGCTCTACCCTGCAGGGAATCAAAGCAGATCCTAAGACTTATGACCAACCTTTGGGCAGAGTGCAGGGAATCTTATGAAAGAAGTGGGAAATAGTAAGACCAGGAGAGGACAGGAGCTCCACAAGGAGAGCAACAGAACCAAAAAATCTGGGCACATGGGTCTTTCCCGAGACTGATACTCCAACCAAGGACTGTGCATGGAGATAACCTAGAACCCCTGCACAGATGTAGCCCATGGCAGTTCAGTGTTCAAGTGGGTTCCATAGTAATGGGAACAGGGACTGTCTCTGACATGAACTGATTGGCCTGCTCTTTGATCCTTGGCATTCTTAGCACAGTGTCTCTTTGCATTTTCCCCCTTCTCTGATGAAGGAACACGACTAATTTTTATTCAGAGAATGTTGTGCCCTTATCAAATTTTCCCAGGATTATGGACATTTTAGGGTTTTCTGTGTAAAACTCACTTTCTACTTTCAACTAAACTTCAGAATCTGCTGGCAGTGATGCCACTTGATTCTTGCATATAATTAAATGGAAAAACTTCTATTTCCTATTTTCTAATGGAAATAGAATAAGTGGAACAGAGTTTGAGAGTTTATTACTTCTACAGGTAAGAACAACTGTTGCTTACCCACTTTCTACTAGTTTAATGGGGGGAAAGATTTTTAACATTTTAGGATACTAACATTGTGAAATCTAACAATAATGCAAGAGTTGCATGGAATGAGAGGAGGTCAAGAAGTTCAAGAGCAATCAGGGATTTCCAAGGCCTAGCCAAAACATCGCTGATAATACATGTACGTTTGCTATCCAGTTTTAAAATTTTCTCATTCATCTTGTTGCTTTTTCTATCAGATTTTTCCCCTCAGGAATGCTTAGTTGCTTCATTAAAAAAAAAATAGAACATGCTTAAAGTATTGGGCATGTGGGAGGGACAGCAGCAGCACCTGTAACAGTACCAAGATGCAAATAAAGGGAAAGCACACAACCATATTAAAATGTCCATGAAATCCTAAAGCAGCGATGCCTGTGCGATTGAAGCCCAGCACACTGTCTTGCTCTTCACCCAGATTCCTAACAAATTGGGTTGTTCTGAAAGAACCAGAAACCCTTTCTTGCTGAAGCATTTTGAGGACTTACATGTTCCAGGCTCCCCGCTGGGGTCTAAAGACACAGCCATGTTCGTAGGTGCTGTGTCTTCTACTTCTCTCATTTCTACAAAATAACTTGCCTCTATGGCTTACATAATGATGTGGCCATACGGAGGTCCAAGTGAATTTCTTCATGAAGTCAGAAAGCTCTGGGGAAACAACACTGACTTTTACTCCCCAAATCCATGGAAATGTAAACTTTACTGTTTTGATCTCCTTTGCAAACTACAGTGTGAGTCTTAGTTGCTGGGTTACTGGCTCAAACACAGACTTCAAACTGCAGCCAGGGAAGTCCAGTTAGCAATTAAGTAAAGGAAATGACTGTGGGTTTGAAACCCAACATACTGTCCCGTTCTCGAAGCATCTCCATTACTTAGACAACTTTTATCACTAAGGAAGTACTTGTGACTCATACTCATACAGAATGACTTATTTAAAAATCTGAGTGTTCAGTAACGGTGCCATTGTGCTTCTGTTTTCTATTCTTTGGACGAAGGCAGAAAAAAACCCTGCAGTTGGATGGCATCTTATTCATTGGCTGACCCGTACATCATATATAATGCGATGGGCTCATCGTGAGCAGAATTAAAAGGTCAGTGGTTCCTATGATATGTAAATGTGTTATTGTGTTGCTAGCAGCCAGCTTATTTTCTATCAAGAAATAAGATGAAATAACCCTTCTTGTAAATTATTTTGCACTGAATGTAATATGGTATTTAAAATTATAGTCACACTCATGATAATTAGAATGCAGAATTGTTTTATTACATAGCATAAAATACCTCATTTTCCTCCACAGAGATAAAAAATGGAACTTAAAAAACTCCCCTGGGAGGTGTCTAGAGGTGATAATTACACAAAGAAACCCTAAGAAAATTATTTTATTACCAGCCTTTCTAGAATTTAATCAACACAGTTGATTTCATAGATGTTGCTTATTGGCAATTGATATTTTTTCTGTAAAAGATAATACAGAAGTTATAGAAAAATTATTACTTAAAAGAATGGATCACCAATAATATACCTGGATAACTACAAGGAAAAACATCTTACCATTGACAGCTACAACAAGCCAAGCCAAGGATGTGAGCTGGCTTCTGAGCTCCCTCCAAGAATCCTCCTACTTGGGCTCTGGTTTTACTGGGAACACTGTGGTACCAGTCTCCAGTGTGACTGGGATGACTCACCTGAATTGCTGTTACCTATCAGAACTGATTTTAGGAATCATGCTATAGGATCCTGAAATCTTTTAATAATTTTTATTTTTTATATTAATCACAGGTTAGTTTGTATCCCAGCCATAGCCCCCTCCTTCATTCCCTCCCAATCCCAGCCTCCCTCCCTCATCTCCTCCCTGCCCCTTTCCAAGTCCACTGATAGGAGAGGTCCACCTCCCCTTCCATCTGACCCTACCTTATCAGGTATCTTCAGGACTGGCTTCAATGTCCTCCTCTGTAGCCTAGCAAGGCTGCTCCTCCCTTGGGAGGGTAGGGGAGGTCAAAGAACCAGCCACTGAGTTCATGTCAGAAATAGTCTCTGTTCCCCTTATTAGGGATCCCAGTTGGACACGAGCTGCCATGGGCTACATCTGAACAGGAGTTCTAGGTTATCTAAAGAAGATAAACAAGAAAGAGGGGTAAGATGATCAATCTTCACTTAGAAAGACAAATGGGATGGACATTGGAAGTAGGAGAAAACAAGTAACAGAACAGGAGCCTACCACAGAGGGCCTCTGAAAGACTCTACCTAGCAGAGTATCAAAGCAGATGCTTAGACTCATAACCAAACCTTGGGCAGAGTGCAGGGAATAATATGAAAGAAGGGGGAGTTAGTAAGACCGGGAGAGGACAGGAGCTCCACAAATATATCATGGCACAGGGGTCTTTTATGAGACTGTTTCTCCAACCAGGGATCCTGAAATCTTAACATTTTAGCATCTAGTAAGCTTTCCCTGTAATTCTTCTGTTTCCACTTTGGTGGCTGGAAAAGCTTGAAAGAGGAAATGAGTCATGATAAACATTCTCTTTTTCTTCCAGTGTGAAGCCAAGTCATGCCTGAGTCTTGCCCATCCGAAGCATTTTCTGGAGGGAGCTATGAAAGCACACTTGGGGGTGGGGGGTGCTAGTACAGTGGTTCTCAGAGAGTGGTACCCTGACAGTCACAATCCGCACCACCTGGGAATTTGTTAGAAACAATCTCCAGTCCAGACAAACCTGGGTGGGGTGGTAATCTGTGTTTTAAGAAGAATAATTGAGATTTTGAGAACATTGATTGTAGTGAATCATTCCTGCTTGTGGGCATATAGTGTATGAATCATGTAGTGGTTGGAGATTGAGAGAAGCTGGTCAGTGTTTGCTTATTGAGAAAGGGGGACATGATAAAAGGCAGGCATGGGGAGTGGGTGTCATAGTGCTTATCTGAAATCCCAGAACTTGGGGAAATAAAGACCTACAGACCGAAGAATCAGGAATTCAAAGGCATTCTTCATGACATAGTGAATTAAAGAGCAGTTTGGGCTATGTCACACTCCCCATGTTTGAGTGTTTCATGAATTATTGGTTAGTGTGTGAGTATGCATGCATGTGTGCATATATGTGTGGAGGTCAGAGATTTCCAACAGGTGTCTTCCTCTTTCAGTCTCCACCTTAGCTTTTTTGAAACAGATTCTTTCACTGATCCTGAAACCCATTGATTCAGCTAGACAGGCTGACCAGTTAGCCCCCAAGGATCATCCAGTCTTAGTCTTCTTCTCTCCAGCATTGGGACTACAGGCAAACACAGCTATACTTGACATTTTACGTTGATTATAGGTATCTAAACTTGGGTCTTCAGGTTTGCAAGGCAAGCACTTAATTGACAGTGCCATTTCCTCAGCCCCAAAGCCCTATCTCAAAAACACAAGATGAGTGTAAAAAGCATTAATATTTTGAATTCAAAATAGAAAACAAATAATAAAAGTCTAGGCTTTAATTTTACACTAATTGCTTCCATGAATCTCCGAGAGGCAATCAAGATGAGTAGGTTATTACAACATAAACTATGACATGGTTCTGAAGTTCTAGAATAGTTGTTCTAATAAGAAAAATGCTTTCTTTTCCATATTGGGACAAAAATTTAACTCAGCTTTATAAAATCATATACTATTCTTATGTTCTGCTGAGTTAGCCAACTCCCTCTGTCTCTTGAGGCCCCAGTTTCTACATCTGAAGACCATATGCATTGCCATTCTGCATGACGTATCTCATTGGAATGAGGCAAGGGATTCAGTGTGTGAGAGAGACACTGAAGTATTTTGAATATCGAGAAATGAAAACCAAAAAGATTGAGAGCGATTCATATAAACACTGTTGCTGAGGGAGTGATTAGAATTTGACACAAAAATTACCTGCTTATTCTATTTTCCCTGTGATCCATAATACTTTTATGTCTTATTTGGTCATGTGTTATTTAAATTTTTTAACCATAATTTTATGAACTTCTAATTTGCATTTCTCTATAAAATTATATTAGTGAAAGATAGTCACAGAATCATTGTAAAATAAAATTAGATAAGTATGAGAAGGCAGTTTTTATTTTAAATTTGTTTATTTTATATCCCAACCACAGTTTCCCCTCGCTCTTCTCTTCCAAGTTCCTCCTCACTCCTCTCCTCTCCCCCTCCAGCCAGTTTTAAAAACACCATTTTTAGATGTTGCCCTTGGGATCTTTGTTATTTGATGTGTGGGTTGAAAGGTTCATGACTGTTGACACAATGACATCATCCAGGAGTTGGAAATAAGTATACACATTAGCAGATTATCTGTGTTTATTTGTGTACTAATTCAGTTTCAGTAGAATGTTTCAATTTCCTCATGAAATGGGTGAGATCCACATGTGTTTCATTGAAGAAGGTGGATCTGAAATTTGAATTAAAGTGGGAAATTTTGCCATCTGTTTATTTAGGGAGAGTTGGGGTACTTGAGATGAATTTCAAACAAAAACAGCATACATAGGAATGGTGCTCAAAGGGAAATACAGATACACAGATTCCTGAGACATCGGAAGGAAAGGAGAGGTCTCACGGGGGCTGTATGGTTAAGAGTACAGGATTGTCGACAGGTGTGGTGGGGCATGCCTTTAATTCCAGCACCTGGGAAGGAGAGGCAGGGAGATCTCTGAGTTTGAAGCCAGCCTGGTCTATAGTCAGAGCTACACAGAGAACCCTTGTCTGGAAAACAAAAACTAACCAACCAACCAACTAACCAACCAACCAACCAACCAACCAACCAACCAACCAACCAACAAACAAAAGAGTGTAGGATTTTCAGAAAAAAAACATCATAAACTAATATGAAAGAGAAACCTAGATACCTACAGGAAAGTTTGTTTCATTTCATCACTTTACACTATGTATGAAAGTCAGTTTGTTAAACAAGGAGAAGGAGGACATAGACATGAACTTTACTAAACTTCCTGAAAACCTGTGCTGAAACCTGTGCTCCAGCAATGGAGCAGACAGTGAAGGAAAAGCACATGTATTTGACTCAGAAAATGAAATATTTTGTGCTTCATAAAACATAACAAACCTGAATGGAAAAACGATAGAATGGGATTGTTTTTTAATATGTAAACAACAGTGTGAAAAAATAAAAATTGATAATTGAATAAAAATGCATATTATTCAACAAAGAAAGGACAAATATCACAAGCAACTAACAAAATTAAAAAAAACATGGCTGGTAAAGGAATAAGCATCCTTGATACTAGTACAAAACTAGATGAACAAAACATGATTTTTCACCCTTTAGCTTGTAAAAGAAAGCATTTGTTTACATGGACGTTGAAGACATCTTCAGAGACAACAGGTCTCCAGCATTGCTGGTAGGATTTGGGGTTCTTCCCTTTCTGGAAATTCATTCTGATCATAAGTTTAGGAAATAAATATGTATCATTTACAAAGTCATCCCAGTTTTAGAATCTCTGATGAAACTATCAGAAAGCTTTGAATGTTATTAAACAGGAATGTTCATTTATACTGATTTTTGTACAGAGGAATTTGCTATTGAATCCAAAGAAAATGGGAAAATATATTCTTGTTGCTTATGAGCCATAGGAAGAAGGTGAAAAACACACTTAGAATATATGAAAATTTTATGTGAGAGGACAGGGAACAGTCTAGGTTTAGCAGATGTCCTTCGATTTATACACTTGTGTTGTTTCACTTTTCACAACAGGCAGTAAAAATGACATTTAAACTTCTGTGTGTCTAATGAAGTACAGCGCCAATGATGATAAAATGTGAAGAGGCTAAGGTGTATGTGTAATTATTTTCAAGATTCTGATTTAGGTAACAGATAATTAATGAAGATTAAGAAGAAACATATATATGTGTTAGGGAGAAAGATATATGTGTTTCCTGTATTCTAAAGTATGCTCAATGGCATGAGTATTTTATCAGTAACTAAATGTAGAAAGATTGGGCAGAAGCGTCCCACATTCTGGGCATTTCTAGTGTGTATTTATCATCCGCCTTCCTTTAGGAGAATTTTTAAAAACATGGAACAAGTTAATATGATGTTAAGTGTTCGCATTTTCAAAAGCATAAACTTTACAAGGATGTGTAGTCAATGTTCTTTATTTTTTTCCCCCACCCTGTTCTAGGATTCAGTTCTCAAATGAAAGGAGTGAAGAAAGCTGTGCCCTGCAGATTCCTGACATTCCTTCCCAACCAGAATCATTTTTAACTGCTAGTGTGAAATTCTTCTTCAAAATACACCCACCTCCTCCCCTCCTTTGTTATTGGATGGGGTTCACATTGTTTTCAAAACTAGTGCTATGTTATCACTTTCCCTATTTAAAAAATCTGCCTGTGATTTGCAAATAAATCTATTTGACTGGTGAACATCAATGAAAGTGACATCGAGCAAATCACACAACATTTTTCTTCTTTTATTCGTTTTTTGTTTGTTTTGTTTTCCTGCAGTGCTGTGGATGAGACCCACAGGCTGGCACAGGATGTTAGAGCCCTGTACCACCCCACTCCCCAGCCGTCCTTCTTTTATATGTGTGTGTGTATTTACTACTGTTACCACTATCGCTGCTATTGTTCCTGTTTATGAGAGTGTCACAGCCTAGGCTGGCTCGGATCTTGCGATGTGGCCTTTGCCTCGTGAGCATCCTCCTGCCTGGGCTGGCAGAGTGCTGGGATTACAGGCTTGTCCCATCACAGTAATGCATGGCCTTTCCTTTCTTTCTTTCTAAAAACCTTACATTTAAAGGAGTTGTAAAGATCGACATTCACTAATAAACATTTTAAGCATCTGTACCATCCTTTAAACGGATTAGTCAATATTTCCCAACTTAACACCATGTTATTAGCAGGACATTCCTTTGCCATCTATAAAAATGTAGCCTACTTAGGCCACTCGGTATTTTTGGCTCACCAAACATAGTATATGCCCCTCTGGGAATTTAGGTATTTTTACTTAGTGGTGACTAACTTAGATGGGTGGGAGATACCCAGAGCCCATCTGCAGAAAAAGGGATGAAGTCTCCTTAAGTAACTCACACAGTGACCTCTTGTTAATGTGTGAATGCCTCTTCGCAGCAGTGTGTGTTCGAGTTTGTGTGTGTGCGTAGTATGAACAACATTGGACCAAATAACTGTTAAGGTTACTTCTTGCTCAAACTGTTTATGAGATCATGAGAGAGATTTTAAAGACAGAATCCCATTATCTTTAACTAAAACACAATCTTGAAAATTCATCCAAAACATTTTTGAACTAGGAACTTCAGAAATGTTGAAGAACAAAATCAGTATCAAAGCCTATAACTGAGGTAGACAATCAGGATGGTGGTTTCTGCATTTTTAGATAAACTGTAAGTTTCTTTTGGATTCTGCCTTTTTAAAATGTATTGTTTTTTTTCTCTTTGTGGCAAGCAGGAGATGGTAAGATGCAAAGCTGTATGTTGTAGAACATGCTTTTCAACAGAAAATTACTCCTCCTTAGAGTCACCAGGAAGTTAATTTTCCATCTGGTCTTTTTCTCTTGAGAGTTTATCCTGTCCCAAATAGAACACACTTCCTTTCCTGTTTCTTTTCCTAGGTGACAATCTATCAACAAGGTGACTGGACACTGGAAACGAGATGGAATATTTGGCTGAAGATTTTGCTTTTGAGTTCCTTTTACTCCATAAAAGGAATTTCTTGAGATTCCTATTTTAAGTCAATGTTTAGTTTCCTTTCTGTTGCTGTGTGAAAACACTAACTAAAAGTAACTTAGGGGAGCAGAGGATATAGTGTGTTTACAGTTTCAGCTCACAGTCAATTATCCAGGAAAATCAGGGCAGAAACTTGAGCAAAGCTGGAAGTATTACCCATGGATTTAAGTGAGCTGCTTGCTGACTTGCTCTTAGGCTAATGCTTAGCTGCCTTTCTTATACGGCTTAGGGCTGCCTACCCAGGGAATGCAACTGCCCACAGTGGGCTGGGCCCTCCTACATCTATTAATAATCAAAACAATCTGCCACAAAAGACTCACAGGCCAATCTGATCCAGACAATCCCTCAATCGAGTCTCCTTCTTAAGTGATTGTAGACTATGTCCAGTTGATAGTTAAGTGTTCGGTTGACAATCAATGTCCAACTATTAATTAACGGTTTGACTATGAGATGTCATTCAGTTTCACTGTTTCAAACCAAGATTGGCTAGATCCATTGTTTTGACCCTGAGGTAAGACAGAACATCACGAAAGCAAGAAATCTAAGAAAGCTGTTCATTTTATGATATTGAGGAAGCAGAGGAAAGATAGGAAGGGACCAGGAACACAATGGGCACATCAAAGGCAGTCAATGATCCATTTTCTCCCGCTGAGTCCTCACAACCTATTAGTCCATTTACCTATGAACAGTCTATTGGCAAAGTTAGCATCCTTGCATTTCCATCACTTCTCAGTAGTGCCAACACCCAAGTCTTCTACCCATGACACCCTGGGCGCCATTTGATCTCTAAGCTATAACTATAGGCTCACTTAACTTTTAGCGCCATATGTTCTATGACTGCTACATTTTTTATGTTAACTTCATCTCAGAGAGGATGATTAAGAGTGTGCTATTATTATTATAGCTGTGTATTATATTATTTTAATATAGTCTATAATGTATAACATAGTGTATATATTTACATAATATAGTCTATAACTAATAATATAGCTATATATTATTATTAATTTACTCCTTGGTATTATGTTGTGACATAGTTTACATATATACCATTATTTTCTTGATGTTCATGTACATTGATTTAGAAATAAATTTTCCATTGTAATAGGAAATTCACTAAAAATTTCAAGTGTTGGAATTTGTTTCTATTTTCAATTTTTCCCGTCTATCTACCAATCTGACATTCTTTTTCAGTGACTCCCCATTGTGCCCCCACTACCCATGCCTCTCCTTTGACTCCCAAAGAACACAGTCAGTACCATCCGCTGGACTCTAGAGGGCCTAACATCTACAAATATTTCCATGGAAATCATTGTATATTATTACTGTAACTTCTCATTCTTTCCTGAAATGTATGAATGTGCATGTGTGTGCACACATAAGTGTGTAGGTATGTACACCACAGTACATGAGTAAAGGGGACAACTTATGAGGTTCTGTTCTCTCCTTTCACATGTGGGGACTGGCTGTTGAACTCAGATTGTGAAGCTTGGTGGCGAAAACCATTACCTCCTGAACCATCTCTCTAGCCCTAATTTCCATTCTTGAAGTAACTGTCACATGTGGTTAACTTTAGAGAGGAAATACTACATATCAGATATCCTCCATATCAGATATTTACACTACAATTCGTGACAGTAGAAAAATTACAGTCATGAAGTAGCAACAAAATGATTTTAGGGTTGGGGATCACCACAACATGAGGAACTGTATTAAAGGGTCGAAGCATTAGGAAGATAGAGGACTATTGTCCTAGATTTACTTAATATGTCGGCCATTGAATATATATATATATATATATATATATATATATATATCCAAGACTATATCACTTTATTACATTTTATGTATGGATATTTATTGCTAATATTAATATTACATAATGTTAGAAAAACTTTTCATTAGTTATATGTTTCTGTGTATGTAGTTTCTATAAGTTGAAATGGTTAAATACTCTAATTTCTTAAGACATTTAAAAAGCTTTCTGGTTAGACATTTCAATTTGAACATGGGGCTAGGTCAGAGCCTACTTTTTCAAACCATGGTTGAATTAGTATTTGAAACACAGGTTTGGTTTTACCATAGGTCTCTGGGCTACTTAGTCTCAGGTTTTTGGTCAACCAGTGTTGGGTGTGGGTTCCATCTTTTGCAGTGGGCCGCAAGTCCAATCAGCTATTGTTTGGTTACTCTCACAAGCTTTGTGCCACAATTGCACTAACATAACTTGCAGGCAGAACAGCATTGTAGATCAAAGGGTTTGTAGCTAGGTTAGTGTTTACATTTCTACTTTGGTAACCAGCGTGCAAAGTACCTTCCTAGCCCCAAGAGCCTAGGATGGAGAGGTGGAGGGTTCTATGGAGGCAGCAGCCTGACTTCTCCATGTCCAATGAATTGTGTAGGTGTTCTCTTCAGCAGCAGGGCCTTGCTGTCAGTTTGTGGAGAGCAACTTACAGTTTTAGCGACAGCTTGGGTTGTTTGGGAATTTCCAATCCTTCTAATGACATTCTGCTATACTCATAGATCAGTGCCTTGCTTAGCCATGATCAGGGAAGCTTCCTCCCGCAGCAGATGGGAACAAATGCAAAGACCCATAATCAGACATTATGCAGAGAGTGAGAGACTTTTGATACTCTGAGCCATCAAATCCCTTCTTTAAAGGCTCAGGGAACCCCATGGAAGAAAAGATGGAAAGAGTGTAAAGAGCCAGAGGGGACGGAGGACATCAAGAAAACAGAGCATTTTAAGTCAACATGATCAACACACATTGAACTCACAAAGACTGAGGCAGCATGCAAAGGCTTTCATGAGATGGGGGACCTAGAGTTGAAAGGAGAAATGGACACATGTACATATCCCTGTTCCTAACTAACATCCAATTGATAACCTCTTGCAAATGAAAATTTCATTTCCTCTAAGAAATCTCACTGGGAAAACAAGCTCTCTTAATTGTAGTCTGCACGCCCAGCCATAAATGGCCAACAGAAAACGAACTCAACAGTTTGCAGGTTCTTCATCTCATAATGTTCTGTCAGGGCTCTTTCATTAAAAAAAAAATCTTATTTTTTATTTTATTTTATTTATGTATTTTTCTTCTCTCTTTTTACCCTACAGGTTCTTTGCATATATATTATGGTTTCCAGTTTAGTGTTTCTATGAATATGCAAATAAGTTTCTCTGTTTCTTTCACCTTCTTTTTTTTTTTTCCTTCTGTTTGTTTTGCTCAATATTGATGCGTTAGTTTTTGCCTTATTTTGTCTTGTTGTTATCTCAGAATCCTGTTTTCAAATGAGCGGCAGGAAAGGGGGTCAGTCTTGATGGTGGGTGGGGAGGAGCTAGGAGGAGTAGAAAAAGGGGAAACTAATCAGGATATATTATCTGAGGAAAAAAAAATCTCTTTTCAATAAAAGAAAAAAACCCAGCATATTTTGGGGTAAATAAGATTAATCCTGTTATCATGTATAGCAACCATCCCCTCTATTATGGGCCTACAGGACTCTGCTTTAAGTACTTGCAATTCTGGAGCCTTTTTTTAGGGAAGAGCCTGGTAGGATTTAACTCTGTACTCTAGCACAAGCATACCAGGGAGCATGTAGATATGTGCCGCGGGATTACTCAAAGAAATTCTTGATCGGGTCAGGCTGGAAAAGAACAAAAGGAGCCCGCAGTTTAAAACAAATTCTAATCAGTAGCTCACTTCAACGCCAATGCAGTTTTCAGCTCGCTGCCGTGGGATTTCTTTCTCACTCAAGGTCACAGAAAACGCCAAACAAGGAGGATAAAGCACAAATCAGGCTAAGGAGCGTCCGCCTCTCACTTGGGAGGCTTTATTAATAGTTGTTTGCCCTTTGAACCCTTCCTAACAGCAACAGGAGGTTGGGGAACTGAAAAGCGGCGGAACCAGAAACGAAGGGGGCGGAGCGGGCAAGGGGGAGTAAGAGAAGCGGAGGACCGGCAGGCCTAGTTTCCAGGCCGCGGTCGCGGTTGCGAGGGGATGGAGCCTCTGCGTGTCCTGGAGCTGTACAGTGGCATTGGTGGCATGCACCACGCGCTGCGAGGTGAGAGCGGACGGAAAGCTTCCCTTTGATTCACTTGGGGCCGCAGGTTCCCGCTCGCGCCCGCCAAGGGGCGGAGCGGCGGGGCGGAACCTGGCGGCCGCCGACCTCTGTTGCCCTGGAAACCACCTCTTCGCGCCGCCTCGGTCCGCCCCTCCAGGCAGTAACACCCCTACTCGGGCCCCAAGCTTTGTAGCCTAAGCCGGCCTGGCCCCCCGGAGTAGTTTGTGAGGCAGGAATCTTGGGCCTGTGAAATCAAACTGAAATGGATCGAAGTTAAGGGAGTGGAGGAGCCTTTTGCTCTATGCCAAGGCCCAAATTTTAGGCAGGCTGTCACTGAGCCAGGAGGAAGTCAAGAAAGCAGGCTGGGGTGGGTTGGATCAAGGTGATAACTACAATTTAGAAAATTATAAGTGTTCTGGTGTAGGGGAAGCGAAAGGGGGAGGGAGCATGATTAAGGCTGTGGAAAGAAACAGGCCTTCTGCAGGCTTACATGGGTGCCAGAGACCCTGAGATCAAATTTTACTATGCTGCGACTTTGGCTTTTCATTTCAGATGATTTTGACATTTTCGAACCTGTTACTTGGTTTTAAACATGTGAAACAGAACTTTCAGGAAGGGGCCTCAAGAATTAAAGATGGAGTAACTGCTTTGACCTTGTAGCTATTTAGAAATTAGGTTGCAGTCACTTTCCTTTTGAGGCTTCTTAGTATCTTTGGTATCTATCTGCTTTAGTGATAACATGCTTTGTGAGAGCTAAGAAAAAGGTGTAGGGAGTATAATGATACTAAGTGATGTTCTTCTCTTTTTTTCCAATTAACTGATTTCACTGTGGTGTTTCCTCACTGATAAAATCAGATAATAATGATGCTAACTTTATAACACGTTTTCGTGTAGATTTTGAAATTCTAAGTTAATATTGATGAAAGGTATATGCTTCCAAAAAGAATTAACTATTAAGCAAACAGGACCCAGGATGACAAATTGAAATGAGATTTTCAGAAGTTAGTTTGGGAGATCTTTATGAGTGATATAATAATTGTTTATATATATATATAACATAAATGTGTATATACACATATATGTTTTATAGATATGTGTATACATGTACACTATGTAGATCTAGTTATATGTATGTATGTGTAATATTTTTATGTATAATTTAGTTACCATTGTTTATGTGTATGTTCACAGCCTAAAAGGTGTGTTTTGAGGAGTATCTCTTAACATCTATATTTGTATCTGTATCTCTCTCGATATATATAGTCTGTGTGTGAGCACTGGACAAGGCCAGAAAAGATTGTTAGATTCCCTGGAGCTGGAGTTGCAGGTGGTTGTTAGCTAGCCAATGTAGGTGCTAAGAACTGAACTAGGGTTTTCTGGAGAGCAGTAAGTACTCTTAACCACGGAATCATATCTTCAGCTCTCATAATTATATTTTTGGCAGTTTTTTGATAGTTAACTAGACACAGAATACTGCTTTTTGTCCTCTACTATAGTTTTTAGTGTCTTCTACCTGACTATGTCAAACATTATGAAAGTATTGATTATTGAGAAAACATTAGCAAAGAACATTGTAAATATTTTATAGTGGTGGGACATTTACCGAATAGTTCTGTTTCCTCAAAGCAAATTTACAAAGGACACATTTAGAATCTTTGCAGTTGAAGTCTGTAATCAGCTGTATCACATGTGTTTGTATTACTTGTTCATTATTTAATAGTTTATTTCCTTTGAATTTTGCATATAAGCATTGCATTTGGGGCATGTGCTAATTGCTTTTCTCTCTGCAAACTACTTTAAAGAACTTTAACTGCTATTTTTTTTTTCTTTTCTGAGTCAGTGGGACGAAGTCATACATTGAGTTACCATTGTTTGTGTGTGTGTGTGTTCACAGCCTTACAAGTGTTTTGAAAAGTATGTTTTTTGTCATTTGTCATTGATATTTTCCTCTTATTTCTCAGGCTCAAACAAAAAGAATATTGAATTCTTTTATTCAAATATAAGAAAAGTCAATTTGATTGTTTCTTTTGTACTGATTGTAAAAGTAGTACATTCTTTGGGGGTCATGGTGAGGCATACCTGTTATCCCAACATTTAGAATTTGTGCAAGGAGGATCAGAAGTTTAAGGCCAGTGCAGGCCACGTGGTGATGCCCTGTCTCTAAAACAAATTTAGCCTTAATAAAACAAACAAACAAACCAAGAAGTAGTTTGTTCTTTCTGTCTCTAAAATATTGAATAGTACAAAGAAGCAAAGATTACATCTCCAAATTCCATCACAAAGATAGCCTTTGATAATGTGCTATTTTGTTTTCCTTGTTGTCTGTGTATAAACTACACATAGAGACTTTCCACATTTGGGTCATGACTCAACAAGATATTCTGTAACTAGCTTGGTCAATGAACAGTACGGTTTTTACTTTGTATCAATAGATGTGGATTGTCCTTTAAATATATCTGTTCCTGTACATGCATGTAGTTTACATGTATATTTTACAAACTTGGCTATATTTTTCTTTAGTGCAAATTTCCAGATAACTAGGTCTAATAACCAGAAAAATTTGTAGACTGTAGAACTGAAAATATTACATATTCCTTAAGAAAATATTGGAGATACAATTTACAAATAGCCCTCTCTCTATTTACTGCATTTAGTGTCCACATATGGAAATAGTTGATTAAGTTGCTTTGTGATGAAGTTCCTGCTTCCATAGTTGAAGAATCCTTCCTTCTTACATCAGATTAGGACACTTGGGATATGTTGATTAAAAGATATAAATTTGTTTGCAGGTATGTAGCTAGTTGATTACTCAGGTTGTTGCCTGGATGTTGTTCTGCTTTTGAAGGTGATATTTGAAATGGATTTTTTTTTCGTGAAACAAAGATGTGTAGTGCATTCACTTGAATGGCTAATGTTTTCTGCAAATGTTAAAACACATCCCAAACTAGTTGACATAACGATTGTAAATATAGACTCATTTAAAGGCTACCTCTAAATTTTGGGTAGAACTTAAAGTAGTAACTCATCATATCACCATGTACTGATTTTTTTATTTGTACATCTCACTTTTAGTCCTCATGGGTGGGTACATGTAGAGCCATCCTGGATTTAATGTGAGGGCTGGGGATTTGAACAGACGTCCTCATGGCTTCAGAGCAAGCACTCTTACCCAGTGAACCATCTCCTGAGAACTCTAACCCCCCACCATGTAGTTAACAGTATAGTTGTTAGAAAAAGCAAATAGACAACAACAGTAAAGGAGTTTTCCTCTTGCATTAGTTTTCTGCTTTTAACTGTAAATTTGTCACTAAAGTCTGGGTCAAAGAATGGCAGGTCACGAAAGATGATCTGAAGATTTATCCTCTTTTCCTAAACAGTCATTGAGTATCATTAGATGAGTTTGGACTACCTTCTTGCAAATTAGACAAAACAAGTAATACATCTACTGGAGGGAAAAGATTGCCCGACTCCTCCCTGTTTTCTCTTTGTATCTTGTGGGTTGATAGCAAGGCCAGGAAAAGTTTGCTTTTCTCAGTGCTGTTCTGAGATAATATTTTAATTAATTTTTACTTGATATTTATAGTCTTTTAGTTACTGTTGTGAAGGCTTTCTGCTTATTCTACTCTAAAATCTTTTTAAAATACTTCTGAAATTTGTCACTGAATAGTTACAACTTAAATTTTCTCATTGGCCTAATTTCCTAGCTTTAATAATGACAAAAAATGAAACCATCATCATCACCATTTTGTAACTTAGAGTATTTCAGATAAGTGCTAAGTGGTGAGTGGAATTTTTAATAATTACTGAGTATCTCCTGTTGCTAGATATTTTAGTAACATCATTTATTTTTTATAGGAGCCCTTTATGGGACCTGTTTTAAATATCCATTTCATTAATGAGGAAATTGAAGTCTCAAGGAGATGAGTGCATTTCCCAATGCTGTGTAGCTTGTGAGAATTTCACTATGAGTTTCTCTTCCACTCTTTTCCCACTGTACAGTGCTGACTACTTGGCAGGACTTCTGCTGACTAGCCGGGTGACTATAAGCTCAATGCTACAAGCCAAACACAGCTATTTACACTTAAAGTAAGGTGAAGTTAGAGAAATTCAGCTCCTAAGTTGTGCTGATCTCAGGCTAAGTGCTTAATACCCACCTACATGTATGTGTCATATTAGACGATGCAAATGTGAAATGTCCCTGATCTCATCCTTCAGAGAGTCCCACTGGATGGAAGAGCTTTTTTTAGTTTTAGATTAACTCTTAATTTCAACTACCTATATTTAGAAACAAAGATTTCAGTGCAGTGCTTGCCCTGGGAATTCAAGACTCCTTAACCCTGAGGATTATGCCTAAGGACTAAGGGTAAAAAAATGTCTGCCTCACTCCATGGCCCTCGCAAAAGTGATTCTCATCGCCTCTCTCTACTGATCTGAGGAAAGCTCCAGGGCTGCATGAGGAGCAGACAGGAAGTGGGTTTATGGAAGGGAGGGCAGTAGTGGCTGCTTCCTCACGGGAACACAGTTTTAATTGGGCTTTCCTGAACACTTCTTGGAAAAGATTTTTGTGCCTCAGTTTCCTTTCTCAAGTTTCTCTCAAAATCATCTCTGCTTTTGAACTGTGTATTTTCTGTTGTCACATCTTTTTATTTTTTATTTTTTTGCATGTAAGCTCCCTCATATATTTCTTTTCATACAGTGACTTGCCATCTCTCTCTACTGTGTCACTTCTCTGGATCTGCTCAGTCTTTCTATATTTTGTTGAAAAATAATGTTTCAGTTATAAGATGAAGTGTCAAGGGCATAATAAGATCTTCAGTTCACAGATATCAGCACAGTCCTGCATGGCTGACCGCAGTAACTGTCTTGACCCAAAGTAAACATGGCTGACTATCACCTAAACTTAAAAGACTTTCAGAGAAAACTAAATGGGTTTGTGTGGGAGTTTGGGGGACTCAAGTTTTCACTTTATGTGTTAAAATAATTTGTTTGAAATAGCTAGACAGGCAAACAACTTTTAAGAAAAGCCAGGAAAGATACTTGCTAATACATTTGAAATTTATTTTGTGCACATATGTATGTATGTGTGTGTGTTTGTATTTTGGGGGATATGTGCCACATATTCGTTCATGTTGGGATTCATTCCCTCCACTGTATGGTCCCTGGGGTCAAGTGAATATTGTCACACTCAGCTGGCAGACATGCCTTTACCTGTCTCAATGGCCCATGTTGACAGATATTTTAAATTAAAAAATTTTACAAGTCACTTATATTTAGTGTTTTTATTCCCGGTTAGGCTGTCACTCTGAAGGAAAGAACAGACCTTGGATGTACTCATCTGATCTCCTGTTTCACAACTAGAGGTCAGTGTTAACATACCTACCTGATTAAATGTCTCAGGTGTGAGTATGAGGTCATTCAAATATTTACTCAACCTTTATGAGGGCCAGATCAGAAAGTACATGATAAAGGAAGACAATTATCTCAGCATGAATTGCTCAATCCTGCATTTGAATTTAGAAACTATTGGTATTTCTCCCACTTAGTAACGCTGCTTGAAAGTGTATTTATTAGGCCCTGTAGAGAATGAACCTGCACCTTTTCCTACCAGCTTAGTTTTCCTCTACAGTGTCTCTGAAGCAACAATCAGAAAGAGGGAACATTATTGCTATTAAGAGGTAAACTTGTGTTGTAAACCTTAGTCCTCAGAAATAGTAGCATGAAGTCCTCATCATTTCCATGTAGATCCAGCCAGACAACCCTGTGTTTCTCTGACCAGAATGTCTCACCTTAAAAAAAAAAAAAATCTGTGCTTCCTGTTAATAAATATGAAATCCAGAATACTAACTGAAACATCGCAAATAAAATCCAGCCACAGCATTGGATCAAAGGCTAGAAAGCACATCCCTCCTAATATTTCCAAAACGCTGCTAGGTTCCTTTCCCGGTTCTTGCTTCTTTGAGAATTACTCTTGGGTCTCAAGTGAGAGAGCTTACATGTGCAAAATTCTAGAGCATCCTCTCCACCTTCACATCTTCAACTTTGCATTTTCAAAACTTGTCTTTTCCAAGCACTCAAAGGTTTTTGTTTTTTCTTTTCCGTTGTTATCTATGAGTTTAATTTCTCCTTAGAAATATACTCATACCCAAGCATTTTAAAATCAAGTTAGTGCCAGTAATGTCTTAGTACGAGATGAGCATCCTAATCCAAACAGCAAACAGTGAAATGCTCTAAAAGCTAAATTTTTAGGCCTTGGCTTGACACAGCAAGTGGAAATTTCCACTCCTGGTTTCATATACTTGAAGTAAAAGATGGCAGAAACCAAATTTTTTCTATAAAATTGGAACCACCAAGATATTTTAGCAGTGGCTCAGTGAGTAAAGTCTTACACATAAATAAATAGATAGATAAATTGAAATTAAAATGATGTCTAGGCTATGTGTACAACGCATATAGGAAACAAAAGAATTTTTGTTTATACTTGGGTCCTAGCTTCACTCTCTTAATATATGCATATATTGCAAATCTGAAACTGGGTTTCAGATACTCTGCTTGTGTGTGTGTGTTTGTTTTTCCCTAATGGAAATAACTTTTTTGGAAGTGCAGTAGGTTCTAATTTTATAACAGTTTAAAATCTGTGCTTCAGTCCATGAGAACAGTGCATTTGTTTATTGACTCTAAAGCTCCATTCTTTTCTGATAATTACTTTTCAGTTCATTAGGTTTTGCATCTCCACATGAAACACTCATTTGGCAGTTGCTCTTTGTCAGGCTTTATGTCTTCCAGGCATATAATACACGAACATAAAATTAATTATTGACTATGATATAGATTCAGCACATGATTAGATTTTCAGTCAACCTGAAAAAAGATGAAAGTCATATTAACCACCTCTAGGCTATCCCCCTGTTTCTGTGGAGAACAGCAATCAGGCCGTACCATAAAGACTGTGATTCACCATATTTAGTAAAGCTGAATTTGGAGGTCTCAGAGTGATTAGTGACTTGAATTAGAAAGTTTTGTGATTTTTTTAAATTAATATTTGTATACCTTTTGGTATACAAAGTCTTTTTGCTTTAGAGTTTGAGGTGTTTCATGAATTTTAACAAAGATATAATTTAAACCTCAAATATATTCTAAGAAACTAGTTACCAAGTTTGAGTTTGGCTGGAGGCAGCTCCCCGTGGTGTTATGTAGTGCCACGTGTAAGGCAGGTGTCCTTCTGCACAGGAAGGATGTGCCTGGGGGACCGCTGAGTGGTTTGGGCCTACCATGCAGGGAGTATTTACCTGGAGACATTTAAGTCCCTGTTTTCTCTTGACACTGTCTTTTTTAGGACTCAAGGTAAGGTTACAGGGGCTTTCTGGGCACTTTGAGTCTTTCTCTGCCTGTTGCTCAGTGATCTGTGCAGGTGCCTGCTTTGCGACTTCGAGCTCCTTACGCTCCAAATTTCCTTCTTTTTATATGTCTGGACCAAGGAAAGCTGGTCATTAATTAACAAATGGCTGCTAAAGAGAAAGCTGTTTGGATCTACTGTGTGGTCTCACTGTGTTAACCGATTCTTTCCTTAAGTTTCAGATGCTTTTACCTTTAAAATTCCCCATGTTTTCTTCTGATTTTGAACAAGGTCTATGCATAATTGATTTTGTACATGTTTTGAGGTAGTAGGGTGGTAGTTATGAGGTATAGCAACAGCCAAGCTTGTAGAATTCAAACTTTCATTGCAATCCCCAAATATGTACAGCTCTTTGAGTCTGTACCTTCAATATGCACATATCTTCCTCTCTGGGCTCCTCTGCTCTCTTGGACAGTATTTAGTCTCTGAAGCTTTTACATTTGGACACCAAGGAATTTACCTCATTTAAAAATTAAACTCTAAGCAGGCTGATCCCCTTGTGTGTAAATTATATCTCACTGAAACTGTTATTACAAAATAAACTTATATCAAAAACATTTGCAAGCCAACCATGGTGGGGAGGCAGAGGCAGGTGGATCTCTGTGAGTTTGAGGTCAGCCTTGTCTACAAAGCAGGTCCAGGACAGTCAAGGCTACACAGAGAAACACTGTCTCCAAAAAACAAAAGCAAGCAAACAAAACTTTTAGTGGTATTGTTAATCAGCTCTTTCTTTTTCTTTCTTTTTGTCTTCACATTCTTAAAAAGTTAATTAATTAATTAATTTACTTTACATCCTAGCTCTCTCCCTCCTCTTCTCCCAGTCCCCCCATACCTCTTTCCCCTATCCCCTCCCCTACCCCTGAGAAAAAGGGGCACCCCACCACCACCACTAAGGCTTCAAAGCACTTCAGGTTGCATCGGGACTGAGAACACATGGTAATTTGTTTCATAAAATTCTGAATAATAGGGCTTTTAGAGTGTATTATGCCTTCCTGTTTTTTATTTAACTTGGAAAACTTTTGCATAAGCATGTAGCTTAATGAGAAAGGAAAGCTATCTCCTATGAGAACTTAAAGGTGCAGTTTTATTCTTAGGTCCTAGAATGCTGCCAGAGAGATGAACTGGAGGTAGTACTGAAAAACTCTTCATGCTGCTTCCTTCGTGCGTGGTTCTTCATTGTGGTCTGAGACCAAGTCAGGGCACCGCTGCATCCTGCTGAGTCAGCTTTTCTTGATGGGCTGATACTGAAGACCTCTGAAGGTGCTCCATTTATCATTACAGAAAGTTGTATCCCTGCACATGTCGTGGCTGCTATTGATGTGAATACTGTTGCTAATGAAGTATACAAGCACAATTTTCCTCACACCCACTTACTGGCAAAGACAATTGAAGTAAGTATGTGTTATTATTTAAGTACATATGTATGGTAAAAGTGCATATTTCTTTTTTTAACATTTTTATTTTATATTAATGACAGGTTATATACTTTGTATCCCATCCGTAGCCCCCTCCCCCATTTCCTTCCTATCCCACCCTTCCCTCCCTCACCTCCTCCCTGTCCCTTTCCAAGTCCACTGATGGGGGAGGACCTCCTCCCCTTCCATCTAACTCTAGCTTATCAGGTCTCTTCAGGAATGGCTGCAATGTCCTCTTCTATGGCCTAGTAAGGCTGCTCCTCCCTCGGGGGACGGGGAGGTCAAAGAGCCAGCCATTGAGTTCATGTCCAAAATAGTCCCTGTTCCCCTTACTGGTGTACCCACTTGGGTATTGAGCTACCATTCGCTACATACAAGCAGGGGTTCTAGGTTATAACCATACTTGGTCCTTGGTTGGAGAGACAGTCTCATAAAAGACCCCTGTGAAAGTGCATATTTCTAATAATTCCTGAATACTGGTTTCTGGTGGCTTAACTGGAAAATAAATCATAACAATTGCATAGAGAAGAGGAATTAATGTTTTAAATTCTAGCAGAAGAGCGAGTAAGTTGTTAAAAAACACATGGAGGGCTTCCCCTTTTCAGAGAAGGGGAGGGAGATGGGGAGAAGAGGGAGGCAGCTGCCATCCGGCTGTAAAGTGATTAATTAATTAATGAAAAATTTTCACTTAAAGAGTGAGGTCAAAGGGGGCAGGGAGGAGGGAGATGAGGGAGGGAGTGGGAGGGTAGGAGGGACTGAGGGAGGGGGCTACGCCTGGGATTCAAAGTACCTAACCTGTGATTGAGATAAAAATAAATAAATTAAAAAAAATTAAAAAAAAAGAAATGTAAAAAAAAAAACTCAAATTTTTGCTATAGAGAAAGAAAATAAGGTGTTTTTTTTTTTCAGCCATACTTCTGCATACTTAGAATTTTGAGTTGAGGTAATGTTTAGGCTTCACTTTAGAGAGAGAGGGGGGAAGGGGATGTGAGGAAAGATTATGAGAGAAAGAAGAAAGGGAAGAGTCACAGAGAGAGACTGGGCAAGGCAACGAGTAACTGGCTAGGGAAACTGCTCAAAATCAACATGAATTCATTTTTTTCACTAGTAATTTTCTCTAAATTTGTACTTTTACCAGCTTATATCCAAATGCATGACAGTTATTGTGGGACAGAAAAATGGGATTCATATGTTAGGATCTGAATAATTTCAAAATGGCGGTATGGACAGAGTCAGTTTTATACATATAGCCTACTCCCTCCCCCTTTTAAAAATAACATTGTGTTGTTCCCACTCCACTCCCCCTTTGTTAACAGAGTGATGCCAGTGGTGATGGGTGACCGGCCCTGACGCGTGAGAGGGAAAGCAAGGCAGAAAAGGCTGGGAGTGTTGGAGACCTTAGTTGGTTGCTGAGTGCAATGAAAAACAGACTTCTCAGGATGCAGGCTTCTTTGAACAGTTCACTTAATTGGGGGGAACAAATGCCACTTAAACCTCTGGATAGTACATAGAAGTTTTGGGGGTGAGTGTACATCATTGGTTGGGGCCAGGGGTGCTGAGAATATGTTATTTGCATGAAGAGGAATTCCAGGTGCCTGCTGGGCATGATCTTAAAATGAGGATGTTTAACCTGTAACCTGGCTGCCAGGCTACATGTCTACCTCAAGGATGGCAGAGATGGGGGCTGTGCGTGTCAGGACATGCAGGCCCAGGGCAGGGGAGGGAATGGTCCTCACTCCTAGATTTCTGGGGATAGAAAATTTCCAACCTACTCCTGCTCCTCTGGACTGGCTCCTCCCAGTTCCACAGTACCCCGCCCCACAACATTGCATTTGTATATTCATCCAATAAAACCATATTATTATTTTTTTAGGAACAGCCTGCTACAATAAAAGTTTAGTTCAATTTAAAAAAAAAAAAGAGTGAGGTCAATATTTGGTCTCTGAAAGAAAAGATTGACAAGTTGAGAACACTTAACTTCCGGAAGCTTGGTTCTGTGGTGCTAGTAAGTGTAGTGGTTCACAGTTAACAGTTGTACAGTCCTTACAGCACATGCTAACAGTAGGGAAGGGCTCATTAGCAAAGTCATCAGAGTTAATGTATTTCGCCTAGCATGGACTCCGTTTTAAAAGAATATAAGCATAGGTGGCCAGTACAAAATGAACTCAATTATATTTTTTAAAGATTTATTTAAATTACATATGTGGATGTTTTATCTGCATGCACATCTCTCTGTACACCAGAAGAGATCATCTGATCTCATGAGATTACAGTGATAGATGGTTGTGAGCCACCATGTGTTTAGAATTAAACTCAGGACCTCTGAAAGAGCAGCTAGTGCTTTTAACCAACCGCTGAGACATCTCTCCAGCCCAACCCAGTCTTATTTTTGGTGGTTTAGGTGATTTTGTCTTATACTGCTTTGTTTGGGCTTTGTGTTTTGTTTTGTTTTTTAACCTTGCTTGTCTTTTGGTTACCTATTATGGTTCCCGATTTTTGTTTTATGGGTTTTGTGTGTATGCGTATATCTGTATTTCTTGAATCGTTCTTTTTTCTTTTCTTTTTTTCTCTGTTTGTTCTAGTTTTTTAAAAACTTTTATTATTGGCCTGTTTGTTTTTGTCTCTCTCTGTCTCTGTGTCTCTCTCTTTTTAGACTTTTTCAAGATGGAGTTTCTCTGTAACTTTTGCAGGTTTTGAGCATGCTGTCACTACTGCTGTGAGTTCATATTTGCAACTGCCCTGTTGTGTCTAGAAAATATTGTTTCATTGCAGTCATCCACTGCCTGGTTCTTTAAACCTTTCTACCCTCTTCTTCAAGATGATCCCTGGCCCTGGGTAGAGAGAGAGAGAGGGGAGAGAGAGACAGAGACAGACAGAGAGAGAGAGAGACAACTATAGATTCCCATTTAAGGCTGAGCCCTGCACAGCCTCTTATTCTCTGCTCCTTGACCAGTTATGAGTCTCTGTTAATCTCCATCTTCTGCAAAAAGAAGCTCCTCTGATGATGCATGAGAGACGCACTACTATGGGTATAACAATAAGTTACCAGGAGTCAGCTTAGCAAAGTACTAGTAGCAGGTTCTCACCTAATGCCCATGACCTGTCTCTCTATGGAAATTTAGCCTTGATTACATTGCCAAGTGTGATAATAAGTAATAACAGTGCATTTCATAAGCACATGGACAGCCAGAATCAGTATAGCCTTCTCATCATGAAGATACCAGTATAAATATATTCAGAGTAAGAATGCCCCAAATACATAATTCTCAATTGACTCAACCTACAAACTTAGGTGCACTTAGGCTCCATAATTTCTGTAAAATTGCTAATGGCATCACTGGATTTTTTTATTAAAGTTTTTATTATAAATTTGAATTTAATGTAAATATTTAAAAGTAGATCTAACCAAATACAACGCAAATCAACAAATTCTCAATATAGTCACCACTAAATGTTTTAGGTCCAACCTAAATTCAATATCCTGTCTGTTCTACTCCCTAAGAGAAATGGTGAGAAACTATGTGTATTTGGACTAATTGAAATTTCTCAGATGTGTACCCAATAGAAGTTTGAGGGATTCAAACTTTAATTATATTTCTTGCTAGTTGTAATAGATAATGATAAACCATAATATCTGCATACTCTATAAAATTACTGGAAAACAAGGAAAGGGGCTGGGGAAGCACTTTCACCTCACTTAAAGGAGGGTCAGTTCATTAAAGTTTATGTTTGTAAGGTGAAAGGAAGACTTTATTTTATAGCACAATCAAGAAATACGAATTATATATACTTACGGTATATGATTTTTATGTATTCACATATGTATGCTGCAAAATGGTTAAATTGAGCATGTTCTTCCCTCTACATTCATACTTTGTGTGAGACTGTTGGGCAGTTTCAGGTACAAAGTTCATTACCATGTGTACTAAATCACCCAAACTCACTCCTGTGCCTTAACTGAAGTGTGGTACTCTTCGACTGCTACTTTTCAAACAGTTACTCTTTGCCTCTTTAAGTTTGACCTTTTCAGTGAACATATGCAGGTGAGGTCATAAAGTATCACCAGGACCTAAATTATGAGAAAACACTAATTCACCTTGTGTACCATGTGTCAGCACAAAGGTGGAGGCCATCTCCTTGCTTAGGGAGCCATGGCATGAAGACAGGATGAGTGGGAGGCCAAGGAGAAGAAGTATGCTTGGTACTGAAGTAGAGTGGGGAAGGTTGTTGTTCAGTCTCCTCCTCCAGGCTCTCTAGCAGGCAATAGCAGGTGACTTCTGATAGGCAAAGATTGCAGTTGAAGAAATGGGTTTATTTAGAATGAATGGACACTCTGGGACTAGGGAGATAACTGCTAAGAGCATGATTGCCCAGGGCAGGAGGACCTTGACTGCAGCTCCCCTCAGAGACTGGGATTCAGCTCTGGCTGTGTAGCAGGTCTGCTTTGAAGAAGGCAGCTTTCTCCAGAAAGCCTGCCAGAGAAGTCTTTGTAATCACCTGTGGTCAGGCTGAGCCATAACACATAGGTTCATAACCAGAGGCAGAACTCCTCAGTCAAAAAGCTATAGATAAAGCCAAAGTACTCAGTTATTTATCTAGCTAGCAAGTGGGAAGTCACTAGTGACTAGTGTATAAGTGTCACAAGCAGACACTTCTCTGAGCTTGTTCACTGTTGTATGCAACAATGACTGCCATGTAAATGGTACAGTTGCTTAATAAACATTGTACTTACAGAGATATATCAGGAAAATACTGATACAGGATGAGTATCAGGGGAGGAGGTGCCCAAAGCTGATACTGGATAAATGATTTCAAGATAAAAAATTATAATGGAACTTGGTATAGTCCTTAGAAAAAATCTAAATTGCTCTAAGTATAGGTGCATAAAATACCTTCACAGGGCAGGGTGGGATAAGAACTAACCAGCTGTAAGGTTTCATTGTTTATCAGTTATATGCTACAAGATAGGAAAACCATTATTTTATGAGTACAGACTCCATAGTTATATATAAAACATGAACAAATTGATCAGAAACACATCTGAAGGACGCTCGCAGTGTGACCAAAGTGGCCTTCTTTCAGAAATGCACTAATGTCAAAAGTAAGGATTTTATTGCTATTATTTAATGAGCTCATTATTAAAAAAGAGGAAAACTGTGTCTGAAAGCATTCATAAAATTCAGTTCCTTTTATTGAACATTTTAGTCTCTTGTAATAAAATTTTACAAAATGAGTACTTTCCTCAAGATTCATGTGTTATTTCCTGGAGTTGTGTTTGTCACTATCTAAATTCAGCCAAGAGACAATTGACTCATTTTCAGGTTCACTCACTCTTCATAGAATACAGAGCATAGCATTTCCTGCTTTATCAAAATACGCAAACTTGTTAGAGATTTGTTATGATAATTATAGAGGTGGTTATGCTTGTCTATTCCTTTTACGTTTCAGGCCAAGAGTGCTTAATGGGAATTGGCAAGTCCCTGACATGTTTCTCAATGTTTATCTTCTGATCTATGTATACACATATATGTGTTTTTATATGAGTATGTAAATGAACAAGTTTGGTGTCATTTAAATTAATCTTGTCTGTAATCATTTGAAGTTCCTGTGCCAAGAACAAAACAATGAAATATTTGCTGGTAACTGAACACAAGGCCTTCCAATTTGCTAGTGTATTGACAGAGAACACTAGAGTGGTGGCTATTCATTACATCAGCACACTCACGAAACAGAGAAGCATTTTCATAGATAGGTACATAAAGATTCCCCAGACCTTTGCCACATATGGTAAAATACAAGATTAAAGTTCCTCATGGTTGAGTCCAAGCCCAGCAGTGTTATGCCTGAGATCTCACAGAGGCACAAGTGTACAGGAAGCCAGTATCCCTTCCTCACAAGATGGCTTTGGGAAGTTGGTATAACTGAAGCTGCCTTGAGAAGCACTGTGTCACATAAACCTGTGGTTTCTGATGTCTTTAGTTCTAATTGTTTAGCATTATTCTCTTCATCCTAGCCATTTTTTCTTTCAAATGTTCATTCCTTAGGGCATTTCACTGGAAGAGTTTGACAAGCTATCCTTCAGTATGATTTTAATGAGCCCTCCATGTCAGCCATTCACAAGGTTTGTATCATAATTTTTTTTCTCTTAAGGAAGAGTGTGTGTAGGCTGAGAATATAGCTCAGTGCTAAATGCTTGCCTAGTATTCATGAGGCCCTGGATTCAAATGATGGCACACACCTCACCCCTAATAAGAAAAGAAAGGGGAAAGAAGAGTAAAGAAGGGAGAAGGGAAGAATGGAGAACTTTGAGGACCATAAACTGAACTCTCATAGCTTTAAAATACTTTGTAAATGTATCCCTTAATTTTCTCATGTTTATAATTCAGCATCAAGCATAGGAATTGACAGTTACCGTCAGAAGAGCAAATAATTTCATCAACAATAAATATGTAATAATATGTTATAGGTACATCTAAGGTACACTTATTTTTATTTCAAATTACCTTAATTCCTTTAAACCATTTAGTCTTAAGTATTCAGAGCTAATTCTGATTAGTGAAACAGAATTTCCTTAAGAAATATTTTCTTTGTAAATTACATATGTAAAAAATTAAGAGCTAGTTAACTATATATGTGCAAATTATGTATTTTTCAAAATTAATATTATAATTTAGATTTATAGCTACATTGTAATTTCTTATTTCAAATTTATATGGTAATTTTTAATGATGTATCTCAAGGAATTTTTTCTTAAAGCTAGTTCATTTTCATTATTTAATAAAATAAATTATTTAAGTGGCCATAGTAATAGGGTCTTATTAATATTATTTTGGAGGTGAGAAGCTGAGGCATAGAAAGGTTAACTTTCCTGTGACTATACAGTTAGACAATGTCAGAACATTATTTGTTAATCATTTATATATTTTGTGCTAATATGACTAACTGGAGTGTTATGTAATAAATATTCAGATTCAAGTGACTATTCTTGTGCTACATATATTTTAACATCTGTGAACTTGAGGAAGTCTATCTCCCTGAGGGTTTATTGTGCCCACATGTCATACTATGGGCTTGCCACTGGTGTTTCTAATATTCAAATTTTATAATTGAAAGGAATGACTCATAAAGTAGTGTTCTATAAATTGTGACATCTGGTACTATGAGAACTCTGAAAGTACTATGAGAACATAGAGGAAAAGATGGTGTGTATCATGCCTAGAGAGGGGAGTTCTTCCAGAGGCACAGTCAGAGCTATTAGAAGCAGAATAGGACTTTATCAGAGATGGCAGAAGACATTCCATACAAAGGTGGCTTTAAGCATATGGCACAGTGTGGTCTAGAATGTACAGAACAGAATGCAGCTTGAGTATATGTACTACTGCAATGGGCCCAGTGTAACAGAGATGTCACATAGGTTAGGACCATTAAGCTACTAAGTACTGAAATTTAAACCCTGATCCTTTCTTCCTGTTATTCACACCCAATCCAAGTATTCCTTTCTACTTGAACCTTGACCATACTGTGAACCTTTGTACGATTTGTTTGCTAACCTGGTACCACCTGCTTACATGAGCTGACCCTGGTTTGTCTAAGTAAGCTTCAACTTCTGCTTGTAAAGTAAAACCCTGAGATCAAGGGTCTATTTACACCGGACAAGATTATCTCACTATTCCTCATTGTTTGGTCTGCGTAAATGGTGGTTATCGCCAGCTCCATCTGCTCTAGATTATGACCCACCCAGCTTGTTTTTCTTTCTTTTCAGTTTTGTTTCTTATGGTGATGATCAACTTATTTAAATTCTCTTAGCTGACTAAGTCTTTCTGATATCATTACATGAAGTTTTGATAACATTTTTTGTGTTTTCTTTTTATTTTAGGATTGGCCTGCAGGGCGATATGACTGATCCAAGGACAAATAGCTTTTTGTATATTCTAGATATTCTCCCAAGGTAAAAATTTAGATTCTTATGACATTCCTTACATTTAAAATTATGGGTATGAAAGGATATAATGTTTGTCATTTTGTAGTGATTTGCAGTTGTCACATGCACCCTTCTTTTGCCACAACTAATAAAATAACAGCAAATGTTTCACAGTTTCATGCTTTTTTCCTTGATGACTGACAGAGCTTTCAGTAACCAGCTAATTTTGCTGCCTCTGCTCATTCACAGTAGTAATGCAGATGTGTTAGTGAATGCTGTCACCATGGCTGAATGGAAGGCAGTGTTAGTGAATGCTGCCACCATGGCTGAATGGCAGCTCTTGAGGTTTGCAATGCAGAGGCCCCGTGAAAGTCCATAGTTTGAAATGGGCTTCAGTGGAAGTTAACTTCAACTGTGAGCTTTTTCAAGCAAGCCATGTCTTGAGAAAAATGGATCAAATAAGAGTTAAAATTCTTCTTTTTAAAAAATCTAGAAAATTACTTAAACCCCATTTCTCACAAGTTCTGATTTTATGTCTTTGTAATTCAATATTTGTATTTCTGTTTGTTTTGGTTTTAGATTACAAAAATTACCCAAGTATATTCTTTTAGAAAATGTAAAAGGTTTTGAAGTATCTTCTACAAGGTAAAAATTATATTTATCTTGCCATATTTTATCATAGGCACTGTTGTGAAATAAAGATATAAATAACTACATATTCTGATGTTTTATAAAACATGTTTTATTAATTGGTATATTTTTTACCAATATTATAAAAACATTACATTTTCTTCTGTTCTCATTTTGATTTTCCAGAATGAATTTTTATTTTTGTATTATTTACAAGTATAACTATTTCATGAAGAATAGCCTCATGATGAACACTTAGTACCCACCAGTTAAATAAGAGAGGTGGCCCAGGGGCAGGGTTCCTTCAGGTGCAGCCTATGTGGAAAGAAGGCATCTAGCTTTGTCCTTGATTCACCTGTTGCTCATAACTGTTCCCCTCTGATTTGCTCCATGAAACTGTAGTTTCAGTTCCAGAGCCATTTTCTTTTACTTTTAAAATAGTTTAATAATAATTTTATGCTAGAATATTATTCAAAATCAATAACAGTTCATGCAGGAAATATTTCCATTACTAAATACTATGCCACCCACTTTGCAATATGCTGTTTTAATTTTTTTATACATTTATATTTTTATCAGTTACAGTTTATTCACTTTGTATCCCCTCTGTAGTTTCCCTCTCCTCCCCTCCCAAGCCTATCCTCCCACCCCCTTCTCCACCCATGCTCCTCCCCAAGCCCACTGATAGGGGAGGTCTTCCTTTCCTTCCTTCTGATCCTAGCCTATCAGGTCTCATCAGGAGTGGCTGCATTGTCTTCCTCTGTGTCCTGGTAAGGCTGCTCCCTGCTCAGGGGTTGGTGATCAAAGAGCAGGCCAATCATGTCAGAGACAGTCCCTGTCCCCATTACTATGGAACCCACTTGAACACTGAACTGCCATGAGCTACATCTGTGCAGGGGTTCTAGGTAATGAATGGCAGAGAAACACTTAAAGAAATGCTCAACGTCCTTAGTCATCAGGGAAATGTAAATCAAAACAATCTTGAGATCTCACCTTCCAGCAATCAGAATGGCTAAGATAAAAAACTCAAGTGACAACACATGCTGGAGAGGATGTGGAGAAAGGGGAACCTTCCTCCACTGCTGGTGGGAATGTAAATTTGTACAACCACTTTGGAAATCAATCTGGCACTTTTTCAGACAATGAGGAATAGTGCTACCTCAAGATCCAGCTATACCACTCCTAGGCATATACCCAAAAGATGCTCAAGTATACAACAAGGACATTTGCTTAACCATGTTTGTAGCAGCTTTATTTGTAATAGCCAGAAGATGGAAACAACCCAGATGCCCCTCAGTTGAGGAATGGATACAGAAATTATGGTACATCTGCACAATGGAATATTACTTAGCAATAAAAAAAAAAAGCCAAGGAAATCATGAAATTTGCAGGCAAGTGGTGGGAACTGGAAAAGATCATCCTGAGTGAGGTATCCCAAAAGCAGAAAGACACACAGGGTATATACTCACTCATAAGTGGATATTAGACATATCATATAGAATAAACATACTAAAATCTGTACACCTAAAGAAATTAATCAAGAAGGAGAACTCTGGCTAAGATGCTCAATCCCCATTCAGAAACGCAAAGAGAATGGACATCAGAAGAGGGAGAAAACAGGGAACAGGACAGGAGCCTACTACAAAGGGCCTCTGAAAGGCTCTACCCTGCGGGGTATCAGAGCAGATACTGAGACTTATAGCCAAACTTTGGGCAGAAACTTTGGGAATCTTATGAAAGAAGTGGGAAATAGTAAGACCTGGAGAGGACAGAAGCTCCACAAGGAGAGCAACAGAACCAAAAAATCTGAGCACAGGAGTTTTATCTGAGACTGATACTCCAGCCAAAGACCATTTGTGGAGATAACCCAGAGCCATTTAATTAACAAGTTCAGCTTTCATCAATTGATCACATTGTCTGGCAGCTCTATTTACTTGTGCTAGAGATTCCTCTATTACCATTTTATTAAAATGCAATTCATCAAGTAATGACTTGGGAGGCTTGTCTCTAAATGGCTTGAATACAGTTGGGTTTTTACTGACATTGAAGAGTTATGTGTGCTCTTTTATAAGAATACCCTTTCTAAGCAGTAGCTGGATGATTTTCTCTTTGACTCTTTTCCTTTCTAGAGGGCTCCTGATACAAACTTTAGAAGCTTGTGGCTTTCAGTATCAAGAGTTTCTGTTATCTCCTTCCTCTGTAAGTACTGCAATTCAAACCTTTATATCAGTGATCATTTAAGAGAATTTGATGTAATAAACAAAATAGATTTATTTTTAATGTTTCACATAAGTGTTAAATTAGCTCAGACAAGAATCTTACTTTCTGAGGTACATGGTGCATGCTTGTACATAAAATAGGTTCATCAGATCTTATGTATTTTTCTTTTTGAAAAATAAATGATTGTAGCTTTTGAAAATAAGTGGAGTTTTACATGTCTAAATCATGTGTTCTACGTTCAGTAATGCTCAAAGTAATGCAAGATTGAAACAAAGTAGACATACTATTTATAATTTCTTTTTGTTACATGACATTAGCTTGCAAGCATTGATTTCACTTCATGTAAGAAATCAGAGTACTTACTTGTTTCTTGAAATTTTGGAGCAGCCTTACTAGGCCACAGAGGATGACAATGCAGCCACTCCAGATGAGACCTAATAGACTAGGATCAGAAGGAAGGAAAAGAAGACCTCTCCTATCAGTGGACTTGGGGAGGGGCATGCATGGCGAATGGGGAGGAAGGGAGGGATTGGAGGAGGGAGGGAACTACAGGGGGGATACAAAGTGAATAAAGTGTAACTAATAAAAAATTTTAAAAAAGAGAGAACAATGAAACAACAACAAAAAGAAATTTTGATTTTGTAAGTAATGTATTTGCCATTGTTCTTTTTAGTTTCTTATCATCATTAGCTGTATTATACAGTTTTTGTTCATAAATGATAAGAAAATCTAGCATAAAAATTTAATGTATAAGTTGTCAGTTGGCAGTGTAACTGATCTCTTTAACTTTATTTTATATCATTGCCTCTTCTAGAGTATAGTAACTCCTGCTGTTGAAAAGTAAAGAAAAAATAGCTAAGAATAGTTATTTTGAACTTAATGTTTTTACTATTATTATATTATCAATAACAAAAATGTCTATATTTCGTCTTACTTATATAAATGGATATACGTTTTGTCAGGAATAATCTTTATTCGACTAAAGGCACAGAACAATTTAACTGGCTTAGGTTCTTCTGTAAGGAAGTCTAAAAATCAGTAGCAACATTTGCTTTGGCAGAAACTAGGCCTATGTCTGTCTGTGTCTGTATGCAAGGTGCTGAGGTGGGTTCAAATTTCATATGGTAACTATCCTTTCTGTTTTGCTTGCAGCTTGGCATTCCAAACTCAAGGCTCCGGTATTTTCTTATTGCAAAACTTCAGGCAGAGCCTTTACCCTTTCAAGCCCCTGGTCAGGTATTATTGTTGCTACTGAGATTACTGTTTATTGATGAATAAACCTCAGTTTTCCAGTTTCTTCTCACTAACTACTTAGGGCTTCTGTGCTTATTGAGTTTATAATGCAGCTCATTTCCAGGTCTCTGCTTTTCCTGATAATCACTTTTCACTAAAGTAAACAAAGCCAAAGCTCACAAAGGCTTTATAAGTTTAAGAATTATCATTAGTATTGTTATCCTTTGTTTCCATCATAACTTTCATGACCACTGACTGTTACATTTATCATTTTCTTTTCCCATTTAATGCTGTTGATTACTTCTGATAAAATATAAACGCGGTTTGTAATTAGCCTGTTTAAACATATTTAATATACTTTCTCTGATGCCAACATTATTTAACTTAATTAAAACGTGGTAATGATTAGTATAAGCTAACATCAAGTTCTCAAATGCTAAATTGGGATTCTTGGTGAAAAATTGTATGTGTTCTCATAAGAAATGAGGAAGGAAAACAGTTTTCAGTGGCTCAAAGGAGTTTGTTTTGCATAATCATTGCAAGCAAAGCTCAGCAGCCTGTCAGTCCCACCTGTGGGGGCCAGCTCTGCCCTTGACCCTCCTGGGACACACACTGCCTCCCATACTGGGCAGTTCCAGACACAGTGTGAAGAGTGCACTAAGGAAGACCTAATCACTAAGAATTCCTTGACTGTTTGCTCATCTGTGAAATAGAAGTTTATGTATGATTACAAGCCGTCCCCACTGGCCACCCTCCCCCCCATGAGACATAAGCGTTCTCCGTGAAAAACACTGCGTGTTTTGTTTTAGATTTGAGGATGTTGCAGTATTGTCTTTTTAAATAAGGAGTTTGATAAACTTTTATTCTATATGCATTTTCCAATGTCAGTGTTTCTCCTTAAAACTTCTTTTCCAGTTTTGTGTCTGTTTTTAAATTTTGTGAGCTTTTCCATTATTAAGTACAGCAAACAGGAATTCTGTGAAATAAATCCTTTGCATCTCATTTTTTACATACATTGCTGTATGATTAATAACTTCCAACAATATCTCATGTAAATACAAGCTAACCCCAGTGTCTGTCTTTTTAGCGTCAACCTTATAAAAAAAGCTAAAAGATTGCCATGTCTTCAGTTGACATTATTAATTTGTCTCTTATTTTAAATAAAACTTTGACAATTGTGTAATTTTTTATTTAATGCCAGATACTGATGGAGTTTCCTAAAATTGTAACTATACAGCCACAAAAATATGCAGTAGTTGTAGAAAATAAGCCAAGACTGAAGAGAACTGAACCAAATGTCTGCTTTGATAGCAGCAGCACACAGTGTTCTGGAAAAGATAACATTCTTTTTAAGCTTGAAACTGCACAAGAAATTGACAGGAAACAGCAACAGGACAGTGACCTCTCTGTGCAAATGCTGAAAGATTTTCTTGAGGATGATGACACAAATCAGTACTTTTTACCACCAAAGTTATTGCTGCGCTACGCTCTTTTATTGGATATCGTTAAGCCCACTTCCCGAAGGTCCACCTGCTTTACCAAAGGGTAAGTTTGAAAGAGACCCCCTCTGTGTTGATGTAAAATAATCATGTCTCATAGCTTGTCTTTTAGTGCTTCTCAGAACAAGAAGTGATTGAGAACGTGTGTCTCTTCAGCTGACTTTTTCCTAATTGCCAGTAGAACCTGAGTGATCACTCCTGTGCAGAGCGTGCTGTGCACTACCCACAGAGTGTTCGTGGAACACAAGGCCATTTGTGGATGACCTATGTACATCTCAGGGACTCGTGTTAACATGAACGTTGTAGTTTGTGAATGTTTTTTCTGCCAGACACATCAAACCTCAAGAGATGTTTATTGGTGTACTTAAAAGATTACATTTTAATCTAAAGAAATAAAATTGAATCATCTAGGTACAACTTAAAATTTAAAACTCATTTAGTGTTTTAAACAACTAATGTATTCTCATGTTCCTAAAATTGAAAGTTATTAAGATTATAAAATCCCTACTACATCTTTCTTTTGGCCATCTCCTGTCTGTTGTTACCAGCCTGTGATACCGATATCTGCAAGGCCTTCCAAAGGAGTTGTTAATACTGCTTGCCAGAATGAACATAAAATAATCTTTTCTGATCATAGCTACAAATGCCCCTACTCCTAAGGTCCCAGACAAAAACCTGAGGTGTGAGTCTCCAAAGTTTAAACTGGGAACCAATGAATTTATGGGGCCTCCTTCCAGACTATAGGTGAGGGGTTACTTACAGGGGTGTGGGTGCTCCTGTCCCCCCAGCAAGCTGCACCTGGGAAGTCCTACCCAGTAGGAATGATGGCTTGCCTATGTCTGCACAAATGGAGGACCCTCCATCTAGTCTTCCCTGGCCTAGCCCTCCCTTCAGCCACATGCAGTTAAGGCAGAGTCACAGGTAGTAGGGAGCAGCTGGACACTCGGGTGAAGCCTGTGACCCCCGTCATTCCTCCATGAAAGGCAAACCAGACAATAGGCCCAGCTGGGGTAAGAGGCACAGGGAAATTTCTAAAATGGTGGCTGCTGGCTTAGAAGATAGTCATTCATAATCTTCTTTGGATATTGTTGCTATGTTAATATGAAAATTCTTTTTATGTTCATAGTAAAAGAAGATCATAATTTTATTGGTTACCTATTTTTGAACATTTAGGATTTTGCTTTGGGTTGTTTCTTGGCTTATGACATTTTTTTTACTGTTTTTTTAAAAAACTTAAAATAATTGGGAAAATTGAGCCTTTTAGAAAAAATAAAGTTTAAGTACCTATCTCTATTTTGTGTGTGCTCCTTGACTTCTTTCACTAGGTAGGCAGTGTGTGATGAGACAAATCAAACCTTTGTTTTTTGCATGCTAGTTTTCTGTCTGTGGAAAAGGCACTGCTGTCCTACAGCCATAAAGACTCTCTGCTTTAACGATCTGCCCTTGTGCTTCTAGGAGAAAGGAGTTATTACTGTAAAGACTCCCCTCAGATGTGGTCCACTACCGAGTCCAATAGGTTCTGTTTAGGACTCTCATGAAATAGTTTATCAATTTTGTAATAAAAACAACCTTGATACTCTTTTATAGTAACGATGACATAAAGGAAATCTTGCTATGGCAGTCTCTTCTGCTAAAGATGGCACACACAGCCATTCACACACACTTGTGTAAGTGCACACACATGCACTCACACATACTCATGTGCATGCACACACATGCAGAACACATGTAAATATAGCTAGGCCTGGTGGCTTGCACTTATGATCTCAGCTCTGGGGAAGTGAGTCAGGCAGATCCCTGGGCCTTGCTGGCTGGCCAGCTTCACCTATTGGTGTGTTGACACCAGCGAGAGCCTGTCTCCAGAAAACACTGGACTGTGCTCTCAGACTTGACACCCAGGGTTGTCCTGTCCCCCCAACATGCACATACATGCACACCCGCATACACATAAACAGACACACTCACACATGAATACACACACATGCAAAGAAACATATATATTTTAAATTTGTCATTAAATACATCAGGCATTACATAATTCTTGTGTTACTTTTCAGCTATGGAAGCTACATAGAAGGGACAGGCTCTGTGCTGCAGACTGCGGAGGATGTGCAGGTACCATGTGTGTTTTCAGACTAGAGCTTTCCCTTTAGGAACACTGCTTTTAACATTTAATCTCAGAACAGTAAAGTGACTTCAAACGCTCAGCTGAGAGTGGCTGTATATACTACTTATACACACATGCACATACTCGCATGCATACACAATTTGTTTTCTGTGAAGTGATTGTTTGACTTTTTTATTTTCCTGTTAGTATTATGAAATAAAATGACTTTTGTTAATTGGCTCTGTTTCCTATATCTTTTAATAATTTTTTAACATATATTTACTGATATGTCTTAGTTTTAAGGGGTCAAAAAAGACAGATAAACTGAACTGATCCTGTTCTGTTCAATGTGAGTCTTTTCTTTTTCCAAATCTGGTGCCACTGTTGAGCCAATTATACAGTTGTTGCACAGAAATGCTTTGTTTATACAGTCTGCTGCTGTGTGGCCCCGCACATTGCTTGCCCACTGCTCTGGAACTACCTTACAACTGGAAAGCTTGAGTCTGGCCGTACAGTACTTTTTAATTTCTCTTGTTTCTTTTTTTTTTAAACAGATTGAAAGTATCTATAAATCTCTTACTGATTTGCCACCAGAAGAAAAGATAGCTAAGTTGTCAATGCTTAAGCTGCGATATTTCACACCTAAAGAAATTGCAAATCTCCAGGGATTTCCTCCAGAATTTGGTATGTGAGACTAATGTAGATCACAGCTTTCCTTCGTTAAAGGTCTCAGCATTTCATTAGGAACATACGTGTGTTTTATAAATGAATCTTTTCTGCTATAACTTCTGGATTTTTCCTGACTTGTCTTTAGTTCAGTCACATCTCAGTCAATTCCCTTGTGACCTTATTTTTTCTTTCTTTTTTTAATTTTAATTTTTTCTTCACAATTTATTCATTATATATCTGGATTGAAGCCCCCTCCTTCAACTCCCCTTGTCCCCCCTCTCCCTCTCGTCTCCCCGTCTCCTTCTCCTAGTCCACTGAAACGGGGCGTTTGCCACCATTGCCATCTGCCCATAGTTTAAGTCCTGACCTTATTTTTTTTCTCTGCTGTAAATACAGTAGTGAGTTGGAGTCCACTTAGGCTGGGGGCAAAATTGAAGGGGGGGGTCCCCTCAATTGGCTCATTTTGTTGTTATTTTTATTAACCCAGAGCCTCAACTGGGCTACATCAAGCTACATTCCCCCAGCCCTTCCCTTTGTATTTCTTTTTATATTGAGACAGATTTTTATAAGTTGACCAGGCTAGTCATAAGCCTAGCCCAGGTGGTCCTTGAGCTCAAGATCTTCCTGCCTCAGCCCCCTCCATAGCTGAGACTATAGGCTGTACTACCAAGCTCAGTTTGGCTCAACAGGCTTCTTCAACATAAGAGGGTAAAGGGTAGCTAAGTTAACTAGTTGTTGGGCAAGGCTTATGTTTGTGGTTGTTTTTCACTTTGACAAAGATAAGTTCTTATCACATATTTGCCCTGTTCTCCACTTTAAGGAATATAAGGGGATTTCACAAACACAAGCAAAGATAGAGGGGAGGCAAAGTCCTCACTCTACCGTAGTGCAGGAAATGCAGGGATTAAACCCATGAAGCCTGGACACTGCCCTGTGTGCTTACAGAGGGCCAGGCTTCCCCTGGTTCCATTGCCACCAGCACTCATAGCTCTAAGAGATGTACCTGGCTAGATAGGCAAAGGGAAAACAAACCTACCCAGCATGCCTCCTGGGTAAGGGGCAGATCTGCCTCTGAGAACCCTGCTTGAGCATTTGAGTATAGAAGGGGAACTTTATTATATCCCCTTGCAATATTGATGCATGTTTGTGAGGTGAAGAATGGGCAAAAGAGATTGTGTTTCAGATTCTAAATAATAAATCTTCAGATGAGGTCTTGGAATGCAGTCCTGTATGCTGACAACAAGCTGATCATTTCACTTAACTGTTCTTGGTATTTGCCTCTGTGAGCCTAACAGCAACCAGGTTTATTTTCTACTCCGTGTCCTTTTAAAAATTTATCATTGTTGAAGTTTGTACTCACATACTTAGGCATTTTTATATGTATGTATGTGTTTATGTGTAATAATATTTCAAAAATAGAGACCCTAACTTTGAGAGGGAGCAGGGTGGGGCATAGAAGAGACTGGAGGGAGAAAAGGGAAATGCCGCAATTGTATTCTATTTTTTAAAGGATTTATTTATTTATTATGTACATATAATGTTCTGTCTGCACGTACAGCTAGAGGAGGGCACCAGACCTCATTATAGATAGCTGTGAGCCACCATGTGATTGCAGGGAATTGAACTCAGGACCCCTGGAAGAGCAGACAGTGCTCTTAACGTCTGAGCCATCTCTCCAGCCTGTATTCTTTTTTTTTTTTTAATTCAAAAAATTCTTCTTTCCTTTTTGGTTATCTCATTCAGTATTCAATGTTTTAGAAATTGTTACTGAAGAAAGGAACAGACCTTTTTTTGGTCTTAGTTTACGTCACAAAGTGAGAAAATTGTAGAAAAAGAGCTGAGTGTTAGTTTCTAGTCTGCTTTTGGTTTCTAGTCTGCTTCTCTAGTATTATTCTTTTTTTTTATTTTGGACAATCAAATGTACTCTACACACTGCTTAAGAGAAAAGCTGTTGATTGTCTAATCAAAATGGATTCCTAAGGTTCAGTCTACTGATTATTTTACCTCTACAGTTGTAGTCACTGTGGTCACATTGAAACTTGGTAACAGGTGCAGAGGGGAGACGAGACTCAGACTAACCTAGTCTTTGCTTGTTCTACCTTATACTGACTTTTTGGTTTTAGTTTACTTGTTTGTAAAATGTTGATAATTATAACACTTACTCTATGAGGTATTAGAACAAGAGTTGATCTATTTAAATGCTTATATAATGTCCTAGACAAGAAAATGTGGATTTTTAAATTATAGAGAAATAACTTAAAAGTATTACATTTATTTGTTTGTATGTTTGTGTGTGTGTATGGGCACCTGCATGTTTATATCGGTCAAAGGATGCCTGGGAGGAGCTAGTTCTCTCTTTTAACTATATGGGTCCCATGAAACCATGGCACTGAGCCATATAGGTAGACCCTAGAAATGGGTAATTTTTGTTTTGAAATTTTCATAAATACTTCTTCTGTTTTATATTTTGAGGTGAGTAAAATAGAATTTCTTGAGGTTCAAAATATGTAAAAAATACATATTAAGAGTCTTTTAATTTTTAATTCATTTTTTAAACCTTTTGATTAAAACATAATCACATTTTCCTCCTTCCCTTTCATCCCTCCAACCTCTCCCATGTGCTCCCTCCTTGTTCTTTTTCAAATTCATGGCCTCAATTTTTGTTTTTGTTACGTGTTTTAAATTGCTGAGTGCTCTTTTGAAATATATGTTATGCTTGTGTTGACAGTCTTACCCAGACATAACCATAGACATGACACAAGTGTCCTTCATTTGCATTTCTAGCATTATTGGCTGTGGATACAAAAATGGACATTGTCTGTGTCATTTGTCCCCTGACAACAATAGATTCATATTGATCTGTCTGTTCATTTTATCCTGGTGTCTTGTGACTGAAAATTTGCATGTGTGTGACCAGCTGGCTTTAGGAGAGAGATACCAACCTTTCCTGGGAGAAATCTGCTGTCTTGACCTTGTGTATTCTATGTGGCTTTGTTTTTGAAGACTATCATTATTTTAATTTTTCTAAATTTATTAAAAACTATATAATTTTTCCATTACTTAGTTTAGACTTTAATATCCGTATAAAATAAAATTCAGTTTCTAAACTCACCTTTCCCTTTAGTGTAGTCTTAATATTGCAAAGGGTCATTTCCTAGGCTAGTGTAAAGTGTTATCTGTAATCGCATTTGAAGTCCTGTTTATTTGCAACTAAATAGTGTTTGAGATTAGTAATGTGCTTGCCTATGGCTTACTATCTTTAAGATATAAGCTTCACAGCCCTGCTAAATTGCAGATGACAGCTTTATTACAGTAATTACTGTTATCTTTTTGCAGTCAATGTAGAATCTAATATTGGTAAAGCAACTTTCCATAATGGTTCTTCATTTCAAATATATGAAATTGTACTATTCTTAAGGATCTTTAATTATTTCCTTTATCTTATTGTCTAATTTTATTTTGTTTTATTTTTTGTTTCACTTGTTATTTCAAACCCCATTGAATGTGACTAGATCAGATAGGAGAAAATCAGTTTATGGAAGCAAACTGTGAAAACCAGCTATATACAAAATATATTAAGAACTCTTATAACTCAACAATAAAAAGAAAATAATCCAACATAAAAAATGTGAAAATTATCTGAATATACATTTCTTCAAAGAAGATAGGCAGATAGTCATTAAACACATGAAAAGTTACCAGAGAAATTAATTACTAGAGAAACGTAAAACCACAGTGCAATATTACTTCATACCCACCAGAGTGAAATAAAATCTAACATCTCTACAAACATTAAACAACCTTTAGATACATGTCCAGAAAAAACTTCATTAATATCTATATATTATTATATATAATATCCCAAGGTGGAAATAACTCAGATGTTTACCAGATAATGAATGGATAAATAAAATATGTATTAAAATTAAAATATTATTAAGTAATAAAAATAAGTACTAGAATTTGCTGTAATGTGAATGAACCTTAAAAACATGATAATTGTAAAAAGGCAGACATAAAACATATCGCTTGATTCCAGTTCTATGAAATTGGAATAGCTAAATCTCTAGCAGTGGTTGAGGGTGGACAAAGAGAAGGAACTGCCGATGGCTGCTTTGTGGCTTCCTTTCTCTCTGCCACCGCTTTACTTCTTCCCTTTCAATCTCCTAACACTAGATAGGAGAGGGGAAAGTGGGCATCATTACTGTTAGACAAATTACTGCTGATTAGGGGCTTGAGTTCCTTGGGACAAGTTTGATACTCACCATTAGGATATCTAATTTCTCCTTCTGGTTTCTTTGCTGCTTAACAAACTGTAATCGGCAGCATCCAGCCACCAGCCAGACACCACCTACCAGGGCTCTAGCATTTATATGTCCTCTGAGAGGCCTCAGAATTCCAGATTTTACACACTTACAGAAACTATCTGCAGCTGGCAAAACCACAACCTGGTGAAGCATGAGGCAAATCATAGTCAGCTAGTTGAAAGCATTCTCATATCCCCAAACTTGGGATTAAAACAAAAACATATTCACATAGTATTTCTGTGTTTTTTTAAAGAAACCAAAACTCTCAGAAGTTTTTTTTTTAATTTTGAAGTAATGAAATGGTGTTTGAGAACTCTATCGTAAAATGCATAAACCATATACTTTAAAAAGGTAAATTTTGTGGTATGTAAAGTAGAGCTCTGTAAAAGTATTGTTAAATAAAAGAAACTACCAAGAAAAATAGTAGCAACCACTTTTCTAAAGTGTATTAACACATATGTTTTTGTGAACCCTGCAAATACATGTTTGCATTAACCATATTCTGATATTATGTTATATAATTGTATTATACAGCATCTCATTGTATTAGCATTATAGAATATATTATACAGTGTTTTGGCCTCCAAATTCTCATTTATCAGTAAAACTTCATGGTCATATTAACAATTTACCGTTTTTTTGTGTTTTAACAATGGGTATACTTTCTGGAAATTGTGTCCTTAGGCAATTTCATCATTGTGTGAGCATCATAAAGTATACTTTCACAAATCCAACCACAGTATCTCAAGGAGACACATTGTATAGATGCTCCATTATGCATAAGACCTTCATTAACCATGACACTGTCAAGAAGGTGTGAATGTATTTATAAAATAACCATTGTGCTTTTACTAAAGGGCATCTTCTATTTCTGGAAAGCAGGATTGCAAGTGATTATATTGTAAAAGCCACCTCTGTTTTCTAGGATTTCCCGAGAAGATAACGCGGAAGCAGCGGTACCGTCTGCTTGGCAACAGCCTCAACGTACATGTCGTAGCAAAACTCCTCACAGTCCTGTGTGGATAATTTGAAAATACCTCTGAGAGGTGTCATAGCATTCCTCAAATTCTAGACAGCAATTCTAAAATTCTATTTTGAAATAATTAATATGAAATGTAACTAAATTATTTTAGTAGCGTTTTAGTGGGAAATTGGGAACTTATTTAGTACATATCAACCTATGGCTAAACAGGTCATGGGCCCTAGGGGGTAACCGACTACTATTACTGCTAAATGGACATAGTATTACACCATTTGTGATGATTTATTGTTATAGTATAGATTAGTGTTTCCCTAAATGTTCATCAAGTAAGTTTCTTGCAGTAGATGGCAATATAAAAATTTATATTAAATTTATGTTGCTATATCACATAAACTTCACTTTGCTGTTTTGCTTTATGGGCAAATATTTTTTTTAATCTTATTTATTTTTATCTCAATCACAGGTTAGGTACTTTGAATCCCAGGCGTAGCCCCCTCCCTCAGTCCCTCCTACCCTCCCACTCCCTCCCTCATCTCCCTCCTCCCGGCCCCCTCCAAGTCCACCAACAGGGGAGGACCTCCTTCCCTTCCATCCAACCCCAACTTATCCTGACTCCTCAGGGCTGGCTGCAATGTCCTCCCCTGGGATCTAGCCAGTCTGTCACTCCCCGGCTTGTATGGGGGAGGGTCAAAGAGTCAGCCATCAAGATCATGACTGAAACAGTCCCTGTTTCCCTCACTAGGGTCTTCAGTCCTACACTGAGCTATCATGGGCCCCATCTGTGCGGGGGTTCCAGGCCACATC
>CM053760.1:21874714-21900427 GCA_028658305.1 Pachyuromys duprasi
ATGGGCAAATATTTTTATAACATGTATATTAAATATCTTTCATATTATGCTATAAACAGATTTAAGACTGTTTGAATTTTATGTCTAGAATTGTACTTTATAAAGTATGACATGAATAGTTTAATGATCCTTAGGAAATAATCTTTGTGTGTTAAATTAAAAATTTTTTTCTGTAACATGGAGAAACAGTTGGGTATGGGCCTGGAAGCTTCAACCCTTCTGGCCAGCATTCATAGTGCTGGAAGGTGCTGTTCATGTATTAGAGGAAAAATAATCATTATTCTTAACTAGCTTCAAACCTGATAAGTCACAACAAAGACTATCCTGTTCAGATATGCCCGTGAATGTTATGATTTGATTTAAGGCCTGATAAATGAGATGAAACCCATACGTGGCACTGTGACCTGGTTCAAAAACCTGTGGCTAGACAGATCATGGATCCTAGTAGGTAACCTACTACCATTATTCTGCTAAATGGACATAGTATTAAATGATTCCTAATGATTTGTTGTTATACCATAGATTAGTGTTTCTCTCAGCATTCATCAGGTAAGCTTCTTACAGTGGATGGCAATACAGAAGCCCAAAACTTGTTAACGTGCAGAGAGTGAGAGACTGTGCAGCTGTCAGTACTAAATGGGACATACTCTCAGTGTCCTCCCTGCCAAGGCTCTGTGATCATTGCAGAAGAGCGAGCAAAAAGACTGTAGGGGCCCTAAGTGGTAGATGACTTTAAGAAGATAGTATTTTCAGGCACAGCAGGACAAAGCTGGGCAAGCGTTCTGATGGCCTGGACCTTGATACGTAAAGGAGTCTGGCTCTAACTCAGAGGAATCCGGCCGGAGTGTTAGAATTAAAGGACAATACTAAACCTGGCTTCCTCTTTAATCTTATTCTGAAGATAAAAACTCATTGTTCTGTCTTCATTTGCACATACTTCCTTTTAGTTTGCTATTACCAGAGTGGTTTTTTTCTTTATCAGCCTTTAGATTAAATTTGTCTGTTGTTACATTTTAAGAAATATGGCATGGCTTATGTGCCCTTAAGGTTATATTGCTGCTATTTCTATTCAGTACTACACCAGCTTTTATTGTATTGACTGTCTCCAGTCAGTGTGTTCATGGCAATGGATAAAATGTTTTCAGACATGTAGTGGAATGTCAGTGTTAACTGGAATGAGTTATGATACATGCTGTGACCTGAGTGAGCCTTGGGAAACTGCTAATGAGAGAAGCCTATTATAAAAGACTGTGATTTTATTCCACTCTGGGTCAAGTTCCTAGAGACAGGAATTAAGGCAGTGTTTGCCAGAGGTCAGCAGGAGGGAAACTAGGGAGTTAGTGTTTAGCGGGCACAGAGTTTCTGTTTGGGAAGATGAGAAAGTTCTGAAAGTGGGTGGCGTTGATGGTTGGACATTGTGAATGTGCTTAGTGCCCCCAAACTGTACCCTCAAAACCTGTTGAGTGGCTAATTTTATTTTATTTATATCATGCTGAAATTTTTAAAATTACTTTTTCTGAACTCAGGTAAATATGGGTATATCAAAGCTATAAGCTATACATGTATCAACAGTCACATTTTATCTATGTGTTTAAAGATGAACCTCATTAAAGTACAATCTGAGATCATTGTGATGCACTTTCATGTAGGTGATCTTCACTGCTGAAAAATTCTTATCAAGAACATAGTTTACAGTTTAACTGTACTATATATGCTTACAATTATGTTGTAGTTATAAGGTTCACTGCCTCGTGGAACAGTATTATAAGTGCTGAGTTACATTATCACAGCTATGAACACATTCGATAGGTCTAGAGAGCATTTACTTATTTACTAGTTACTTGGGAAACAAAATATGGCTTTATAAAAAAATTTAAGGGACTGAGAGGTGGTCAGCAGTTAGCAGCATTCACTGTTCTTGCTGAGGACTGGGGTTTTATTCCCACTGCATATGTACCGTGTTATATAATTCGAAGGTACTTATTCCTTGCCTCATAATTTAGGTGCTTCAGAGGTCCCAAACTAACGAGTAGATGCAAAGAAATTAATACAAACAAGATTTATATTGGAAAATAATTTGGAAGATGGGTAGTCATCGTAGAAGTGAATGCTGGACCATCTTTAGTGGCAGCCAGTAAAGTCCAAGGATAGAAGGGGAGGGAATGTGTTACCTCTTCCTGTGGGATCCACTGACCTTCTCCAGAGGACCTAACACGTTGCGTTCTGGCTATTAAAGCAGAGCTGCAAGCCCCCTTGCCTTGCAAAGTGAGTAGATACCTGCAGCTGCCAGCCAGCTTGCTCTCCTCAACAGCTGGAGTCTTTGGAAGAACTCACAGTTGTAATAAGAAATGATGAGAGCTTACCCAGTGCTAAGAATATTAGGATAGACTATTGTTTGAAATTTCCTTCCTCCTTCTTCCCCTCCTCTCTTTCCCTCCCCTGCTCCAACCCTCCCTTTCTTTTGAGACTGTCTCCTGTAGTTGAAACTAACCCTAAGCTTGCAATGTAGCTGAGAGTGATCTTCAACTTCTGACTCTTCTGTCTCTACTCCTGGATGTTGGTGTTACAAGGTATGTACTACCACAACTGGTTTATGTGGTGTGGAGGTTGTTCCTAGTTGATAACATGAACGTGAGGCAATTTGGCTTTTTAAAGAACTAAATTTATTTGGATGGAGAAGCTCTTCAGTGGCCCTAACAGCCCGCACCCCTACTAAGCATCCATATAACGATGGGTGGTGCTGAGCCCAATGCAGACAACTCTGTAGGTCCTCCTCCCCTACTATCTGACCCTAGCCTATCAGGTCTCAGTAGGGTTGGCTGCACAGACTTCCTCTGTGGTCTGGCAAGGCTGCATCCCCCAGGGGGAGGTAATCAAAGAGTGGGCCACAGAGTCCATGTCAGAGACAACCCCTGCTCCCCTTACTAGAGAACCCACTGAGCTGCCTGTGGGCTACATTGGAGCAGGGGGTCTAGGTCCTCTCTATGCATGGTCCTTGGTTGGAGCATCGATCTCTGCAGGAACCCCCTGGGCCCAGATTTTTTGGCTCTGTTGGTCTCCTTGTGAAGCTCCTGTCCCCTCCAGGGCTGTCTAACTCCCTCTTCTTCCATAAGGTTCCCTGCACTCTGCCCAAAGTTTGGCTAAGAGTCTCAGCATCTGTTTCCATACCCTGCTGGGTACAACCACTTTGGAAATCAATCTGGTGCTTTCTTAGAAAATTAGGAATAGTGCTATCTCAAGATCCAGCTATACCACTCCTAGGCATATATCTGAAATATGTACTGGGAACCGCCCAGTACATTTTGTTTCTGGGGTTACATGTTAACTGAGGAAGCCTGTGGTACAGTACACGTGTGTGCCTGTGTCGTCACACACATCAACACCCCACTGTTTCCTACCCAAAATTGTATTCTTTTTCCTTCTCTCTCTGGTTAGAAATTTTTGGATTATTCTTGTGTTTCAACAATCTTGGCAGGATTATTACGTTTTTTTTTAAACTTGAAAAAAACCAAAAGTTTCTTGAATTCTCAACAATGTATAACAATATATTTGCTAGGGACCACCCCTGCCGACACTGAACTATTCACGTGTAATGATTAACTCGTGCTGCTTTTTTGTTCTCTCTGGTAATAATTGCAGTCACTTTAGAAATAAGCATGGAGAACAATGAAAGCATTATATTCCATGACTCAAGACCACACTGTATTAAAAAAAGCTCAACTCAACAGGAGTGGATTTGTTCATTTTCTTGGTAATAATGTACTTCTCAGGAAGTAAGCAAGTGAACAGTTTTAAACTAAATGCTTTTACATAATTATTTCATAGTATCATCATAGTATCAATGAAGACAATTAAATCAATGTTGTATTGTGATGACATTTTGCTTAAAAAACCCTACAATGGCATGTGTAAATGTAGGGTTTCTTAATGCTTTATTTTTATTTATGTCTGAATGCATGTGTGTCTGCATGTGTGTGTGGGCGTCCTTGCAGGCCAGAAGAGGACATTTAGATTCCCTGGATATAGAGTTGTAGGTGGTTGTGAGCCTTGCAACATGAGTGCTAGTATTTGAACCAAGATCCTTTGGAAGAGTAGCAATGGCTCTTAACTGTGTAACCATCTTTCCAGCCCCATGATTGTAGTTTTGAAACAATGTGATAGTCCTAAAACAGAATGAGTCAACTGTTTTAAAGTTTAGAAGAGATCATTCTAGTCACAATTAATTGTGATTATTTCTAATATTTCCTTTTAAACTGATATGAAAATGGCCTAGAAAGCACCTAAGGAATGAAGGAATAAAAGGTAATAGAAACTATCCCAGGGCTGTCAGAATCTGGTCAACTGCTTCAAGCCACCTTTCCATCTCAACCTTCTTTGTTTTCACGACTTTCACACAGATGCAGCTCTCCAGATAAATGTGTCTGACTGTCAGAAACATAGCATAAGGACTGCAGCATCCAAGTTGCTTGAGCAGCTCTTTATTACACCAAAAGGTTAACCAATGCTCTTCAGCCTAGCACATGAGCCCCCTTTCCATATCTCTTTTACCCGCTTTTCTCTAAAGAAGACACTGCTGGACCACTTGAACACTATTTTCTTAATCTTCACATGCTTGTCTTTGAGCATCTTTCCGAGTGTGGAGCATATTGTTTTCTTAACAGCTAGCAGGAGCACAGACTGCCCATGTTGTCATGTCTGTCTACGTAATGTACCTTCACTGCCGCTCCACAGATTTGCACAACAGCTTTGCTGCAAGCTGAAGATGGCCATAGTTTACTTTTTTAGGGAACTTCCCTTATTACTTGAGGACTTTATGTATCAGCAATGAGTATCTGTTACAACTGTGAGACAATGGAATTTGTATAAAGCTCATAGGACTCTCTAGTGAGCCTTGGGATATAAAATAGTTGTCAAAAATATACTAATCACCATTAGGTGATTTCCAAGATTCTAGAAAAAGGAATCAGAGCAGTCTGTACACTTTGCAGTGAAATATCCGGTATACCGTGATTCTAACAACAGATTTATAAAAAACGTTTTTTTTTTCTGCAGGAAGTGAATTCCTCAAGTGAAAATTCCTTCAAAATTAATATTTGAGGTTCCCATGAAATTTGCATCCTACCCTCTGCTAAGTCTGGGTGGTAATAAACACACTCATGGTCATGGAGCTTGTCTGGTCTCTAGTTTTTTAAGTGGACATTTGAAGTGCTCAGAGAAGGGTTAGCAGGTCCTGGCAAACAAGTCCCATATGAAATAGATCAAGAAAGGCCAGCCAGGAGGAAACAAAGAGCGTAGAATTAAGCCCTCATGGGAAACAAAAGAAAAAAAAGGCTCTCAGTTTTAGGATCTTGAGGAAGCAGAGCCACAGAAGATGAAGGGGTGGAGATGCAGAAACTTCAGAGGAGTCCAAGAAGAATGGCAATGCAAGTACAGTTTTCTGCCTGTCATAGTGACAGTCATCATATAACTGAATGGGGGGTCATGAATGGGGGGTCTTTAGAGGGGAAATTTTGACTCAGCAGACCCACAATAGAAATGGAGATTTTTGAGCCTGAGCTGGGCTCAACTGGCTCACCTTGAGTAACAAGGCCTACACTGCTTCTGGTCTTTCCTGTGTCCGTGCTAGGTGAGTGGCAGAATGAGGGGCTGTAAGGCAGGTGAGTGGTGGGTGTTCAGTGGATCTTTGTTTCTTGGTTGGATCTTCCCTGTCACAAACTTCCTTTGACTCTCTTAATTAATGAGACACCATCATCCTAATTCTTCAATTACCTCTCCTAATGCTTCTGAGGGATTAGGAACTGTGTGCTTTTTTCCCCATCAGGTATTATTGCTTGAACATTTTTTGCCCTGTCTCAAGTGTCCACTCAGCCCATGAACTGCCATCGCCAGAGCCTCCTCAAGCCATGTCTCCTGCCTGTGTTCTAGCCTCCTAACTCTGGATCTGAGACTTCTCTAAGCAGAGATGCTTGTAAAATGTAAGCACGATTGTATTCATCTCTTCTCTGGAAAACCAGCATAATTATTCATCGTTTAAAGAGCTACGTTCATTATATTTTTGGTGCTGAGCCTAGCCTTTAACGGCTGAGTCATCTCTAGGGAGGATGCTTAAATCTCATTCAGCATGGCAAACAGGAGAGACACCACAAGTGGTGGAAAAGAGGGAACAGGATGGGAACCTACTATAGAAGTCTTCTGAAGAATCCGTCTAACAGGGGATCAAAGCATATGCTGAGACTCAGAGCCAAACTTTGGCCAGAGCACAGAGAGTCTTATGGAAGAAGCGGGGAGTAGGGTAGAAAGACATGGAGGGGACAGGAGCTCACAAGGAGACCAACAAAGCTAAAAATCTGAGCACAGGGGGGTACCTACAGAGACGGATGCACGGAGAGGACCTAGACCCCCTGCTCACATGTGGCCCACAGGCAGCTCAGTCTCTATGTGGATTCCTGAGTAAGGAGAGCAGGGGCTGCCTCTGATTACCTGCTCTTTGATCATTTTCCCCTGGCGAAGCAGCCTTGCCAGCCCACAGAGGAAGAGGATCCAGGCAGTCCTGATGAGACTTGATAAGCTAGGGGCAGATGGCAGAGGAGGAGAACTCCCCCTTTCAGGGGACTAGGGAAAAGGGTTGGGACGGGGAGAGAGTGGGAGGGTGGAACTGGGAGGAGTTGATGGAGGGCTCTACAATTGAGATTATATAATGAATAAATTGTGAAAAAAGTAAAAATTAAAATAAAAAAGAGCAAGTCTCATGAAATGGCAATTAAAGATCCTTCCTGATCCTACTTTCAGCCATTAAAAAAAATTTCTCTCTCTCTTTCTCTCTCTCTCTCTCTCTCTCTCTGACACACACACACACACACACACACACGCACCCCTTCTGGGAGCTTTGCAGTCCCCCTGAAAGCTTTGTGCCCCCATTTCTGTCTCTGCATCTTCAAATCCCCTGACTAAAGAAATCTATAGCTAAGCTCATGCCGCCCTTCTCAGGCACCGTTACCTCGGCCCTCCACTGTGTTTTAATAGTGTTTTGTGGTGTGTGTACAGGTGTGTTTGTGTGTGGTGTATGGTGTGTCCTTAACAAACTTCTCTCATTACAATGGCCCTTTCTTGACCCCAAATCCCCCTCCTGTCAGGTTCTTGTGCATTAATATTTGCTTTCATGTACTCTACTGAGGATCCCAGGATTTTCATTTTTCAAAGATTAAGATAGCTGGGGGATGGTCGCCTATGCCTTTAATCTCAGCACTCAGGGAGGCAGAGGCAGGCGGATCTCTCTGAGTTTGACGCCAGCCTGGTCTACAGAGAGAGTTCCAGGACAACCAAGGCTGCACAAAGAAACTCTGAGAAAAAAGAGAGAGAGAGAAAGAAAAAGATTAAGATAAAAAGTGGAGGCATAATTGAGAATTTAGAATATAAAAGACGGTGGAGTGAGGTCACAGAAAAAAACATTTTTCCAAGATCTTAGGAAAGTTAAACACCAGAAAAGAGAGAAAGTCATTCAAATTATTAACACTGCACTTGGGGAGGAGAGAGAAGTGGACTGAGACATGTACAAAAGACTGAGGTGCCTAAACTCTGAGAAGAAGGGAGATCAGACGTGGAACTGGGAGCAGAGGTTAAGAAATAACAAATTACTGATTTCTTAGCGATGCACCTACTGCTCAGACGAGGCAGCAGATCCCGCCCTAGTTCCAGAAGGCACCTAGTATCTGCAACAAAGCAAAAGGCATTTGTGTGTACTTGTCTAAGGACATGAAGGTGAATGAGTGTAACGAACACCATTAGGAACTCAGGCAGGCCTAGTACTTCCAATGAATTATAACTGTCTAAGAGGGCATTCTTTAGGCAACAAATCTCACATTTGGTTCCTTTCCCCAGTATTTAGCAGCAACTAAAGCAAGTCCTCCTTATTCAAGGGCTCAGCTGCTTGCACCTTAGGAAAAATCCACTCCATCCTGTTTTCTGGGCTTCTGTTTGGAAGGGCTGATCTTGGAGATATTTGGATTAAGTTAATCTTGCTTTCTATCTGCTAAGGCAGGGTTATTATCTGCTTCCCGGATCCACCTTGCCCTGTCTTCAGACAGCAGTTGATCTTTGCCCTGCCTTATCTCCAAGCCAGCTATCTTCTTCACTCAGAGTCCACAATGGACGATTCTATTCTGGAACCTTCTAAGATTCCGTACACTCCCTCTGGCACATAATTCTTTTAAAGTAAAATGTGAACAGCTATGAATTCTGCATTTTGTTGTTGCTTTACTCATCTGTTTTTCTCTGAGGAAACCTAAACCTGAGGGAAAGTAGAGCCTGAGAGATGAACTATATACAGATTATTAACACGATAGTAACATTGTATATGTGGTGAACACTTCCTGTTCGTGGTCCTTCAGTGCCAGGACCCTTTTTCTGCTCTGTAGAAACATGAAGAAATGAGAGGGGATCATGAACCTGGATGATGGGCCTCAGAACCCAGGCATTACCCACAGCTACATGGTATTCCCTAGAAATGAGCCTTTGGAGGAAAGAAATTTCCCCTTATTTAATGCTAAATTTGTATCTTCCAGAGGGTGGCTAATAAAAAAAGTGATGTGTAGACTTTTAGTAAGTGCATCCTAGACTAGGAAAGAGACAGAGCTTTGTTGGTCAAAGCCGGAATTCCATGGTTATGAACTATTTGCCTTGGAAGGAAGGGATTCAGATTATTCCGAAGGTCAGGCTTTGTAAAGTGATTTCATCTTTGCCGAAGAAACTGAATACAGCAAAGCAACAGAAGGGTGGTAATGTCCCAGAATGAGCAGCTGGTTTTACATTGCTTCCAGAATCATCCTAAGCATATGCTCTAAATTTATTGATTTGATGAGACGCCGAGTCAATGAGCTAGATGTGAAATTTCCCAACTCCTCATCAGAGGTCAGGCAAGCCTTGAAGGAATTTGCCTAGATTTTCTTTTCTAACATAAAAGATGATTAATAATCACAGGCCTGGATTGGAATTAGAGTAAGGATTTTACTTTGTTGAAAAATAAGCACATTATTATAAGAGGAACTTTTTAAAGCTCATACTGGAGACTGTTTTTTAGCATTTGTACAACATAGTATACTTTTTAATACAATTCTTTTTTTAAATTATTATTTATTACAATTTGTATCCTGGCTGTGGCTCTCTCCCTGTCTCCTCCCAATCCCATCCTCCCTCTTCTCCCTCTATGCCCCTCTCCAAGTCCACTGATAAGGCGAGGTCCTCCTCCCCTTCCATCTGACCCCAGTCTATCAGGTCTCCCCAGGAACGGCTGCATTGCCTTCCTCTGTGGCCTGGTAAAGCTGCACCCCCCAGGGGGAGGTGATCAGAGAGCCAGCCACTGAGTTCACTTTTACACTAGAAAGCTCTGCTGAGTCAGGGATGTTTGGGAAAAGTGTAATCAAGAAGGTTTGTTCAGACCTTAGACAGTCTGCATTGTCCTCCATTCAGGAAAACCCAGCCTATCTTGTCATTGTCTAAACTTGCCACATAGTTTCCATTGTCAAACTTTCCTCTTATCTCCAAGCTGCCAGTGGTTAAAATTTCAAACCCTTGGTCACTGTGTAACATTTATCTGTTATTATTTATGAGAAAGCTATTGGGAGTTTTTCATAGCATTCCATACTGACATCTTTAAAGGTTTTTTTATTTTTTATTTTATTTTATTTTTATTTTTTATTTTGTAATCATTCTTTTATCTGGCGGCTCTGGTGGTTTGAATGAGGATGTCTCCGTAGCCCCACATGTGTGAACACTTGCTCCTCAGTTGCTGTCACAGTTTGGAGAGGTTTAGGACGTGTTAGCATTGTTGGGGAAAGTGCTGGAGGCAGGCGTTGAGAGCTTTTAAGACTTCTGCCATTGCCAGTCCTTGCCTCTGCTAGCAGCGGAAGATGTAGCCCTCATCTTGCTGCGCCAGCCTCCACACCTGCCTGCTGCTGCCATGTTGCCTCAGCACGACAGTCAGGGACATTTAGAACTCTGGAACCACAAACCCAAATAAACCCTCTCTTCTATAAGTTGCATCTGTTGTTGTTTATCTCAGCTGTGGAGAGCAAACCAATACAATGCTATTTAAAAATAAATGACAATTCATTTTAATTCACTTTTGAAAGTTATAGCTCACACTCATAAGAGATTGTCTATCTTAAGCATGCAGTTCTATACATATTACAAATAAGGTATCAAGTCTTTATCATGTTTCCTCATACTTTCTTAATGACAATGCCCCCCCCCACCCAACCTTGAACAACTTCTGATTAATTTCTATTAATATAACTTCGGCTTTTCTGCATTTTTCATATGAAATGATGTCATCTGGAATCACTTACTATCCAATCTTTTTGTTTGTTTGTTTCATCTCTATCCTGTTACATGAAAAATATTCTTAAGCAAATGAATAGTTTTATACAGGTTGTGAGAAAATACTTGCAAGATATGTTTGGGAAAACTTGAATTTAAATATATTAACTCTTAAATAAAATTGGTTATCCAATAGCAAATGCTCAGCATTTCATGGCAGGGTTTGAAGGTGGGAAATAGAAGAGCAATGTTGTATTATAAGTTCAAAAAGAAAATAGCAACTAAAAATTTAGAGATAGATAAAATATTTGAGCATACAAATCACCAAATAAGATGTACAAATGACAAAAATTAGAGAAAGATGCATTAGGAAACTGTCACTTTAATCATACATACCAACTGAAATGGCTAGAAGTTAAACACTGACAATAGCAACAACTGGAACACTCAGACATAACAAGGAGGTTCTTAAAAAATAGCTTCATATAATTCTAATAAAGCTGTAACTATTTTCCCATGTCTCAACAATTACCCTTAATATTTACCAGGAAGAACTAAAACATGCACATTGATACACATACTTTCAAAATATTTATAACTGTTTTATTTATGATAATGCTGAATTGGAACTAATTCAGTCAATTTGGCTGATGACTAGACAGGCAAGAAGAGGAATGAAATACAATGAAATGCTCTTCTGTGATAAAGAGGATGTGCAGTCCATGGCAAAAGTAGCCACAAGGGTAAACTCCAAAAGCACCTGGTTCAGTGAAAGAACTATAAACTGGAGGTTATACAGTTCTGCCCGTGGTCATCCAACTGTGATCACAGTACTTGCTATACTGGAAGAGGAGCAGCTCAGATGTGAGGCCAGCTGGCCCCATGGTGTAACCATGGTTCAAAAACCAAAGCAAAAAAGCAACGCCCAAATATGTAGGGGAAATCTGGAAGGCTTTAAAGACAAACTAAAAACAGTAAACACTTGAGTACTACAGACAAAGTGTTGTAACTATACTCTGTAATTATCCTTGACCACAGAACACCCATTTAACTATGTGCATATTAACCAAGATATATTTTTAGAGTAAAGTTTTTTTTTAATGTGGCTGGTCCTCAAATCTCAAATTTTGTTTTTGTTTCCCTTAGTATATGTTTTTCTGTATTTATGAAAAGGCTAGAGTGCATTAGGAACTGATCAGGATCCTTTCGAATACAGACATCTTTGCTATTCCTAAGTCCTGTCGTGTGAGCACAGAATCAGCGGGGAACATGCATGGTTCATGCTCCCAAACTGTGTCATTCAGCTGAAAGAAAGTCCTGCCCAGTTGGAAGGTGAATAGCAGATTCTGTAGGCAGTCTGTATGGCCTAGTGGAATGGAAAAGTAAATAGTCCTGGGACCCAGAGATGGGGACTCACAGACATTAGTGAGTAGGTGTCAACATTTCTCAGGTGATTCCCTAAGTGCCTCCTCCACAGAGACACTATCTTGCCTACTCACGCTAAGTCTGTCCTTTATTCCCACATCACCCTTTTCTCCCACTTATTTTATTTGAGAATACCCTGTATATTCATTTCTTTGCTTTCTTTTCTGTCATCTTGCCCCAGAGTTAAAGTTCTTTAACTTTTATTAACTGACATTTTTCAATACATAACACAGTCTCACACAAATTAGGTGTTCTAGAAATATGGACACAGAGAAATTAAATTCAGTAAAAATAATTTAGAAGGTAATGGCAAAGGTTAGAAGAAATGATTAGATATTAATCTGTCAGAAAAATTTCCTTACGTGTTATAAGGATGGAATGATGAGATCCATTTAAATTTCAGCACAGAGGTTGGCACACAGTGAGCCCAGAAATGTAGCAATGATAAATGCTTGATAAGGATACATTCCCTCACTGCAGTAGCAGCCTAGAAAAGATCCATATATCTGGCTTCATCTCTAATCATATTTTTCTCTTTTATTAAAAAAAACTTTGCTTATTCAACCTTTTTGCTACTTTTTTCTCTCATTATTCTAGTCACTTCCTAAGAATTTTGGGGTTTGAACCAAAGGCCTGATCCTGAAGCATTCCACATTTTAAGAAATGTCTTGGGTTCTAGTAGTTTTAAAAAAGTTTTAGTCCTGTATGATCTTAGATCTAGCAGAATGGTGAATTGCAAATTTGGATTAATAAAAGTTTGAAACATTTGTGTTCAGTCTCAGGTGTTATTTATTGCATTATATTTATCTCTGTTTAAAAAGATTTTTATATTTAAAATTATGTATATGTGTGCAAGTACATTTTCAGGTGTTCACATAGGCCAGAGGTGTAAGAACTCCTTGGAGCTAGGGTTTCAGAAAGTTATGAACCAATTGATGTGGGTTCTGGAATTGAATCCTGGTCCTTCGCCAGAGCAGTACACGTGTTTAACCACTGAGCCATCTCTAGCTCTTAAAAAAGCAAAACCACATTGAGATCATCTTTTGATCTCAATATCAGCTTAAAAGAAAATCAACTTGAAATTTATTTTCTTTGGTTTATGTTAGGTGAAGTATAGTGATCAAATAGGACAGGGGTAAAACAGTTGCACATTTCTCTATTATGTCAAACAGTGCAGCTTGAGAAATTGAGAAATTAATATATTTAAAACTTAAGTGGCAGTGCATTTTTTCAAATACTATCTTTTCGTATTTTTGAGAACAATGAATTTAGATGAAGAAACATCTTTTCCTGAGATGGTTTATTTACTCATTAAGTGTGTGTGTGTGTGTTGGAGGGAGATCAGGAATACTGGATTTTTGTGATTTAAGGTGTTTCCCAAGTAGAGGAGCAGGAGGAACAGGATGGGTGTAAAGATCAGCAAATGAGCATGCTGGGGCAGAGATGACTCTTCTCCAGAAACCTCTAGAAGATGAGCCATCTTTTCAGTCAGCCCAGCTTGTTGCAGTTCCCTTGAGCTTCTGGTGACTTGGTCAGAGCTCCTGTTGAGCCAGAGCTCCGGGATGGGCTTTGAGCTGCTTGCTGAGATGGAGAAGTTGGGGGTGCTGATACTGGTAGTTCCTTCCTGGGCTTGTAGACCCCGGAGTTAGACTACTAGGATTTTCTCTTGGGCTCTGGTAGCTTCTTTCTCATGTGCAGCATCTACAGATGGAAGAAACTCAGGACTAACTATAGTTTGGATGTAAAATTCATTGGGAAATGTACATAATCACATCTTAATTTTGCAGTTGCGTGGCAGTAAATGCACAAGCTGGTGTGTCAGCCATCACTGCTCTGGTTCACCAGTGTGGATCTCCACATGCGTTACACCGTGAGCTCTCATCCTCCTGCGCTCCTTCGTGCCTGTGGGAACCACCGCTCTATTTTCTGTATTGATACATTTGGATAATCCAGCCACCTTGTGTACATAGAATCTGAGCGGGTGTTTTTCATTTTGGAAGTGTTAAGTTTGCTTTATCCACGTGGTAGCATGTGTTGTTATTATTATTCTTTTATGGCTGAAAAACATTCTATTGTAAACTGGGGGTGGCAGTCTAAACCTGTAAACTGGGGGTGGCAACACTGGAGAAGGAGATGCAGAGGGATCATAATTTTAATGCCAGCCCAGCCTGCATTATCACAATAAAAGAAATCAAATTCCTTAGCGAAATTACTGGATCATATGTTAAATCCTCATTAACATGTGAGGATCTTCTGTGCAGTTTTCTATAGAAGCAGCACCGTTTTACACCCTTCAGTTTCTACCAGCGCATGTTTTCTGTTTTTCAGTAGTATTGAGCTACCTGGGTATGGAGTTCTATCTCACTGTGGTTTTGTTTTGGGCTCCCCTGATGAGCAGAGCTTCTAATGCTATCTTCATCATGAATGTGAGTCTTTTCTGAGGGAATGCCCATTCAATTCCCTTGCTCATTTTTAAATTATGTTGTTTGTTTTGTTGAATTGTGGGAATTTTTTAAATCTATTCTGGCTATTAATCTCTTTTGGTATATATGGTTTCCGAATATTTCCTGAAGTTCTTTAAGTGACTTTCAAAGTACTTTCATTTCTTCTTGGGCAATTTCATGCATATATAGTATGTATTTTGATCATATTTGCCTCCATTACCCTCTCTATCTTCTCCCTGTTCCCACTGAACACCTTTTCTAAAAACCTCCCTTACTGCTTTTGTGCCTTGCAGTGTATGTGGTGTGATAAGTTTAATTAGGGTTGCCAGTGTGAGCACGGGTGGGGATTATTCACTGGACCACGGGAGACTTCTCAGTGGCTCCCAACTCGTGAAAGGTTATTCCCTTGAAGTTACCTCTTAATTCTCTTGAAAAGTGTCCCTTCTTATGTGCCATGGCTTTGAATTTTGACATAGACTCTTTTTTGGTTTCCCTTTCTTTTTATTGTTCCTGTTTTTGTTGTTCAGGGACGAGAAATGTTTGCAAATTCAGAAGCATAATTTATTTCTGTCTTGTGCCAATATTTTTACAGTTTTAGTTCTTAAAGTTGGGCCTTTGAAAAGCATTTAGCAGTAACATCTGTGCATGGCATGAGATTTAAAAAATCACTTCTTTTGCAGAAACTCTATTTCTCTAGTACCACTTATCAAAAGCCAAGTGCCTCCTAAGCAAGGATTCTTTCGGTGGATGTTTCCAAAGCGGCCGGTTACTGTTTCAAAGGTTAAACAAATAACGATTAGGTTGTACATCACTTAAGGTAGATTTTGACCCTTGCAAGTTGAACAGTACTGAAGATCTAAGATCATTGACATTCTTCCGGAAGGAAAAAAAAATAACTTAAGCCTATTTGGAAAGGCCGGAAAGTTAAAGAATATTCTGCTGATCAAAGTCCAGCCGCTAGGTTGCTGCTCTCAAATTCCCGGACTCAGTTGGCTGGAGTGGTCTCCCTCTTGCTGGGCGAGCTGGGAGGCTGCAGAGGAACTGAGGAACATGCCCTCACGTTTTCTCTGCGCTTTTGTTACTTTCTTGATGATAGCCGAATTGGATGGCGAAGCTGGGGCGCTTGAGCAGAAGCGACAGAAGAGGGTCACTGATCTCCACCAGTAAGTGCACATGTGGTTTATTTCTGCTTACAGACGGGGGTATCTTCCTCGCTGTCTGTACCAAATAACCAGAGAAGTAAAAGGTCAGTGTTTCTGGAGGAAAACAGCGTCGTTAAAAAGCCAACAGGGAGAAGATTTGGGCTGGTATAAGGAATTGTGTTCTTATCTACCAATATTGCCTGCTTGTGAATGAGTCACATCTGCAATTTCTGGGAAATATCATTAAAAATTTCTCAGAGAAATAATGATGGACAAACAGAGAAGATTTGGTGGGGTTGGATGCAAGGTGAAAATATATAGAGCAAGTCTATCATTATTCAGCAAGAAATTTGGTTTAAAATGTAAAATTATGCTGAGCAATGGTGGTACATGTCTTTAATCCCAGCACTCGAGAGGCAGAGACAGGTGGATCTTTGTGAGTTCCGGGCCAGCCTGGTCTACAGCTTGAGTTCCACTACAGCCAGAGCTGTTACACAGAGAAACCCTGTCTTGAAAAAAACAAAACAAAGCAAAAATGTAAAAGTAGATGTGCTAATTCTGGTGAATCTCTGCTTGAATTGTATAGGCCTCGGATGACTACCGAGGGGGGAAACTTAGTGTTTCTTACAAGCTCCACCCAAAACATTGAATTTAGAACTGGATCTCTGGGGAAAGTCAAATTAAATGATGAAGACCTTGGCGAATGTTTACACCAGGTAAGGTGCTGGAAAAACACATGTGTTGCTTTGTATGTCTATATGTAGTAGCTTAGTTGACCAGCTCACCATTAGTGGGCACCATGAATCCTGAGCATTCTCACAACCGGAAGATAAGTTCTTAAAAGAAGCCATGTAAAGGCTTCATGGTGGGGAGATAGGGACCAAGACCAGAAGGGGAAGCCAGGGCAGGTTTCACAGTCCAGAGAGGACCCAGAAAGTTAAACAGAACACTCCCCTGCCAGGGAGGGAAGTAGGAGGGGACCAGAGGCAGGCGACAGCGCTGTTCCCACAGCAGAGTGCTCACTTACTCTCAAGCTTCATTGAATGCTGAGGTGGGGTCGCACACTTGTATATTACATCATTTGACTCTCAGGACTGCCCCATGAAGGTGTTTGCTAGTACACTATGGTAAACTGCTTAATATACAAGCAAAAGGATGAATAATTGGGGCGAGATTTAAAAATGCAAAAGGTCTTATTAAAAAAAATCACATATTTTTGTAGAGTTGGGAATTAAACCCAAGGATTTTTACATATCAGGCAAGTTCTGTATCATTGAGCTGTATACTCAGCCCACCACACTTAAAAAGTACCCTGAAATGTTGTTATATTATGGGGGAAATGCATGTAAAAAAGTCATTGATGTGTTGATATAGAAGAGAGCCAATTGAATTGTTTTGTTCTAATTATTATACGTGGTATTTCTCTGGAGAGTATAAGAATGAAGCTTTAGTGCTTGCTCCCATACGATGGAAATGTTTTTGTTTTTTTTTTCCTAATGTTATTTTTCTCCTTTTTCTTCTTTTTTTTTTTTTAAATTAGATCCAGAGAAACAAAGATGCTATTATAGATTTAAAAAAGAATACAACTGGGCTTCCTCAAAATATACTTACTCAAGTCCAGCAGCTTAACAACAAGGTAAGGCTGTCACAGGCATTACACACATCATAAGAGCCAGTGAGTCCTCCCAGCTTTGTAAGTAATGCACTTTTCAGGTGACATCCCACTCCGTTTCATCTTTACTTGATTGTCAGTGCATTGTGAACTGTGCAGTTAAGTGGCATCACTGTACTGGAGGCTAAGGAGGGGTAGAGGGTGGGAGGCAGGAAGTGCTATGGCAGGGATTTGTTGCTAGACCTGGCTCTGCAAGTCCTGACCAAATCTCCCTTACCCATGGAGGGGGTTATCACTGCCCTTTGTGCCTTAATCACCATGTGAAAGAAGCAATGAGTCGGCTTATCAGTGGGTTGTACTTTTTTTTTTTAAGATCTTTAAAAATTTACAGGCAGAAAGGAATGGGATGGAAAGAAACAGCAGAAGGGAGAGGAAGGAGGAGGAAAAAAGTAATGAATGAAAACCAAACAAAACGTAAAGGAGAAGCATAGGAAAGGTTAACGTCTTATGGAAAATGGCCTTGCGCTAGCTAATTGATGCATTCTCTTCCCCACTGCTACAGCTCGTGGATCTGGAGAGAAATTTTCAAAGTTTACAGCAGGTAAGTGCTGTGACTAGTATCAGTGAACTTTTAGTGAACTTCACATATCCACTGAAAATGTGTACACAGGATCTCCAAGGTGCTGATCCTCTGTAACTCAGTACTCAGGAGACTGATCCAGGAAGACTGACAGTGTGAACCAGCTTTGGGCACACAGTGAGCTACAGGCCAGCTTGGGATACATCGTGGAACCTTGCCTAAAGCAATTGTTTAAAAGGCAATAGTTTAATTGTACAGGAGAAATGATCAGTATCAAGAACTTGATTTTCCACTGTTTGAGTCCTGTCACTGCTTGTGTCCCCTAGGGCATGTGAGGACCCAGGGCATTATGCCACCCTGAGATCATGAAGAATGTGAGATCTGCTTCTGAGTTCACAGCCCTCCTTTAGCCATGCTGAGGTGGGCTTATTTGTGTACTCTTGGTCAGCTAGTGATCCCCCAACTGGCATCAATAACTGAGGTTCAAAAGTCACATAGCCTTTCCAAATTGAGCTCAATTCTGGGGGTATACACTGTTCTCATTTCCTTAAAACCTCATTGGCTGGTAATTTGAAGCACTTCCTAGAGCAAATTCACTATAACCTTGCCACCTGTATGCCCCACTGTGCATGTTTATGCTTTTCACCTTCCTTGTGAGTAGATGACTAAGACTTCTATTGAAATCTTAACCTTCTGCCCAAAGACATGTATAGAATCTACCAATAATTAACAATTCTGAATGGCATTTCTGCAATTCCCAGTTGACAGTGTCTGCTCTAATAATCACAATTTATTTCCATAATAATTCAAGCATTATCTCCTACTTTGGGAGTTAAGTCTGATGAACAAGTTCATGGTCCCTTTTTATCACTTTGACAATGGATAGTACCTCAGCCTTCATCTCTTTAGGCAATAGCTGAGCACATGAGAATGAGCAAGGGATAGTGAATGTTCCGGAGCACAGCAGCATGGAGTTTTCAAACTCCTATAGTGCTTCCCAGTCTCACTACTGGAATTATGCTCAAAAGGAGCTTTCAGTGTTCTCTCCCCACCACTCAGGAAGTTTTTAATGGTTTCCAAAGTCAATTTCTTTCTGTTTTTGGATAGGACAAGGTCAGCCCAGTCTCTGCCACTCTGTACCTTCTTGCTAGGCACCCCCTGCCCCAACCTCTGGCTTCTAATCCCAAATATCATTGCTTTTGTTCACCAGAAAAAACTCCTACGTTTGTGGCAAATGTTCTTAATAACGCCCTTTGGCCCTTTTATGGACACAGCTCATTGGTTCTGGAACAAAGACAAATCAGACTTGGGAAGAAAGCAGGGCTTGTAATGAGACGTGTGTGTAGTCCTGGAACTGCCAAGAAGGGCAGAGAGAGCAGGCTTTACAGTAAGCAGCACTGGGCTGCTGAAGACCTTCCAGCTCAGAATTTTGTCCACAGAACTACGCTGATCTCCTCTGAGCCTTTGTTGATACATGCGTATGCATGTAACAAACATTGTCCCCATTTCAAACAGAATTTTTCTAAACTCAATATAGTAAAATACTATAACTGCATCATTACTTGCCCTTTCTGAAGCAGTTGCCTCTGCACCCCAAGTCTTTACAAATTGTACAGAAGTGAAATCGGTAGCTGACAAAGGGTGAGATCCCCAGTTTTGTGGACAAAGGTAGGCCTGTTTGCTGTTCTGGTCTAAAAGCGGTCAGGTGAGCAGAAGGTGAAAGGTGTATCTTAGCTGGCCACATTTCAAACAAAGGGGCTTGGAGAGAAAAGAGTCCAGTCATCTGAGCCAATGGCTGGAGGGGTAGTAATAAAAGATGATCAGTTTTCAAAGGCTTATCTAGAGGTACCTGAGATAAGACCACTAGGTCAAAGAATGGAAATTTCCATTTCATTTTTCTTAGTGCAACAGGAACATCCATTCTTATGTCCACACTCTAACCCTTTATTCTATCTAGCAGCACACATTTCTCAGATGAATGATGCTCCTAAGGAGCTGGGAATTTTCTTTCCCATCAATGCCTGAAGTATGCAGAGGGTTAAGGAAAATGAGCATGCTTGATATTTTCACAAGGGAATTGACCTGAAGAAGAATGTGAGTCACTGGAGGAAGTCTGGAGGAAGCCCTCACAGATGAAACCCACAGCTGAGCCTGCCAGGTGGGCCAAGGACAAACACCATTCTCTCACTGACTTAACTGCACTGTTGTTTTTCAGAATGTAGAGAGAAAGGTTTGCAGTAGCAATCCCTGCCGCAATGGTGGAACCTGTGTCAATCTGCACAACTCCTTTTTTTGTATCTGCCCTGCGCAGTGGGAGGTGAGTCATTTGGTCTTCCGCTTAAAAATCAAAGAACTGTTGGCAGGTGAGTCAGCCTCACTTCTTTGGACTCATTCAGATACAACTCATTATCCACTAAAGTTTCTAGGACTCTGTGGCCTCACAGAGAATGAATTGTGCCAAATGGCGGCAAAGTTGACTATTTAACTCACTGAGCCCTGTGCCATCTTGGACAACTCTCACAAATGAATACGTTAAATGGTAGGGCACAATACTGCTGTTAGCATTGGCTTAAATAGTTCAGCACTGGAAATCATGGGCTGAATCTTGGAGTGCACATGTTAAGTATTCTTGCCTTCTTTTAGCTGCAGCGGGAATCCTGCTAGCATGAAGATTGCTAAGTCACTGTCCCCAAGCGTAGCATCCTTCTGAAAAGAGGGTTCGTCATTTCCTCCGCCTGTGACCACTGTGCTCCCGTGATGAAATCTTTGGTATCATTGGGTCCAATCTGAGTTCTAGAGGAATCTTAGTGCAAGAAAATGTTATTAATGTTGTATTTGGCCTTATCAAGGACTTACTGTTCACATATATCATTAGGTATATTGTGTATATTAAGTACATTGTGTATAAGTATATTCACTGGGTTCTTTACATCTCTGCAGGGCCTTTTCTGCTCAGACGATGTTAACGAGTGTACAGTTTACTCAGGAACACCCTTTGGCTGCCAGAGTGGAGCCACCTGTGTGAATACAATGGGGAGTTTCAGGTAACTTCTTTTTTACATGTCATGTGTAATTCTGAAGGACAAGAACAAAAAATCATTAAAAGTATCCACATTAATGTCTATAGTACCGGAAAAAGACACCCCACAGGGGTTACTTGGCTTTTATTGAACATGCTCGTAGATATTTTTGCTTAAATAAATGAAAACCTTTCACCCCATGAAGAAGTCATTTTGCCAGCATCTCTGAGGAAGAAAGAAGGCTATCATGACTGCCATGGAGCAGTCAGAAAAACATAGTACAAACTGAACTGATGCCTGAACAAGAATCAAAACGCTAAAAGGCAGCTATGAAATGAGTTTGTGTGGAAGGGGAGCAGTCCAGCATTCCAGTGTCCCGCTGCTGTATTGGTTCCATACACCAGCAAGCTTACAGTTGCAATAAGGGTGGTTCATTCACACTATGTAAAAATGTTTACCAAAACAAATCCAAGATTGATATAACATTCAGAGAATCAGTTAACTCACAGCATTCTAATTAGATACAAGGTCCCAGCCTCAGTCCCCATGCAGCTTATCTCCCTCTATTTTTTTAATTTTAATTTTTTATATTAATTATAGTTTATTAACTTTGTATCCCAGCTGTAGCCCCCTCCATCATTCCCTCCCAAACCCACTCTCCCTCTCTCATCTCCTCCATGCCCCTCTCCAAGTCCACTGATAGGGGGAGGTCCTCCTCCCCTTCCATTTGACCGTAGCCTATCAGGTCTCATCAGGACTGGCTGCATAGCTTGTCTCTTGTTAAGACTCACTTTTTGTTAAATTTTTCAGTCATCTTTTGCTTTTTTTTTTTTTTTTGGCTGCTTGCCTGTGTCCTGCGGCTCCATAAGGGTTAAGAAACCAGTTCCACTGCTGCACCAACGGCTCATCACTTCGCAGGGTGATCTAACCCGATTAAAGGGCAATGATCTGCTCTCTTCCCTGTGCCTCTGGGGTCTTGTAACAGTATCCTCAGAAATGAGTGGAGGACTTTTGCTTTAACCCCCATCATCTCTGAACACATTTTCTTAAAAGTTCATTTTTTGAGAAAACAGTCCTTTTGTTCCTTTAATCTGAGCTTTAAAGCTTTGGTTCACTTCAGGTTAATAAAGTTGACTCATGCACAGTTCTGGTAAAGAAGTTTATAAATTCAATTATTGTGTAAAACCCAGAAAAACCACCTCTACCTTAACTCTAGTTCTGTTATCTGAGGGGCTTTATATGGGGCATTTTTAGTTCAGGCATTAGTGAGAGCCACAGCTTTGAAGGACAAGCAGTGTATTCATTTGAGGACTTTACTCTTTGGATTTTGAATCTAATTGAAATGATGCCCAGTGCCTCTGCTGTTATTTCCTTGAAAGCATTATCTCATGGTTTCTGTTTATGGCCGTTTATCAAGCAGAATTTCCAATTGGAGATATCAGTGACAAGTGTCCCAACCTGACTCCTGGCACATATAACTGCTTGCCTCCCCAACAGCTAGTAATGTCCTGGAGATTAGATATCATTCCAACCTTCCTTTATCATCACTGTCTTTTGATGCATTCTGTGCAAGTGGAGTGATGATTGTATGGGTAGAATAGGAGCCATTCACACAAGCCATTGCTGTTGTATTTCAGAAAGTTATTTTTCATACACACTCCGCTAGAAGTAGAAGTGGGCAGGCAGTGGGTGGGAGCCTATAGCACTCACAATTTATAAGTCTTCTTTGCATGTCTAGGATGAGATACACACAAGGGAAGGGAGAAAAAGAGGGGCAGAGGGGGAGAGTGGGTGATAGGGAAGGAGAGAGGGAGAGACAGCATTTGTTGTTTCTCCAAGATAGCATCCTTATTCAAGACAGTATTAGATTGGCCCTTGTTCTCCCGTGTTAAGGAAAGCACAAGCGCTTCTGACCCAGGACTGGTCATTGTTTCTAGTCGCCACCCCTCATCGATTTGCTGGGGGATATTTTAGAGCAGAGCATTTAATTCTGTCTTCTTCTTGGTATGAAAATAGTTTATGAGGCCATGTACCATCAATACATAAGTTCAGGTGTACCCCGGTAACTTTTATGAATGAATATTTTCCTGTGTGTGTACACATGGGTGTACATGGGTGCACATGTATGTGGAAACCAGAGAACAACCTCAGATGTCCCTCCTCAGATGCCACCCACCTTGTTTTGTTTTGTAATTTCTATTATTGTTTTCTTTTATATGTCCTGGTGTGTGTCTGTATACTACATGTATGGCTGGTGCCCACTGAGGCCAGGATTAGAGTTTGATCCCCTGGATCTGGAGTTACAGATGGCTGTCAGCTGCCATGTGGGTGCTGGGAACCAAACCCTGGCACTCTGGAAGAGCAGCCAGTGCTCTTAACTGCCTACCCACGTCTAAACCCCTTACCTTGTTTTTTGAGACATAGTCTCTCACTGGCCTGGAAAATGCCAAGTAGTCTAGGAAATCAAGACCCAGGGGTCCACCTCTCTTTGCTGCCCCAATACCGAGATTATAAGCACAAACTGCTGTGCCTAGACTCTCCCCCCTCATTTAAAAAAATGAATTCTAGGCATTGAGCTCTGGTCTTCATGCTTATAAGACAAGCAACTCACTGACTAAGCCATCATTCCACCCTCAAGTAACATCTTGAAGGCATAAAACAAATACATAATATTCATAACCGTAAAATTTAGTTATTGCTTTGTGAGTCTGTGTGTAATAAAGTAATGAACATTTAAATAATTTCTTGTATTCTGTTAATTATGAAAGATTAAAATGCTAAATATTCAGTAGTTTGACTGAAGTTAGAAACAGCTTTAGGAAACTGTTACATGGACTTGATAAGGAAAACATGAGCTGCTGTTAAATGACCTGGATCTGGAATGTCTGGATGTGGTGGGCAAAGATGGCTCCTGTGTGAGGCTGCCTCAATTGGAAGAAGTCTGTGAGTCACTTTAGCTCGGAGAAATGGAATTCTTTCTTAACAAGATTAATAATTAATAATTATAAATATCTTTGAGAAGATGAGGTGCAATACAAAAACCAACTAGTTGGGATCCCTGTTTCATAGCAATTTTCTTCTTTTTTTTGGCAAAAATTCTTCCTTAGAGTGATGAGTATAGGGTAAGATATAATTTTATCTGCTTCTATGAAATCTTTTTTTTCCAAAGTATTTCTTTATTAATTCAATTTACATCTCAGTTTTAGGCCCTTCCCTCCTCTCCTCCCAGTCCCACCCTCCTTCTCACATCTCCCCTCCCCTATTCATCAGCTACTATGAGAGCTACAATGAGAGAATAAAAGGCTGTTACAAGAATTAGTGACCAAGGCCTTGAGAGTTGGCTTATCAGGTAAATACACTTGCTGCAAAAACCTGATGACCTAATAGGATCCCTGGATCCTATGGCAGAAGAGAACTGATTCCTGCCTTCAACACACACACACAGTGGCATGTACATACCCACACTCCAACCCACACATCATACACACACATGCATACATAATAAATGAAATTTAAAAAGAATTAATATCAAAGGCAGGAATATGAATAAGGTAGTTTTAAAATACACACATGGTTTTATTATTGCTTTGTAAGTATTTATATGCTGAATTACTCTTCTTTTTAAAGGCCATATTAAGTCACTTTGAAAACATATTTCACATGGAAATGCTGTTATATTAAAAAAGACATACAACTGAAAAGTCTTGCCACTCACTTACTTTCTCCCTGAGAACAGAAACGGGACATGAACAAATAGTGGAGCAAAACAGACCGGGGTTTCTGTTCATCTTCTCTCACATATTGGTTTTGTGTCTGTAGGCAATTTTATTTTCTGCATACCTGTAAAACATGATGAACATGCTTGCTTTTGAAGATCATGGCAAGGAAGCCTATACTGGGTTTATTTTCTCCCCCTCCTCTTCCTTCTCCTCTTCTTCTTTTTCTTCATCTTCCTCCTCCTCTGTCTCTTGTTATCTAAATTTAAGTGGAGGAAGTCTACTTTGTATCTGGTTAAAGAGCGTTTAAGACTAATGTCCACGCACCTTCAAGTGATAATGGCTAGGAAGAAGGAAACGAGAGCTAAGCAGGAAGGGTTACCTTCAGGTGCATGGCCACACTCTCCTTTGGCATCTTAATTAATTTTCCACTGGTTAAGTACTTAGCTGTCAAAGAAACACATTTCTTAGTACTTCCTAGAGAGGAATGTCTTTAGAAGAGAAAACAAATGAGTTGGTTAGCACATTGTCAGAGGTGAATGGTTAATACAATTGTTTAAGATTTAAACTTGCATTACTTTGTCTCAGGGGTTCCTAAACACTCTAATATCTCTTGCATAGAAAATTCATTTTGAAAAACTTGTAATAATTGGTTCTGAGCTGTTGTCTTTTACATGACAAATGTATGGAGAAAACAGAAAAACATTTAGCAATGAATCAAAATACTTAAATTTGTATAAGAAATGCTCAAAATTACTGTAATCCCCAAAAATGCAATTAAATTCTCGGGAAGAGTATTCTTTGTAAAAATGAGATAGAGGAGAGGAAAGAGAACAGGGCATAAAGGAAAGTGTGGGAAAGGGCAAGTAATTATTAACTGGGGAGCTAGCCTCCAAGTGTAACTTTAATAGCTAATTATTCTTAATTCATGATCTGGTCTGAATGAAAAAAGAAATCCTGGAATGTTCATTGATATAACTTACTAATTAAATAACTTTTGTATAATTATGTAGTGGCGCTATCAATTGCACGGATTACACTTACATATTTTACAAAATATTTGTTTCCCTGAAACAGAAATTTAACTCTGTCCCCTGTATTTTCAGTTGCTAAGCCTGGCAGTTCTACCTGACAGCGCATGGATGCTGCTCTCTACACACTTTCTGTCCATCTCTGGCAACAACACACCTTGATCTTTTATTTTATTTGGAATGACTCATAGGTGTCACCCCAGCAATTGTTGCTAGGTCCAACCATGGCATGCCTTGTTCTGTCTCTAGACCTACCATGACATGCCTTGTTCTGTCTCTAGACCTACCATGGCATGCCTTGTTCTGTCTCTAGACCTACCATGGCATGCCTTGTTCTGTCTCTAGACCTACCATGACATGCCTTGTTCTGTCTCTAGACCTACCATGGCATGCCTTGTTCTGTCTCTAGACCTACCATGGCATGCCTTG
>CM053760.1:21900927-21968981 GCA_028658305.1 Pachyuromys duprasi
CAAGCTATCATGGGCCCCATCTGAGCGGGGGTTCCAGGCCACATCCACACATGGTCCTTGATTGTAGAAACCGTCTCATACAAGACCCCTGTGCCCTGCTCAGTTTGGTCTTTGTGGAGCTCTTGTTCTCCCCAAGTCTCACCAACCTCCACCAGATCTATCATTACTTCTCGCCCTCTGCCAGAGGCTTGATCTCGAGTCTTAATATCTGCTCTGATACATCGCTACATTGACCTCCCCAGAGGACCTCTTTGGCATGCTCCTGTCCTGTTGCTTGTTTTCTCCTCCACTCAATGTCCATCCCATTTGTTCATTCAAACAAGCATTGATCATACCAACCTGGGTCCTCCTTCCTGTATATCTTCTCTAGGTGTGTAGATTTCCATTTGACCTTCCTATCCTATAGGTCTATATAAGTGAGTATATACCATATGTTTCTTTCTTCTGCCATAAATTTTAAGATAATGATTCAAGCTTTATGTTAAGGTCTCTCAATCTCAGATTACAGATAGGTAGTAACTTTGGGTCCCAGGAAAAGCAATAAGCCAATCAGTTGCTTTTTAAAAATGTCTTATTTATTTATTTTTATGTATATATCTATGTGTGTGTGTGTTTGCATGAATTTGTGTGATCTATGTGCATGTAGGTGAGTACTGAGCCCAGGGGTGTCGAGATTCCCTGGAAGTAGAATATAGGCAGTTGTGAGCTGCCTGATATGGGTGGTAGGAACTGAATTCTGGTCTTTTAAAATGCAGTAAGCCTCTTTTAAATTCTGAGCTCTATCTTCAGCCATTTAGTTAATTTTTTTATCAATGATTTTCAAAATAGTAAGCAAAACCTATCGTGTTATGGAAATAAATATGACTAATATACTCAGTAATTAATGAATTTGTCTACTGGAATATGTAATATGTAGTTCAATATCCGTTAAATATATACCATATGTTGTCACTTCTTTTCATGATTTGGCTTGGTTTTGTTTTATCACCTGTCCACTTGATTTATAATATGGTGCTCTATTTTCTTCTTAGGAAACAGTGTCTGGTTACTTCTGTAAGTGTGACTCAGGCTGGTCTGGAGCCAACTGCACAGAAAACATTAATGAGTGCCTGAGCAGCCCCTGTTTGAATGGGGGCACCTGTATTGATGGCATCAACAGCTTCACTTGCGATTGCCCGAGCTCCTGGACTGGACATTACTGTCAGATTCCCCAGCGAGGTATGCAAACAGTCCGTTAACACAGCCTAGAGGGCTCATCCTCCAGGAGGCCTTTTGCATGTTTGCCAGTGCAGCCTGGTTTCTTCACCAGTTTAGATGATGAGGAGTAGATTTCTCCTTGCAGAAACAGCATAGACTTCGCAAAGCGGTTAATTATAAACCTCATTTTGAACAAGAAACATTTTTCTTCAAAAACATTGCTAGTGTTTTCCACATTTGATATATTCTTTGGACAATGTACCGTATACTCAGGAATTTCCCTTTCTGTGTTCCTAGGGCCACTTCCTGCATGGCAGGCCTCTAATGCTCACGGAATGCTTTCTCCCTTACTCATCACTCTCCTCGTTCCTGAGGCCGCATTCTTCCTTTCCCAGTTAAGCAAGGTTCAGATTATCTTTCATTTATCTCCCATGAACAACCTTCACTCTATCCAAATCACCATTTCTCTAGTGCCCTATAAAAATTCTCATTTCAGCCAGTTTGTTTTTCTACTCAATCCTGTGGACCACATGAGTACTGTCACTGTGTTTTTCTTTGAGGGATAATTCTCCTTACAACCTCCAGAAACTCCTCCCTCACTTCCCATCCAGAGGTAATTAGTCCTTAGACACTTCATTCAGACTCTTCATCATGTCTCCTCTAACTACGCCATGCTATCTCTTCTTCGTCCTGCTTTTGAATCAGTGCATTCATTGAGATGTTACTATATGTTTAGGACAATGATCGAATGTAGAAGCATAAAACATCCTCTCTACTTATCTGCTTACCAGTAGTCAAGGAGCTAAGACTACCACAGGCAGCAGGAAGGTGGCAGCATAAAATGGAAGAATTAATGCTGTGATTAAATCATGTGGGGTAAATCTAGTTCATCAAGGTTTGGAGAACAGTAGCCAAAGGAAATAAAGGAATCAAGTAAAGTTTGGGGAAAATGTGATGGGAATGAAATGGACTGTAGATACAAGGAATGTGTGGCTTGATGTCAACAGAAAGGGGCAAAGAAGAGGAAATTGTGGGCCAGAGGTTCCTGCCCCCTCCTTTTGGTAATCTATGAAATACACAGTTCTTTTTTTCCCCCTCAGCTTGTGGAGGGGTCCTCTCAGGGACACAAGGAACCTTTGCTTATCGGAGCCCTGATGATACCTATGTTCACAATGTTAACTGTTTCTGGGTTGTCAGAACTGATGACGATAAGGTAAGTATAGTAACAATTGTCTATGAGCATATCCCACTTACATATCAAAAATATGATACATGTGACATGTATGTACATGTGTATACACACATGTAAAGTACAAATGATAATTCCATTCTCACATATTAGGTATTTACTATGTGCTTGCTGGGCTCTGGGCTAGCTACTTTGTTTATCTTTCTCTAGCTTCATGCTAATTATTTGAAATAGAAAAAAGAGAGAAGATTTGTAGTTTTTATTTCTTTAATATTATGTAGCTTATAAGAGAAACAGATGAATTTCCAAGTCAAGTTTGGCTCTGGAGTCCCTTTCCTTCGTTCCTTTCTTCCTTCCTTCCTCCTTTCCTTCTTCCCTCCCTCCCTCTTACCTCTCCCCACTTTCTTTCTCTCCACCTCTACCCTCTCTTAATCTGATAATGAAGGTTCCCAGCATTGGTTGTCTAGCCGTGGGACAGTAATTAATCTAATCTGTAAGACCATACTATTACTGCAAAAGTAGTATTTGACCTCTGACCTCAGTAGATTGTCAGTAAATGCTGGCATCTGGTATTAAGATGCCTTCCTTAAGTGGTGTCTACTCCAAGCCAGGTACCATATGCCTCATGTGTATCAGTGTACTTTAACCTCTAAAACTAGAATTATTAATCTCATTTTATATGTGCATAAATGAGGCCTAGAATTTTAGAAAATTTTCCAGAAATGTGCATTTTTTAAGTGGCATTTGTTTTTAAGAAACTTAGGCTCAGGCCTTCTGGCTCCAAAGTTCATGACTGGGCCACTATACAAACACTTAAAACTAAGACCTGAGTTCATGAGTTTTATTTCTATTATTCCTGAACTTTCAGATTTCCAACGTATTTATTTTCTAAGCAATTCATAGACTTAACGCTGTATGCTTTAATAGGTAAGATTTCCCCCTTGAAATTTTACTAACTTTTCCCAGCAAACTAATGTTATAGAGGACATTGTGCAGAAAATATTATTTCCCTTAAGGAAGGACAACCAATTGCAGCTTGGTCATTACACAATAGAATAAACTCCAAAAAAGTTTCCCACTGGGTATGTTGTGTGAATTTCCTTCCTTCCATTTAGTTCTAACGAATTCTATTTCCTGTCATTGAAATTATATTTTTCCAAGGAAAAGATTCTGTGAAAAAATTTTGTTTATTACAGTTTTAAAGAAAATTTATCCTTTTTTGTGATACAATTTTATATAGTCTTTTCACCATAAAGATATAATATGATAGAAAACATAAACAATTAAGGTTTATGTGATTTGCATTTAAATTGCTTTAAATCAGAAAATAATGTAATTTTAGGAAACATATTAAATATTCTAACATAGAATTTTAAAAAATATATTGAAATTACTCATTCTAGCTAAATGTTATTATAACCTTAGATTTTGGTGGAAATTAAATCAAGGTCTTTTTTTCAGATGTTTATTTTAAAATGGGTTATCAGTTTAAAATCTTTTGTATTTTACTACATTCAAAATGTGATCCTTTTTACTCCATTCTACTTTTGTGCTCAGAACTTTAACATTACCCTCTTCCTGTTTTCTGCCTTTGGTACTGCTTGCTTGGTAAACTTTGGTGATGTCCTGAAGACCTGCTGCCTTCTCATGCCCACTTAACCCACATTGAAGTGTCTCAGTTTAGGCTGGACACCTGAAACCAATATGGGATAAGGGAATCAATATGGGATAGGGGTAAACACATACTGCAGGTTCTTCAGGGGCTCTGGGTACATTCTTATGAAGGTCAAGCTTAGCCATTTGGACTTAATTCAAGAATTTTTTTTTACAAATGTCCATTTCATTTTTTAAATTTTATTTAGAATCACTCTTGCCCATACCCTTAATAGATTAGTCAGTTTGATAAAAATCTTGGTAAATTTATTTCCTTCAGAGTTTTAAAAATGGATACATAGCATTAGTACATATTTTATGGGGAATAATGATAATTTGATACATGCATACAATATGTAGTGACTAAGTTAGGATAGATAGCATTTCCATCTCCGCAGACATTTTCTCATATTTCTATATGAGTTAAAGTTTGGTTTGAATGATTTTAAAGCCAGTCCTCTATACGTAGACCTGCTGCACACATTGATGGTAAGTAAGGATTGCATCTCTTTGTGTGAATGCTTGCTAGCTAGTGGGAGAAATGCTCTAGCATTAACATGGGGATGCTTGTATGTTCTTTTAGGTTGTGCATGTCACTTTCACATTTCTCGACTTGGAATCAGCAAATAATTGCCCCCGAGAGTATCTTCAGATTCATGACGGAGATTCCTCAGCAGCTTTCCCACTCGGGAGATACTGTGGCTCAGGGCTCCCCCAGGGGGTCCACAGCAGTGGCAATGCTCTCTATTTTCATCTCTACTCTGAATACCTAGAACGCGGGAGAGGCTTTACAGCAAGGTGGGAGGCGCAGAAGCCAGGTGAGCGTGAAAGGAGGGGAAAGCAAACCTTGTTTCCATATTATGACGCCTTTGGCGACCTAGAAATAAAGTAACGTTTTAATAATTATTTTAAGAACAAATGATTTAAAAATGAATTTGATTTTGAACTTAAAAACAGAAAACTTAGGCTGTGTTGCAAAGTTTAAACTGCATGAGTAATAATGAGGTTTTTATTAAATTACTGGATAGAGATTTTTGGGCTGTTTTAATATAATATTTGTATTAATTGTTTCAGAAGTTAATACAATTTATTCTTATTTTATTTACTTTCTCTCTTGCCCCTAATTCCTCCAAGATACACCCTTACCTCATTCAACTTCATGTTATTTTATTCTTTTTTGATTTTGAATAATTCACCAAGTCCAATTTGTGTTTCCCATCTATTCCTAGGGGTAGAGCTCTCACTGGTGCAGCTGGTGGCAGGGCATAAAAGTTGGGTTCTTGGCCGGATTTACTGTACCAAGCATGCATTTCTTTCTATGGAGCAGGTTGTAAATCCAGTCAGAAAGTGATTGGTTATCCATTCACCACATGTAACAAATTCATGCCATTCTTACACACATGGACATATCTTGTTGTGCAGGTTTTTATTGCAGTTTACAGGGTTCACAGATGAATTTTTCCCCAGTAGCCTGCACAGAGTATTCCAGAACTGTGAAAGCTGGCCAACAGGGAGGATGCTTCCTGGTCAGTACCAACTTGATTTCTTCATGTCCTATGACCAAAGGATGTGGTGTCTTTAGCAATAGGCTTTCACCATCAACCAGAAAACTATGTTTATAACTTCAGCTGCAAAGTTTATCACAAGATTGTCACTGGGAGCTTGGACTGTTCCTTCCAGTAATACTCCTTATTTGAAGAACCACTTGATAAGTGCTAATTCTTTTTCATTGTTCTTAAGTTTTTGTTTGTTTGTTTTGTTCATGTTTTTTTCCAGATAGGGTCTCATTGTTCTAGTCCCTAGAATTAATTCACTTTATATACCAGACTGGCCTTGACTTCACAGAGATTCTCCTGCCTCTGTCCCCCAAGTGGTGGAATCGAAAGTATATGTCAGTATGCCCAGATGTTGTTCTTATATTATATTCAGTTGGTACTCATTTTTATAAACTTTTAATTGCCAATGTTTCATTTATTTCAGCGTTTAAGTTCTAAATATTTTAAACATTCTTTTCTATTTTTCATGTGCCATTATGTCATCTGTGAGGAAGGATACTGTTAATCTTATATTTTGTAATTCTTACATCTTCCCCTTAATTATTGCCTTGGCTAAAACCTGCAATATGTTGTTAAGTTAAAGCAGGGAGTAATGAGTAGTGTTTTTTGTTTGCTTTGTTTTGTTTTTTCTTTTTCCCAACTTCATAAGAAAACCATTGAGTATTTCTTTATTGACTATAATATTGTCTTTTAGATGAGAGTTCCAACAGGCTATCTAATAGTTATTGCCATCTCTCAGAGAGAGAATCACAAGGCCAGGCAGGTTTGCTGATAGCTGGTAGTCAGTTCTTTAAAACCACATTGCACTATTTCTGCCACATTAGTGTGTTGAATTTACTTCAAGCCCACTTACATTAAAGGTGAGAGTTTTCTTTTCTCCCCTCCCCTCTCTAATACTTGGAAGTTTAACTACTCTTGCCTTTATAGTCTTCCCAAGATCCTTGATCTAGAAGGATTGAAAAATGGCTCTGGCCTTTTAAAATACTCTTTTAGGGGCCGAGGAGCGGCTCCATGGGCCAAATGCTTGCTACCCAAGCGCTAGGACAGCAGTTCAAATTCCAAGGACCTACATAAAACTCAGGCTAAAATGACAACCTGCCTGTAATCCCAGTGCTTGGGAGGTGGAGAAAGTAGCTGGCTAGCTAGACTAAGCAAATCAACAAACTTAAGGTTCAAATGGGGGAGCTTGCCTCAATAGGTAAGGTGGTGTATTATTCAGAAAGACACACATGCAACAAAATACATTTTAATGTATGCACTGAAGTGAGACATTTTATTTATCTTTATTGTTTTATGGTGTATTTTATTAGTATTAAGTTTAAGATATTTTTCCATTTTTATTTCAGTTTCTCAGTGATCATAACTACCAGTGTGGTCTCTAGTAATAATGCAGTGTATCCAGTGTTTGAAATTTGCTTTTGAACTAACATGATTTTTATTTTGGTGTTTTTCCATATTATGAGGAAAAACATGTATTTTGTAATAATTGGATATGGCCATCTATATATGTCAACTTAGTCAATTTGGTCAGTAGTTCTGTTCAAATATTTTATTTCCTCCAGAGTCTTAAAATGTTTGCTTCATTGATGAGAGAACCGTACTGAGGTCTCAAGCTGGGATTATAGATTATAGATTATAGATTATTTTATTCTGACATCTTTGCTTACTATATTTTATTTAATTTTTCTAATTATTTCAAATATTGATTTTTTTGCTTAAATAATATTTCAAATATTTATTTTTGTTCTGTGTGTAGTGAGGATGCTTGAGAACTACTCTCTTAGCATTAAGTGAAATCAGTTATTGGTTGGTTACTCCTACAAGCTTTGTGACACCATTGTCGCAGCTTACCCTGCAGACAGGACACTATCTTAGATCAACGCGTTTTGCATTTGTGGCTAGCTTTTGTAGACTGTAGAATACCTTCCTGTATTAAGATGCTAGCACATAGGGGCAGACTCTATGTAGGCACCAACTTGACTTCTCCATGTTCAATTAGTTGTGTTGATGTTGTCTTTAAAAATGGGGCCTTGTCATGGGAGCCCTTTGACTAACAACTCAACTAGATATAACCCAATCCTGTTACTAGACACTTCATTTGGTGACAAGAGATGTCTAGTTGGGGGCTCTGTGTCCTCTTTTATTTGATTTCATTTAGATATTTGTATATGTGTATATATATATATATATATTTAAAGGAGGCTTCTGTATTAGGCTTCTCTACTGCCCCTTAAATGGCCCCTATTTTTAGCTGTCTCTTCTCCTATTTCCTTCCCCATTCCCCTCTCCACTTGATCCTTCTGTTCCAGCCCCCACCCCCACCCAGCCATTCTTTAACTATCTACTCTATTTCCCTTTTCTAAAAAGATGTATCTGCACACTAGTCCCTTACTCTGTACCTAACGTCTGTGGTTCTACGAACTGCAGCTTGCTTGTCACTGACTTAACAGGTAATATCATATCTAAGACATCATAGGATATTTTTAAAACATGAATTTTATTTATCTGTTGAAAAGTTCATCAGAATGTTTTGTTTTTTAAATTTTTTTATTAAATTATTTATTAATAACACTTTATTCACCTTATATACCCCTGTAGTTCCCTCCCTCCTCCTGTCTCAATCCCTCTCTTCCTCCCCCTTCTTCACCTGTGTCCCTCCCTAAGTCCACTGATAGGGGAGGTCCTCTTTTCCTTCCTTCTGATCCTAGTCTATCAGCTCTCATCAGGACTGGCTGCATTGTCTTCCTCTGTGGCCTGGTAAGGCTGCTTCCCCCTCAGGGTGAGGTGATCAAAGAGCAGGCCAATCAGTTCATGTCAGAGGCAGTCCCTGTTCCCATTACTATGGAACCCACTTGGACACTGAACTGCCATGGGCTACATCTGTGCAGGGGTTCTAGGTTATCTCCATGCACAGTCCTTGGTTGGAGTATCAGTCTCGGGAAAGACCCATGTGCCCAGATTTTTTGTTTCTGTTGCTCTCCTTATGGAGCTCCTGCCCTCTCCAGATCTTACTATTTTCCACTTCTTTCATAAGATTCTCTGCACTCTGCCCAAGGGTTGGCCATAAGTCTCAGCATCTGCTTTGATATTCTGCAGGGTAGAGCCTTTCAGGGGCCCTCTGTGGCAGGCTCCAGACTTGTTCCCTGTTTTCTCTTTGTTCTGATGTCCATCCTCTTTGCCTTTCTGGATAGGGATTGAGCATTTTAGCCAGAGTACTCCCTCTTGATTAGTTTCTTTAAGTGTACATATTTTAGTAGGTTTATCCTGTATTATATGTCACAGTATACTCACAGTATATATGTGAGTATATACTGTGTGTGTCTTTCTGCTTCTGGGATAGCTTACTTAGGATGATCCTTTCCAGTTCCCACTATTTACCTGCAAATTTCATGATATCCTTGTTTTTTATTGCTGAGTAATTGTGTAGATGTACCACAATTTCTGTATCCATTCCTCAGTTGAGGGGCATCTGGATTGTTTCCAGCTTCTGGCTATTACAAATAAAGCTGCTATAAACGTGGTTGAGCTAATGTCCATATTGTGTACTTGAGCCTCTTTTGGATATATGCCTAGGAGTGGTATAGCTGGTTGTTAAGGAAGCGCTATTCCTATTTATCTGAGGAAGTGCCAGATTGATTTCCAGAGTGGTTGTACAAGTTTACATTCCCACCAGCAGTGGAGGAGGGTTCCCCTTTCTCCACAACCTCTCCAGCATGTGTTGTCACTTGAGTTTTTTATCTTGGCCTTTCTATCAGAATGGTTTTTTTTTTTTTTTTTTTTTTTTGGTCAAATTTCCCCTCTAAGTCTGATTGTAGTTACTATGCAGTCCTTATTTGGGGCCCCAATATCAGATTCCATTCTGTCTTTGCTCCAAGTGACTCCTTTGTTTATTTATTTATTTTTCACTTTTTCTCACTTGGGCCTAATAAGTTTGTATCAGGAACAGAACATCACATATCATGTTATAAGGACTCTGGGTTATATTATATTCCCTAAACAGTTGGCTTTGTTTTAACGGGCAGTTACATTACTGACAGATTGCCTTGATCTAATTGATGCCTGAATTGAAAGGGGTGTTTCAAAATCACCCCTTAATCCTGGTGGAGTACTGCGATTCCTAGAACATGGTTCTTACCATTGGAGCATAGCTTTTCTGAATTTTCAGTTCCGTTTTCAGGATCTTCACAAAACTCTTTCCCTTCTGTAATAGAACTGGCTCTTCATTCCCTTCAACTTTGGTGTTTTCTCGTTCCACATGCTGAGCTGATCTCTGCTACTCATTCTGTCATCTTCCTCAGGTATCAGCACTTAAAGATTTTTTTCTAAATACCTGGGGAAACTCATACAAAAATATTTGGCACTGTCTTCATGCAACTGCTTTCTTTTATGATATGTTGCTCCAAAATATTGAATACTTGATAAGCTTGAAATTTGTTGACTTCAGCTGGCAGAAGTATTACTGTTTTCCTTGTTTACATCGGTAACCATCTGAAAGTTACAGACAGGAAGAATTCCAGGATGGGTACAGGATTCAGCATACAGGCTTCTCCATTGTTCAAAGAGCACAGTACCATGCTGTTTGTTCTTTGAGACCCCAAAACAGTAACAACAGACAATAGTTCTAATACCAAGAATCAAACATTGCTGGAATTTATTTGTTAAGGAAACTAGTTATGTATTCTATACATCAAACACCATACGCATTATGATGTTTGCATCCCACGTGCCATTTGTCATGCTGTAAACTAGTACTTGGGTCAAAAGTTCTATTTAGTTCTCTCTTTCTCTTTCTCTCTCTTCCTGGCCAAAGTAACCACGTTCAGTAGCATAGTGTATTTTCTTTTTCTCTATTATTACTTCAGTATTGATTAGATTGTTGATCTTCTCAGGTTCATCTTTTCATTCGAAAGCATCTCTTTTGTGCTTTCTAAAGAGGTTTTTAGCAAGTCTTAAATTCATAGGGACTCACAAGATGAAGAAAGTGTAAGTGTACCATTTCTTATTATTTATTATCTCAAGTTATCAAGGGAGTTATAAGTTCACTACACCAGATATTTGCTTATGTGTAGATTTTAGAAGATGTGCTGCTTTAGTTTTTTGTCAATTTGATGCAAACTTGAATCACCTGGGAAAAGGACCCTCAATTGAAGAATTGTCTCTTTTAGTATAGCTTTTGGTCATGTTTTTCAGGGTGTTTTCTTAATTGGTAACTGATGAAGGAGGGCCTATCCCACTGTGGGTGGTATCATTTCTAGGCAAGCAGTCCTTGTTTGTGTAAAAAGTCTATCTGAGCAAGCTAGTAAACACCTCTCCTGGGACTCTGCTGTTTCAGTGCCTGCCTCCATGTTCCTGCCTTGAGTTCTGACCTCAGGTTCCTTAATTATGGCTGTAACCTGTAAACCAAATATATCCTTTCCATCTCTAGGTTGCTCTTGCTCAGCCTTTATGCGAGCAACAGGAAACAAGCTAGGACAGAAGAAATGTGGGATACATTTCCAATTTTCTCCCTTTCCTATTAGTATCTGAGTTAATTCTTGGTTTCATAGGATTGTTCAAAATGATTAATTATTGTTTCATTTTGTTTTGTTTGTTTTTGATGTCTATAAATTAGTATATTTAATAAGAGTTGATGTGCTTTAAACTATTTTAGATTCTTTAAAAATGTTCAATTTTTTCATAGTTTTTAGTGGTAATTTTTTTTCTGCTTAGTTTCTGAGTCTGTTGGACAAGACCCCAGTAACCTTTGAAAGTTGCTTTGCTTTCTGGTTTGAAAGTATGTTGTAGGCCCTTTCCATATTTTAATTGTCTCAGCACTGCAAACAGTTACTTCTGGAAAGAGCTGTCTTTTGTCTTTTTTTTCAGTGGGAGCTGGACTTTAGGTCCTACATCTGGTAATAAGAATGATTTCTGTTGCTGGGTCTCTGGGTGTCTCTGGAGCTCTCAAAGGATGGGAGCAGAAAACACCTTTTTAATATTATTAAAGGGAAAAAAATCACTGGACCTGCAGTAGTCCTGCAGTATATAGGTATATTAAGATTTTAAGGTTTATTTTCTATTAATATTTATGGCTCCTCTCATTCACTAAAAAACATGATTGCCAGTGAAAATAGCATATCCCTTCTGGATTTGATCCTTTAAAATTTCCCAAGGTCAATGCCAATATTATCACTAATAATATAATTGAAAATAATTTAATGTTTTGTTGCTAATATTTTATGCTTAATATGTATTTTATGTGGGGCATGCTTTTACACACCCATAGTCCTCAGCATTTAGGAAGTGGAGGACAAGAAGGTCACGGGTCTAAAACTTGTATACATAGCATGGCCCCATCTATTTAAGTAAAACAAAGCATACATTTTTTTCTTGGCAGTATTACAGTGTTTTAAAGTCACATAGTCTTAGTATTATTCATGTTTAGCTTTTCAGTTCAGTGAAATTATTTTTTATTTGTGATTTTTAGAGATTCCTTATTAGATTTAAAAAATTTTAAAATATTTTTAATTAATTAATTTTTCATTAATTACAGTTTATTCACTTTGTATCCCAGCTGTAGCCACCTCCCTCATCTCCTTTCACTCCCACTCTCGCTCTCTCTTCTCCTCCCATACCCTTCCCCCAGTCCATTGATAGTGGAGGTCCTCCTCCCCTTCCATCTCACACTAGCCTATCAGGTCTCATCAGGAGTGGCTGCATTGTCTTCCTCTGTGGCCTGGTAAGGCTGTTCCCCCCTCAGGGGGATGTGGTCAAAGTGCAGGCCAATCATGTCAGAGACAGCCCCTGTTCCCCATACTAGGGAACTCACTTGGACACTGAGCTGCCATGGGCTACATCCAAGCAGGGGTTCTAGGTTATCTCCATGAATGGTCCTTGGTTGGACTATCAGTCTCAGAAAAGACCCCTGGGTCCAGATTTTTGGTTCTGCTGCTCTCCTTGTGGAGCTCCTGTCCCCTCCAGGTCTTTCTCTCTCCCCCTTCTTTCATAAGATTCCCTGCATTCTGCCCAAAGTTTGGCTATGAGTTTCAGCATCTGCTTTGATACCTTTTTAGATTTTTAAATAAATATTTCTTTATGGTTGTGTAAAATGTTTGCACAGTGCTAGAGTCATTTCAATGAACATCCTGATTTTCAAATGTACAGGTTCTACCCTACTGCCTGCTGTAAGTAGATTGTTAGTAAAATTAGCTTTATACTTATCCCTTTAATGATGACACAGACTGATAGTTTCCCTTCTTACACTAAAAGGCACCATTACATAGGCAGAGGTGTTCGCTTGCCCTTCCTGGACTCTAGAAACTGCCTCAAACCTAGAACAGAGCTCAACATTATATAAATACGTCCTGCCTTGTTCAAACATATATTTATAGGCACTTGATTTGTTTTCTTTAGACTTGGGGATATACCTTGTATACTTTACATATTATTCCAACTTTCCCCCCTCTGCCTTTGGGATTGCTTGTTCAAAATCATGCATAAGATTTTGCTGTTTTATATGTCATATTTCTTCTGCAGTGTTCAGACCATCTTGTGTTTTCCTAACATTCCTAACATTGTGGGACAGTGACTATTCACAGCCAGTCTAATAATTTGTTTTTAAACTTCTGGATTTCTATAACTTTGAAAGTCAAGAACCCTTATCTCAATGGTAGCAGAGATGCTGGACATCTTTCTATGTGTACAAGGGACACTAGAATCTTTTTAGTATATTCTGTCTTCATTCTACTCTTTCCTGAAATTTTCTACACTATGGATGATAACTATTATATATCACATTTACATTTGATCTTTAAATATGTACATTGATTATTTTATGAGTTAAAAAGTTTTATACCCATAATATACTTTTAAGTTAAGTTTTAGATAATGTACCTTTCTCTGAACATGGATGTTTCCTGTTTGGAAAAATGAGATCCATGTATCTAATTGTTTCAGGTTTTCCCTTGCTAACAAAAGCTTTGCCTTAGTTATTTGAATATCTTATTTTACATGTTTAAGATGCCATCATAATTTCTTTCTTTCTCAAGGCATATTTATCAAAGTCTAGATTAGTTGGTGTTTCTACTCTTTGCTTCCACAGTAACATTTATTACAAGCCACCACAGATTCTCCATTAAATACAGGTGAATATTAAAGAGAAGAGTTCTTCTGTACATCTCCAGTCAGTAGCCAGCCATATAAGGAGTCAATGTCATGTACTGGGGATGGCACCAGGAAGCCCAGTTCAGTGCACTGCTTGTTTCATTCCTGGGACAATGGCTCAATCACCATGGACATTTATTTATAAATGGGAACAATGTATTTCATAATTTATGTATGTCAAATTTACATATGATTTATATATTGTAAGACAATTTATCTTATAATTATATACTTAATATAAGTATAATAATTTATTTTACAGCATAAGGAAAACTTTCTTAAAAAAATTAGATGTTCCTTAACTATTTTAAAGTATAAAGTGTTCTGGTTTATTGAAAGATGTAGGGGCTGACAAAAGTTCCCAAATTTTTAGAGCATTAATATATATTAATATTAATTCTGACAAAAGTTCCAAATTGTAGAGCATTGCTTATCGGTTGGTACTAGATTTATAGTTATGAAACTGGACAGTTCGAAGTACTGTGAAATTTATGAGGCCATCCTAAACTCTTCACAGTTATGTAAATGAAGCTTGCCTTCTGACAGCAGAGGCTGTGAGAATTCTATGTGAATTTAGCCCACTTACGAATGTATTCGCTTTTCCCTCTTGTTTCAGAATGTGGTGGCATACTGACTGGTAATTATGGCTCTATTACATCTCCGGGGTACCCTGGAAACTACCCCCCAGGAAGAGATTGTGTCTGGCACATTCTAGCCAGTCCTGGCTCCTTGATAACATTTACCTTTGGAACCTTGAGCCTGGAGAGTCACAATGACTGCAGTAAAGATTATTTGGAGGTAAAGAATTACATTTAGATAAGGCATGGTGTGATTAGCACTCAGTCACTGCTTTATGATGCCACGGATTTTCATGATTTTTTTTTTACCAATACTTATGCAGCCAATGCTAAGTCTCTAATCTCAATTACAATTTATGTTATTCCATTTTCTAGGTTCCACTTGAATGTGGAAGAGCCTGTTTTGTCTCACCCCGAACCCTGTCCTTTCCTGGAAATTCAGACTCCTGGAGTGAGAATAAAACCTAAGCAATAACTGTCTCCTCCAATACAGATTTTAATTTTTAGTTGTCTGAGGCAAACCCTCAGGGTGTCCCACTACTCGACTCTAGTGGGCCATAACGATTCTGTAGGAAATGGTTGGTCAGTGTTGAGTCTCACTGGAAAATGTTGAAAATTACCCTTGAGGGAAGAAGAGTCAGACTGTTCTATTCCATTAGCAAAAGGTTAAAATATAGAGGAGGAAAGGGGCTGTTACATTCATATTCCATATACAATGAAATACATCATAACTGTTGTTCTCCATTTGTAGACTAGAAAGGTCACTGAGGAGACTGGGTTCTTAGGTGGTCCCTGTACTTTTAACACTGTAAATCTCAGTGTCCCACAGTGCTGCTAAAGAGAAAATGAGCCTTTTTGAGTCCATTAGAGAAGGATAGAGTCCTGTGGAATTATTCATAAAGGATAAAGGATACAGCTGTCAAGCAGGTCTCCAAAGTTGAAGTCATTAGTCATTAGCAGTCGTAATAATGGATTTGAAACCTTTGGGAATGACTCTGATCCTTCTCCTTGGAAAGTCTTAGCAAAATATCCTTTTAAAAGTTGACAGTAAGAAGTGAGTTATTGTGAAATTAATATTCAATAAATCATATCAAATGAATATTAAAGGCTTTTTATTCTTACATATTAATTCCTGAACAGCATATTATAGAAAGTATCAATCATTTGGACAATATTGAATTCCTTCTCATTTCTCATCAATGTTTCAAGGAACTAGTTACAAGTAAAAAAATAAAGTAACTTTGCTCTATAAATTTGCTGCCAATGGAAAAATTGATTTGAGTGAATGAAATTGACCATATGAGAATATTCTTCAGTTCATTCACTCCTTGGTATTCTATGTACTATAGATTTTTGCAAGTATGTCAGAATTACAGAGTGCTCAATGTGATCTATCTAATGCATAAAAAGCCAATAAAGGCTTTTAAGGGCTGGAGATTACATGAGGCCCTAGGTTCAATCGTCAGCCCCGCTAAAAAGGAGAGCAAGGAGAAGAGACAGAGAGGAGGAGAAGAAAGGAGAGGAGAGGAGGGGGGAGGAAAGTGGAGTAGAGAAGAGAAGGGCAAGGGAGGGGAGGGAATGGAGGGGATGGGGAGAGGAGAGGAAAGGAGAGGAAGGAAGAAGAGCAGGGAGGGAAGGGGGAAGGAGGTGAGGGAAGGGGAAGGGAGAGGAGGGAAGCAGAGGAGAGGAGAGGAGAGGAGGAGAAAGAGGAGGAGGAGCAGGAAACCATGGACTTGAGGTTACCTTATGAATAGCTTGGGTAGGCGAAATGGCTCAGCTGGTAAAAACACTTGTCCAGGAAGCGTGAGGACCTGAGTTTGATTTTCAGATCTCACAATGGAAGGGAAGAACTTGGTTCCTGAATGCTGTCCTCTGATCTGCATAAGAACTCGCTGACCCACAAGTCTATGTGCATGCTTATAGATATACATACACCTTCATGCAACTGTATACATGTATATATATACACACACACATACGCATATATTTGTAAGTACATAAATTCACAGCTATAATACATGCTCACAAGCACATGTACACAGAATACATGCGCATGAGACATAGACAAAGAACTGTTTGTAAGTTCACACTGTCGGTATGCAGAATGCCACCGTATGTGGTACTGAATGATGGTCACAGTCACGCTTTTGAAAGGCAACTGTATGTGCCTTATTTTCCACCTGCGTCCCCTTGCACACCAGTGTACCTGCCCACGTTGCAGATCAGTTCCCATCACTACTTTCTTTGACATACTCATTTTTTTCTTCTGAATTACTAGAATTTTTTTCACTTTGAGGGAGGGAGTACCATGAAAGTAAACCGTGAGCTTTGCATAATCTTAAGAAAATGCCGAAGTATGTACTCAGCTCCAGAGTTGAAATTCCAGCAGTAACTGAGGCATCTGACAGGACAGTGAGAACATATTCTTTATTGGACACTGGCTATGTGTTTGAATTATAACGTGTATGAATCTTTTTCACTTTTAAATAATAGATTGTGTTAATCCTGCACCTTAGATTGCTTTGCCTTGCTACCATAGTTAAATGACAGATTTTCTGAAGCTTATGTCCCATGTGACTTGGTTAGTGAGAACCTGACTACTTGTTCTTTTGTTTTAGATTCGAGATGGTCCTTTCCATCAAGATCCTGTTCTTGGGAAATTCTGCACATCTCTGTCTACCCCACCACTCCAGACTACAGGTCCTGCTGCCAGAATTCATTTCCATTCCGACACCGAGATTTCTGACAAAGGCTTTCATATCACCTATCTAACCACACAGTGTAAGTAACCTGCCCACGGAGGACATGGGCTATGCTCATAGCTTCTTGTTATAGTGATGCCAAAACTGAAGGCTTTCTTAGTGACATGCCGTCATGAATATTTCTCACCCTACTTTAGACTGAGTCTTTATATTCACGGTGTTAAATACTGCAGTATTCCTTAACCCTTCAGCTATGGGATCCACACTATGATGGAGACCACAGGCACCCAAAGTTAACTAATTCAGAACCCCAGTTTCCTAATGGTATTTGCTGCTTTGTTGCATGCAAGATAGTTCATGATAACAGTGCAGTCTGTTTGAGAAATATTTGGCTTCTTTCTTGAATCAAGTCCAATACAGGAAAGCCAACTTCCAGGAAGGTATTGTTCCCATTCCTAGGGTTCACTTCCATGTATTTAGTTATGATGCTGTCAATTACATTCGTTCCTTGAAACAAAGAACAAGAATGAAATAGTCTGTGGTTTTCATTTGAGTGAGCTAGACAATTTGCTTTTGATGCCTATTACTGTGTTCTCAGTGAGAATTCATGGGGGTGGGTGAGGAGGGAATACCTTGTAAGTCTCTGTATCAAAAAAAAAAAGAAAAAGAAAAAAAAGAATAAGCATCTTTGCTTTGGCTGAATGCACAGTCTCTGTAATTCCTAGAGTTCTTGTAAGTACAGTTAATGACCATATGTTGTTCTCCTATGCCCCTGTTCCTTCAATATGCTTCCTTTATATAGTTATAGTCACAGTACTTTATAGAGTACCTTAAATCTTTTTGGAATGAAGGAAAGCATTAACGTATTTAAAAAGAAATTTACATAGGAGAGCGACAGCTCAGAAGTTCAGTCACACATCTCTGCATCTACTTCTTCAGTATCTAGAGGGATATCCAGTATATATATGAACCTGAAATCTTACAATGAGTGGCATGGTCTTAGATAGGATGGACAGAACAGAGTAGGTATTTAAATGTAGGGGTGAGCTTAAGTTTTGAAAATTGAATCTAGTGTGAAGAAGTCAGAGAAATGCTAACCCCATGACCACTCTTTTCCTCCTCTGTTTCCCTCAGCGGATCTGCACTGTGGTGGGAACTACACAGACACAGAGGGTGAGCTCCTCCTTCCTCCCTTGACTGGACCTTTCAGTCACAACAGACAGTGTGTCTATCTCATCACACAGCCCAAAGGAGAGCAAATAGTCATCAACTTCACTCATGTGGAGCTGGAGAGCCAGATGGGATGTTCTCACACTTACATTGAGGTAACCTTTGCGTTCAGTTATCCTTGCAGGACACTCATTACAGGTTCCATGTTCTGTGTAGTGGCAGTTTTCAAACGGCTGCCAAGCAATGTGCATCACCAGAGACCTTGTTAGAAATGTCATCTTATGCCTTTCCACAGCACTACTGAACCAGCACCTTGTGGAAGGAGAAGCTTCCACATAAAGCCAAGAGTTCAAGAACAAGCCTATTAGAGGATCTAATAGAATTTTTCTAAAACAGACCTAAAGAAAGTAAAACAAGAGCTTGATAGAGGAGCCAGGAAAGCACTGAATGTTGAAAGTGAATACTTCCAATGGAACTAAGTTATAAGCTGTTCAGTGGAGTTCATCCAGTACATGCATGTGAATAAATGTAACTAGATTTATTGATAGGATTAAGATTTCAGAGAGGTATTCTAGAGCAATTTTATGTGCCAGAGAGCATAACCTAGAGAAAGTCAGATATTTGCATGTTGCCCAGCCAGTCTTGACACAGAGTTCTGTTACTTCCTCACATTTTCTCATTTTAATCTCAGGAATCCAAGGGTTGGAGAAGCTAACATACCTGCTCACAGTTGATGTTTAATAAGTAGTGGTTTGAGTTTCGGAGTTGCATTGGTCTCTTGCAAGAACAGGCTTGTAACGGTGTACCTTTAACCACAATGGGTACATAGTCTTTTCTAGAGAAGATGACCTCGTGAATTCCGTACCCTTCTCTTGAGTCACAGGAAAATAAGAAGCCAGGCACAAGAGTTATCTAAGTTAAGCAAAAATGTCACAATGATATTTAGGGGACTCTGAAGAGTTCTTGTGTATTCCTGGTGGATGTTCTTCCACTGGCAGTAAACTTGTCAGATCATCTGAATGCTACACACTATTTGACATTGAGGAACACTTTCCATGAATTTCTACCTATCTCATAACCTCATTTATATTGTTGTGGGGGGGGGGCCTTAAATTGGTACCCAGCAACTTAATTTTGTAAAGCAGAATGGCTGAATACTTTGTAGTTAGAATGGGGCTTAGCTAAATGACCTCAGTTCTTACTGTGCTGCTATTGTTAGATGTCTGTATAACTCTGGGTTATTCTTTGAGTATGCAGATCCCACTTCAGTAAGATGCCTTACTTATTTTCTTATCCATTGTGAGATTAAAATCCAAGCAGAAATGAGAAAGAAAGCCTTAAATGTTATAACAAAACATTATATTAATAAAAGGTCTCCTAGACCACATTTTTGCTCTTTCCTTGATCTTACCAGTTTAGAATCAGCCAATAAGACTCTTTGATAGCTGGCCGTACAACTACTTACATTCTGATGTGTGCACAGCTTCATAAAGTATTGACGGAAATTAGAAAGACATTGCTGTCTTAAACAAAGCCATAAAATTACACATCCATGTGTAAATTCATATACACACATGCACACACATATGCATGTACACACAGACACATACAAGCACCCACATGCATGCACATCTCAATTAACGTTTCTACTTCTAAAAGTACTTTTTGCCCTTCATCAGTGAGATCTGGCTACAGAAGGATGAGTTGAAAGAGAGATTAACTTTTAGTTCATTTAAGCTTTTCAATTGTATAGAACAATATGATAGATGTGACAGAAGCATCTTTCCAGAATAAAAAGCAGTGTTTCTCATTAATATTTCATAAATGGCTCGAGCCATCAGATCTACTGTGGATGAAGGGCACAAAAGGTAGTAACAAAAGTTAAAATTTTTATTCCAGAAAATGCAAGGTGTGGGTTGAATAAGAAAATCTAACGTGTGACATTAAGGCTGGGGCTTGGGGGTCGGCAGTGGAGAGAAATGAATGGGATTTTATGCCTCATATTTCAAAACATACAGCCCGCACATATGCTCCCCTCCCCCGAGAACCTGGAAAAAGAGCATCACAGGAGAGGCTGATGGAGTGGGGTGGCATGCCTCCAAGAGAAACAGGGGTTTCTGGGGGAAAATCTTCCTTATTAGAAATGTGCTGCATCCTTGTGTAACTTCAGGGGCCAGCTCTGACTGGGATGAAAAGAGAATGAAGGAAAGCAAACACACACACTGACCAAGAGCTGAGATCAAGTTGCTGTACTCACCGATGGAGAACCTGCAGCACTTAGAAGCTTGGCTTGCTAATTGCATACAGTTGGGAAGAGAGACAGGGTTACTGCAGACAGCTGAGCAGATAAACAAGGAAGCAGAACTATTGTATAGAGATGAACAGGAGGCAGGTTTAGCTGATCTCAGGAGGAACAATTACTATAGGAGAACAGTCTTGAGGCCATAGATATCCACAGGGAGAAAGGTATGGTGCACACACCGTCAGTGTCTACACACAGAGCAGAGAAAGGTGTTGCTATCCCTTTGAAGCTCATCCCAGGGAAGGCTTTGTCATTTTCCTGTGGGTCTGGAGCCAAGGTCCTTGACAGGACACATCCATGTCAACTGTACACATTCACTCAGGACTTTATTCCCTCAGTGCTTCCCCCACTCCCCAAAGTCATGGAAATAAATGCTATATTCATGACAAAAATTAAAAAAAATATTATACAGAAGAGAAATATACCAAGAAAAAAAAAGTATGAAGCTCTTGACTTCAGTCTACAGTCACAGTCAACACAAATATCCACGAAAAAGGGAGGCCGACACAGTCCCAGAGACTGAATGAGGTAAAAATACAATAAACCAGAAGACTGAAACAGACAACAGTCACTACAATCATAAAGAAGAAGAGAAACGAGTTGGGCAAGCACTACTCCCATCATACAGGCCGAGAGAATGAGGCTGGGGTGGATATGAGAATGTGGGTGGGATATTAGGAGCGCCCGGCACTGTGCCCACCCCGCCAGTGGCCACCGCAGCACAATGACGAGAATGCAGAGAAGAAGGGGGAGGCTTCCGTGCTGGCTTGTAACCAGCAGAGAAGAGAGTTCTAAGAAAAATACATTTAAATCTAATACATTATTTTATTGATAGAGATATTGGAGCCAACACTCTTTTGTGAGACTGCAAAAGATGCTGCAGTCTCGCAAGATGCTGAAATTCTGGCCACAAAGTGATCCAAATGCCAATGAAGGATAGTAAGAGCCAATAATAATTACAATCATAAGCCCAGTAAAAGTATTAGGCCATACCTGACGTGTCTCACCTTCTATCCCTAGCGTGTTGTTCTCTCAAAGGGGGTGAATCCACAGTCCCTTTCTACTCACCTGGATTAGCCTAGCACAGCTTCCAAGATTGAGTCCCTCTGCCACTGAGGAGGCCATCAGCCTGCAATTCAATGTGCAGGGAGTATGTTCACATGTTACCGTATGGTCAGGTTCTGTTTTCAGCCATGGGATGGGCCGAAGCTCTTAGCTTCAGCATATTTGGTTTGCTTTGAATTAAGATTTCATACTTAAATGGATTTTAGAATTTGCAGTGTAAAATAAAACTAGATAGTTAGCATACAGAGAAACTATGCGTGCATTAAGGCATGGCTTCAGACTTGATCTATTCCAGATGTCAAAGCCTACTCAGCTCTGGAGTTCACAACTGAAAATTTCATAGGAATTGTATTTTGCAGCTCAGTAAATCTTTGCTCTCTGTACAGGAAATAGTCCCTTTATAAGAACTTGGGTTTTAGTGAGTGGTTTTCTTTAGGAGCTAGTTCAGCCAATAAATGCCATTTGCAATACTTCATAGGCTTAATAGCCTGCGTTGCTCATTCTGTCCTGAGGCTCGGGATTTGTAGCATTCAGTATTTACAGGATGACTACATAAATCCTTGAGAGGCAGGCAGCAATTCTTAGTTAGAAAAGTACTTACCTTGCAAGCATGAGAGCCTGAGTTTGATCCCTACCCCATGTGAGGTGGCATGTTTGTAATCCCAGCGCCGGTGTGTTCAAGACAGGAGGCTCCCTGAGGTCAGCTGGCCTAACTTAACTTGTGAGATCTGTGCCAATGGAAAACCCTTCTACCGAAGGAGGCAGAGGATGTATCTGAGGATGACACTCTAAGATGTCCTTTGGCTTCCACATGTGCGTTACCCCTTACACACACACACACACACATGTGCACCCTCAAATGCATGGTCACCTATACAAACACAAACACCCACACATACACAAAATAACTTTCTGAGAAACCTGAGCCTCTTTCACAGAACTCTGGTGTTCTGCGCTAAGCCCTGTGGTTCCTTTGCCAATGTGACCACTGAATTGACGAACTTACTGTACTCCCTCTGAAAGTGATCATTGCATGATATCCATGACTTCTTAAAAGAAGAGAAACTTTGTTACTACAACCCATTTTCAATATTAGTTATCGTTCTTTAAGATGTGCTTTAAAAAGCGATTTACAGCACTCCCCAGGGAAGTCAAAGGTGATAAGCAAAAACCACCCATGCTTCCTTACTGGGCTTGTTTTCTGCCCCCGGCAGCATGTTGGCTTGGGATCTGTTCTGCTCGAGGCTCTGCTGCTGGCTTCTAGGGCTTCGGCTTTGTAGGACCCAGGCTCCTGGTCTCTCCAGAGGAAAGGGAAACAGTGCTTGAGTCACCCATGACAGCCAAAGCCTCTATGTGGAAATGGATTAATCACATCCACTTGCATTCCTGAGGCTGAGCAATTCCTGCTCACAGTCAGCAGGAGAGCTAAGTGTTAGCTCTGCATCTGCAGACAGGGCAAGCCTCATGGAAGAGAACACGTATTCAGTCCTCTCTCACAAAAGAAGCCAGTAGTTACAAAATATGGAATCACTTATTTTACTTTCAAGTACAAAGGAAAGAGGGCTTTTTTTGTTTGTTTGTTTGTTTTAATGAGAGTACTAATTTACAAGTGCTAGGTTGTGAAGTACAAATAAATTTGGAGTCAGTTATTTCATTTTATCAATTCGATTCCAGTATCTCTCTTTAAAATGTGGTGGTTAAAGTATTGCTTTGCTGGGTCCAGAGAGAGTAGAGGTTTTCAGAATTAATAAGGTTTCCTTCCACAAAGAGAAACACTGCCAAAATCAATTGTACCTTCCAGGTTTAGGGCCCCTGTGGCCTCTAAGTTGCTCTTATAACATCTGGATGGCAGCTTCATTCTCCTTGCTAACGTCCTTGAGTTTCATTAATCAGGACCCAGGGGACTGGCTCAGTTCAGCTTGCTCGTCTGGCTATTTCTTCCTTCTTGTCATCTCCTAATGGACTAATAGGAAAGAGAGACAATGATCATAGAAGAAGCAAATAGAACCTGGGGGATTAGAGAGCAGGGCACTCACTATCTTACTCGTGTTTCATGTGTTCTAGTCTTCAAGGGCAGTAGTAGTATGCTGCCTCTGTTAAAGACTGAATATTCTAAGATCAGCACTTTCACACTGATCAACAAGAATTTGTCAAATATGATAAATACCTATTTACAGAGGTTTTGTTTGTTTATTTATTTGTTTTGTTTTTCTTTTTGTTTTGTTTTTGTTAGATACTGACGGGATACTTTCTCATTTCTCTGAGACTACATAGCTTTCTAGTCATTGTATTAAAATCATTAAGTTATGAGTAAAATTAAGGCAACAAAATAAAAAACACATTTATTCCATTATGTGAGAAGCCTGGGAAAGCTTCAGGTAGAGATAAAACAGTCAGCTGTTTGTCTCCTAAACTGCCAGAAATTCTCTACAATAAACGTGGGCCAATGTGGCTGTGTGGGCTGGTGACTGATTTCTCTGGAAAGTGGGACACCCTTGGCAGATTTCCAGAAGGAAGACAGAAGTGCTTCTTCATTTGTGTTCCACCAATCATCCTGGGAAACTGCCAATATTTATAATTTCCTAAAGTACTTTACGTTTAATATGTAAAAGTGGACTAGAATTTTGCGCTTCAGAGAAAAACCTTCACCTGTGTGACACACAGGATGTCAGGGAATCCTTGTGTTTGACCATCACATTTCAAACTCTCTCGTGGTATCATTCTTAATTACTTTATGATGGTCTTGCCCCACCAACATCAGAATTATAGATAAAAACAGTAAAACAAAAAACGCCCTTACAATTTCCCAAATGCCTAATTATGGTGCCCACTGAGCAGCGCTAGTTAAATGGCAATGTGGAGGCCTACTGCTGCACAGACATCACAGACCACACTCATGCCGTGTCTCCAGAAGGTGTCTGTGCCTGTCTGTGAGTACAGACTGTCGGCGGCACACATGCCTGCTGTTTACTGATAGCTGGATAGTGCTGACTGAGAGCGGGTTAATGCCGAGGCCACTCCATCCTCTAGAATAATTTCATGGAACTAGAGTCCTCCTGGACAATCTTTGTACAGCTCGCAACTGTGGAAAGAGTTTCCAGTGTTTCACCTTTAGAAACGTCAGAAAGAACAAGAGCTCCTCTTTTATTATTTCTTTTCTTACCAGAAATCTTGGGAAATTTCACTGTTGTCTCATGTCCTCCTTTCCATCTCATTAGCTAGGCTTTGATGTAGTAACTTGCTGAGATTATTAAGACAGGAGGCTGGCGACAGATGGGGACATAAACTGGGCCTGTTGACATAGTTCAAGGCCACTGCACTGAAAGGTGTGAAGTGCTGACTTAAAACAGTTGATTCTATGAATACTTTATTTCTCTTTTAACTTCATTAGTTTTACTTTAATTTTTATTACATGTATTTGTTGTTTATTGTGTTGGGGGTGGGGTTGCACTATAGCATACACATGTAAATCAGAGAACAATGTACTGGAATCATTTCTCTCCTTTCACCGTGTTAGTCCTGGAGATCAAACTCAGATAACTAGCCTTAGCATCAAGGGCCTGTACCCATTGAGCCACCTCACTAGTCCACTCTGTTTCAGTAAATCAAAAATGCCAACAGACATTTTAGCACCTGTAGAGCTATCCTATTGTTTGGTATACAAGGCTAGCAATGGTCTGTAAATTTATTTTTCTAGAACATTGTTTAGGATATGAATCTATATTAATAAGTGAAATTGACCCACAGTTCTTGTTTTATTTAGTAATAGAGAATTGTACCATGCCTGGGGTTTTGAAGAGTTACACATGGGAATTATCTGCTCCTTATATGCAAACGGCTTAGTAAATACACAGCATCTTTCCACAGTGCTTCCGTCTCAGGGGACATGGGTGAAGGAACTATGTAGTGATAACCTATTTCATCCAGGAATCAGCTATTCCCATTTTCCTCTTCTTTGGATCCTTTTAGAAATCTATATAATTTTACAAAAATAATCTAACTTGGACATTCAAATACGTAGGAGAAGACTTTCTTACAGAATTGCATTTAATTCATTTCATGTTTCTTAGACTTTGTAATATGTTTATAATTTATTTTGTAATCTTAGATATGATTTTTATTTTCTTATTTGGTTTGTCTAAAATTGCATCTGACGTCCCATTCCCAACTCTCCTTTAGAAATCTGTTTTTTTGGTATACTTAAAATTGTGCTTTCTTCTGTATTTTAATTATTAGATTTTACTTTTAGCTTTTGCTTTTTTCTTTTAATGGTTTAAGTTTTTAATATTGATTCTCTAGGCTTCTCTCTACTTCTGTCGCTTTCTCTCATTTCTCTTTTTCTCTTGCCCATTTTTTTATGTTTTTGGTAACAGTTTATTCCTTGAATTGAAGATTTAGTTAAAATTTTATCTTTTAACATGCTATGTTCTTGGTTTTTGTTGTTTGGGGAAACTATCTGCAGTTACAGATTTATTTCTTTGATAACATGGAAATAAGGACATTTTAAGAATTATGCAGTTATGTACTGTTTTGGCTTAAGATTGTGTCATTATTTAGTGCCACTCATTTGTGCTAAAATTGACCTATTAACTACTTCTTAAATGTAACAGAGATACTACCTAAATTAAACTTGTGTTTATTTTGAATGTGCCATTGACTAGTCCCCACATACTACCACAACAACTAAAGTCATTTTCCCAGTTAACATTATAAATCCTTCTTTGCTTTTCTTCTTAGGTTGGAGACCATAGCGGCTTACTTCGAAAGATCTGTGGCAATGGAACCCAGTTTCCCATTAAATCAATTTCTAATAATGTCTGGATCAGATTGAGAATAGGCCCTTTAGTCCAGAAAGCTAGTTTCAGAGCTGACTATCAAGTTGGTAAGGAAACTACTGCTTACTTGAGTGTGTGTCTATGTGTGTGTGTGTGTGTGTGTGTGTGTGTCTATGTGTGTGTGTGTGTGGTGCTGATGGAGGCCAAGATGCTGAATCTCTTCCTCAATTCCTTTCCGCCTTATTGAGACAGGGTTCCTTACACTGAGCTCTGATTCAGGTGGATTGGCTGGCCAGTGAGCTCCAGGGATATCTGTATCTGCTCTCCCCTTCCTACCCCTGTCCCCCAGAATCCATGCATATGCAACAAGCACTTTATTGACTAACCATGTTCTCATTTCTATTTATTTTTAAAATTATTTTATGTGAATGAGCTTTCTTGCCTATCTAAAATGTCTAGACACAGCATGTATGCCTCATGCTCTCAGAGGCTAGGAGGTGTCAGGTCTCTAGGGACTGGGATTACAACTGTTTGTGAGCTGACTTGTGGGTGCTGAGAATCAAACCCATATCCTCTGTAAGAGCAGCCAGCGCTCTGAACTGATCAGCCATCTCTCTAGCCCCTCACTTTCCTTCCCTACATGCTTTTTAAATGTCAAATTTACACATTATTCTAATGTTTTAATTTTTAAATTTATTTTAGTTATTTTATTTCTTGAGTAGCAGGACGAATATTTCCATAAAAGTGTCACATTCTGCATTTTTAGGCCAAGTTAGATTTGTAATGAAATTGAGGTCAAAAATTATTTCTGAGCAAATATGGTTATCACCTTTTTATTTACAGCTTGTGGGGGTGAAGTAAGAGGAGAAGGAGTCATTCGCTCACCTTTTTATCCTAATGCATATCCTGGACAAAGAACCTGTAGGTGGACTATCTCCCAACCCCCAAGACAAGTTGTTCTTCTCAACTTCACTGACTTCCAGATTGGAAGTTCTGCCTCCTGTGATACTGATTACATTGAGGTAAGAGTGAAATGTTATTATATTATTACTAAAGGCACTCTATGCATTTATACAGAGAGGACCGTTGTTAGTACAGACCATTATCTCATAAATATAGATATGAAATTTACTAGCAGAATACCACTTAATAGAATCCAGAATATATGGCTATATGCCACGAAGAAGGGCAATTTATAATAGTATGTGTAGATTGTTACTATGTCCTAAAAATCAGTAAAAATTATAGTGTAAAATAGAATAGTATTAATAAATTAAAAGACAATATATTTACTCGACAGAAAGCACAAAAAGCACCTGTTAGAATCTACCTGCTTCTTATAATAAAAATAGTCTGACAAAAAAGAACCATGAAAAGAAGAACTTTCATAATTTGCGATAAGGCATCGAAAAGTGCATCAACACCATCATACACAGTGATGGAGGGGAAAAATGCTTTGCCTTGGTGATTGGTTAAATAGAAGCATGTCAACGCTTCCTTTCTGCTCAGCATTGTGCTGAAAACTCTCGCCAGAGCAGTGAAGCGAGAATAAAATGCATCCTGAATGTAGAGCAAGAAATAAAACTTGGTCTTCTCCCAGTCCCCCAAAGAGACCGATTCTGCACTCTCTCCACAGTTCCTGATTGCCAAAAGCTTCCCCACCAAGGGCAGCAATTTTTCAATAATTAACTCGCATATATCCATTTTTCCTTAGATTGGTGCCAGTTCTGTCTTGGGATCTCCTGGAAATGAGAAGTTTTGTGGCACAAAAGTACCATCATTTATAACATCTGTGTATAATGTTCTTTATGTCACATTTGTGAAAAGCTCTTCTACGGAAAATCATGGCTTCACCGCTAAATTCAGTGCTGACAATTTAGGTAGGAGCATGTCTTTCCCTGTCCTACCCCTTTAAGCTGCTACCGGGATAAGTGGACAATTGGACTAGGGGTGTTTGTCTACCTGTGTAAGCCTCTGGGTTCAATTTCTACCTCTGAAAATACAAGTTACTTACAATAGGTAAATTATAGAAAAATCATTATTTTGTGAAAAATTAAAAAGTACAATTAAAAACAAAGACTATACTTTCAACAAATACTTAACAATAGTTATCATCTATCTATAGATAAATGAAAAAAGTAAGTTATTGTAAGTGGCATATAAGAAGCAGCTGTTTCTCTTTTGTGCTTTTAATGGATTATGATAGCACATTTTATTTTGGGATCTATGTAACTTGTTCGTTAACTGTTATGATGATGATAATGATGATGATTGGTAATGATGATTTATCATTTAATAGAATGTGGAGAAGTTCTCACAGCACCAGCAGGAATTATTGAAAGTCCTGGCCATCCAAATGTCTACCCAAGTGGCGTAAATTGTACTTGGCATATAGTAGTCCAGCACGGCCAATTGATTCGTTTGGAGTTCAATTCATTTTACCTGGAGTTTCACTACAGCTGCACAAATGACTACCTGGAAATTTATGACACTGTTGCTCAGAAATCTCTCGGGAGGTGAGAATATTTTGTGGTTTTATGCTGAACCTTAAAACATGGCATATAGATTTTTGTACACAGCACAGATGAACACAGACAGTAATGCATTTACATCATTTTATATCCATTTTTGTTTATTTTTATAAACTGGTAGCATATTTTGACCTTGCATACTGTTATATTTTGAAGTAAAGTGCATGGAATAGTAAGATTTACCATGCTGATGAATACATAATTTAGTATACTCACCATTTCACTGGCAGTAACACAAAATATCCACTTTGTGTGTATTTTTTTAAAGATAGGGGTCATCAACTGTCATCACACTGCTATGTAAGAGACGTCTCTATTTCTTCTCCTTTTTAACTTGAATTACATTACCTGTCTTTTACCAACATCTTTACTTATTTACTCATATCCCAATTATCCTAAGCTCTGGTAAGCACCATTACATCCTCTATTCTTTTAGAATTCATTTATCAGTGAGATCACATAGTACTTCTGTTTCTATGCCTGGTTAATATAACATTCTCCAAGTTTACCTATTTTGTTCTGAATGACAAGATTTCATTCCTTGTAAAATAGTGTTCTACGGTATATGCCACGTAGCCAATACCACATTTTCTTTATTCATTCATCTGTTGATGGACACAGTGTGTTTCTATATCATTGATATTGTGCATAATGCAGTAATGAGCACGAGAATGCAGTTACTTCTTCAGCATACTGAAAATAATGAAGACTGTATCCCTTCAGGTAAAGCCTCAGTAGTAAAATCACTTGACTATAAGATAGTTACATTTTCAATTTTTTGAAGAACTTCTATATAGTTTTCTATATGGCTTATTTATATACCTGCTAACAATGCATAAGGGTTTTTTTCTCTATAGTAACAACAGCTGCTTTCTATTTTGTATAGTAGCCATCATGACAGGATGAGAGTGTCGTGGTTTGAGTGAGAATGGCTCCATACATCCATATGTTTGAATGTTTGGTCCCTACTTAATGGAGCTGTCTGAGAGGGATTGGGAGTTGTGGTCTTGTTAATGTAGGTGTGGCCTTGATGGAGGAGAGAGGTCACTGGGAGTAGGCTTTAAGGTTTCCAAAGCTCACTCCAGCTCCAGTGTTCTTCTCTGCCTGCTGCCTGCTGATCAGGTGCAAAGCTCTAAGCTATTCCTTAAAGCGCCATGCTGTCTGCTTCCTCTCATGATGATAATGGGCCAGCCCTCTGAAGCTGTGAGCAAGCCCCCAATTAAGCTCTTTCTATTAAGAATTGCCTTGATCATGGTGTCTATTCACAGCAATAGAACAGTGACTAAGACACTGATAACATCACTGTGGTCTTGATTTTTGCATCTTTGTTAATGAGTAAGTAACACTCCTTTTTCATAGACTGATGACTCACTTCTATGCCTTGTTTGGAATAATGCCTATTCAGGGCTTTTGCCCATCATTTTGATCAGAGTATGTTCTTCTTTTTGTTATGAAGTGGTTTGTATTCTTCATGTATCTTGGATATTAACTGCTTCCTTCTCCAATGTGTAGTTTGCTAGTAATTCCCATTCAATGGGGCTAAGTCTCCATTCTGTTGGGTGTTTAGCTATGCAGAGGGTTTATAGATTGCTAGACTCCTACCTGTCTGTCTTGGCTTGCCTGTGCTTTTGAGGTCATAGCTGTGGAAATTCTTGTCCAGACCAATATGATAAAGTGTCTTTCCTGTATTCCTCTAGACTAGTTGCTTCGCTTCTCACATTTAACTCTTTAACTCACTTTGAATTGATTCTGCCTCATTTTTCTGCTTTTACATGCTTGGGTTTCCCAGCATTTATTACCACATGACTATATATAGTCTGTACTCCTATAAATTGGTTTTTCCATACCTTCTAGATCTATGTGATACAGTTTAGTTATGTTTACTCAGTCAGTGATTATGTAATTATTCACTATGTTTTAGTTGATTATTCTCTCTGATTTTGAGTTATATTTTCATTTTTCATTTGTGCTTGATAATATTTGATAGGCTGTTCAGAATTTTTAATTTTATGTTTTGGGTACCAGCCATTATACATTCTTGTAAAAATATTTTTGGACTTTGTCCTGGAATGTTAAGTTACTTGAACCCAAGTTAGTATTTTGCAGTTTCCATTTTAATTCATTCATTTGCTGTCCCTGAGGGTTTTCCTTCCTCATTTGAAATTTACTGTCTTGAGAGGCACTTATATATTTTCCCTAGGGTTTCAGACTTTTTAGTGCAAAGTTAAACCCAGTCTCTATTGTTATGCTTGTGTTGAAAGCAGGGTTTCTCTGATTGCTTTTTAAATACTTATTTATTTGTTTGTTTATTCATTAATTCATTGTGTACCAGTTTATTGTCTGTATGTATGTCTCTCTCTCTCATGCATGGTACCCACAGAGGCCAGGCTCTGATTCCCTGTAACTAGAGTTACAGACCATTACTAATCTGCCTCTGTGGATGCTGGGACTTGAACCCTCATCCTCTATAAGAGAAGCTAGTGCACACAACTACTGAGCCATCTCTCCAGCCACCTTCTAATTGCTTCTTTTAAAAATTGTTTTCTGATACCTTCTTTCCTTTTTATCCATTAACTTTATAATATTCTTTTAAATCAGTCTCCAAATTTCTTTCGTCGGTTTTTCTGCTTCTTACCCTCTTTTGTTTTTTATCTTAGTCTTTCATCTTTTAAAACTTTACTTTTTTAACCATAACAAAAATGAAATTTCTGCTGAGGGGAATAATCTTTAATGATCATGTCACAGTATAGGATACAGGCCATGTGTACATGTGCACTTATTTAATTAATCTGCCTTCAGCCTTATTAAGATGGTGAATCTCTGTTAACACTAGAATCCTATTCTACAACAAATTTCTTTAATTTTCCTATTTCTCACATTTTAGCTTATTTTTTGGTTCCATTTTATTTTTTCTCTTTTGTTCCAAGCATGCATTGGCTTGAGATTTCTATTTTTCTTGGCTTTTTAACTTACAGGTGTCCCTCAAAATAAAATACCGCGGCATAATGTCATTTATTGTAGTTGTGTTTACAGTATTACTAGAATAGATTTTCTGAGCAAAACTTTCTTTGTTCTGAAGGAACAATGACATGGTTTACTAATCACACTTTTGCCTTTCCCTAAGTGAGTTGTTTAAAGCCAGTAGACAGCTTACACAAAGGTCACTATCCAGGCATTATTCCCCATGCTTATGTACAGTGTACTACCTGATCAAGATGTTAAAAGCTATATGAATCAGACAGACCAAGTGACACAAAGCAAATGAACCATGTGCCCAAAGTCATGATGCACCTGAGTGCATCCAGGGCTATCCAGGGGTTGTGCTGGGTGAGTTTACAGTGCATTGATTTCCTTTATTATAGTTGTGTGAATAAGTTTCTCAGTAGGCCACAGCAGGCTAGTGCAACCCCCTGCTTTCCAGTTTCATTAAGCTTTTCATGTAAATCAAGGCACTCAGCTTGACACACACAGCTCTCTCAGTCAGGGAATCACGAGCAAGTGTGTTTATTTTGTTATTGAAATATATTTCGCTTTAAGGTTTGTGGGAAATAGATGACAACCCATTATCATCTTTACATGTCTTACTTTTTTGGGAATTAGTTCAAATCTACTATATGTTTAAAAATTTGTATATCTCTTCTTTCTTTGTTTGGAACAGATATTGTGGAAAATCCATCCCACCTTCCCTTACCAGCAGTTCATATTCAATAAAGCTGATATTTGTGTCTGACTCAGCTCTTGCACATGAAGGCTTTTCAATCAAGTATGAAGCAATTGCTGCATCAGCAGGTAACATTTCCTCTATCACGAAAAAGACAGATACTTACTAGAAATACAGTATAGAGACAATGTCCAACTTCTTAAAAATAGGGTAATTCTTCTACCTGAACTGTGTGCCTTTTTAGGGATTCTGGCCCTTAATTTTCATATCATAGATATTTGTTGGAGGAAAGTAGTATGCACAGCAGACACACGGTACTTCTACTTGACAGGCATTCCCCAGCTTGGGAAAGTTTTCTGGGCCTGATAGTCGTGTGTCCAGCCATTTTTGAGGTGTTTATCTTTTAAAGTCTTTACTCCCATAATAAATATAGAAAAAGAAATTCCCACTCAGAATCCCTAGCCCATTTCCCATTTATTTCTCCTCCAAGGAATTTGGTCACTGTACTTTGATCCAGGCAAAAGTAGTTCAACTTTGTTCTGGAAGCATTGCTTTAGAAATCCAGAGTGCAAGAGAACTGTGTACATTTAGCACTGGTGGAACTCACTGTAGCAGACAGCTGGTTTTCTAGCCCAGGCACAAGAGGACTTAGAGCCCAAGGATTGAAAGTATAGTGTGTTGTGTTGTGTAATTGACGTTTTCACTGAGCCTTATTCAAGCAGTTAACAGCTAAAGATCAAAGCGGATTTCTCAGGAAATTATAGTGTGTGTGCAATTTTCCATACTTCTGTAGTTTCATCCCTCTCATAGGTTTGGCCCCAAACCACACTGAATATTAGATTTGGAGTAAGGCAGTTGAACTCTGTGAGGTAGAATTTTCTCATCTGTGTAATTAAAAGATTAGATTTGATGACCTTTGAAATGTTTTCTGGTTCTAATCTTATATGAACATAATTTTAATTTGCTGCATGAATAAACCAGTTGTTTCTTAAATAACATGTAATTCAGGCAGTGCCTCTTGAAAATATCATGGAGATCTTTGTAAGAGTATATAAAATGAAACATAGTTCTGTAATGATTGAAATGATTGTGTTGATACTGCATTAGCTTGAAAGGCAATATGAGGGAAAGAGACAGCCAAGAGCCATGTGCATAACCTAGGAAGGAGGATGATAAATTAAAGCTTTAATGATATCATTCAGAAAGATAAGATCCAGGTAAAATTCAACAAAGCAATAGGTACACTAGCCAGAAGAGCAGGATTTGGAGCTTGTTCTACAGCTCCTGTCCAGCATGCATGACTGGGTTCAATTCCTCCCAAACCCTTTTAACACAGAAGAACAAAGAAAAGGGAAGGAGTGTGGGGGGAAGGGAGGAACAAACCGAGGGCTAAAAGCAAAGCACTGAAGGAACAGTTGCAAAGACTGTATCCTGCTTGCCTGTGTGTTACTCATTCCTTTAGCCCCTGCTAGGTCCAGACAGAGCTGAAATCACAGATGAGGGAGTATATCCTTTCCACCACTTGACTGCTCATTGTGTGTCTTGGTGGATGAACTCACAGGACTGGTTAACACAGTCATATCACTTGAAATAGCAATCAGATGACGAGATCCAGAAATGCATATGGGCAACTGGGCTGCATGAAGTGCTGAGGCTGATCCTGAGGTATGTCTCAGAGCACAGCTGTCTCAGGAGACTGGACTGGAGGTTAAGTAGGCGGCCAGGCAGTTGGCTAATGCTCCCAGGAGCCTGGGGGAAATGAGCTGTTGACTGAAAGGACAGAGGAGAGGACTCTTCTGCTAGCTGCTTCTTCTGGCTCTTTTCTGTAGACCGAAATCAGATCAGATCAAAGCACCATCGCACAGTCAGTCATGGCCTGTAAGCTACTTTTTTGCTCAGCAGATGTTAGTTTTCGAGTGATGATGATGGTTTGTACTGCTGATTTTTTAGCACAGCCCATGGACATTTCCCCCCGAATCTGTCTTGCCCTCATTTTTAGAGTCAAAATTTCCTGATTTGAATCCAGCTAATCTTCCATCTGTAGTTCCTGCCATAAGGCTATGATGTCAGTTCTTAAATATTTGTCTGGAACAAAAGAGATTGGCTTCTTGTTTCTGCTCTGCCCCTCCCTCAGCATTCTGCTGCAGCTCTTATTCAAATGTGCCTGAGGAGCTAAAATACAAAAGGTATAACAAAAGTAGTAATGTTGGGTAGAAACTCATAAAAACTCCTTTACACTGGTCAACTTTCAACATTTCCTAGCATAAAGTAGAAAATATTTGAATATTGAAATAATATGATTCGTACTTTACCATTGTAGTTAGAATCTTGTAGTCTACTAACATCTGTGACTTATCCATAGATTTAATACAGAACCAGCCAGAGGAATATTTCCTAGTAAAAACAGAGCAGAAATGAACTTAAAACTTTAAGTAATATTTAGATAACAACTACTCCATTATTTATCAAATAATTCCTGATTCGTTCACGACTATATTCATTAAAAATATGGAGGTGAAAAAAAAAACCAGAATGGAAAGTATCAAAGTAACTTTGCCATGAAAAGCTAAGCATCTCTTCATGAAATCTGTCTGAAAATCTGTGCAGACATGACTGAATTTTACTTTTATGATGTGTCAAGAAAGACCAAGAGGCATAGGAAAAGAAGAGAGAAGGAGGGTGGTGCTGGGAGGGGTTGAGAGAAGGGGCTACAGGTGGGATACAAAGTGAACAAATCCTAATTAATAAAAAAAGTAAAAATTAAAAATACTCATACACACAAAATTAAAAGTCTCTCTAAAAAAAAAAAGAAAGTCCAAATACACCCCAATTAATCCTTAAATGAGGGAGATAGCAGTCTAGAATACTGAATCTGTCTTCCCAAGAATAAACAATTGGCTTGTTTAAGAGCCAAACTAAACAGCCAGATTTTACTATGTAGTTCATCTCTGTTGTCAGCCACTGCAGGGCTACAGTAAGACTGTGGTGAGCATTTCTTCCTTTTTCCAAAGAGAAGAGTTTCAAATTATCCAGAGAAGCAGTTAAGCACTGTCCATGGCATAGTGTTATAAACAAATATAAATATTCACTGGGTTTCCCACCATTCTCATTCCCTCTTATACCCAGTACTAGTTTTCATCAGTCACCTTTGAATCCCCAGAGAGGGAATGCATGAGATTAAGCAGTGATAACCCAGAGGACCACAGGGGATTTATTTCAAAGAAACAGGCGGAGAACATTCAGTTTCTATTTTTAAATTTCAGTGGGGTATGAACAACATTTTCAGACTCTAACAGTCATTAAAAAAAAAATCTTCAGAAAAAGAGGCTGTCTTGTTACAAACTCAGGCTCAATTAGAAACTCTGATTAAGGCCTATGGTACACTTTTACTGGTAATTCAAGTGAATCTAATTGAATTTTGTCTTTATAGTTCATTTAAAAATTATAAAATGTAGTAATGAACTATTACACTCACAATTGGAGGTCTTATTCACTGTAGATTGAAAGGCCAGGGAGAGTCAGTCTGCTTGGAACACCTTAGGTAAATTTTAGGCCTCTCTTGTTTGTATACCTCAATCTGATATTATATGCTGAGATATTTTGAGAAGTTTCTTTTTCAAATCTAGTATACATTCCTCTAGTAAATCTTAAATGTTTTGTTATGTTTGTGGGTACAAATAGCCCAGCACTTCTCTTCTAGTTGTGTATGTGTGTGTTCCTTAGAATGAAACAGTGCTTATTGTGGTATTTTTAACCCCTTTCTAGTTTAAATTGGCATTCCTTCTGTAGAAAATCTAGGATTATAAAACTGAGGAGATGGTTCAGTGGGAAAAGTGCTTATTGCATAAGTATAAGGACCTGAGTTTAGACCCCAGGAACCAGTGTAAAAATAAAGCCAAGATTGTTGGCACACACCTTTCAGCCTGTCACCTCAGTGCTGGGGGTGGGGGGGACGACGGACAAGCAGAATCCAGGGATTTTCTGTCTAGCCACAATGTGTCTAGCACAAACGGCAAGCTCTTGGTTAAATAGGGGACCCTTTCTCAAGAGCTAAGTGGGAAGGTGAAGAAGAAGAATCTGATAAGCAACGTCTGGCCTCTCCCCCCACCCCACACACCCATACATACATGCACACTTGTAAACACATACACAAAAAGACAAACGAGATTGTTTTTAAAATATAGGATTTGAAAAGATAAAGAGTTCAAATTTTGTCTTGTGTCCAAAGTGAATGAATGCTAAAACTTAATCTCAAAGTCTCGGAGTTCTCTCCCATGCCTTTTTAACTAGAGGTGCTGACTAAGTTGATAACAGTACATGGAAAGATAAAACGAGACGTTCACTGTAAAAGGTATATTATAGTAGGTGGGAAAGAAAGTCCAGTGATACAGTGTTTGCTTGAGTTTAGATCCCACCACCTATGTAAACAAGCCAGGCATGGACATGTGCACCCGTGATCCTAATGCTGGGAAAGGAGGAAGCAGGAGGATTCTTGGGGGTTTCTGTACAGCCAGCCTAGCAGGATCATAAGCTCAGTGAAATGTTCCATTTCAAAAATTAAGGTACAGAAATGATGAAGAAAACACCAGCACTGACCTTTGGCTTTCACATGCACACACATACATACACACAGAGACACACAAATTATACTACATACGTAAAGGACCATGGCTTTGCCAGGTTTGTCACACGGTTTCATAACAGTTGCTCAGCTTATTATTCATGGCCATCAGATAAGTCATCTGTGAACGCAAAGAAAAGGCAGCAACTGTGACCACCTGGCAGCAAACTGTAGCAAAATGTTAGATTTCTCGTTTCTGAGAGAAGAAAATGTGTAATTATATCTTTCCTTACAGATTTGCTTTTAAAATGTTGGCTCTCACACACTATAAAGGTTTCTGATGTTTCCTTGTCAGTTTATCTTATATCTAGAGTAGTGATTCTCAACCAGTGGGTCATAACCCCTTTGGGGTAGAATGATCATTTCACAAGAGTCACCTAAGACCATTGAAAACACAGATATTTACAATACAATTCACAATAGTAGCAAAATTGCAGTTATAAAGTAGCAATGAACATAATATTGTGGTCGGGGGTCACTACAACATGATGAACTGAGTTAAAGGGTAGCAGCCTCAGATAGGTTGAGAATCCTTGATCTAGAGGAACTGTGGCCATGTACATTCACTCAGAAGGCAAGTCTCCTACATGATTTCAGAAATGTTATGTCTCAATTGATCCTTAATGTAACTGAACAGCAACATGTCATCACATAACACACAAAAGGGGCATGATGTAGCAGCTGCCACAGATCCACACCTTCCTATGCAATGGATACAGCACCTGTCTACTCTCTTCCTGTGCCTTAATGTCATGGCTTTGTGGAATGAAGGACTATGTATGCTTCTCAGTTTCCCTTTTGCCCACCTTTAGTGCTTTGTGCAAAAGATTTTATGAAAATGCTTAGTCAGGCAGAAATACATGATTAATTTTAGAAAATGTAGCTTTGTATTGGTGTGCAGAGTCCATTTGCATATTTCTAATAGTTCCTATATTATCTTTTGTTAGGTATCCATTAATGGAAGACCCTTTGTTGTTGTGTGTGTTTACTGAATCATGAGTTCTATATTCGAGATGCAAGTGTGTCCTTGATCACATGGTGTACTGAAACTATCACAACCTATTCTTTTGTCTGCAAATGTGTTTGTGTGTGTTTTAATTTTATGATTAGTGGGCTCCTGCTTCCTATCTAAGAAATGTTTGCTTGTCAAAAGTGTGAGACCTTTCCTCTGTGTATCTTCTAGAAGTTCGATAGCTTGAGCTTTTAGGTTTGCAGTTCACCTTAATTTCCTAGTATTATCTAAGTTAAATTTCTAAGTCCATTATTTAGGAAAGTGATATTTAGCTCTGAAAGGATGCGTCTTGAATTCATCTTACCCAACTCTATCCATACACACACACCGAGTTGCCTTTATGCCATGTGTATTATGTGGGTGCTTCTGGGGTCCCTGTTCTATCCCATGATGTCCATATTGAGCCTAATAATAAAAGGACAGTCTGTTACATAACGTTACAGGTTTCTGTTCTGTAAACAGGTAGAGTGAAGATTTCTACAATTGACATTTTCGAAACTTTTCTTTTGGTAATCTTAGATTGCCATACACGTTTTAGAAACAGCCTTTTGTTTTTTATGGTTTTATTTTTAATTTTTAATTCGCTGAAATCCTGTTGAATTCATAGATCAATTTGTGATTGCAAGACATCTCAAACTGAGTCTTCCTCTCCATGAACATATTTAACTTGCCTGTTTTTTCATACTTTCTCTATTTCTGTAAGCACTGTCTTAAAGCTCATAGTGTTGATTTTTACATTTTTACTAAGGTCATCATGTGCTTTATGCTGTTTTATCTTGTTTTGTGCATTATATTCCAGTTTTGCCAATATATGCATGCTAAGCTGATTTTCCAGATATTAAACTTTTAAAACTCAGTTATTAGTACCAACACAATTTCATTGGGTTATATATGTATATATATATATATATATATATATATATATATAAATATGTGTGTGTGTGTGTGTTAAAACTGTGAATTAATGTTTTACACTGTCCTTTCCTTTCTCCTTCTTTCTTAGGGTAGTGAGTAGGACTGTGCAGTGTTCAGCAGAGAGGGCGAGGGTGGACATATTTGCGTTCTTCATTTTGCCGGGGAAAGCATTTATTTAATCTTCTCCTACTTCAGAACGAGGATGGTTCTGGACTTTTCATAAATCACCTTTTATTTCTGTTTGCTGGGAGTCTTCATCAAGGATGGGTGTTGATTTTTCCAAATGATTTAATCAGAAGTTATTAAAAATACAAATAATATGATAGATTATGTTGATTGTTTTCTTCTCACATAAAACAATCTGATACCTCCAAAGTGAGAATGTTTGCTATAATATAATTTTCACGTTCTCTGGAGCTGTTGTACTTAAGTTTTATGACAGCTCTTTTGTTTGTATTTATGAGACATGCTTATCTGTAGTGGTTTTGTTGCAAGTTTGTCTTATTGGAGCATAGCAATAATATTTGGTCTCATAAAACGAGCTACAGATAGTCATCTCTTATTTCCTAAATCTGAATACTGTAAATATTTCTTTAATTTGCTTGACTATCACCAGGGGTTATTTGAGTATATTGTTTTCTTTGTAGAAATGTTTTAATGACAGATTAAATTTCTTTGATTAATTGAGGCCATGGAAGCTCTTATCATTTTCTTTTGTGTCAGCTGTGACAGTTTGTGGCTGTGTACAAATTTGTCAGATTTATTTGCACTGTTGTTATATAGTGATTATTCTTCTTTCACTCATAAAATAATAATCCATATTCTTTATTTTTTGCTTGATAACTTGTGCCAAAATCTATCATTTTTAATTTTTTTTTTAAATTTTCAAGACAAGGTTTCTCTGTGTAGCTTGGCTGTCCTGGGCTCTCTTTGTAGACCAGGATGGCTCTGAATTCACAGAGATCCGATCACCTCTGCCTCCCAGAGTGCTGAGTTTACCGGTGTGTGCCACCACACTAAGGCCAATTTTAATTTTTAAAGAATGAGGTTTTTTTAAAATATCACTCTTCTTTATTTCTGTTCCATTTTACTTGATTTCAGTTCTCGTCTATGTCATTTCTTTTACTGTATTATTTGTTTAATTTGTTTCTCTTGAGAGCGTGTTCAAAAGTTTTAGTGGGAGGGGCATGCAGCTAGTCTTATCTTAGACTATGGAGTGGTGGCCTTCTGTCTTCTATTGCATAAAGACTTCCTCAGATCAAGAGTACAAGCTCAGCTGAAGGAAGTACACACATGTGGCTGGTGGTGAGGGGATGCCCCCTAGCCCGTCACTGCCGCAGTCTTCACAGATGGCCCTTACGTTCTGTTTGCTCTTCTTCTTCTTCTTCTTCTTCTTCTTCTTCTTCTTCTTCTTCTTCTTCTTCTTCTTTTCTTCTTTCTTTTTTTCTTCTCCTTTTTTTGTTTAGTTTATTTGGGTAAAAAAATTTAATTTAGTCTGATGAATTTTATGTAGTAATATTCATAATTGGGTATGAAGCATTTAGGCTAAGCGTCTTCCCATTCCTTTGTTATTCTCTCTCTTCTCACCTGTTTTCATTCCTCTCTTTTACCTTCATTCAATTCCTCCTTTCTTGCCTTACTCTTTTGAGTGAACTGGGGCTGTGGGTTTTCTCAATAAAGCAAAGCCTTAATTTTTAGAGTCAACTGAAATATTTGAGAATATTTGTTACTCTGTGGGACACACATAGATATTCGAGCCTATTACATTTTACATGAGTCTTTGTGTTTACAATACCAATAATGATAAAGCTACATGTCGTCAGCATTTATTTCACTTGCAATAAGGCATATGTAACAGCTCATTCTCTCCGACAGCCTTAATTGGGGATTCTGCCTACTCCGAGGCCCTAGATTTAGGTCAGGACTAGATGAAATTCACAACCACAAGAATAGCACAGCTAAGCTAGCCTTTTTATTTTTATTTTTGTCAAACATCTCAGATTGTAAGGTCATAAGGGAGTGACGGATTGGTTATTGAACAGAATCTGAAGAGACTGAACAGGCAAAGTTCAAACAAACTGGAACAGCTGGTGTTTACTTAGGATGCAGCAATCCAGATAGGCTGCTAATCATTTCATGGGAATAGTAAAACTTACTCCTCACAATTATGCTTTTTCTTAGGCCTATTCCATTTTGAAGTATAATGGTGATTATTGCCACATATGTATGGCAAGGCACAGCCTGTCTGTACTTGAGACAGGCTTTGCTTGAAGGGTCAACTGTAGGTGTGCACTACCACCACAAGCTCTGGCCTCCCATTCTTCCTCGACGGCTAAGACCTCTCCCTACCTGCTCATTCCTCATGAATACACATTCGTAAAGGGAAGTTATAAAGAGAAGTACAGAACTGAATTATTTCTAAGTCGTCTGGTATCTGTGTAGTTTAACCTAACTTTAATGTTTATGAAAATTTACATGAATTAGAAAAATTGTAATGTTCCTAGAACCCAAACTCTTATTCTGTCAAAATATAAGTGACTATGTCTGCTACATTAAGATTTAGTATTTGGTTGCATCTGAAATTTTAAAAATACTGTTTCAAAATGAAATCAGTCTTTGAACATTAAAAAAAAACCTACTGAAATTCAAGTACAGGGACACAAATTAATGCATTACAAGTTACTGGACAGATGCAAATTTGTAATGTTTTTCATTTTTCTCTCTGTTTCTTTTCACAGTGTGCTTAGAAGACTATACAGATAATTTTGGAAGGCTCACCTCCCCAAACTTCCCTAATAACTACCCCCATAACTGGGATTGCACCTACAGGATCACGGTGGGGCTCAACCAACAGATTGCATTGCATTTCACGGACTTCAACTTGGAAGACTACTTCGGGACAGAGTGTGTAGATTTTCTAGAAATCAGGTGTGTACTTTTATTTCATTAAAACATTCATTTTCATTAATAGTCCTCTCCAAAATGATTAAAGGAAACATGGAAAATTCTGTAAAATTACCTTAAGTATTCTTTATTTTAAAATATAAAATTTGTCATTTTAAACATGATGTACAGCACTTCGGGAGACAAAGGCAAGCAGATCTGTGAGTTCAAGGTCAGCCTGGTCTACAGAATGAGTCTAGGACAGCTGAGGCTACACAGAAACTCTATCTCGAAAACAAACAAACATACAAACATGATATAGAAGAAAAGGAGATATTGTGTAAGATTTGGTGGGTCTTTAAGATTTTAGTGTCTTGATTTAAACTATGTTTATATGCACATGTGTGAATGTGGCTATATACATGTGAGTGCAGGGCCTGTGAAGGCCAGGGAGAATGTTGTGTCCTCTAGAGTTATAGCTGGTTGTGAGCTACCCATCAGGAATTCTGAAAATCAAACTCTGGTCCTTTGTAAGAGTAGTAAGTAATTATAACTGCTGGACCATTCTTCCAGCCTCTGCTAGCTATTTAAAATTCTTATATTAGGAACATTTTACAATAATTTTCAGATTTTATTTAGGCAAAAGAAACAACTGTATGACTACTCTGAAATGTGGTGACAAAAAGAAACTTAGGAAAAAAATGGTTTATTGTATCACATAACTTCAGGTTACAGTCTGTCGTAGCAGGTGAGCAAGGTGCCAGGAACTCAGCTAGTCACATCATATCTACAGTCAAGAGCAAGAAGAAATGAATGTGTGCACACATCTAGCTATCTTACTTCATTACATGTGTCCAGCTCTATTTCTCCATGCTCAAATAGTCCAGAAACCCTGCCTAGGGAAAGATGGCACATACAGTGGGCTGATTTTTTTCCCATGCTGATTAACTTAATTAAGACAACACCCTCACACGGCCACAGGCCAACCCAGTCACTTCATTGAGATTTCTTTTCCAGGTGATTGTGGTTGTGTCAAGTTGATAATCCATACCTACCACCACATTCAAGTACTTTCATTCTTTATGTAAAAATCAGTCTAAGTTTTTGGTCTTTGCTGTCCATTCAATCTAATCACTAAAGTCTCTGCTATAGCGGCAAGCTTTCCTTGTTCTTAAATAGCAGAAGTCTAGAGTGTGGATTTCATGCATGGCATTTTCTTTCATTGCACTTTGGAAGAATGGGTTTTAACAAGTATATCACTAGCAATTGTATATTAGTATATAGATATTTTCTTATATTATTACATCAAGTAAAATTAGGCTGATTATTTTGACAATCATCTATATAAAATATTTACTTATAATTTTAAACTTGGACTCTTTCAACATCTTTTAATATTTATTCTGTGGAATACAGTAAGATACAAATTTAACAAGTTAGAATTGAATCTACCATTTCATGCTAAACCAACAATATTATTTTTGGGGAGGGGAGAAGTTTAAGAGTCTTTCTCTCTCTATAGCCTGAGATGGTCAAGAATTCACTATAGAGTCCAGGCTGTCCTCAAACTCACAGACATCTTCCTGAATCATCTACTGAGCATTATGACTATAGTGCAAACTTTTCTAGATTAATTTTCTTAATTTATAGCAACCAACCACTTGGCTTTGACATTTAATGAATCATCTCTTTATAAATTACTTATATATTTAAACTTAGAAAAATAATTATTTCTACAAATGTCTCCAATTTGTTATACTACAGCTTGAAGATTTAAAAATCAGTAGGAAATATTATTTCTCTCTAAAATTTAAAAATATTGGTTTATACTGTGAATAAATGTGGTTTCTATGTTTTGTATCCTCTGAACTACTTGCCAGAGCCTTTGAAAAGGAAAATCTCAAATGCATTCTCTCTGCAGCTAGTATAAAAAGATCATACAAGCCATAAATAAGTTATTCCTTACTAAGTCATTCAAATCCTTGTCAGTAAAGAACTAAAATCTGAGAACTTGAAACTATTTTTTAAGTAGTGTTCAGGAGATGCTAGCTGAGGTAATCAGCTGCTTGTCTTTATCTTCATGCTTTAAACATGTTGTGTGTTTATTGTGCGCTACAGTCTAATTGTAACCCCGCCCGTTTTCATGTCTGTACGTATCCCAGAGATGGAGGCTACGAAACTTCCAAACTCCTTGGGCGTTACTGTGGCTCAGTTTTACCTCCTCGAATCATCTCTCACAGTAACAAGCTCTGGCTAAGGTTTAAGAGTGACACAGCACTTACAGCACGGGGTTTCTCAGCTTACTGGGACGGATCGTCAACAGGTAGGTAGCAAAGACCTGACTTTTTTACTGGAGAAGCCGCGCTGATTGGTTTCTTCATTCGTCCTGCTTTGCCAACACTTGTCAGTTTTTCTAGTTATCTTTCTCATTCTTTATAATAAGCTCCAACATCATGGATATCTTTGGACTAATAGCAGCATACATTTTGAAAGAAGAGGAAAGTTCTAGCTCCCCAGGAAACTTCAAGCTACTCATCTTGACTAGAAAAAGGAAATTTCATCAGCATGAAGTAGAATTTTTGACGATTTCCTGCTTTGTGATGCTTTAAAAGGGAACAGGTTGGGTGGTGGTGGGGAGCCCTTATAACCCCAGACCCGGCAGCAGAGGATCCCAACTTTGAGGCAAGCCTGGACTCCATAGTGAGTTCTTGTCTCTGAAACCCAAAGGCTTTAGGTGTGCAGCTGAGTGGTAGAGATCTTGCTTAGCGTGTGTGAGGCCTCAGGCTCCAGCCCTGACACTGGGGAAACGCACATCCAAAGAAGAGCAGCATGGAAGCAGGATGACTTTAGCTAAGGGTTAGCTTGCAGAAAAAAAGGCCATGCTCCATTCACTGTCTCTCCCCTGCAGGCTGCGGAAGCAATCTCACCACCCCCACAGGGGTGCTCACATCCCCCAACTACCCGATGCCCTACTACCATAGCTCTGAATGCTACTGGTGGCTGGAAGCCAGCCATGGCAGCCCTTTCCAGCTGGAATTCCAAGACTTCCACCTGGAGCATCACCCCAGCTGCTCTCTCGATTACTTGGCCGTATGTACAACAAGTCTCTATGTCATTTGTTGCTCCCCTCTTATTCAGCGCACAAAATACATTTAAAATATTTTTAAGATTCAAAAAGCAGCAATATTTAAGAAGAGCATTCACATAAAAGAGTTAAACAAAATAAAACATTAAAGAAATGTGACAAAATGGCAATCTTCTAAGCATAATATATGCTGACTGCCTTGGTACATGAAGTACTTAAGGTATTTTACTATAAGCTATAAAATATCGTTAAAATATCTTGAGTAGCTATGGACATTATCCTAACCATAATCTACATGATTTTAGATATGGGTTGAAACCTCACAACTCACTAGACTATTGAGTTAGAAGAGGTATTAAACTCATCTAGCTATGTCTTTTTGTAGTTCCTGGAATTCACCATGCTCCTTTGGAATAAAAAAAAAAAACAACAACAAGACTTACCAGTTATGGTCTCAAATTTTGTATAGAACTTTCATTTTGCATATTCAGACTTCTATGTGCTTGCTCTCATACACTTCAGTTTATTGCCTAAGTTTTGAGACACTTGATATAATTTAGGACTGGTCATTTTAGAAGTATATATGTATTTTGTCCCTATTTCTTTTCTGGAGTCCTTTACATCCATAGTCTTGACTATCTGACATGCAAGATGTCTTATTAAAGGTGTACGATGGTCCGAGCACCAGCTCCCACCTGGTGAATAAACTCTGTGGGGACACAACACCTGCTCCCATCCGTTCCAGCACAGACAGCGTATTGTTGAAACTGAGGACAGACGAAGGTCAACAGGGACGTGGCTTTGAGATCAAATACTGGCAGAGTAAGTACAAATTCCAGCAGCAGAGTGCCCCACCCCAACCCCCGGGCAGACCTGCAGACGTGGTGAAACAACCCAGATAACATTAACAAGTGGTCTGCGCCATTGAAACTAGTCTTGGCTTCTTAGGCAAAAACTCTGAAGTCACTAGAAGGAAAAATGCTTACATATTAAGTCCAACCTCATATTACTAGAGCATCTGGTAAAACCAAGAAATTTGGGACAGTTTTTACTATGTGGAGACAGCTGCAGTCCAGCTGAGGCTCATGGAACACGCTGATGTCTTGTGGCTCTCAGGCATGCCACACGTTACAGTGCTTTAGTGAGATGCTGGTATAGTGAACAGTTAGTTCTGTCCTCTGCCTTAGCTTTATTAACTAAGGAGACATGCATGGAGAAGATATGTTCTTTACTGTGGAGCATGTCCTTCTGGTCTCTTTCTTGTCCTCCTCCTTCTCCTGGCATACTGAGTTCTTCATAAAGTCATCATTATTTTATTTGCTTACCACTCTCTGACGAGCATGTCTGTTTAACTGAGTGTCATTCCTTTAGTTTTGTTTTTGCCTGTCTTTCTCTTGGTTATTATCAGGTTATTAAAATCATTGTCCTTTGATTCTTTTTTCACCCTCTAATGGTTTTATACACAGGCTATCAGTCCTTATGGGTAGAACTAGGGGTTGGATCAGTTGGCCTAGCATGAAGTTCTGTGCTCCATCCCTAGCACTTCACACAACTAAGTGTGGGGACATGTATGTATGATCCCAGTATTTGAAAAGTAGAGGCAGAAGGATCAGAAGTTCAAGGTCATCCTTAACTATGTGTCTAGTTTGATGGTAGCCTGTGCTTCTTGAGTGCCCCTCCCCCCCAAAATGCCCTTGCCATTTGAAGTTGAAAGTCTGCAGACAGTGTGGTTTGTGAGATGGGAATGCCAGCTGTGTGGGTCTGGACTACAGGCACCTGTGTTGCTTTGGCCTAGTCACTGGCCTGTGGTACTTGGTGCCTTTGAACATACTCGCCCACATTTCTAAAGCAAAAAATATTATTTAGAAATCCTCTGTTAACAAAAATGTAGCCTAAAGATTTTCAGGAGAATACACTTAGTTACTGTATCTGCTACAGCAAAGGAAGAGCATTTGAAGGGCCACAGGATATATCCCCAAGTCTCTAAGTGGTAGGGGACATTCAGTGTTGAGTAGAACATGATCTAGGAGCCACATTGTAGAGGCAACTCTTTAAAAGCAACGTATATTTTTTCATTTTCTTTTACTGGTCATGATAAAGAAATGGAAAATAATTTTAAATGTATAAACCATGAAAAGGGTAGTGCATTCACATTGTTCAGATCATTTCGATTGGCTGGATTTGCTGTTTAATCCCAGGATTAGACATAGCTAGCGCCACTTGTATGGGTTTGCTGAAAACTCACCTTTAGAAAATACTGCCCATGATATTTCATATCTTGTGCTCCCTGTATTCACTTTGAACTTCATGTTGAGTAACTTGAGAAATGAAGGGGCCTTTGTTGAGAACTCATGCAAGATAGCTGTATGTTCTGTTACTCATGTAACATTCACAAAGGACTTCTATTCCACGCTGTTGAGTTCAAAGGTCAGCATGTTCTCCCAAATGTTAAAGCTAGAAAACAGAATGTACACTGCACATTTCTAACCCTAGCAGAGAGACTGGGCTAAAGCCAAATTATTTGTCCACCAATATATAGGAATCAGATGTCTATTTTAATAGTTCCACTTTCATGATGCTTCAATGCCTAAATTCACCTGAGTATTCCTTCACATTATTCTAAATGGAGACTCCTTCAGCATAAAAATTATATACCACACATACATGTATATTTATTGATCTACAGCTAAAAGTGGAAAAATCTAGATCTCTTTTAAAAAGGAATCTCACATACATCTCAGAGACATTAAGACATATGTGAGAATTCTTTTTTATTTTATTTTATTTTAATTTTTATTAATTACACTTTATTCACTTTGTATCTCCCCATAACCCCACCCTCCTCCCCTCCCAATCCCATCTTCCCTCTCCGTTCTCCACACATGCCCCTCCCCAAGTCCACTGATAGGGGAGGTCTTCTTCTCCTTCCTTCTGATCCTAGTCTATCAGGTCTCATCAGGAGTGGTTGCATTGTCTTCCTCTGTGGCCTGGTAAGGCTGCTCCCCCATTAGGGTGAGGTGATCAAAGAGCAGGCCAATCAGTTCATGTCAGAGGCAGTCCCTGTTCCCATTATTATGGAACCCACTTGGATACTGAACTACATGGGCTACATCTGTGCAGGGGTTCTAGGTTTTCTCCATGCATGGTACTTGGTTAGACTATCAGTCTCAGGAAAGACCCCTGTGCTCAGATTTTTTGGTTCTGTTGCTCTCCTTGTGGAGTTCCTGTCCTCTCCCTATCTACTATTTCCCACATCTTTAGTAAGATTCCATGCACTCTGCTCAACAGTTGGCGATAAGTCTCAGTATCTGCTTTGATATTCTGCAGGGCAGAGCCTTTCAGGGGCCCTCTGTGGCAGGCTCCTGACTTGTTCCTTCTTCTGATGTCAATCTGCTTTGCCTTTCTGGCTGGAGATTGAGCATTTTAGCCAGAGTCCTCCCTCTTGGTTAGTTTCTTTAGGTGTATAGATTTTAGTAGGTTTATCCTATATTATACGTCTATATAAGTGAGTATATACCATGTGTGTCTTTCTGCTTCTGGGATAGCTCACTCAGGATGATCTTTTCCAGTTCTCACCATTTACCTGCAAATTTCATGATATCCTTGTTTTTTTATTGCTGAGTAATACTCCATTGTGTAGATGTACCACAATTTCTGTATCCATTCCTCAGTTGAGGGGCATCTGGATTGTTTCCAGCTTCTGGCTATTACAAATAAAGCTGCTAAACATGGTTGAGCAAATGTCTACATTGTGTACTTGAGGCTCTTTTAGATATATGCCTAGGAACTCTGGAAATCAATCTGGCACTTACTCAGACAACTAGGAGCAGCGCTTCCTCAAGAGCCAGCTATACCACTCCTAGGCATATATCCAAAAGAAATTCTTCTTAATAGTTATGGCTACTTTTTTTCTCCCTCAGCATGTGACAATGTAGTAATAGTGAATAAAACCTCTGGGATCCTGGAGAGCATAAATTTTCCAAAGCCGTATGATAATAACCTGCGTTGTAACTGGACCATCCAAGCAACAACAGGCAACACTGTGAACTACACATTTCTGGAATTTGATGTGGAAAATTATAGAAACTGCTCCACAGATTATTTAGAGGTAAGTGTTATGAAGCTCAGTAAGTAATTCCATGTTAATATCAACTTAAAAAACAGTGCTAGAAGCCCTTCAAAATTCCCAGGGTCATATCCCTAGCCCTGTGCTGTGTCTGTAATATATCAACGACCAATGCTATATGAATGGGAGTGTTTCATGTCTCTCATTGCACCATTTTAACCTAACTTAAAGTTATTATCTTGTTAATTATTTATGTTTGATCTCTAGAAGAGAAAATGTTGGAATATGCTTAATACCTAATTTTCCTGATATTAAGTATTATTTTCATATTTTAAAATTCAAGTTCAAGTCAATTTTTCTTTTGCAAAATAGACACTTTATTTGTTATAAGATAACCATCTATAAAATATATTCTAGTTCATTTATGGAATCCTATGCAATAAAAGTTGCTTTAGTATTAAATGTTGTTAAATGTAGTCTATGAAGCAATCTAGAATATGAGGTACTGTAGAATATGAGCAAATCCTGTAATTTTTGTTATGGGAAATTTAAATTTAATAAAATTGTTCTGTTGACTTATATATGCAACTTTCAGGATTATATATTTTAAATTTAGGAAGATACTTTATTAATATTCACTCATATTATGGAAATATTAGTTTAGGTCTTGGTTTATATTCTCATGCATCATACAACAATTTAATTTAAACAATTGGCATTTATGTAACACCTATTTTCCATAGTTAATGAAATCACTCTTTGAGTCTCCTGACATATTACTTTTATTTCTCTCTGTGTTGTTAACATATGATACTGCTGTGTCCATGTCTGAGGCTTTCACTGGAAATCTTTTCTGAAGTTCAGAGAACCCACTCCAACTACACACGTCATTTTTCCAGGTTTTCCACCAACTGTATGACAATGTTTTAGTGCAGTTTTTAAAGATTATTAGTGAGGATGTAGCGAATGACAGAGTGCTTGCCTGAAATGTACAATGTTCAACAGGTTCAATACCTGTTGAGAAAAAAAAAACTGTGATTTTTAGAAGTCTCCCTTGCAAAGACTTACAGAGTCTGTGCTTATAAGCTGAGGCCATATCCCCAGAGAAAACAATGCTTACAAACTTCCCTTAACTCTAGTTTACCATTTTACTAACAGATGGTAACTGTTGTCTGAGATCATCATGCCTTTTCTAGGTACTGCGTTAGCTTTCAACACAAAAATACAGAATATCTTATCTTTGAGAGACTTTTGCTTGAAGTCAAGACCATAAGAAGATTCTTTTGTTTGGGGAGGAATTCTCTTGGATTAGCAATATTAGCAATGAAAATCATCCAAACTTCATCCAGCTGCAGTGCTTCATACCTGTGAGCTCAGCGCTTGGGAGGTTGAGGCAGGAGTGTTGTCAGCCTGAGACCAACCTGGAAAATAGTAATAAGATTCCGTCTCAATAAAAAAGAGAGCAATAAGCAAACATCTAACACCCCTCATTGTATATGTAGAAACAACAGCATGTAGAAACAGTATTCACACATTAGAAAGCTGTATCTGCTGCCTAAGAACATATTATGCACTAGCCAGCAAGTTTACAAGCATGCATCACCATGGCTGGCTTGTCAATGCTTTTGAGGTCCTCTTCCTTTCTGGAGTCAGGAGCTATTCTGTTTACATAACTTTTTTATGTAAACATAACTGTTTGCATAACTGTTTACATAATATACTTTTCTTCACATATAAGATTTTACTCATGGTATAAATAGCAAGTTTTACCAGTTAGGATGCTCATCCCATCCTGACTTCTTGAAGTGTCAGGTATCTGCTATTAACTTTCACTAAGTCCTTACTTTTCAATGAAACTTTGTACAAGTTTGAGAAACTGGGGGTAAATTGTCACAGATGTATGTCAGCTGCAGTCTGATGATAGAGAAAGAACTGAATTAATTAATTAATGAGACAGAACTGAACTCCACACTAATCTTTTTGTGAATTCCTACACATTCAGTACAGTCCTACCACAACACGAGAGATGTCAAATGTTGGGTGTGTAACAAACACCATGCTTAGTGAGGACCACGGTTGTGATCTGAGACTGGACAGTGCAAAGAGCGGAAGTGATTGGACTGGTTTTTACTTGGGAAAAAGAGTGGGAAGGAAATGAGATAAGACCTTTCCAGGAACTACGCCCCACTTCTTCAGACCTGCCTGAGGGTGCAATGGTGACAAAAATTCTCTTCAGGTAATTTTTAGAGGTGTTTGAGAACTCAAAGAAGAATCCTTGTTGAAGCAGCTGCAAAACAGTTCATTAGAGGCCCCTTGTGATGGTGTGCCTGTCATGTGCCAGGCATGCCACTTCCCTCGTGCAACATGGATTGTGAAAGTGCAGAAATTACAGAATGAGAACCAGAAGTTCAGAAAAGCCTTCCAAAGAACGACATGACTGCCAGAGGGAAGAGATTTTTTTCCGTTGGTATAAGCCAAAGGACAAGACCAAGCTGCAGAGGCTGGTCTATGATGGAAAATTTAAAAAACATACCCATTTAAGGAGAGTAAAAGCCACTAGCTTACATTATTTGAATAACCTCTAGTTAAAGGTTTGTTTTTTTTTTTCTTTTTTGTTTTCTTCAAGTGACTTAGCCAACTCCCCAATGAGTGACAATTCCTGGGGCCAGAAATTAGTTATTTTGAATTAATAAAACTGAAACTATAAGAAGACTGGATTAGGCCCAGCACACACCTCACTGGAAAATGAACCTCCGCTTTATTGTTTTACCCTCTGGCCAGAACAAAACACACCAGGCTTAGAACTAGGATCTCAGTAGGAGTACAGGTCGCTTGTTTAGGGAAGCTGGACATCACCCATGCAGCGATGTGAAGTCATTCTCAAGGATTCGGTCTTTTTTTCCTAACTTGATTTCACTTTTTCACCTCCGTTTTTGTCCCCATTAGGAAGACAGCTCTAGTAGGCGGCTGAGGATACTGGCAAAAGTGGCCCACTGAGGAGTAAATGCCCCTGGCAGGAGTTAGGACAACAGGGGCCTGTGAGTGATGAGGGGACAGGTCCTTGGAAGATTAGTGTGGCTGAACAGGGCCGGGCAGTGGATTAGCAGGAGACAGATGGCTGTGAGAAGACCCCATGGAGAGAAAGCAATGTTTGATTGGGTTCTTTGCCTCAAACCAGTATGTGAGGCTACAGCCTCCCTTCTTTAATCCTCCCCTTCCTTTCTTTAACTGGTCTTCATGTGCCAAGCTTTCATGGGATTGCCCTTTTACATGTTTTCATGCCAGCGGGTCCTAAATACAGCCTCAGAATTGGATAGAGCCTTGCTTTAACTTGGGCAGAGGTGACTTATCTGAGAGGGTGTTATCTGGTCAAGCTGTCCTGGCAGCACAGGTAGATGTTGCGTGAGGTTTATTACCACCCATGTCAAGAGCTGTAATCTCCAGGTTGCTTCTTAGGTGAGCTGGAACAACTAATAAGATTTATGACTTTTAAATCTTATTCACCTTAGCTCATCTAGTTAAAAGACATCCCAAAGGGCATTATTCCTTGTAAATTACATTTGAATTTGCCTGAGAAAATTTTCATATCATGATCCCCCTAAATACATATTCATTTATCCTTAAACATTATTAACTATCCATTACTTAGGGCATACAACTTTTTTGAAAATAATCAGTAAAAATTTCACACAAAATGACATCTGTTTCAAATACTCTCATACATTGGTTATAGTTTAAATGGATCTATTGTTGAATATTTGGGGGATTTTCTATTTAAACTTCCAAGTTATAATACTAGCTAATATTCACTAAACATATATTACAGATAGGTAGCACAGGAAATAATGTACCCATTTTACAGGTTAAAAAGTTGTGTAGATGTGGGTTTCCCATAGCTAAAAATAATAGTACAAAGAAGCAGGCAGGCTGAACACCAGGCCCTGGACCTCGGGCCAGTGCCATTGGCTATGACACTTCTTCACACAACATAGATGACCATTCATAACTTTCTGCTCATGGACCTCTCACTTCTATGGTTCTGACTCTGTTGTCAAGAGGAAATGATACTGTTGTCTTCTTCTCAGAATTGGTTTTCTACTATAACTGCAATTACCTTGTGTTTGCTAAAAATTACATCCAATGTCTAATTTAGAATTTCAGCTGAAATTCATGCCAGTCTTACTCATTTTTGAAACATCAGAATGGAGCTTTTCTGTATTTTTCCAACTGAAAGACATTTTCTATAGAACTTGGTCAGTTCTCCGAGCATTTGTTTTGCTGCATTATAGTCACTGCAGGTACATTCCACTTGCAGTAAGCCAGGTGAAAGGATTCTTAGTGCTAGCTATGAGATTGCTGCTGTGAGGGGCACAGGCCACGCAAGCATCCAGGAAAGGCCAAGGAGTGAACTTTCTGCCCTTCTCCCTTGTGAAGCTCTGTTGCTTTGCCTTGGCTGTTCCCAACTAGCCTTTTCTCCAGATGTTCCACGGAGTTTCCATGTCCTTGCCATTGCAGCTTCAACATGGACACAGAAGCCACAGCTGTGCACAGGACATGAACCTCAAGCACTTAGTATCAATGGCTCAACATTTCAAATGTAGCAGCAGCATTTCAAATGTAGCAGCAGCATTTCAAATGTAGCAGCAAAGGTGCAGACGTAGGTTGCTTATGCATGGGCATACAGTTGGTAAGACCAGCCCTCCTCACATACGATGCCGGTAAGCAATGGCAAAACTCTGAGCAGGGTCATGACTCCGCTGTCATTCTAAATATTTAACAACCAGAAATTTACCAAGATGACATTCTTTCTGTAATGAATAACACTGCAGGATAGAGTTTACTTAGTGCTGGACAGCTTCATTTCAACCAGCTGACCTATCTATCCCCCGAACTGGAACTCTATGTCTCTTTTTCCAGTTTCAGAATCAAACTCACTCTCATCTGTCTTCTCTGTGTCAAGTTCTTTAGCTGAAGTCAACTGCCACCAACTCCATCATCCTTGCCATTTTAGTTATAGCTTTAAGAACTAGAAACCTTTTCCTAGTTACATTAGGCCCAGAGTTCAGCTGATTTGACACTACTTACAGGATAATCAGAAAGCTTCATAGGGCTTTCTTCAGAGGTTTCCCCTTCTGCTAACCTCCCTCTCCCATGCCATTTCTGATTTGTAGGTGTAATTTACTTTTTAATAATTTGGCTCTTACCTGGAACTTTCCTTTCCCACTCTATTCCTCTCCTCTAAAATATTTTGACCTAAAATGTATCTTGACATACGCTGAGCTAGATAATCTTCTATCTCATTTTGAAATCTGAGTCACCCAAATCTTAGATTCATGACTGTCGTGTTCAGCTACCTCAGTCCTCACTGTCAATTTATCACTTGGCTCCAGCTCGTTGTCACTTCCACAACCACCGCTTTTACGGCACAGTGCATCCGGAATCACACTTTCATTTCTAACCAGAAACAGGTAAATGACTCAACAAATTCTACGGTGTTGTGAAAACAAGACATCTAACAGGTACCCACATGGTTGCTTGGCCTTCCAGTTACCATTACTGTAGATGATTTGGGTGCACCTGTTTGCTGACATGTTTCTTATGTACAGACTGCAGTCTAGGGATTGGAGAGTGCCTTGGTGAGTAAGAGCACTAGCTGTGCAAGCATGAGGGTACAACTTTAATGACATTGGAGGAAGAGAGGGAAACCTTGGTGGGCAGAGTGTTAGGGTCTGCTGAGAAAAATATGAACCTCAGGTTCAGGGAGAGACCTTGCCTTAAAAAAGCAGAAAATGATAAAGGACACCTGATACTCTATTACGGCAAACTCATGTATGCACAGAATACTCACACATCTGCACATACTCAGATAGATGATAGCTAGATGATAGATAGACAGACAGACAGATAGATAGATAGATAGATAGATAGATAGATAGATAGAACTTTCAAAAATCGTTGTCTCTACTGATTTAAAATATTTGAAACTGCCTTTTAAATACAACTGCAGCCTAAAATCAACTAGGAATCTTATTAGATAGAGAAGCATTTTCCCAGAGCTTATCTCAGACTTTACCAGATCCTAAGAGGATTTTGGCAGAGCAAGGTCCCAAAAATATTTGGCTAACATTAGAGATACTGTCTGTAGCCCACTTCTGTCATGACTGTTGTTACTATCTTCATTTCAAAGCTCTATTGGGAAGTTACAAGTGTTCTGATAGGTATCGTAGTATCTACCTTTGTGTACAACTAAACATTTCTCTTTAGAGTGAGTCTCACCCTCCTATAGCTACAGGGCACTTGTATTCTCAGAGGCCTCGTGTTGTTGTTATCACAGCTACCACATCCCATAGACAAATGTCAGCTTCATGGTACAATGATTGTACTCCAACCCTGAATTTTGACACCTATCCTTTTCTACTTTGGCATCTTTATCACTCTACTCTTTGTCTTAGGGTTTCTATTGCTGCCATGAAACACCATGACCAAAGCAATCTGGGAATGAAAGGGTTTATTCAGCTTATACTTCCAAATCACTGCTCATCAATGAAAGAAGTCAGGACTGGAACTCAAACAGAACAGGAATCTGGCAGCAGGAGCTGATACAGAGGCTATGGAGGGATGCTGCTTACTGGCTTGCTCCTCATTGCTTACTCAGCCTGCTTTCTTATAAAATCCAGGACCTCCAGCCCAGGGATGGCTTCACACACACTGTGCTGGGCTCTCCCCCTTAAATCACTAATTAAGAAAATGCCTTGCTGCCAGATCTTATGGAGGCATTTTCTCAATTGAGGTTTCCTCCTTTCAGATGACTATAGCTTGTGTTAGTGAAATAGACATAAAACTAAGCAGCACAGTCTTCCATCCAATTCTTTCTTCTCCTTCTGTCCCTTTTCAACTTAAGGAAGTTTCATATTCTTCCTGATTATGTCAGTGCCTTCTGTCAAATGCATTTCCCTCAGTGTATAAAATCTATTTCATCATTGGCCAAATCCTTACAGATCTCATCCTGCTCAATAGATGTTTGTATCATTATGTATTTTACTCCCATATCCTCTTTTTAATTGTAAAACAACCACTACACTACAGAACCTTTCAATTGAAAAATAATCCACTTTAAATTTTAAAAAGGTATTAAAGAACCCATCACCAATGTCCCTGAATCTTCCAATTTGGCACCATACTCTTTACGTCTATGTCCTGAGCAATATTTCCCATCCTAGAACTGTGAATCACATGGTATCGTAATTACCCAGTGCAATGCTAGTTGAGGTTGTATGTGTATGTGGAGAACTCACACACATTTGCTGATGCCTCATGAAACAGTAGTTCATTGCTCAATCACATCAGAATCATAACAAGTTTTCCATATAGTGATTCGTGAACACAGACAACAGGAAAGTCAATTCAGGGAACCATAATGCTATATGCCACAGAAATTGATAGATGATTCACAAATAAGAGCTTTGTGTTGTAATGAATAAGAGAAATGCTGAGTTAAACACAATTCAGGAGGGCTGGTTATTTGCTTTTTTTCTGGCTGTCTTACTATTTCAAGCCATCACTATCTTACCATTCGCTGTTCAGACAGTAGAATATATTTTAGATACCTATACTGTGGAGATATAACTGTTATCGTTAGTTTTTCATCACATAATGGATGAAACAGGAGTTAGTGTATCACACAGTAGAGATTCTGCCACAGGCTATGTTATCTACTGAGAGAGGACCCTGATGGGTGCTCTGAAGGCATCAGACAGGGAAGCAATAAAGCTCTTCTGAAAATCTAAAAAGGCAAATCTGAGGAAGAAAGGTACCCAGGTATCATAGAAGTTGAGGACTGACAAGAGAAAACTACGTCTGCAGACATGAAGGTAGATCACAAGGGGCCTCAGGGTGTCAGTGGGAAGGTCAAGGATTTCAGTGTTCTTTTTCAGAACAGTAAGGCTCTCAAGGACCAGATCAGAGAAATGGCATGATCAGATAGGCATTTTTAATAGTGTAATACTTTGTTTATGTGTATATGTGTGGGTTGGTTTTTTGGTTTTTTGTTTTGTTTTGGTTTGTTTTTGTTTTTTGAGCCAGTTTTCGCCTTGAACTCCTAATTTCGTTATCTCAGCCTTATGAGAGTAGAGATTACAGGCAAGTACCACCATGCTCGGGAACAATATGGTGATCCATTAAGGGGCTTGCCATAGAAAATGAAAGAGACGAGGCCACGTCTTACATTGCTGTGAACTTCCCTATACTTGTGGATAGAGCTTACCAATCATTCTTGGCCATTCCAACTCTTCTCAGGACATTTGAGGAAAATGTTTTGCACCCTTCCTATAACATCCCACATTTGAAAATGCCATCTGTGTTTCTCCAGCTGAATGGTAGCTCAGCATAGTGAGGTCTGTCTTCCTCCCCCAGGCCCAGGGGTGGCATATTCAGCAGCTTCCAGTTAGCTCAGTGTTGGTTGCCTTTGACAGCCATGTCCCATTATTCCATATTTTCAGCTCTGGTTAGGACTTCTTTTTCTTTCTTAGAATCTGTTTAAAGACAAAGTTATTTATCCAGTTCTTTTCAGAACCTCTCCATTAAGGGAAGTGAAAAAAGATGTTTGTGTATGCACAACATTGCTGGTCATATGACTGACTAACTGCTTCCATGCAGGACTCCAGAACAATTGCTTAGCACCCAGATTCTGCTTTCAAGATAAGTAATAGTCTAGTTCTCCATGAAAAATGTTATTGGAAACAATTCTTTCTTGTGCTGTTAAAGAGACTGTTACTAGAATCAAATCTGTTTTAACAGGCTTAATCAAATCAGTTTAGCCTACTGATTGCTATGGGATGGTAAGAATAAAGTTTAGTGTTCTTCAAATATTCCTTAGCTAGAAGTGACCCGGAGGCGGTGGGCCCCATAGCAGGCCTACTCAGTCTTTTCTGTGCTGTTCTGTAGAGCATGATAGTTCAGAAGGAAGATTCTAGAGCCTGTAAGCCTGGCTCTAAACCTAAGCTCCGATAACCTTGGGGAAGTTGCTCAGCCTCTATGTGCCTCATTTCCCTCAGTAAAATGGAACAATCAAAGCAAATAAGTTAATGAGCATGAAGAATGAGAAGAAAGCCGAGCACACAGCAGACAAATGGGGAGGGTTGTTAGTGGTACTAACTGAAGGGATGTTCCTGAACTAGATAGGAATTCACAGGGCATCCATCCTGAAGGCTGAGGAAGTTAGTACCACCACCAGCCGATAGGATTCTTCTTTTCCCTTTTGCTTTCTGTCTGCAACCAGCTTCCTTAACACATCCGGGCACTTAACACAAAGGAGAACTGAGAAAGAACAGCACCCATATTTTATTCCACCTGTTTCACTGAAGTTCTGTGAGGAAATAGAATGAAAAGAAGATTCCACTGGCACAGAGAGGTTTTAGAAACTGACATTACAGCTTTTTTTAAAATTTATTTATTTTTATATCAATCACAGGTTAGGTACTTTGAATCCCAGGCATAGCCCCCTCCCTCATTCCCTCCTACCCTCCCACTTCCTCCCTCATCTCCCCGCCCCCTCCAAGTCCACCAACAGGGGAGGACCTCCTCCCCTTCTATCCAACCCCAGCTTATCCTGTCTCCTCAGGGCTGGCTGCAATGTGACATTACAGCTTTAAAAACTGTTTTGTTGTTGTCTATAATCTCTTAACAGAGAATGAGGACATTTGCTACAATTTAGCAATGTTTGTTTTACAGAAAGAAAAATTTTGGTGAAGGAACCAATAACATTTTCCTTTGAATAGTTAATGCATTTCACAATCCTGCATTATTGAACCTGCAGGTGTCTCAGTTTGTATAAGTTCACAGTAGAGATGACAGTACTGACTTCATTACGAAGCTGCTAGGCATTTTAACCCAGACTAATGCCCAGCACAGGGCATGTGCCCATCAACAGGGCATTATTTTCCTAATATGAACAGAATTGCCAACTACTGTTTGTGCTCTGGAGCCTTTTGCATTGAGCCAAAAGCTCTATAGTTGAGACCTGAGGAATTGTTTCAGTTATTAAAGTACTTGTCACACATGCGTGAAGACCCGACTTGAGATTCCTCTATAAAAAACTGGCTGTCGGAGCACACCTCATGTCTCTGAAATCCCAGCACTGGGGGGATAAGGGTGTGGGAACTGCAGGATCCCTGGATCTGGCCAGCCAACTGAGTTAAATTGGAGATTCTCAAACAATAGAGAGCAACTGAAGACAGTGTTCCTCTCTGTCCTCCACACACCAGCACACATGTGGACTCTCACATGCTCATGAAAACACCCTCTACACATAGATGCTTACATACGCCACCCCAGAGCAATAGTCTACAGAACAGTTCTCCTAACTGTGACTAACAGGCTTAAACACAGAGTGTTCTCATGTGTGGATACCAGCGGTCCTTCTCTCTTCCTCTCAGCCTCCTTGCAAAAGCCACAAGGCTCCTCCATCTGAATCTGAAGAATTAAAAATCTCACTCCCTGGTTAGAGCAAAGCAGAGAAGCAAAAGCGACTCTGTGTGGGCACAGGGGCTCTGACTGTGATCGGGAGGGCTCCGCCTTGTTCATTTCCTGAGCAGATGAGTCATGTTTCCTAGAACTGTCCTTTAGAGGAAGTCCGGTGCTCGGGCTTTAGCAGTCTGCTTAAAGCTCAGAGAAGCTGGCGGGCCACCTGTCACTAACAAGCAAGTAGAAGCTGTATGTGAGTCATTCATTTTTTGTCTTGATGCTAGCTGTGAGAATCCATTCAGAACTTTGAAAAGTTCAGCAGCGAAGCTGAACTCTCTTACGTTATTAAGCGGCCCAAGATACATCAGACACGAAGTATTGACTACAGTGTTGTCTGGGCAAAATTTTTTATTATTATTTTTAAAATTTAAGAGATCTTTATTTTAAGGTGATCAGAAATCTTTTCAGGCAGGGAATGGTGACATCTACCTGTAATCCCAGCACTTCAGAGGCTGGGGTGGGGAGATCCACCAAGGCTACATAGACCTCTCTTGGGGCGGGGGGTAGAAGAAAAAAAAAGCTGCCCATCCTCACAATGAAGAATTTTCATGTGATTAATTTGCTGTACATAATGAGGCTGAGGTGCTAGCCTTCAACAGCCTGCCCTGGGTTCAAAAGGCTTATGGTACCTGCCTTCCATAGCCTCTCAGATGAATAAGAACCAAACCTACCACAATTTCCCAAACTACCTGTAAGCCACTTAAAAAATCCATTTTCATGCTCAAAGCTTGAAATTATTTTCCACACTTCCCTCCTCGTGTGCCCTTTCCTCTCTCTTTTCTACACTCAAGCCAAAAGAAGAAAAGTACAGAGGCATCTGCTACCATGTGTGCAGAAACACTGTGCCACTAGGAAGGGGCTGGTCACAAAGTTGAGCTTTAAACATCATCAATCCTATTCGCCAATTTTGGGTTAATTTTTAAAAAGGCAAAGATTTCCATTTGCAGCATTAGAGACTTAATATACATACATACACACATATATATGCTTTTTAAGTTGGCATTCAAAATAATCATTGCATTTTCATATCCATTTTGATCTATCTTGTGGGACCCCCTCCTTAGCTTCCCTCTGCTTTCATTATAATTTCAGTTTTTATTTAATAGGCTTACTCTTTCTGCTCTGGCGACCTGGGGGAAGAGGCATGTGAGGCGCTAGAGATCTCTAAGACTCAAGGTTCTATGATTTGATGTTGTTGTATGAACTAGACTTTTCTCCATCCATCAGCAGCAGATGCTGAGGCTTTGGGGAGGCACACTATATTTTTGAAGTGTTTAGTGCTTCGCTATGGCAGACAATCAGCAGGAGGAAGGCTGATGGAATTAATTATCTCTGTTCTCACAGGAGAGTGCTCTTGGACTTTAAAGCCTTTCCCTTCCCCCTGGGGAGGGAACTAGGCACTCACTGCTCCATTAGTGGCTATAAAAAACCGATATTTATAGAAGTCCCTGGACTTCTAAGAACATCATTTTTAATGAAGAATTAGAATAATTAATAATAAAAGGGTACTTACCGTGAAAAAGGATATACTCAGGACAAAAAAATGGTTTGAAAATAATGCCGGGACAGATTCCTTTTGTAGCACCTTTTTAGGGCAGCAATGTTGATGTTTGAGCCTGAGTGCAGAAAGGAGATATGGAAATAGCAGAATATTTTTAGTGGGCCAGCTGAGTGTCTGGCAGCCTAGAGAAGTATGGAAGTCTAACACAGAGAAAACATGACTAGGGAGTATTTATATTATGATATCAATAGTTCCCAAAGATAATGCATTATAAATAGATTTAGCTAATCCAAAAAGAACACAGAGTCATTACAGAAGATTGAAAAACAAAAAAGGCTAGAGGATAACAAAACAAAAAATTAAAATCGGACCATTACTAATAATATTTATTTCCTCTTCTCTTTTATGTTTATTTTATTTTAGTATTCATAGGATTATCCTGCATACTACTCTGTGATGACATTTTTCTATGGGGCATATCTATCATGTGTGTTATTTTCCACATTTTCACTCTATTACCACAGTGTTGCCCTAGCCCTGTGAGGCATTTAGAGACCTTTGAATTTTCAGTTTTCTAAACATTCTGAGGTAAACATCTTTGTAGTTAAATGTTAATCTACATCCATGATTATACACTGATTTAAAAAGTAAAACAATACAAACAAAAAGCACAACTAAAGAACTGAAATCAGCCTTTGTGGTTTCTGCTGTACGTGGTCCATAGAAAGGAGAACATAAGCTATAAATGCAGTAAGAGTAGATGGGAACCAGCAAACCCACAGAGAGCCTGCTAAGCCATCTGGATTTGAGATAAACCTCTAATTCAAAGTGATACAAAATAACTCAAAATGTGGTCTTCTGCTAGTCTTTCGAGCTCATGCAAAGCCTGGCATTATGAGTAATCATTGACTTTAGATGGGTATTTCACATTTCCTGCCCCACCCTGACAGCACATGGCATCCTGGCTTTTTTCATAGAGAAGAGGTGTGTGTGTGTCTTAGATACCAGTGTGTTGTGAGTGAGTGGCTGCATTTTAGTGGGGAGAGGCACCAAGCCTCCAAAGAGCCATGGTAGAACATTCTAGAGTGTACTATCAGCCTTCTTCAACACTTGCCTAACCGTCTGCACTTCAGTGATGTATTCCCCACACCCTGGGTTTTTCCTATTCGTAAGGACAACTCTGTATCCGTATCTTACTCTGTGATTTTTATTTGGTAGAATTACAGAAACATTCCAAAACCCTTAAAACTTAAAGGCCTCATACTTACTAAGAAAATGTGTGTAAAACTTGACAGCAAGAACTATCTTGTGCTTGGGATGCAGCTCAGAGGTGGAGTTCTTTTCCAGACTGCACCACACCCTGGCTTCAGCTGAAGCACTGGAAAAACAATGAGTCAGGGCCATAGGCATCCTACAGTTGTGTTTTGGGGGAAGGAGAGGAACGAACAGGTGTTTCAAGAATTCAGCAGTTCCTGCCCTCTTGAGTTCTGGCTTAAGCAGCAGGAGCTACAAGGTAGATAGGACAATGAGGAGAAAGGTCACTAAAATAAGAAGAAGAACTTTGACTTCAGCACATCCATGTTAGTCTCAGCGGCTTCTATTGTCCTTGCTCTTGTTGGGTCATCCTCTGCCATGAGGGACCACACTTCTTCAACTCCTGCACATACACTTAACTTCCCCCACCACACACTGGGTGATTTGCATCTTGCTCTACACCCAGAATGTCAGGGCTGGATGCAGTCGCCACTCAAACCAAGGTTACCACAGCAACAGGATGCGAGTGAAGGCTATCCATCCCCACGCTTGATTCATTTCTTCCCTGTCTTCTCAGCCAGTGATCATTGTGTAAAATGCTAAAAATGAGTCAGCCTCAGCTGTCTAGACTCATGTTTCATTTCGTAAAGCTAATTTTGCATGGTTTCTTTAGAAAAATAATAATAATTGTGTTCTATTACTGTCTGACCAAAAGTTAGAAGGACATTTCGAACATATTCTACATGTCAGGCATTGTTGCCACGTAGTATTCTCATTTGCCACAAAGCTGTAAGTACCACATTATGCCAAACTTACACATTCATAAAAAAGTTCGGATTTGAGAAGTTAAGTAACTTCTACAAGACTGTGTGGTAAGCAAAGTTCCTACAGCTACACTGTGCCTGATTCAGACCACGCTGTCTATGGATGTCCTAACAAGGAAATGACTTGGCTGCTTCCATCAATCACACTTGACTCCAAAGAGCCCATCTCAGAACTCCTTCCCAGGGGCTGAATCAGCTTGCTTGACTCGAGTTTCCATTTGTATAAAGCTAGGGGAGTCTCTGCTGCACCTGCACTCTTTTAAAGAAGAGTCTTCTTTACTCCACTTTCATGTTCAGATCTGAAGCAAGATTTATATACAATAGGATGGGATGAAAAATTTCCAAGTTTACTACAATTTTAATAGTATCATACAAGAAAGACTTAATTTGCTTTTTTGTGTCTTAAAAGTAATCTGCAACTGAGAAAATGAAATTTACTTCTAGACAAGATTCAAGAAAATTAAAAAAAAAGAAAGAAAAAGCAACACTTTTGACCACAGTTTTGGCTCAGTGGTACAGTGGTTGCCTAGTATTGTAAAGATGTTGGGGTTGGTTGTGCTCCAGGACCAGAAAAGAAAAAATAAAAAGGAAAGGAAAAATAATGCATAAAGAATAAATTCTGTGCTAATCTGAGGTAGAAGGACCGTTTCAGTTGTCAGTCCACATTCTCAGTATTTAAGAAAATGTCCATCTAGTCATCTACTCATATGTGCCACTTAATTACCATCTTCATTCATTATAGTCACAAAGTTCAAGTCACAAAAGAACTTCATAAGACAACTCAAAGAAGAGGCTCATGAAGAACACATTTCTCTTCTCGAGAGTTCTTGGCATTATCACAGGGAGGACCTGCTGTGGTATTTGTCAGAGAACATGTGGCATGAGGTTATGCTCACTTACACACTGATTTCCAATGATTCTGAAAGTGCCCACAAAGCCAGGGGACTTTTTGTTGGTTTGTTTGTCTGGTTGGTTGGTTGATTGCTTTTTTAAGACAGGGTCTCTCTACATAGCCCTGGCTGTCCTGGAACTCACTGTGGAGACCAGGCTGACCTCAGACTCATAGAGATCCATCTACCTCTGCCTCCCAAGTGCTAGGATTAAAGGCATGTGCCACCATGTCTGCAAGCCATAGTACTTTAATCTCCATGGCCAGTGAGACGGGTCAGGGAGTGAAGGCACTTGCAACTGTGAGGCAGGCAACTTGGGTTTGGCTCCTAGATACCATGGTAGAAGGGAAGAATTAATTCCTCAACCACATGGTCCTCTGACCTCCAATTGTGTACCGATGCACATATGACCCCATACAAACATTATTCACACATATATACATGTGCAATAATATAAATTAAAAACAAAACAAAACCAGGCCACAGAGGAAGACAATGCAGACAGTCCTGATGAGACCAAATAGGCTAGGGTCAGAGGGAAGGGGAGGAGGACCTCCCCTATGTGGACTGAGGGAGGGGCATAGGGGGAGAAAAGGGATGGAGAGGACAAAGGAGGGGTTACAGCTGAGATACAAAGTGAGTAACTTATAATAAAAAATTTTAAAGTACTAAAAAAATAATTTTTAGAAAAGGCATGGGAGGAGTTGGAGGTTAGAGAAAGTAGAAACATCATGTAAATCCTCATAAATAAAATTACCAAAGACTAAACAAACAACTATCTTAGTAGGCCAGTGAGATGGGTTAGCAGATAAAAGGCACTTGCTGTGAATACTTGATGAGTTGAGTTTGATCCCCAGAACCCACATGGTGGAAAGAAAATATAGATTCTGAAAGTTGTTTTCTGACCTCCAGGTGAATCCTGTTTCACCTCCATACCTGCCCTCATGCACCTATAGCACATACAAGCACACTATAATAATAACAGATAACATTTCAAGAAACCTTAATATTGCAATAATTGGACTGTGTCTGTCACTTGTTGACATACTGTATGTGCCTTCAATTTTATATCACCTTTTTTTGGAACCCTTAATATTGAGAAGGGATCCATGAATTATTCATATTGTAATTGGAGTCTGAAATCACTAATGGTTCCCATGTTTGCACCAGATTGTCAAACACACAGGAAGTAACCGTGTAGCTCAGCATTTTGAGAAGTGTAGCCTGGGCAATGAACTTCTCCTTCTCTGTGTGTAAGAAGGACTGAGATATTCTTGATAAGGTGCAGGTGAGGGAGACTTGAACTACAAACATCATACATGAATGGTGTTCCTAAGAGACACCTGACAAGATTGAACACAAAAGGCCTTGTGATACACATATCACATTTGAAATGTTTGATGGCCAGTGTGACAAAGTGAGAATCATTTTAAGTATTAAAAAAAAAGACTTGGCAGTGACACAAATTAGAACTCATATTGAAGGTGAGACATTCTCGTCTGTTGTGTCTAGTTTCCTTTAAATGAGCTCAGTTAGAACGTCTCGATAGTTCTGTGGTGTAGAGCTTGGGTTTGCTGAAAGCAGAGGAAATCATAGTTTTACCAGGTCGAAGTCAGCAACCTTTCTGGTCTTGGCTATGAGTCACAGCTGGGATGTCCTGTGGTTAACATTCTGCCTTGAAAACAGAATCAAGAGCAGCAAGACACCAACTGGTTTCCATGGTGATGGTATTTGTATACTTTGAAAAATGACTGTTACTTTTTGTGTGGTGAGTTTACTCAAGAATGAATTGTGGAGGTGACATTAGCCATCTGTGTGAATATAAACAAAAAATCTGATTTAATTAAATGTAAATGTTAAAAGGACATAAAACTGAAGGAACCTGGTGGGTTTTCCTCCTCTTCTCTAGTAGAAGCATTTTGTGCACTAATTAGTTCATTAATTTACTTGACATTTTATTTAAGCATTTTCAAATATGTCCACTTGGTGTTTATTGTAATGTTTCATTCCATCCTTCCCAAAAGATAACGACATTTAGTTGTCATTCTTCAGTGTTTCCACAAACCCATCTTCCTTCCCCACCAACCCTGCTCAGTCTCACTCACAATGTACTTTTTTAGGACCACTATCTTCTGGCATTTAGGGGTTCTTATTTAGTGAAGAAATCCCATTAGAAGGAAGAAAAATGCTCTCTACATCATGTAAAAGGTCACAGCTCTTAATCTTGTTGAGCTTGGAGGAAAAATGGTTCTTTGTAATACATTGTAATATATAGTGTATAGAATCAGACTATGTTTCTCAGCCTGCTGCTACACAGTGCTTGCTGCGTTCCCTCAGCTTGAGGGTGCTTATGGTCATGAAGGTGCTTACCTTAGGTTTTGCAGGTTAAAAATCAAGTAATTTCAGCTTTGGTCATTAAAGCATAATCCAGAGTTAGAATCTCTTGGGCTTAAACACTGTAAGCGGAAAGACTCCCTTATTATGTCATTGTCTGGCAACAGGGTATTTATTTTTGTATTTAGTTTCAAAGTAGACTTAATACAATAAAACTGATAAAAACTCCAAGAAGCAAAGTCTGCAATGAGACTGTGATTCAGGAGCACTCCCAGTGCGGCTCAGGAGCACTCACAGCTTGGCTTCATCTTGCCCCTACCTCCAGCTTAAGAAGGTGATAGAGCCCAAGACTTATGGTGAAGGGCTTTGGCTTCTGTTCTTCTTTTCCAATTTTCTTGTTGTGTCATATTTCTTTTCTTTCTTCCTTTCTTTTCTTTCCTCTTTCTTTCTGTCTCCCTCCTTCACCTGGCTTCTGTCAATAAGTAGTACTCTTGGAGCTTTTATTACTGCAATAAAAAACATGTACAAAGCAATTTAAGAAGAAAGGGGTCATTTTAACCTTAGCTTCCACATCAGAGTCCATCACTGAGGAAAGTCAAGACAGAAACCTGGAGGCAGGAACTGGAAGCAGGGACCATGAAGGAATACTACTTACCGGCTTGCTTTTCATGGCGTGCTTAGCCTGCTTTCTTATAGCACCCAGGACCATCACCCTAGGGGATGCACTGCCCACTGTAAACTGGCCCCTCCCACATCAGTTATTAATCGAGAAAATGCTCTATGGGCTTACCCAGAAGCCAATCTGGTAAGGACACTTTCTAACTGACGATCCATATTCTCAAATGACTCTAGGTTGAGCCAAGTTGACATAAAACTAGCCAAACTGCAGTATGATAGAAACCTGATAAGAAACACAATTTTTTTATTTTTTTTAAATTGCTCATTTATCTTTATTTTAAAAACATTTATGTACATTTTGTTTGTCCACTTTTTAAAGTAATTATTTATTTTTATATTAATCACAGGTTATGTATTTTGTATCCCAGCCGTAGCCCCCTCCCTCATTCCCTCCCACTCTCTCCATCCCTCCCTCATCTTCTCCCTGCCCCCCTCCAAGTCCACTGATAGGGGAGGACCTCCCCCACTTCCATCTGACCCTAGCTTATCATGTCTCTTCAGGGCTGGCTGCAATATCCTCTTCTGGGGTCTAGCAAGGCTGCTTCTCCCTTGTGTGTGGGGGCAGGGAGGGTCGAAGAGCCAGCCTTTGAATTCATGACAGAAATAGTCCCTGTTCCCCTTACTAGGGTACCCAGTTGGATACTGAGCTACCATGGGCCACATCCGAGCAGGGGTTCTAGTTTATATACATACATGGTCCTTGGTTGGAGAAACAGTCTCATAAAAGACCCCTGTGCCCTGATCTATTTGGTCTTTGTGGAGCTCTTGTCCTCCCCAAGTCTTACTAACTCCCCCTTTTTTTTCATATGATTCCCTGTACTCTGCTGAAGGCTTGGTTGTGAGTCTTAATATCTGCTTTGATATATTGCTAGTTAGAGTCTTTCAGAGACCCTCTGTGGTAGGCTCCTGTCCCGTTGCTTTTTTTATCCTACATTCAATGTCCATCCTATTT